>OZ026630.1:29418336-30022336 GCA_964020975.1 Hermodice carunculata
ATCATTAGAAAAAAGAAATTAAGAAAAAACATCACACGCAAGATGGTGTGAGCATGGAGAAAAAGCACAAAGTTTTTCCGATCATTAGAAATTTTTTTTTTTTAAATGATAACCAAATTATCCATGGACTATGGTGACGAAATCATGGATATCAATAAAAGTCATTTTATGAAAAGCTATACTCTTTTAATGGCGAGTCATCTGCAATAGAACATCCCACATTTCAATATATATTTGATAATCCAAACATTCCGAAACTATCACATACAGAAAAACTTAGATGTAATGAGCCAATAACTCAGAGTGAGAGTTTAAACGCATTAAAGATGTTTAAAAAGGATAAACGTCCTGACAGCGATGGTTTCTCTGCAGAATTTTCTAACACTTTTTTGGGGGGGGGGGTAGTATTAATAGCTGAAAGTTTCAATTATGCTTTTGAAACAGCACATTGTCTGCACACCAAAGACGAGGTGTTATTTCTCTCATTCCAAATGTACTTTTTAAAAAATATTGGAGACTTTAATCTTTATTGAATATTGACTACAAATTCCTTGCAAAAGTTTTAGCTTTAAGGTTATAAATATGTTTGCCCAAATTAATAAATGCGGACCAAAAGGGTTTGTAACGGGAAGATACATATGAGAAAATAGCAGGTCAATTACGGACATTACATACTTGACAATACAAAAAAAAACAAAAACAAAAAACAAAACAAAAACATAGAAAAAACAAACAAACAAAAACATAAAAAACAAAAAAACAGGTTTGTTCCTACTAATAGATTTTGAAAAGGCATTTGACACCTTAGATTGGAATGATAAGATTTTTGCTAGCATTCAATTTTGCAGAAGAATTTAGAAATGGGTGAGCATAATGTATACTTATATTAGTTGTGTCATTAATAAGGTCTGCCTCAGGGATGTCCTCTTTCTCCACTTTATATGTACCAGTGGTTGAATTACTTGCCATACAAATTTGTGTAAATCCACATGTCAAAAGTATTCAAATAGAAGGAAAAAAATAAATAAGTCAACCATCAGATAACACCAAATGCAGATTCTAGAAATAAGGTTTTAGAATTTTTACTACGTGTTGAAAAAAATTATATGTGATTTGAATATAACTTTCGACAAAACTGAATGTCTATGGATTGTGCTATATTCCCGCAAAGTGTTGTTCAGTAGACCCTTAACACTTTGGGTATAAATTTCACTGCTGACGAGCAAGATACGCGTATCAACAATTTTGAAGAAAAGTTCAAGTCAATGCAGGACATATGACTGGCAAAATTTTAGTTGTTAAATCATTGGCCTTTTCTAAATTAGTCTACGGTGCAACTACAGCATCATTCACACCTAAAAACTGGCATCTATGCAATAGAGTAGAAAAAAATCAAATGAACAGCATCATAGTTCTTTTCGAGAGCTAATGCCTTTTTATTTACACGAAATTCACACAAAGATTTATTTTCAGTATGTGCTCATTCTTGTATGATGAGAGTCTCTGTGATGTTTCATCAGAAGTGTCCATAAATTTCACACACACACACAATACAATGAAACCCGTCAATACAGGTAATACTATAGGCCGCCCTGTATAAGTGTACCTTTAATTTTTTTTACCAGTATATTATGCCATGTTTTAATTTGCTTCAAACAAGGTTTTGCCAAGTACCTGCTCTTTGGCCAGATCATATCACAAAAAATTATGTCTGTGTGCCAACACAGACATATTGTTTTTCTAGGAATTCTTTCTTTCTTTACAGGCAAATTTGTCTGACCTTCATTTGAAAAGTATTATACGTAGAAACTCCAAACTTGGCATAATTATACTTCTATAGATGAAGTCTGGCCTTTTTATAATGAGAGTTCATGATTTTTAAAATTATCGAAATTAGGGCTAATTAAAGTTTTAAATCTTCAATATCTTAGATACTATAGTAGATGTAGTTCCGGGTGAATTGAAGTTCGATCATAGCAAGGCAAAGGCCATCTCAAATGTCAAGATCATGTCCAGGTCAAAGGTCAGTTTTAGGTCAAAATGTCATTTTAAAGCCAAAATGTCATTTAAAAGGTCAAGGACCACTTCATGTAGAGGTCATTTCAAGGGTAAGGGGGCCTCTTTCGATGTTGGCTTTCTTCTAACCATAACTTGGTCAATTTTTATCCAAGTTTGATCATGTTGGGCTCAAATTGTAGCTATTGTAACACTGCACATTTTTAAAGGCTCGCCTTTTTAAAATAAGAGGTCATCCTTTGCAAAATTATGCAAATGACGGCTAATTAAAGTTTTAAATCTTTAATATCTTATATACTATAGTAGATATAGTTCCAAGTGAATAGGAGTTTGATCATAGCAAGGTAAAGGTCATCTCAAATGGCAAGGTCATGTCAAGGTCAAAGGTCTTGTCAAGGTCAAAGGCCAATTTCAGTTAAAAATATCATTTTAAAGGTCAAGGTTCACTTCAGGTAGAGGTCATCTCAAGGTCAAAGGTCATTTCAAAGTCAAAGGCCACTTTCGATGGTGGCTTTCTTCTGGCTCTAGTTTGGTCAATTTTTATCCAATTTTGATCATGTGACCCCTAAAGGTCAAAGGTCAATGGCTTCTAGACCTTTGAAAGTTTCACTCGGGCATAACTCGGCCAATTTCCATCAAATTCTAATCATGTTAGACTTAAATTGTGGGTATTGTAACACTGTACATTTTTGCAATTTACATGTAACCTTTAAAGGTCAAAGGTCAAGGTCGTTCGGACTTGGAAATTTTCATCCAGCCATAAGCTTAATGGAATGTGAAGTACCAAAGCACAAAAGTTGTACCATTTAATATTTACAACTTTGGAAGGCACACAGACAGATTTACTTTGAAGCAAATCTTCCTTTCTAGTCAACTGTTGTTTCTTTTGTTGCCCACTTCAGTGTCTGCAGTAATGTCATTTTCACTTTCATCTGTTTCACTGCCACTTTCATACTAAGTCATCATTCTCCTTTTGACTTTATAGGCATGGACTTTTTAAATGTCGGGCTGAAATTTGAAATAGGCAAATTAAATTAGAAGTGATTTGGCAATTCTAAAGTGTAATTCATATTAAAATAATCTAGATATTTACAAATTCCTTTCATGGCACTGAGGAATTTGCTAGCAACAAGCTAATGCCCATATGTGGTCATTCTCCGCATTCTCCCTGGCCCGTGCATGGTTGTTGAAAGACGCCACATGGTCCTTACAACTTCTACATGTGGTTCCCCTATTGTCACATCCTGGTAGCAAAAAATGTCCCATGCTAAACAATGAATTGTAAGTCTGCTAGCTGTTGATAAGAGCCAAAATAATAGATTTGCGCGTACTGTAGTTCTACTTTTATTTTATTTTATTTTATTTATTTATTCATTTATTTTTTGGACCATTAGGTTTTTGTGACCCCCTCGTCATTTTATGAACCCCCCCCCCAAGGTAGTTAAATTTTTTACCCGCCGCCCCCCCCCCTCCTTTTTTTTGGGGGGGGACAAAATTTTGTGCCTGCCCGACCTTCACCCTCATATCCTGAGTCCCCCCCCCCCCTCCGGCAAATAATGGGAGCCCCTCTAGCTTTATTCTGCTGACACATCTGTACACATGCGCAGGAACAACAACTTCAATACACTTAAACTTGCTTTGCATACGTCCCATTAATATACAAGAAACTATTTTATGGCCCGAACGCAATTTCTTGTTTTATATAGTACTTTAGCATACCATTAATTATTTATTATATCATTAAATGACATGTTCAAATGGTTCAAGAGATGTTGTGCGACTGTGATGGGTAATGTCCCTCGCTTATCCCGTTTTAAGCAGAGATAATCCAATAAACCTTTTTCTTGTAAATTATCAAATAATCCGTGAAGGTAGACCAATAATCCAAAACTCCATGGGTAGAGGCCAAGGTAGAGCTAGTTTGATAGTGTACATGTACATTAGGTTAAATATCATTCTATTTCATCAGCTGTAAAATCATGACAAGCTTGTCAACAAACGATGTCTTTCTTTATCCAACTCTGAACTCCGTTTTCAAGATTGTCATATTTGCTCAGGCACAGCTCAATAAAACAGAGATAAACACGAATTGTTTGAAGGAACAATGGTAAGCTTTCCCTGGGTAATTCTCATAAACGTTAATAATGCTTAAAGAGGTAGTTAATCGTTCATAGAATCACCTAGTTTAAATGTCCCGTGCTTCTCAATAACAAACAGCATTCAAGAATGAATTTATTGTACGTTCTAGTCCTTTGAATGACAGATAAGGTAAGCCAATCTGTAATTTCTGCTCATGTGATGAATCGAAACAAACTTTAGCTGTACCACATATCAGTGTTGTATCAGCGCTGAATGTGTAGTAAAGCCATTCATACATATCAATGATGTGTCAGCGCTGAATGTGTATTAAAGCCATTCATACATATCAATGATGTACCAGCGTATCATGAGTAGTAAAGCCATGTATACATTCAGCCAGTTCAACATTTTTTTTTTATATTTTCAATTTTAAACTAAGCTCATACAGCTGTAGGGAGAACCCATTCCATTTTGCACACTGGATCACGGATCCAGTTACAAATGTTTTTGTCAATGCCCATCAAGATCCGGGGTCAGCAATATGTAATATTATTCATAACTATTGGCATATCTTCTCCTCATTTCATTTGTGTTGTGAGATACAAGAGTGTTTAAATGTGTTTCGTTTTTATCGCTATAGCCTAATGGAAATATTGCCTTGGTTCAGTTGCTCTCAGTTGTGAGCATGTGTGTCTAGTAGTATTTTGCCCTTATATCTTACATAAATGCATCACATTGCTAATGCATATCCATATGACAACTCGTTTTAGCATTTATTCCATAATTATACACATGCAAAAACTATTTTACAGATGTGAAAATCTTTTTCACATTCGTGAAATAATCATTTGTTTCGCATAAGCGAATTTTTTTAAACATATGTGAAATAAAGATACATATGTGAAAATCTCATTCACATGTGTGAAATAACCATTTGTTTCACATATGTGAAAATGATTTACACGTATATGAATCTCTTTTTACATATATATATATATATATATATATATATATATATATATATATATATATATATATATATATATATGTTTTATATTAAATGCGTTTACATATGTGAAATATTTAATTTATCGTACATATGTGTAAAACTACTTCACATGTGTAAATCTTTCTACATATGTGCAAATCTTTCACATCTGTAAAATAAATTATTTTACATGTCTAAGAAAGATTTACACGTACGTGAAATAGATTTATACACATGTGAAATAAAAGTAAAATTGTACATATGCGTAAATCTTTTTCATATATATAAAAATAATAACTTATTTCTACGTGTAAAATAAATTATTTCACATATGTGAAAAAGATTTACACATATGTGAAAATGATTTGTACATATGTGAAAAAGATGTACACATATCTGAAATGTATTTATACATATGTAAATTAATGTCCAATTGTACATATGTGTAAATCTTTATCACATATGTAAAATGATAATTTATTTTACATGTGTGAAAAAGATTTGTACACACGTAAAAAGACACGTATGTGAAATAGTTTTACAGATCTATACAATAAATTCTTTATTTCACTTATGTGTGAAACTATTTCACATATGTGTGAAACTACTTTACATATATGGAAGAATTTTATATATCAGAAATAAATTATTATTTCACATGTATGAAAAAGGTTAACACACATATGAAATAGTCGTACACATATGTACAATTACTTTTAATTTCATATATGTGTAAAACAATTTCACATATGTATAAAAGAATTCCTTCCAGTGCGTAAACCTTTTCACAAGTTCCGAACATGAAATATATATTTCGGCATTTCCTTAATGCTGGTGGATTTAAGTCCCCGATTCTGGAAATAAATACCGACTCAGTAAATATACTGCATTACCGTGTTGATATGGCACTCGCAAATAACTACCTCCATTGAACCATTCTTTTTAGGGATGGGGATTTGGTCGAGTGGATATGTGCGTTTCCCATTTCAGCTAGGCGACTGGTGCCAAAGGTTGCAGGTTCGAGTCCCGCTCGTTCCGAACATGAAATATGTGAAACATGATTATTTTACACATGTAAAAAGATTTAAACATATGTAGAGTTCTTTTACACACATATGTGAAATAGTTTAACACATATGTGCAAATCATTTGCACATATGTGTTAAACTAATTGACATATATATATATATGTGTATGTATATATATATATATATATATATATATATATATATATATATATACATATATGTGTGTGTGTGTGTTAAATCATTCTTAGTTATTGTACATATGTCAAATTCCTGTGCACATATGTGAAGTTAATTACACATATATGAATAAGATTTTCACATATGTATAATTTTGTATTTTAAGAAATCAAAAGAATTCAAAAGACTTGTTCAATCATGTAGGCGCCAGTATAAAGCAGCCCTAATAGCTGGGGTCGACAGAGATATTTTGGAACAAAGTTAACGTATTGTTAGGGAAGAAAAATACTAAAGATACAAACTATATCTCTGACAACGAGTGGCTTTCATATTTCGAAAGTTTATTCAATGTCGATATGTGTAAGAACATTAAAGATGTAGATCCAGGTGTGAATGATTTTCTTACCAAACTGAATGATGAACTCGGTGAATTAAGAAGAGCAGTAGGAACCCTAAAAAATGATAAAGAATCCAGACCTGATGGTATCAAAAGTGAAATGTTGAAGGTAATCTGTGGAATCATACCCAATATTGTCTTGCAGTTATATAACTCCGTTCTAAATACCATACGCTACCTGTCACTTTGGAAACAGTGTTGAATCTTACCTGTCTCTCAAAAGGGTCCAAAAGACATACCTGTCAACCATAGGGTAATTTGTTTACAAAATACATTTGATAAATTATTTGCTTCTATGGTTAAAAAAGCGTGTGTATTCATTTTTGAAAGATTGTGATTTTTTCTACGAGGGTCAGTCGGGTTTCATCAATGGGTGTCAAACCACAATGTATTTATGATCAAAAATATTGTTGATAAGTACTTTGTCCAAGGGGGGAAAAAAACGAGTTTTTATAGCCTTCGTCGACTTCAGACGTAATTTTGATACGATTCCACGGGGAAAAATCATACTATGAATTGCATATGGCACGCCTCCCCTTGGAATATATATATATATATATATATATATATATATATATATATATATATATATATATATATATATATATATATATATATATATATATATATATATATATACATATACATATACATATACATATACATATGCATATATATACATATACATATATATACATATATATATATATACATATATATCCATATATATATATATATATATATATATATATATATATATATATATATATATATACATACAATTGGTTTCACATAAGGAAAACACTATAATGGAGTTAATCTAGGAGACAGAAAAATAAGCTCGCGCCTATTCGCTGACGATGTTATGCTGTTATCAGATTCTTTCTTTGGACTCCAACAACTGTCAAATAATCTTAACAGCTACTGTCTCAAATATGATTCAGATGTAAATCTGGACAAAAGTATGGGACTGATTTTTAACAAAAAGGTGAATCGCTGGAAAAATGTAAAAGTTTACAAAAAGTGGTAAAGACTTTCGTTTAGTTAACTTGCGGAGTATCTGGGTATCATTATTAAAGGAACTGGGGGTGTTTTCTTATGCGGAAAAGTACCTTACTGACAAAGCACAAAAAGCTACTTTCAAGCTGAAACGCAGTATTGTCAGCATCAGACAGAAATAATCTGATAACTGCTGATGTAGCTCTGACTTTATTTGATTCTCATGTGAAGCCAGTGGCGCTCTATATGGATGTGGAATACGTTCTCTTGCATCCTACAAAAACTTGGAAACTGGAAAATACTTTTGCGTCCCACATTCCCAAAATATGATAAATATTCATAAATCAGAAAAGGTACAAACTTATTCTAGTAAAATCATCCATGAAGTATCCAACAAAACTCATAATTTAACATCTTTAGCCGGGAAGATACCCACTCTATATTGAAATGAAAATGAAATTTATGAAATATTGGTTAAAAGTTGCAAACCTGAATGTAGACGATGCAGGCCACACAGTGTGGCTGGCAGCTGTCAGGAAAATACTTGAGCGTAAAGAATTATCTTATGTGTGGAAAAACAAAGGCAAAGATGTCACACCTGATGTGTTTCTAAAAAAAAAAAAAAAAAAAAAAAAGAATACGCCAACAAGATCAACACCCCCAACTGTTCCAGTTATCTGTGTGTAACGACAATGTAATAAGTGGATCAGGTGCCAAACTTACAACATATAGAAATGTCAGGGTAAATTATGTAAAAGAAATATATTTGAGTTGCACCAAATCGTTTAAGTTAAGTAAAGCTCTTTCGAAGCCGCGGCTAAGCAGCCATTCACTGCGTATTGAAGTTGACAGATATAAACACTAATTAGTCGAAGAAAGAATATGCGAATTTTTCGACTCTGGTCAAATTGAATCCGAAGAACATTTTGTTTTCACTTAACTGTACCTTGTACAGAGATGAGAAAAATACCCTGATATCAACTTTTTCCCTCTCAGCACAGGAATTCTCCCATAGCTTATCTTTCCCCTAACTGCGAGGTAGCGATGCCAGTTGGCAAATGTGTACATAATATGTTTCAGAAAAGAAAGAGAAAGTTATGAGAGAGATAATACGATTTTAGCTATGTGAGTATCATTTTAACTATTTTTGTTTCTTTAATTGCATTTTATTTGTATACATTTTATTGCGCATAATTTTGTATGATGTGAACCCAATTGAGTATACAAAAAATAAAGAATTCTATAATTATGGAATAAATGCTAAAATGGCTTCCTTGTTATGTCTGTGTGTTAACAGGCCTATTGTTTTTCTAAGAATTATCAAACACGGACATTATGTTTTCTCTGGAACTCTTCCTTTTTTGAAAATTTTTACATGGCAGTTACGAGACTTTGTGATTTAGAAATGGCTGATGTTGAGCTTGCCTTCAAATAGATAGATGGATGGATGGACGGACGGACGGACAGACAGACAGACAGACAGACAGACAGACAGACAGACAGACAGACAGACAGACAGACAGACAGACAGACAGACAGACAGACAGACAGATAGATAGATAGATAGATAGATAGATAGATAGATAGATAGATAGATAGATAGATAGATAGATAGATAGATCACCACCTCGGGTCCAGAAAAGAATATATACAGAGACTTACAATGTTTTATACTATGTTTTCAGACAGTACAGACATAATCAAATAAAGAAATTAAAAATGATAGTATTACAAAACTTACCACATTATGTTTTCCTAAACTGCCATCATACACTCTACCTTGGATAAATGTCATGATATAGGAGCCTGACCCATCTGTCATATGTATACAAGGCTAAGGGCCCAACAGCTGTATGTACTACTAGTAGTGGTACTTGTACTATTAAATTTTCTGACAAAGTTATCCGGTTCCAAAAATTATATATTTCCTTCCCAGTGAACTCACCAAAACTATAAACATGGTTTCTTACAAACATTCCACTGGCACTACACCTAGACAATCCAAAGAAGATTCTGGATGCATTATTATACGCAACTCATAATTTATGTAACTGTTGAGTAGTAACACATGACCATAGCTGACCGCAATCAGAATTCCCACAATAAGTTTTGAATGACTTAATTTTAACTTCCTGGGAGCATTTACCAATTTTTTTGCTCAATATACATGTATTAGCCTTCCACTTCCATGGAGGTAGAAATCCGAGCGGAGTAGACATTAACACGGAGCGTGGGGCAGCTTCGGAAGCAAATATCGAGCACTAATGGTGTGGATTTTGACTCCAAAACAACAAATTTGCCCTTACCGTATTTCGACCACCGAATTCACCGGTTCCTTTCTCGGATAACCATCAAGAATGTCTCAATTTAGCAAAATTACATGGGACAGGGGATCTAAATTCGGAATTTCATAATGAGTCAGGTAGGAAACTTGAACATTTGGTTAATGTCAACTTCTTTGCCTTGCATGTTAACAAGCCTTCTCGTATAACTGATCATTCTAAAACTTGTTTAGGCCAAATATACCAAACTTTCTCTATGATATTCGCATTCTTCCCCCTATTTCCAACCGCCATCACTGCGTCATAGGTTTTAATCTACTGTTTCCCAGATTATAAGCGTCATATTATACAATAAAACGGATTTTAATACATTAAGAAGTTATCGATAGGCCTATGGGGTCAGTTGGAACTCTTGTTTTACATCAGATGACATTCCACCAACCTTGGTACCATTCACAACTTAGAACCCTAAAACGCCAAGCTAAACGCAAATATGAGACCACTAAAAATCTCAACATATGAAAAGGGTGCCTGCGCCTCTTTCTGTCAACTTCAAAATTTTATTATCAAGAGCAACTAAAATGTGCAGAGCAGGAACATAAATAATAAACTCCGAGTCGACCTACTACATCCACATCGTGAAAACAAGTGCTGGTACGCTCTTAGCACACTCTTAAATATTTTCCAAATCGCCACCATCCCTTCTGTTTTACATGGCGATGAACACAAGACGGATAACTCTACTGAAGCGGGGTTTTTCTTTTCTTTCTTTTCTTTTTTTTTTTTGGGGGGGGGGGTGTTTCAACAGTGTAACATTCATGCTTCTGAACTATTTTTCCAAAAGTTGTTAACCCTTTAACCCTTGGGTTCGACTTTATCGACGTAACTGAAAGAGAAATTTGTGAAATTCTTTTAAACCTTTACACTTCGGAGGCATCTAGTCCTGATTGAATAATTCCCAAACTTCTCAAGGAACCTAGTACACCAGCTACATCTGCCTCACTGGCAAAACTTTTTAATCTCTCGTTTGAAAAAACAAAACAAAACAAAACAAAAAGAAAAAAACTTGAGCTTTTAATCAAGCTAACGTTTCTCTTCTTTATAATTATTGCAAATGTGTTTGAAAGGACTGTGTTTAAAAACTGTATTTAATTACTTTCGGCACAACCTTTTGTTATCTCTGCTCACCAGTCTGGTTTTACTCCCGGGTTTTACTCCGGGAGATTTGACCGTTTATCGACTGCTGCTTCTCTATCATGAGCTGTGTGTCGACCATCAAAAACAAAAACGCATTATATTCTTAGACATAAATAAACCATTTGGAAAAGTGTGGCATGCCGGTTTGTTGTACAAATTGAGCAAAAACGGTGTTTCCGGTAACTGTATGGAAGTGATTTTTCGGATTATGTATAAAATCGCCCACAAGGTGTTCTTATTCAAGGACAAGCTTCAGTTTGAGGCACGATTGGCACAGGTGTACTTCGTTGTTCAGTTCTTGGCCCCTGGTGTTCTTGATATGTTAGTGGTATTGTTGATCTTGTACGTTCGAATATCAAAATGTTTGCTAATGTGTTTGTACCTATAAATTGATAAACCTGACTGGGCGGCTGAATCTATGAATTCTAATCTTTTTTACATCAATCAATTAATTCATCAAGTGATTACTGGCTAGTCACTTTTAATGCTAAAAAACAAACAAACAAAAACAAATTCAATGCTCGCATCTCGGAAATCTAATTCACCAAATCTTAAAGTTTACCAACATATTTTAATGTTTACTAGCCTAAACACTTCGGTATCACATTATATTCTGATTTGAGGTTTACTGATCATGTGAACGAAATTTTTTCTAATTCCAATAAATTGATCAATATCATGAAGGGTCTAAAATTTACTCTTTATAGACTACCTTTGGAAAAAAATATTCAGTGGACCAATTCTTTAATATAGTAGGTCTGTTTAGGGCAGAGGTACTGCATACGAGGAAGAAAATGAGAAAACATTCAATTAAATGCTGCTTGCATTGTTACTGGGGCAATGTATGGTACATGTAAGGCAAAATTGTATGAAGAACTAGGATGGCATACCTTAGCTAAATGAAGGGATCTTTCTAAATCAACTTTAATGTATAATTTAGTTACGAAACTCGCTCCTGATGATTTATGCTCTATTATTCCTACACTTCCGAACACATTCACTTATACTACAAGTCAACGTTTCCACCTGCCTCATTTTAGAGCTCAAGCTGAATAATCTTTTTCCCTTCTGCAGTTTGATAATGGATTGAATTACTTGTTGCTGTTCGTCCATAGTAGCTCCATGGTAAATCTGAATCAATTCATGCGTCATTAATCTGATTCACTTGAAGCTTTTTAAAGTCTAAGTTATATCAACCAGTTCTTAGAAGTATAGAATTCCCTGAGCTGTACCAATTTGGTGACAAATTTATATCCGTTCAACACACACGTTTCTTTAGGGTGCAGGCTACCTAACTAAATTCCTTTTACATAAAATTAGTGTCGTAGACACACCTCTGTGCTCTTGTGGTTAAGCTGTTGAAGATGTCTGGCATTATTTTTTGCCTGCTCCTCATTCACTGTGCCAAAACTATACTTACACCTCCATACATACTCTTACTGTATTAAAACTACATTCTGATACCTTCGTACACACTCTTGCCTTTTTATTAAGATGAGTGAACGTTTTGAAAATTATGCAACTTAGGGCCGTTTACAACCCACACAAATGCGTTTGATAGCTGGAAACAAACACCTGGTAGCAGAAAAGGTCAGTTACGGTTGTGGCCAGCCCCAAGGGACCTCCCCACGCTTGCTAGGCACCACACTGGTCTGGTCTCATAGATGGTGACATGTGGTGGCTCAAAAGTGCAGTTCAGAGTGTTGTAAGGTTGCTAGGCAACAAATTCTCTGTAAGTGGAGTGCAAGCTAAGATCTGGAAAAGTTAATACTTTCTTTGAAGTGTTGACTTCTGCATGAAATTTCGTATGTGTGAAAAACAAAACATGAACTGAAGGAGCAAATACATGTTGTCTTCTTTACCCCACAAACCGTATGGTGGAGGGCAATAGAGAGGGTCCAGTCATAGATGTAGGTTGTAGTACTGGTATATCCTGCTGTATGGATGAAAAGTCACACTTCGAAATTCCCTGGGCATAAATTGGCTCCATACTCTTGTCTTGAACATTGAAATAGCCAAATTTTGTTTCCATATTTTGACAACAATTGAAGTACTTTAATTTTGAACATATTCAACATTTAAATTCTTCAAGTGCCCCTAATTAGCATAAATAAAAATTCTGCAACTTTTGTTTGTGGTTTATTGGATGCTTATACGTCACTAAACTACGAATTGTGGAATGGCACCTCTACTTGTAATAGTTTTGAAGGTATCCAAGGTTTAAATTTCCAAATGGCTGTCATTTACATAGCTTTTAAAACTGTGGATGCCTCTTCATAAAAAAGCTAGAATGTAAAATGTATGGATGCATAATCATGTCAGCTTTTGAGTGTCTACGTATGATAGCCTTCAAATAAAATATATGTATCAGACATATTTGTTGGCTGAGAAAAGAAAGAAAGAAAGAAAGAAAGAAAGAAAGAAAGAAAGAAAGAAAGAAAGAAAGAAAGAAAGAAAGAAAGAAAGAAAGAAAGAAAGAAAGAAAGAAAGACACTGGGTGCCGTCCTGAACCCAGGACACCTGTCATTGTGGCCATGACAACCAACAAACATCCCCGATGCGCATTTGCTCAACGCGCACAAACCGGAGTCCGTCAAGATGGCGCACAATCCTGACACGCATGATTTGTTTACCTGTCACAACTATGAATGCGGTTTCGACACTTTGGATTGTTTAATAGGTAGGTGCCAACAGGAAAAATATTACTGGAAAAATAATGTTCCAGTTCTCCATACTATTTGATGGATTAATTTTACAGACATGCAAGCTATTCGGTGTTGAACCCAAGCAAGAAACTCCTGAGACTGAAAGCAACCTTAGCCTTAGGTGCCCGTCCAGTAGAGGGCGGTTCAGTCTCCAAGTCCAGGATCTTGTATTCTCTTTTCAATTTCATTATAATTTGAGTCTGATAACATTCAAAGTGCTGAAAGCAGAAATACACCCGGCCTTTCGGCTTCTGATAAATCAGCAAAGTATATCAAAATTATGTGTCAGCCTCCTGTGAATGTGGGAAATGAACCCTCGACCTTTGGCACCATCGGCAGCCAAATGTCAAGTCCAACACTCTGAGCCATTACTATGACAGTCCTGGAAAAGGCTGAGTGGGAATCCAGGGTGATGTTACTGCTGGCGTGGCTTGAACATCAATTGCCAATGGCAGTCAGACATTTCCATCTATACTAGACTGATAAATGCACCTCTAATAAAATTTCTAAGTAGGAGCAATGGCTCAGAGCATGGAGAAATCGATGCAGTGATACACATGTATAATAATGAAAAAAAAAAAGAAAGAGTTAACAGCCAGGTTATATGTTTCTTAGTAAATTAGATGTTAAACATAAATCCCTTGCTTGTACATGTAGCTTGTTTACTGAAAAGACCCCTTACAAAAAAAAGGTCTTACCGCAGAGTGCTGCGGTAACTTTGCTGCAAATTAAGTGCAAATTTGCGACCACTTAATTTGCAACAGCTTAACTTTTACCATGCAAATAAATGACTTTATGCAAACTAACATTAACAATTTAAAGCAAGCTGATTGGAAAAGGAAACACTTTGCAGCAAATCTTGTTGTTTTCAGGCACCATGTAGCCAGCTACCCTGCAGAAGCTTTGCAGTAGGTAATTGGATGCTTTAAATTGATTGATGGAGCTTACTTTGTTAAAGTTTTTTTTTTTTTGCTTCGCATATCCACTTTGCTGTACATTGAACGCAGACTTGTGGTAAAATATACACTTATGGTAAAAACCTTTGTTACAGAATGCCTTTCGCTTGTAAATGGAAATTTACCCTTTGCTTTTCAGTTCACAGTGGTGTGAAACTAGTTATTTATCAAGACCATTTTATAAATAAATGGATTTTGTTTATAAACATACATATAATGTCATTAAAATAGAAGGAGTAAAAATAAATCGTAGTACTGAAAACAGAATGTGCTTTTCCATCAGCAGAACCACATCCTTATGTTGGATTTCAACCGAGTGGCAATATGGCCATGTTTTCATTAAATGGGGAACCAGACAACATTATATGAACTGGAAATCCCTGCCAAAGAAAGGGCTAACCCATATTGGGCATACATATGTGTCATTGGACCATTCACCGGATCGCACCAAATCATATCGAATACAGCCAAATTGCAACGAATTGAAACATTATTTAAATTATACAAGGAATTGAAAGCTAGGTATTATAAATTAATAACACTGGCATTCAGAAAGAGGGCCTGGAAAATAGTTTCAAGTTACTTTTAATTATTAAGTGTTTTTTTTCATTCCACAGTTATACCTCATACCTCCAGTCAAGGCAATGCATGAAATGCAGTTTTCCTCTGTTACAAATACCATCTTGGTTAAACCAAAGAAAAAGAGAGAACATACCTATTAGTTTAAAATAGGCTTGAGTGGTCTCTTTATAATAGATATCAACCACAACCAAGTTGAGAACATTGATTTGAAAGCAAGAGTGTGGCTCAAGCTTGAGATTACTGTTTCTGTCGAAACCCATAATTCAAAAACTACATGTGTTCACGTCGATATATTCTGTAAAGACAGGGTGTAGCTGGGACATCAATGGCAAAGAGAATTGCATGAGTGTCCAGATCAAAATTGCACTAGAGTATTTTGTACATAAATCCCTATTAGTTGGTGACCTACTTTTGGGGTCATCATGACCTAATTGTTATGGAGTTTGACACTTACCAACTTTATGGTTTTTCTTCAATAACTCTAAAAGTTATAACCAGATTTGGACAAACTGATCATGTGTGGATAGCTGGATGTGGGGCACACATTTTAAATGGAACTATTTTTGTAATCAAGATTGAAAGTGAAGGTCACAAGGCCACTTGGAAAATAGGGGTCAATATGTGCGGGGGGGGGGGTTAGTATCATTTACTTATTGTGATATCACCATGCAACCACAGAGCAATGAAGGAGGCATCAAAATTTTGAAGAAATTTTCATCCTGGTGGCTAGAGATTGTACAAGTCTCAACTAGAGTATGTCAGAGGTTAGCCAGGACCTAGCTTGGGTTTATTGTAGATGGCTGGGTTTACTTGTACAGTCTTTTTGGTTAAAAGAGGCACTCTTAGTTTGAATTAATCCATGTTGGGTACTTTATCCACCAGCTCCTACACTGTTAAAATGTATTGCTTAGCTACAATGTGCATAGCAATAAGTCTCTGTCTGTAACTGACCAGCCATATTTTCAGCAATATTTACATGCTATTTTCTTAATGTAAAATGTTTTCTTTACATTTTGCAGACTTTGGAAAGACCATGCATTAGATGGAGGAATGTGTATTTACCAGCATCATATAATATCAGCTAACTACCCTGGAAACATGGACAAATGAGAACCAGCATTGGGACCTTGTTTGCTTTCAGCTACAGATTTATTATTGATTGACCGACAGAGTTTAATTGATCACATAATCATAAAGCGTCACCATGGCAACAGACACAAAACTAAGATGTCAAGATTGTAGCATGACATTTCACTCCCACACTTTGCTACACAAACACAAAGCAAAGTTTTGTTTGGGTGGGAAAATTGGAGACCCACACCAGTTGTTGTATAGACACGGCAACCAGTCAGCTGCAGACCAATGGAGGGCTTCCTCAGCCTGGACCCCGCCTCCCAGGGTAAGTATATGTAGGAATGATATGAGAGGGTTGGCTGGTTGCTGTGAGAGAGGTGTGTTTTTGTTTCTAGGTAAATACTGTCTTAATATCCATGTTATTGTACTTCAAATGAGAGACCACATGGACTCTCACAAGTCTCAGACTTGTGGCCCATAGAAGAATGGTATGTGTATTCAAAGAAGGAACACCTTTAAGTCACAATGTGCAAATAATGCACATGAAATGAAATTTGTTTTGTATTGCTGATGCATGATGTGTGGTCTGGACACCTCTCCTGATATCAGGTTAACCTGATTTACCACAGCATGTGCAGCCATATATCCTGGCATGAGGATCAATGTTGGGCCATGTAGGTATAAAGCTGCAAAGGTGTGGAGCCATACATTGTGGTGGGATATAGTTCAATATAGATTGAGAAATGTGCCAATGTTCACAGCAATCAGGGCAGTGTGGTGGCATAATCTCGGGGTAAAAGACCCCAACAATGCGGTGTATGCATACATGGGTCTACATTTAATAGGCAGTATCAAAACTATTGCTTAACACATCAGTGGTGTCAATATGTAGAAAACACCTGGTCTGATCTGCATACACTGCCTTCCAATAGATTATCCAATTTGTTAACCAAATGAGGGAATTGGTTTATTTAATCAACAGATTGAATCACTTACATGTGTGGTGAAATGCAAATATACCAGTGTACTGATGGAAGGCCTCTCACTGCATGTAGCTGCCAAGATAATGTAGAAGTAACCGTGCCTGGTTCATGGTTCCAACTAACACCTTTCTGCGTATTTATTAAGCAGTGTTTTGCAGAATTCATGCACTTTGTGCATCAGTTATATCTGAGTCACAAATATGAACAACACTATAAACCTGTCAAATTATTTGTATGGTTACTAGCTATCAGATACTTCAAATGTGGGAGCCAAGGTCCCAGAAACTCATGTGAATTTTCTACACAGGGTATCTAGTTTTTTACAGGTGTGGGTTTCATGTGATTTTCATACAAACAGTTGATATTACAAAATGCAGAATATATTTGTTGCTTAACCCTTTTCCCATAAAATTCAGATTTAAACTGAGTTAAAGTATAGAGTCAGCTTGCATTAGTATGGGTTGGCTGCTCCCAACCCATGCCAAGGAAAGCTGTTGACCTGAGGCATGATATCTTGAGAATTTTCATTCAGTTTTTAGCTAAGCTGATTTGTCTGTCAGCTGAGCTTTTATGAGGGTCTGTCGTCCGTCGTATGTCATCCTTCTGTCCGTCCATTTGTCATCTGTCCGTCCTCTGTCCACAATTCATATTTTCAACTTCTTCTCAGAAACCTTCAGCCAGATTCACTTCAAACTCAGTGGGGATATGCCTTGGGTGGGTCTCTACCCAGTTTGTTCAAATGGTCATGCTCCAGTGATTTTTAAAATTTTTTATGAATCGGGGGGGGGGGGGGGGGTTAGGGGCAAACCTTAAAAATATTCTTCTCTGAAACTGCTCACCCAATTGCTTTGATATCACACAGGAAGACTCCTAGGTACTCTTAGTTCTTGATTTGTTCACTATGTGGCGCTGCAATTTTTTTCTATTTTTTATGATTTTTTTGTGTTTTTTCTATTTCCGACTTCTCGAGAACCATCTCTCAGATTAAGCTGAAACTCGGTGGATATGTTTCTTGTGAAAGGGTCAAACAAAGTTATTCACTAGGTGGGACTGCTGTGGATTCCTGATTTTTAACGATTTTTTCAATTCGGGTACTTATCTGTAAATGCACCTTTCAGGACTATTGATCACAATGTAAGTCAATAGGCATTCTAATGCTAATTCACATTTTGGACTTCTCTGAAGAAACTGTTGGTAAGATTGACTTCAAACTTGGCGACAATGCACTTTGGGTGGGTCTCTACCAAGGTTGTTCAAATGGTCACTCTTCAGTGATTTTTGGATTTTTTTTCGGGGGGGGGGGGGGAATCTTTAAAAAAGTTTCAATAGGAAAGTTTAACATAGGAATTTCTTGTAATGTGTGTGACTTAAATAATTTTGAAAGATTTGTGTCAAACTTGGTAGGGATGTACCTTTTATAAGTGTCTACCTAGTTTGTGCCAGTGGTCGTGTTCCAGTTATTTTGGACCTTGACCTCATTCCCAAGGTCACAGAACAACCGACATGAAATTTACTGTTCAGTTGATAACTGGAGATATGTTTTGAGTTAGTATCTTGATGTGAAATGTTCATGTTTCTTTATGAAGGTCATGCTTAAACAGTACATGAGTGACCTTGACCTCACTTCTGGGACCACAGCACAGCTTACATAAATTCTACGCTTCACTATAACTAATGAGAACAGCTTGAACTGGGACCTTGATGCTGCACATGTAACTGTTGTTCCTGAAAGTTCAGACCTTCTCACTGTATGGGTGACCTTGAATCTAGCCAAAGTTCACAGACCCACATTGGCACAAGTGTGATGAATCTCTAATGAGCATGAGCTGTTCACACAACCCTCTTGTTTTCTGTACTGCTGACATAAGTCAAGAAAGACTGAAGTAGATGATATTTCACCACCAGCCAGTTTTGGCTTTTTAACGGGGTAAAGGGTAAATGTGGTGAGTGATTTATTGATCATTGCATGCTACCAATATCTGTGTAGACAAGGCAAATATTGACAGCAAATTCAGTAAGCCGAGAAAATCAAAATTGACCTGTGTTACAGCTTTGAGATCGAGGCTCTTTGGTGACTAACAAATAGTTCATCTTATACAGCCTGTTATATTCTAGTGTATGGCTTAGAAATAAATAAACACAAAATTTAAAAAAAAAGGTCAACAGGCATTCTTGCACTCACATTCCAAAGCACTAGAGAGAAAAAAGTGTTATTTCTGCTGTATTCACTTTACATGAGAACTTTAATCATATCTCAAGTTGTTTGTGGCTCTCTTCAATATTTCTGCATTTTATGTCATGGCTAGGTTTCTTTATTTGAAAAACGGTACAAAGGAGAGCAGCTACAAGTTGATGAGCAAGAAGGATCGCTACGAATTTGCTGCATGCATTGCACTCAGATCACTGACCATAAACTATTTTTCTTGACAGCCGCTGTCAGACAGCAATTACCAAGAAACCAAGGTAAGTTTGTATTTCCACATTTCATTTGTATATATGTGTGTGTGTGTGTGTGTGTTTCTGGATGTCCATTACCATCATCCTCCAGGAAAAAGATTTGCATACTGTTGTGAGTGAGTTAACCACTAAAAACCATTGCAGTGACTACCAGGGACATGTACAATTCATAGCAAAATATTTTGTAATTGTTTCTTAAAACGGTACTGTGCCATCACATTCTAATATAGCATGGAGGAGGTGATTGCTCATAAATAAACAATAAACGACACTTGCATCATTATAAAATGAGTAGCTGTTCAACTTTATTTCTTTCACTCATTCTGATTTCTTTTTCAATTGATCATAGAGCTACACAGGTACTCTATAGTGAGGAATTGTCGCCAGGCTAATCTTACAATATAACCCTATGGACTACTATGATATTGATTTATACAACTATAAAATTTTGGCAAAGTACATCATATTTCAGTGTTAGAATCACTGCAATGAAAAACATTTCAAAAGCATATGTACATTCTTTAGATATGTTCCAAGCACTTTATGTTCTTGCAGGCTTTGTGCATACTGTACATTTGTAGAATTCTACATGCATTTTCAAATTTTTCAGTGTGTTGATCTTTAACTGAATATAAAGACACATTTTCTGGCTGCGCTATAAAAATCAAGTTGATGAGTCAAGATATTGTATAAAACCAAATCATTCCTTCCATATACAAATGTCCTGCACATGTTAGTTTGAGTATAGGTCAATTGCCCCCAAGCTGCACAGAAAGCCAAACTTTTGATAGAAGCCTTGATTGTTAAGTTTACACTTGTGCGTCATGTGTTTGGGGAAGTGAGTGTGATTGTTGGCACATAAACATAAAGCTGCTGTGAGACAGTGGACTAATCTAGATACTGCTGTTTTGCTGATGCCAGGAATGCCACCAACTACAAGCTGAACATTTCCTTGTAGTGTGTATATGTGGACACTGCTTTTATTATCAGATCAGTCTGTTTTGCCATTTCAAGTTTTTACAGCAGGTCATTTGTAATAAGTCTACATGTATATCACCGTGGTGCTGACTTTGCCTGTTACTATATACATGTATAGACTTTAGTTACTACTCATTCTGGAGTCACTGCAGGTGTTTCCACAGATCAAGGATTGCCCTTGACTAAAGCCATAAGGCTGAGGTCAAGGGCAATGTAAGATACACAGGTGTGCCTGCAATGACTCCTGGGAAATCTATTCTAGCTTACAGTTCTACTTATTGCACCTATTTTCCTCACCTACAACAGCCACAAACTGGCATACACTGTTCAGTTGGGTTGTTGATGCAATACGAGGTTGTGGACTTCTCACAATGAACTGCAGTCCAGTATGAAGGAATATTTGTTCCCTGAATATTTATTCATTAAGGAACAAATATTCAGCAAAATATGTGTTCCCAGGGGGGAATGAATATTCCCACCTATGAATATTTGCCCCCCCCCCCCCACCCCGACCAGCGTGGGGATCTAATGTTCTACAAATATTTGTTTCCATCCCCAAACTGGGGATTTAATTTGTGTGTGAGCATTGACTTACTGTGTTTGCTAGTATGTTTTTTTCATCTTATCTATGTTTATTTTATTTTTTATTTCTAGCTTACAATATATAGCTCAGCTTAGGCTAGCATAGTTTTTGCTAAATTTGAGTTCAATCACTTCTTGCATAAAGCTTATATAGTTCAGCTGAGCCTGGGCTGGTCATGGCAAATGAGTACATGTATTAAACATTCTCAAATGTGAATACCATATGTATAAAATAAACTTAACTGGTAATACCAACTGTACATGTATGATACGGGAAGAAATATCTGTGAGGGGAACAAACATTCCAAAATATTTTTTCCTAGGGAGAACAAATATTTGTTCAGGGGTAACCAATATTCAAGGGGGGGGGGGGGGGTTGGGGAAGGGGGACAGATTTACTCTGATATCAGTTCTCTGATTGCCTGAAGGCCCTTGGCAACCAAATAAAAATGATAGGATGTTACTCAGTAAATATACTGCATTACCGTGTTGATATGGCACTCGCACATAACTACCTCCATTGAACCATTCTTTTTAGGAATGGGGATTTGGTCGAGTGGATATGTGCGTTTCCCATTTCAGCTATGCGACTGGTGCCAAAGGTTGCAGGTTCGAGTCCCTCTCGTTCCGAACATGAAATATATATTTTCGGCATTTCCTTAATGCTGGTGGATTTAAGTCCCCGATTCTGGAAATATATGCCGACTCAGTAAATATACTGCATTACCGTGTTGATATGGCACTCGCACATAACTACCTCCATTGAACCATTCTTTTTAGGAATGGGGATTTGGTCGAGTGGATATGTGCGTTTCCCATTTCAGCTAGGCGACTGGTGCCAAAGGTTGCAGGTTCGAGTTCCGCTCGTTCCGAACATGAAATATATATTTTCGGCATTTCCTTAATGCTGGTGGATTTAAGTCCCCGATTCTGGAAATATATGCCGACTCAGTAAATATACTGCATTACCGTGTTGATATGGCACTCGCACATAACTACCTCCATTGAACCATTCTTTTTAGGAATGGGGATTTGGTCGAGTGGATATGTGCGTTTCCCATTTCAGCTAGGCGACTGGTGCCAAAGGTTGCAGGTTCGAGTCCCGCTCGTTCCGAACATGAAATATATATTTTCGGCATTTCCTTAATGCTGGTGGATTTAAGTCCCCGATTCTGGAAATATATGCCGACTCAGTAAATATACTGCATTACCGTGTTGATATGGTACTCGCACATAACTACCTCCATTGAACCATTCTTTTTAGGAATGGGGATTTGGTCGAGTGGATATGTGCGTTTCCCATTTCAGCTAGGCGACTGGTGCCAAAGGTTGCAGGTTCGAGTCCCGCTCGTTCCGAACATGAAATACATAATAGACATAAAATTGGAACATCAAAATGTCATGATGAGTCTCATGTTTATGCTTTAGTGGATAAGAAAATGAACTTGTTTGATTCGGATCAAACTCTAGCTTTTGGCAAATTGATGTACAGTTTGTGACAATTTCAATGGTACAGTTGTTTGACTCTTTTTCGTTTTCTTCACATTGCTTATATTATGATAGTTATATTACATGCATGTAGGCATATCCATTTAAGGGAATACTCCAAGGTGGTACTATGAAGTATATGTACCATTTTCTGTTTCACAGGCAAGGAATTTTGATGGATGTTGCAGGAACAAAACGTGAAAAAATAAAATTTGAAATATGTTTTAAGACGACTTCATGATGACAAATTTCCTTTGAAATTCCTTGCTTCATGTTTTGAAAATACAGAATTTGATGTGTACAATATACACAATGTAGTTTCAATGAAGCCACAAAGATCACGTACAGCGTAGGGCCAATGATTTTCCATTTCAAGAAGAGAGGAATTCCGCTTCATCAGCAAAAAATTTTCAAATTCCATTTCACTGCTATATATATTTATATATAATTCATATAAAAACATCAAATTCTATTTCAAGGATGAAAAAAATGCACAATTCTACCTCTGTTTTGGAAAAAAACAGAAAATCATTGGCCCTAACAACATATAATGTTGTGTCAGCTCTAGACAGGTTGTCTTCATGTTCGTCCTTACATTCAATAAACCAAACATGTTGGCTATGATAAAATTGAAGTCTAGACTTACCTGTTGGAAGAATATTAATTGATAATAGTTTGAGTCTGACAAAAGTGTCTAATATAGTTTTAAAGTTATACATCTGGACCAACCAAAATATCTCCTTAGTTTTTAGCTCAGCTGACTTGTCAGTCAGCTGAGCTTTTGTGAGGGTCCGTCGTCTGTCGTCTGCCGTCCGTCTGTCCACAATTCACATTTTCGACTTCTTCTCGAAAAGCATCACTCAGATTATGCTGAAACATGGTGTAAATGTTCCTTCTAGAAGGGTCACACAAGTTTGTTCCCTAGGTGGCATTGCTTTGGATCCCTGATTTTTAACGATTTTTTCAATTCGGGTACTTAGCAGCCAATGGTTACATTTGTATTGATTACTATGTATATAAGTGAATGGGGATTGCTGTGGTAATTCATGTTTTTGACTTCTTCTCCAAAACCATCGGTCAAATTCACTTGAAACTTGGTGAGGATGTGTCTTAGGTGAGTCTGTACTAAGTTTGTTCAAATGGTCATGGTCCAGTGATTTATAGATTTTTTACTAATTTTTTTGTTCATTTTGGGGGGAAATCTTAAAAAATCTTCTTCCCTGAAACCACTTGGCCAATTGCTTCCAAATTGTATATACTGGCTGGGATATTGTTCATGATGGTGGTCCTCCAGCTGCTGAGGACAGACACACAATATGTGAAAGATCTTGAACTTATGAGGGTTAGACTCAGACGGTAAATTGGTGATGCCACATTGCCACTAGTGTCATCAATTTCTAAGTCAGCTGAGCATGGCCTGTTCACACAGGCCTCTTGTTTTGTTCTTTTTTGGGCAAATCTTAAAAAATCTTCTTCTCTGAAACCACCAACCCAATTGCTTTGATATCACCCAGGAACACTCCCTGGGACTTCTAGTTCTTAATTTGTTCACCAGGTGGCGCTGCAATTATTTTCTATTTTTTTATGAATTTTTGTGTGGTGTAGCTATGTTCGACTTCTTCTCCAGAACCGTCACTCAGATTAAGCTGAAACATGGTGGATATGTTCCTTGTAGAAGGGTCAAATAAATTTTGTCACTATGTGGGAATTCTGCGGATTCCTGATATTTAACGATTTTTTAATTCGGGTACTTATCGGTCAATGCAGCTTTCCTATTGATTACTATGGAAGTCAATGGGCATTCTAATGCTAATTCACATTTTCGACTTCTTCTCCAAAACTGTCATCCAGATTAACTTCAAACTTGATGGCCATGTACCTTGGGTAGGTTTCTA
The DNA here is from genome assembly GCA_964020975.1 of Hermodice carunculata. NCBI lineage: Eukaryota > Metazoa > Annelida > Polychaeta > Eunicida > Amphinomidae > Hermodice > Hermodice carunculata. The sequence continues at coordinate 29,443,200 of OZ026630.1, forward strand.
CCAGGTTTGTTCAAATGGTCTTACTCTAGTGATTTTTGGAATTTAAATGAATTTTTTTCTTTTTTTGGACAAATCTTGAAAAATTTTCTTCTCCGAAACCACTCACCCAATTGCTTTGATATCACACAGGAACACTCCCTGGAACTCCTAGTTCTTAATTTGGTCACCAGGTGGCACTGCAATTTTTTTCTATTTTTTTTAAATTTTTGTGTGTTATAGCTATTTTTCTTCTTCTCCAGAACCGTCATTCAGATTAAGCTGAAACACGGTGGATATGTTCCTTGTTGAAGGGTCAAACAAAGTTGTTCACTAGGAGGCAATGCTGCAGATTCCTGATTTTAAACGATTTTTTCAATTCAGGTACTTATCTGTCAATGCAGCTTTCCTGTAGATGGAAGTCAATGAGCATTCTAATGCTAATTAACATTTTCGACTGCTTCTCCAAAACCGTCATCCAGATTGACTTCAAACTTGGTGGGGATGTGCCTTGGGTAGGTGTCTACCAAGTTTGTTCAAATGGTCATGGTCCAGTGATTTTTGGATTTTTATGAATTTTGAGCTCAGCTGACTTGTCAGTCAGCTGAGGTTATGTGATGGTTAGGCATCTGCCGTTCGTCTGTCGTCCATCGTCCACAATTCACATTTTCGACTTCTTCTCTAAAACCACAAGCCAGATTCACTTCAAACTTGGTGGGGATGTGCCTTGGGTGGATCTCTACCAAGTTTGTTCAAATGGTCACGGTATAGTGATTTTTGGATTTTTTTATGATTTTTTTTGGTTCATTTTTGGGGGAAATCTTAAAAAATCTTCTTCTCCGAAACCACTTGGCCAATTGCTTCGAAATTGCATAGGGACACTTCTGGGGACCCCTAGACCTTAAAGTGTTCAACAGGTGGGGCTGCAATTTTTTTCTATTTTTTTATGAATTTTTGTGTGTTTTTGCCATTTTCGACTTCTTCTCGAAAAGCATCACTCAGATTATGCTGAAACTTGGTGTAAATGTTCTTGGTAGAAGGGTCACACAAGTTTGTTCCCTAGGTGGCGTTGCTGTGGATCCCTGATTTTTAATGATTTTTTCAATTTGGGTACTTATCGGCCAATGCATACATCCCTATTGATTACTATGTATGTGAATGTGGACTGCTGTGGTAATTCATGTTTTCGACTTCTTCTCCAAAACAGTCAGTCAGATTCACTTGAAACTTGGTGAGGATGTGTCTTGGGTGGGTCTGTACTAACTTTGTTCAAATGGTCATGGTCCAGTGATTTTTGGATTTTTTATGAATTTTTGTGTTCATTTTGGGGGGAAATCTTAAAAGATCTTCTTCTCCGAAACCACTTGGCCAATTGCTTCGAAAGTGCATAGGGACACTTCTTGAGACCCCTAGACCTTAAATTGTTCAACAGGTGGGGCTGCAATCTTTTTCTATTTTTCATGAATTTTTTGTGTTTTTGCCATTTTCGACTTCTTCTCCAAAACCGTCACTCAGATTATGCTGAAACATGGTGTAAATGTTCCTTCTAGAAGGGTCACACAAGTTTGTTCCCTAGGTGGCATTGCTTTGGATCCCTGATTTTTAACGATTTTTTCAATTCGGGTACTTAGCAGCCAATGGTTACATTTGTATTGATTACTATGTATATAAGTGAATGGGGATTGCTGTGGTAATTCATGTTTTTGACTTCTTCTCCAAAACCATCGGTCAAATTCACTTGAAACTTGGTGAGGATGTGTCTTAGGTGAGTCTGTACTAAGTTTGTTCAAATGGTCATGGTCCAGTGATTTATAGATTTTTTACTAATTTTTTTGTTCATTTTGGGGGGAAATCTTAAAAAATCTTCTTCCCTGAAACCACTTGGCCAATTGCTTCCAAATTGTATATACTGGCTGGGATATTGTTCATGATGGTGGTCCTCCAGCTGCTGAGGACAGACACACAATATGTGAAAGATCTTGAACTTATGAGGGTTAGACTCAGACGGTAAATTGGTGATGCCACATTGCCACTAGTGTCATCAATTTCTAAGTCAGCTGAGCATGGCCTGTTCACACAGGCCTCTTGTTTTGTTCTTTTTTGGGCAAATCTTAAAAAATCTTCTTCTCTGAAACCACCAACCCAATTGCTTTGATATCACCCAGGAACACTCCCTGGGACTTCTAGTTCTTAATTTGTTCACCAGGTGGCGCTGCAATTATTTTCTATTTTTTTATGAATTTTTGTGTGGTGTAGCTATGTTCGACTTCTTCTCCAGAACCGTCACTCAGATTAAGCTGAAACATGGTGGATATGTTCCTTGTAGAAGGGTCAAATAAATTTTGTCACTATGTGGGAATTCTGCGGATTCCTGATATTTAACGATTTTTTAATTCGGGTACTTATCGGTCAATGCAGCTTTCCTATTGATTACTATGGAAGTCAATGGGCATTCTAATGCTAATTCACATTTTCGACTTCTTCTCCAAAACTGTCATCCAGATTAACTTCAAACTTGATGGCCATGTACCTTGGGTAGGTTTCTACCAGGTTTGTTCAAATGGTCTTACTCTAGTGATTTTTGGAATTTAAATGAATTTTTTTCTTTTTTTGGACAAATCTTGAAAAATTTTCTTCTCCGAAACCACTCACCCAATTGCTTTGATATCACACAGGAACACTCCCTGGAACTCCTAGTTCTTAATTTGGTCACCAGGTGGCACTGCAATTTTTTTCTATTTTTTTTAAATTTTTGTGTGTTATAGCTATTTTTCTTCTTCTCCAGAACCGTCATTCAGATTAAGCTGAAACACGGTGGATATGTTCCTTGTTGAAGGGTCAAACAAAGTTGTTCACTAGGAGGCAATGCTGCAGATTCCTGATTTTAAACGATTTTTTCAATTCAGGTACTTATCTGTCAATGCAGCTTTCCTGTAGATGGAAGTCAATGAGCATTCTAATGCTAATTAACATTTTCGACTGCTTCTCCAAAACCGTCATCCAGATTGACTTCAAACTTGGTGGGGATGTGCCTTGGGTAGGTGTCTACCAGGTTTGTTTCAAGGGTCATGTTCCAATAAATTTTGGATTTCTTTATGATTTTTTTTTTCAAAAATCTTCACAAAGTTTTTTTTCGGAAAGTTTAACATGGGAATTTCTTGTAATGGTTATAACTTTAATAATTTTGGCCAGATTTACTTCAAACTTGATGGGGATGTGCCTTGGGTGGATGTCTACCAAATTTGTTCAAATGGTTACGCTCTATTGATTTTTGGATTTTTTATGAATATTTTTGTACTTTTATGGGGGACACCTTAAAAACTCTTCTCCTCTGAAACCGCTCACCCAATTGCTTTGATATTATACATTGACACTCCCAGGGACACCTAGTTCCTAATTTGTTCACCAGGTGTTTTTTATAATTTTTTTATGAATTTTTTGTATGGTTTTGCTATTTTTCACTTGCTCTCAGAGCCGTCACTCAGGTTAAGCTGAAATGTGATGGATATGTTCTTATGAAAGGGTCAAACAAAGTTGTTTACTAGGTGGCACTGCTTTGGATTCCTAATTTTCAAGGATTTTCAATTCGGGTACTTATCGGTTAATGCAGCTTTCCTATTGATTACTATGTAAGTGAATGGGCATTCTAATGCTAATTCACAGGACAACTGACACAAAATTTACTGTTTACTTGATAACTTGAGATCTGTTTTGAGTTAGTACCGTGATGCTGCACATGTTAATGTTTCTTTATGAAGGTCATGCTTGACAGTACATGAATGACCTTGACCTGGTTTCTGGGGTCACAGTGCAACATACATGAATTTTACTCTTCGCTATAACTTGAGAATTACTTGAACCTTGATGTTGCACATGTTAGTGTTCTTGTATAAAGGTCAGACTTACTCAGAACATGGGCGACCTTGGTCTTTTCCTGAGTTCACAGAGCTGGAAGTGTGATGAATGTCTAGGTCAGCTGAGCATGGGCTGTTCAGACAGCCCTCTTGTTTACATCCTTAGTATTTTAGTGTCAATGTCTTAGGTCATTTTTCAGGTAACTGTTTACTTACTGTTGTGGCGTGCAGTCATGTCCTTGGCACTCCATCTTCATCAGAGACAAACTGACTTTTCATTGTGTTTTATGACTTCCATAGGATTTTATTGTTATTGTTTTGAAGAACTTTCTATAGAACTTTACGTTCTTTTTGGGAAATAGTCATTTTTCCTTTTTATTTAGTTTGCTTTCTCCCAAAGTTGTACAAAATATTCTGTTGAGGATACAGTACGTCCCCTTGATGTACTTGATACTTGTCTGTGTTTGTTTTGTGCATGCATACTAACAAACTTTGTACAGTCAGAAGCAAAACAATCATGTTAGTGTTATTTTTATTTGGTAACATTATTTATAATGCTTTGATATATATATATATATATATATATATATATATATATATATATATATATATATATATATATATATATTTGTATAGTAATACATGTATTAAATCGTTGAAAACTGGGAAGAAGTTACAACAGATTGTTTTGTCTTCAGAAGTGCAAGATATGTACAGCTTACGGTATTGGTATAGTTTTGCTTTTGGCTATCAAAACACTGTGAAATGCACATGCTAACAACTAACATCACTCTGATTCCCTATGCAAGGCAGCCAAAATGGCACAACTGGCCATGCTGAAATTCAAAAAGTCCAAGTTGAGAGAGATACAAGACCTGCAGGATCGAAATTTGCTCTTAAGCATCAAGCCATGGGGAGAGCCCCCTGATGATGTCTCCTCCAATCCCACTCCTGATGCAACTGCCAGTGAGCTACGTAAACTCAGCCAAAAGGTCAGAAGATTAAAATCGTATTTATGTTCATATTGATGTGGAAGTTACACTAACTGGAATTTTTGTAGTCTGCATGTCTGTGTATAGTTTTTCTTGTCTTTTTTTTTTTTTTTTTATTTTTGATTGGGCTGGGATGATGTGCTTTCCTCATGATTCAATACATATTGTACGTAGATACATGTAGTAACATGATTCAACACATGTCAGTATACATTTCTAATACAGCTTTCTTGGCTGTAATAGTCTTGAGGTTGCAAATTGCAAACTAAAAACTCTGAGGTTTTGCTGCCACTGTGTTCATATAATTCAAAATTAATACATGTACTTTGTATGAAATGAATCTTGATTATGAAAACATTTTCATTCTATGTGTAAAGGTGAATTATCATGATTCCAAAGTAGTAACTTGTTGTAGATCACATGACGTAAACGTTGTTACAACTAAATTGTGACATGCCTGCAACAGTGACATAGTGCATTAACATACAGACAAAATAAAATGTTCACAAGGGATGTTTGATTATACATCACACATGACATGGAAAACCAACAACAAACGTAAACAAACACAGCATACCAGGTTGACATTAAAAGTAGACCTACGGTATATTTTTGTGATGACTACCCAATTAAACACAGAACTAACAAACCCTTACATGGCTGAAGAGTCAATTACTATTTTTCTCACACTCAGGATCATTGTTGGTGGTGAAAATAGTATTTAAATGACTCTGCAGCCATGCAGTCATCCGTGATTTTCCTAACCAACAAGAATCTTTCGTGAGAGAAAAATTGTAAATGACAATATCTATGTGTCATTTCTGCCTTACTTTTTAAGTCTCCTCTACCCCATATAGGGGAGGCTAATTGGATTTGTATAGTTTTTGTCTACAATAAGATACCCTCACTTTTTATATTTTTGTCAACCCTGGGGAATTTTTTTCATTTTGAAAATGACCATACATGTAGCCCAGACATGGCATGGTCCTGTAGTGTGACATTTTATCTCACCAGAAAGAGTAGCAAACTCTTGGCCACTACTAAATGTGAGATGTATTGTGTGATTACCATAATTTTTCCCTTATTTTTGTGGTTTGGTTTTTCGTTATATTTATTTTATATATTTTTTTTTTCAAGATGCAGTGGTGTCCCTCATGTGAGGCCAGTCCAAATGCTGTCATAAATTGTGTTATAAGAGGGATGACCCCTCTAGAAGGAGAAAATAGAATGAGAAGGTAGCTTTTTATGGCAAGAGAATTATGAGAGGGGATCACTGTGAGTCGAGAAAAAGTATATATTATACAGATATGGGATGGAGAAGAGGGCACTGGGCCAAACTAGTTGGCCGGAGTTGACTAGGTGATCCCAGGCTGTACTAGTGCACACAGGCTGCAGCTTTTCACTCTTCTCCATGCCATCCATATCAGTTTTAGTTAAATACATTTTTTTCAGAATGATAACCATACATTTGAATCAAGATGTGAAAATTATATTTGTAGTATCAATTGACAAAATAAGCAGTTAAACTCTTAATGGTGTTTTTGTTTTCACAAATAATAATGAAAAGTTCCCCATATTCCCCCTTCATCCTATGACATAGGTACATGTAGACTTACGAAATGGACGTCATTTGTTAATGTTACATGGCGTGTCCTCTTGCAATAATGATAAAAAGCACTATTTCAAGGTCACCGTTGCCTAGTAGGCTTATACACGTGCCACACCATGGTCTAGGAAAATCTAGTGTAGGGACACAGGATGGCTTTCAACCAATGAAATGTTATCATCTGAAAAAGGTATTAATTAATAGATATAGATATAGATAATCCCAACACACAGGCTATCTATGGAAAGCTAGACTACAGGCACACCTTAAGCACATATTAAGTTACTTATTCAAGTTGAGGGTCAAGGTCAGCAAACATGTATACACAATCTCAAAGCCTACTTGACCCTCAAGAGTATCCTGGAATCATACATGCAGTAACACACTGATGTGAGGCACCTGAGATATTATCAAGGTTTGAGGCCAACTTTTCTTGGGTTAAAAACTACAGATTAGTAAATTTATACTTTCCCTTGCAACTTGAAAACTTTGCATCTGATTTTCTTTAGCTCTATAGGTACCTTGTGGACAGAGACTTTTTCCCTACTTTATACAGATGACCCAAATTATAGGTCAAGGTTGCAGTCATGTGGAAAGCATGGCCTTTTCATCAAATTGATTTACTGAATATGACTCAAAAACTATTTAGGTTATGGAGAGTGGGATGCAGAGAGCAAGCTGGTTCTTCCAGTATCGAGATCCTTTGCCATATAAATGTGTGAATGACAAAACTATATTACTGAGAAGTAGATCCTCAAAGGAACAGGTAACCGTGTAAGGTGGACAGCACAGGAGAAATACATGTATGATCATGCACTTGGGTACCAGTGAGTATATTTGCAGCAGTGTTGCAGATTCTCTGTAGCTTTTGAAGGTTTTGTTTTGAAATACCACAAAGAGACCAGACAGCAGTCTTGTCAAACAGTGACAAGTACATGAAGCAGTGCATGTGGTGGCTTGTAGTTCACACCATTTTTAATGAGACAACTGTTGCATAGCTGGTATACGCTTTCTTGTAGGTGGCATTGATATGTTTGTCTGTGGAAATTACAGGAGGTAGTTAAAGCAACTACTGCCATTGGCCTCAATTACTTAATGTTTTAAATATAAAAGTTCCAAGATCACCAGCAGTATTTCAGTTCCCTTTGATACTAGAGCTTTCACATATGCAGTTTACCCAAGCATCTTGTGACCCACCTGTAATGTGCCAATGCAAGGAAAGTTATGTTCTGCTCTTTATATAAGAATTTCAAAATATGCTGAGAGTGGATATCAGCCAGGTGAACTGGAAAAGGCAAAAAAGGCTACATACTGCAATGGGTGTCGCTGGTTCATGCTTAAAGACTGCATAGGTGCCCACAAGAACATGCCTGAGCAAAGAAATTAAAAAGGGAGACAGTTCCATAGTTAGGAAATTTTCCCTGTTGTCCTGTAAGGATGTTGTTAATTGAGTCAAGGTCATTCATATACAAGTAGCTGTAACATTTGGACCTGGTCAATTTAGTTCATCTTTCTTACCACTTTTTCCTGTTTGTTTCCAAACCCAATAAAATCAGTGGACCCTTTAAAATTGTTATGTTTTCTTTCATTGATGACATGCTGTCATTTTAAGAGGAAACACTATGTATAAGACAGATGTCGGTTTGTAAGTACCATTATTGAAACGTTGTACACAGCTTTGCCTTAAAACTGCATGGATTTGGGGTTTTGGATACTGAACAAGTAAAGGTTTCAGCAGATATTTTACTGTCTTACAGATCATAGGCTGCTGCACCATGCATCAACAGTTTTATTCATTTATAGGAAGAAGCCTGGTAACATTCAATACTTTTGTAAGAATTTCTTTGAAACTTTATATGTACAGTATGAAGACCTACAGAACAAGGAGCAAGACTTATATGATCAAGCTTCAAGGACCCGAGCCTTCAGCACACACACAGCAGTAGTGTCACGTGCTAGTACCAACTCTAGTATGAGTATCCACCTGCCTCCAGATGTAAGTGTGTCAATCACTGTCACAATACAGGCACATGGTGTCATCACTGGGGGCAAGAGTTACGCTTTCTTTGACCATATGCTTATTGATTGATGTCAAACTCTACTGCACCAATCAGAATTTTGGCAAACATTTGGCTAATATCAAAATTTCTTTGCTTTTGTGTTCCCATGATTTTACACCCCCTCAAACAAATAAAAATAAGGATTTGAAAATAAGTACATGCAGATCCCTACAGCTAGTTTGACTGAATTCACAGTTATGTTGCTAAACTTCTGAGTTGTGAATTAGGAGATAGATATGTATGTGCCTCTGTCATGTTTAGCTGGATTGATGGTGTCATAGGTTAAAGACAAACTGGCTGGATGGTGGAAGAAGCAAATAAACTTAGTGTTTAAAGTGACCTTTTATGGATACAAATGTGAAGTTAGCCATGGCTTCCAAGCTTGATTGGTGTTGTATAGTTTGCATATTGCTTCAATGAGACAGTTTAATGCTTTGTTGGTTGTAGAGTTGGTATAGAATTTAGGACATTCAGGCTTGTACTGCACTTTCCTGTGGAGTATGTCAGCCACAGCTTTAACAAAACTTCATTCCCCCAAGACTTTTTTCACTGTTTACAGTTTAGCATTGCACTAACACGACACACTGGCAAATTCAGTACAGCAAAGTGCTTGCAGATATTCTTTTTGGGAGAGTTCCAAAGGAGTGCAAGAATTTTCATACTGAGTGGTAACATGCTTGTTACTTAGGTATCTAACATGTGTCTTGTCGTGTGTGTGTGTGTGTGTGTATGTGTGTGTGTGTGTGTGTGTGTATGTGTGTGTGTGTATGTGTGTGTGTGTGTGTGTGGGTGGGTGTGTGTGTGTGGGTGGGTGTGGGTGTGTTTGTGTGTGTCTTGCATGCAGGTTTGCCTTCTGTGTGGGAGAAAGTAGTATCTGGGTAATGTAGTGTTCTGATATATTTCTGAAACAAAGCAGTAAACTGCATAGTAATATAAATCTGCCATATGTTATTGCTTGGTGCTTTGTGAGCAGCCTTTCTTCTCGTCAAATAGTATTAAGATCTTTATTCTCTAGCTGTGCCTGCAGCAGCAATACTTAGGGACAGGTAAACAGATTGTAGTCAATGATCAACCTTTGCCCCAGAGAAGAGACCCCATCTGTACTGGCTACATGGGACATGGAAAACATAGATGTGACACTTCCTTGGTAGAAGTGTTTGGTATCTTATGAAAAGTTGCTCTAAAGTTGCTGATCAACATGTTCTACAAGTTTTCGGTGGATTTTCCTCGTTGACAGAGGCAGTGTTTATACTAGCTGTTACAGCATAAAGATCAGTGTCTCAACATTTGGAATTAAGGAAAATAGATGCCCTACTTCCCAATTGTATCCTTACGGAAATAAAAGTATGTTTAAACCAAGGAAAATAGATATGGATTCAGGAAGAATGAAAATTAGTTAATGTATTAGACATAACAACTAAGTGTCTTTGGCGATAATGGCTAAGACAGAATAATTTTACAGTGGAAATCCATTCTGAGCACTGTGGGAAAATTCTGGGAAACATCCACACACCACCAGCACTGGACGGGGCCCAGAAGCTTAGACATAGAGTTGGGAGGGAATTGCAATGAGCCATCGGCTGTGTATCACAGAACCAGTCAGGCCATGGACAGATAAAGTATTCATCCAGTCATGTGCTGAATTATATTTTACCTGTGAAGTTCATCTGCCTATTGGCATAAGTTCTAAATAATGAAACACCAAGTGCAAAGGTCAACAGCTTGTAAACTCCTTTGTGTATAATTACTACTGAGTGGAATCTGCCAGAACTGATCCTAATTTGCTTCCACACAATTAATGGATGTAGTGTACATTTATACTAACACTATTAACCAAGAAGGCCAACAAACCAGATGTATTTTTCCACTATACAACAGCTACTATTAAATCCAATTTGGAATTTTTGTGTTAAGTTGTGAATTTTCTTGACAAGACTGTCACAAAAGGTGAAGATATTATACCCTACACATATCTCTCTAGTATGCACACATAGACAAGCACAGTATCTTTATTACACTTCACGCCACCCACTACACTTCACTAAGTCACTCCCTAATATAGCCAGCCATCTTTAAGAGGCATCCCGATCTGTCTAGATCCAGTAGATAGGGATCACACCACTTGAATCTCATCACTGTAGAAAATGAAGATCTCCTTTGTAGCTGCTCCTTCATAACCAATGCGAAGAAAAGGCACTTTCCCACTCTAGATCCAAGCTTCTGAAACTGCCATGATGCAAGGGCATACTGTAAACTCACACTCGTTCAAATTAACCCACATGAGCCACAAATCAAGATAATTATCCTACATTATTGGAGAATTCTCTGAGTGTTGCCAGAGTTGTTAAAATTGCTACAGAGGAATCCATTTTCAGAAGGTGCCACAACCTTTGAAATAAATGAATTATGTTTATGAAAACATAAATCTTGTTATGCTTGACTGACAAAGGAGATACAAGGCCACATACAAAGACCCTAAGTGTGTTAAGAGGAATTGTGATGTTTGCACACTCATCAAAACTACACTGGGGTTATGATATCCTATAATGGAAAGATAATCCAGAGTCAGACATACACATACTTGCCATTCCAAAATGGCACATTAACTAATGTTTCTGATGCACAGCATGACGTATCAGTGAAACTGAAAAAAAAAAAAAAAAAAAACCAGTGTGAGCAAGATATTCAGAGCATAAAAGGTGCATCAAACTACACCAGCAGGTAATGGAACACTGCAACAGCTATCACCATCAGAGCTCGAAGATTATCTTTCTCTAGATAGTTGAGTCCTGGATAGAGATCCTGGTGTCCATTTATCCAGGTCCTACAGGCGTAAAAGGGACAAATTTTGACAACCAAATTAACCACATGAAAATTAGTCAGGCTTTGTACATGTATGTGATTTCAAATCAAACTCAAAAGGTAGTACATGTATTGAGTAGGACATGTGCTCTCCAACCAATTACATCGACATTGTGTTTTAATTGTTTTATGCACTTTTCTGTGGCAACCAACCAGTTGAAACCAGAACCAAAGAAGTGTCAATATGCAAGATGTCGCAGGTCTGCTACAGAGCTGACATATGGTCTAGAATGTTGTGCAAGTAGACAACACTCATTCACCAGAGATTCCTTTTGCAGATTGTAACAGTGATGGCCTTATTTTGATATGTCCCATTTTGTGTAGTGTCCATGATCTTTAAAGATAAGCTGTGGAGATATACAATGTATGATGCATTCATTCTGGTCAACAGTTGCAATTTTCCACTGAACTTATTCACCCTGAAAAAAACACATGATAATCCAATGTCCTCAACTTCAATGTTTTTGACTAATTTTGCCAGGAATTTAAACAAATTGAATCAGAAGTGTATATGATACCTATAAAGATAGCTCGCTCTGTATCAGGGAAAGCTCATGAATTTAGTCTTAAACCCACTCAATATTCAAGGGGAATGGGTTAATGTGTGCTTGTACAACTAACATCTGTACCAGAGGACGAGTTTTGACAACCCAGGTGGTTTGCTCGATATCTACACAAAACACATTTAAATATTAGTTTGATTCATGCATGTGATCACTGGATATTTACACAAAACACATTTAAATATTAGTTTGATTCATGCATGTGATCACTGGATATTTACACAAAACACATTTAAATATTAGTTCGATTCATGCATGTAATCACTGGATATCTACACAAAACACATTTAAATATTAGTTTGATTCATGCATGTGATCACTGGATATTTACACAAAACACATATAAATATTAGTTTGATTCATGCATGTGATCACTGGATATCTATACAAAACACATATAAATATTAGTTGAAATCATGCATGTGATCACTGGATATTTACACAAAACACATTTAAATATTAGTTTGATTCATGCATGTGATCACTGGATATTTACACAAAACACATATAAATATTAGTTTGATTCATGCATGTGATCACTGGATATCTATACAAAACACATATAAATATTAGTTGAAATCATGCATGTGATCACTGGATATTTACACAAAACACATTTAAATATTAGTTTGATTCATGCATGTGATCACTGGATATTTACACAAAACACATATAAATATTAGTTTGATTCATGCATGTGATCACTGGATATCTATACAAAACACATATAAATATTAGTTGAAATCATGCATGTGATCACTGGATATTTACACAAAACACATATAAATATTAGTTTGATTCATGCATGTGATCACTGGATATCTACACAAGACACATATAAATATTACCAGCTGATCCCAGCTTAGTCATGAGGGCCAAAACAGTCTTTCCTTATTAGGAAACCCAGGCAAATTCAAAAAGAGATCTTTTTGAAAGCACACCCTATCAACAAAGATATGGGCATTGGGCTACTGTTTTAAGTAAACACGTGCACATTCTTTGCATATAAACCAAGGTGGCTGAAAGAAGTATATAAACAGGCCATAGTGTTCTTTTAATAGTTCCTGATGAGATGCATAGAACATCAAAACTAGAGGAACATGCCTCCTAGATTCTACAGCTACTTTCCCAGTCATCAGCTCACATTTAAATATTAGTTGAAATCATGCATGTGATCTTCATGGGAAATGCACATCAAACAGTTCAGTTTCTTGCACCCTAAACACAATCATTACTCAGTGATCATTGCATCAAATGTCATGTGAAGAGCCACACTGATAATCAAGTTATGAAATGATAACTGGATGTGGTTCATGAATTTCACAGATAATGCGATTAGTTATGTGATGAAACCTGTTTTGAGAGACAACTGTAAGGAAAGACCATCTGCCTTTTTAGACCATGTTTACCATATCTCTTTGCCATTTTCCCATATTATGGCACCTCTATTGAGAGACCGCCTGCATTATGTGACCACTTTTTGGCCTGCCCCAGGGGCAATCTCTCAAAAGAGGTTTTTCTGTATGTTGGTGCCCACGATCAGTGACCTCATGGTACCATGTAGTGTAAATAAAATGATTTATTCTCGGGTCTTCCCAATGTGAATCTAAAGGAATATTTTGAATGTACATATACATGTATAGTATTATCAACCACAAGGTTTGCTTATGCTATCCTTCGTATAAATGTGGGGTAACATCTCGAATGGGAGCAACTAAAAAAATTCCTTTTCATTGTCATTTGTGTGCAAACCTGCTGTAGGAGTGTTGCATTTAGCAGTGTTTGGGGTTTCTTTTGCTTGTGTGTGTTGAAGTTCTTCAAGATTACAATCACAAAGACTTCTTTGTTGTGTTTAATGATTCATTAACTCTTTGTTTTTCATTTTTATATATGATGGTAAGTCAAGTCTTTTATGTTATTAGTGCAGTCTGCTGTTACTAGCTGGGTGCTTTGTGAATACACTCACATTCAGGGACCTGCTTGTGTGTGAATGGATATGTCTCTCAGGTGACAAATGGCATTTGCCTCAAATTGGACCTCAAGGGATTTCATCAATGTACTGTCCATACAGTCAATGTCACTTAAAACTCGGAAACACAAAACATGCAAAATTAGCATGCTGTCCTACACTCTGTTAAGCTGAAGAGAGCAGCTTGCAACATCACTAGTTTACAACCATCGTTTCTTAAACCTTTCTTTCCTTGAATTAAGACCAAGTCAACAGCTTTCCCTGACATGGGTTGGCTTTGTGCCCACCTGTGCCAAGGAAAGCTGTTGACCATGGGCATGTTGTCTTGATAGGTCTCATCTACAATTCTCAGTCAAAGTGTATTTTCATTACTATTGAAATTAGTCGAAAACAGTGAAGCAGACGAGATTTGACCACCAGCTGGTTTTGACTGGTTTTAGGGGGAAAAGGTTAATGTGCAGCCTCCTGCAGTTTCTACTTGGCTCTATCTGATAAGGATCCAATATTAATATCCAAATGCCTGAATATGAAACTAGGAGAAGAGAATTATGTCTCTCACAGCCATGAAATAGTTTAAGACATGAATTGGTGCATATTCTGAATGCAACTCCCAAAACTGTTAAGTTAAAGGAACATACATATGGCTATCATGAGTTTTCAAACTGTATTAAGAAACAATTTATAGATAAATATCAATTATTATGTTTGTGGTTCCAATTAATTTTTGTTACAATTATCAAGTTCAATGAGACATTCTCATACTTATTTAAAATTCACAAAATATCATGGCCTTTTTATGCAGTTTCTTCGTATTTTAGGGTGGCATGTATGATAGTGGCCTATTAATAGTCTAAATGTCTATATATATTGTATTTGTGTCTTTTTGTTCAGAACAACTTCCTGGTAGTCATTACCCTATTCCGCAGTCCGAACTCTTTACTCTCCATAAGCTAACCTGACACTGTCTAACCGAAATACATATGGAAGTACTATTGTCCATATTGCATACGTTCCTTTGTAGGCTGCGCATTAGCCAAAATAAATTAAAGTGCCTTCTGCAGGTAACTACTCAGAACATGTTCCAGAGCCTATACCTGTACATGTCTCCCTGAAGTGGACCCTTATCTAAGCTAAATATTCAGCAAAGACAACCCACATAATAATGAATAAATATGAATGTGGCAAGTGATAAATTAGCTAAATACGTATAGTTTTGCTTATAAATGCAGAGCTTTATTATGAAAGAAGAATACCTGTCAAACAAAACACAATAACTAAATTTTTTATAGTACGGGTTCAGATAAAGACAATTTGACAATGTTACAAAGTGTTAAGGTCCACAGAAACAAGGGACACAATATCACACAGACCTCTCAGAATATCACACAGGCCTCTCCTCTCAACATCCTGGAACAGCAAGTAGGCAAATTTTTGTTTGTCATCAGTGGAAGTATTTATGTGTAGTTTCGCAAAGAACAAGATGTTTTGCATAGCCTGAGATTAAGCAAAAGCATGATTTGGCCCAGATAATCTTAAAGCAGGAAATGTCAAAAGCTAGATCAATACCGTAATTATGTATTGACATGTCAACCTAATTATGAGAGAATGAAAAAGTAGCAGTTTTCACCTCATACTTTGACTTTCTAACAAGAAGAGAAACACATACATCATGTATAGTGAGGAGTTGAACTTCTCTACATTTTTACAGACATCTTACTTCTCTGTGGAGGGATTGTGCAACATCAACATGGAAAATATATTTGGATATGAAATCCTGCAGATTATTGGTTTTTGTGTAGTTCAAGGACTGAATATCACCGTGAGAAAGCTTGTGAAAAGAGTGACTATAATGCCGCTATTTTTTGACAAATGAGACTGAGGAGGGAAGAGGATATGATGAAAAGAAAAAGTATGTCAGCAGAGCATTCATGACTGAAACCCACAATTGCTGCATAATAGCGTGTGGTTAAGGCAGCATCTTGGCCACTTGGTCATTGATACATGTACTAAACACTGATGTCAGCAACTCTGATAGTATAGTCATACTCATAGTCACTGATTTCAGCAACTCTCCCACTGGAACATACTGTGATTCCTATGGTATAGTCATACTCATAGTCACTGATTTCAGCAACTCTCCCACTGGAACATACAGTGATTCTTATGCTATAGTCATATTCATAGTCACTGACGTCAGCAACTCTCCGACTGGAACATACAGTGATTCCTATAGTATAGTCATACTCATAGTCACTGATGTCAGCAACTCTCCCACTGGAACATACAGTGATTCCTATAGTATAGTCATACTCATAGTCACTGATGTCAGCAACTCACCCACTGGAACATACAGTGATTCCTATAGTATTGTCATACTCATAGTCACCTGCTTCATGTCTTATCAAAACAGTTGAATGGAGGAACTATCCAGGTACAGCTTCTGTGCTTTTGCCAGGCTGCCAAGTATGACCCCAGAGAATGGATGACTACAGTATACAATATACCTATGTTATGACCTGTGGGCATGCACCATCTAAGTGCTCATGCATAAAAAGGCTGAGAGCTGCTTCAGTCAGCATGCTGGCCATGCTCTTGCAGTCTTATTTATGCCTTTTATTCATCTGGAAGCAACTGTTTGGAAGTTAACAAATCTAAAGGACTTATACTTTTTGGTGTCCAAAATCCATATGTAGTGATATGTCTACATATATCTAGCAGCATGATCTGTTGGATAAAATGCTTTTTGAACAAAGACAGCAGTGCAATACAGTATTAACAATTTGACAGAATGATTATGGAAGTGAATTGTTGGCAGGATTGGCCCACATTAGTGGAAGTTTTGTGAAGAAATTGAGAAGTACAATGGATAAGTGGGAAACCCTGAAAACGGGAAGGTATATGTATAGTTTTCCTTGAGGCACGGTTTTTAATTTCCAGAACAAAAGAGGAAAATAATCAAGCTATCACTGAAATAGGAAATTATAACATACCATCAATGGTAGACATTTACTGTAGTTGTAGAAATATTTGCGCTTGATTTAATTTAACGTTTTTCACGCTGCCACCCAAAGCGCAAAATTAAAATGTGCAAAAATAAGTTGCATTGTATTTTACTACATTGTATGGCATTGGATTGCATGAAATTAAAATGTGCCAAAATTCTGTAATTTAAGAAAAATTGTGTTTGCGTGAAATTATACATGTGCCAAAATTTCTAGAACTACAGTATTCATTTTGTACTTCAGCAGGATGACTACCAATCAAGACAAATCAATACTGGAAGGGCAAGTCGCCAACGGGAGTTGCAGATAAGGGCAGAGCATCATGGGAGAAATATGGCAGACATCAATGCTCGGGGACAGGAGTTAGAGAGGCAAAAAAAGGGTATGCATTTGAATTTCTGCTTTTTGTGGGATGTGTTTAGATGATTTTTACTATTAAACATTATCATGATTACGGCTGATGGGTTTCTCTTACACAAACTAACAATGAAATACATGTATATGTAATTGGTGTAACCCAAAAAGGCAAGTAAAGCTAATATCTGAGCTGTGTTGGCTCATATTTTTCTCGTTCCAGTCTGGTGAAAGTTCGTGACAGTGTCCTGTCAACAATGTATAGTGTTTTAAACCTGTTGGTTACATGTGCCATGAATAAAGATGGTCAAAGTTCAAAGTTAACCTAATACCTGTGACTTCAAATGAACTGGTTCTTGGTGTAGAATCAGAAACACTCAGGGAGGAATGAAAAATCTGAATGGCATGGGCCTGTGGCACTGTTCAAAGTTAACTATTACAAATTGGTCCTGTGGAAGGCAAACCACCTGTAAGAATCAATAATCTTATTAGAATTCGTACTGAGCTCTTGGTTCCCATAGATTGCTGCTGCATAAAAGCCATGTAAGCAATCACAACCAAGAACTCATTAGAAGTCATCCAGTGAGTGCATAGCGGCATCCATGATGGTCACCATCATCAAGGAGATGCAGACCGGACCCAGCAGTCGGCTAGCTTTGCCAGCTCAGCTTGAACTTGTACATGTACATTACCATGAGAGCAAAGCTTGCTGCACATGTATCTCTGTTAAACCATTGTGACTGAAGGCACAAAAGTAACAATCTCTCTGCCTCTTTTGTAATATAGATTTAAAAGAGATAATTTTTGTCTCACCAGCATAAGCTGTTGGCGAGACTAAGCAGTCACTTTCCGTCCATCCGTCCATCCATCAACAAAAAACTTGGGAGTGGCTTGAATTACGCTGGCGAGACATTCATGCCCCCGGGCATGACTCTGTATTGTACATTTGTTAATTTAATAATGTGGTCCAACACAAGGGAGAATGCAGTGATCTGCAGACAAGTATGTTTGCTGGTGAGGTGTGTGTAGGATGATCCTTGAGACATGCGTGGTTAGCAAGGTTACTGCATTAGTAAAGGAATGGAACATACATGTACATGTAACTGGTATGAGGAGAAAGATGTTCAAATTCAATTTTATTTTCCTTTTGTACTGTATAAGAACGTCTAACACTGTACTGCATGTATTTTTCTAGATATTTCCAGGAGGCTGGAAGAATTGAATCTACGAAATCTTCATGGTTCACCAGTAAGTGGTGCCAATCGCTTGATTGAAGAGCTACGCAATCAGGAGGAGAAGAATCGACAAATTTTACAAGATCTGAAAAGGCAATTGTCTGATATCAGAGCAGGACGGTGAGTATGTTATGTCCATGTAAGATGTCCTCATAGTTAGCATCTATGTACATGTAATTCAAATTTAGTGCATGACGTTATTAAGGTATTTGAGCTGCATGCATTTGTAGATCATATTAAGCCATATGAAATACATTTTAAACATTTAGGGCCAGTAATTTTTTTCACAAACATGAAAAATGGGCGGAATTCTCAGAGTAACTGGGCAACTGTTGTTTGAATGCACTGCAATTTAGGAATTCATTAAAAATGAACTGAATTATATTTCTACAAAGTGACTGTGGAGAAGATTCTCAAGTTGGTAGCTATCTCCCCCTGCCCTCCCTTTTTTATTTTGCTTGCTGTATTACTGATGAATTGCATACACATCTAATGCTGTCCAGTGCATTTATAGGGAAAACAATGCCTTTTAAAACAGAACAGAAAGTAACACAAGGAAGTAACATAAATGGGGGTAACTAATGTGGAAAATAATAAAGAATGTGACACAGTACTCCACAGAGACTGGGGGAAGATTGGTGTACAGTAACAGGAGGAATGTCACCAGCAGAGGCAATGCTGCCAGTGACAGATGAACTGACTAAGAGACACCAACTTACAGAAAAGGTTTAAGGAGAGAGTATTGAAAATAACCTTGTAAAATGACTCTGCCTCTTTGTGAAACGGAAAGCCAAGGTGCTTCAAGAAGAAAATTTATCAACTTTAAGAAGATGTAACTTCCCACTGCACATCTGAATCCTCTATTTACAGAGAGGAGAATGTCAGCATTTTGGAACACAGTTAAGAATACTACTAGGAAGAAAAGGGTTAACTCAACGGTCCATGCCTCTCAGCTTAATATAAGGATGATGTATTATGCCAGTGTTACTGGTGGTGACAGTACTGTAAATGTAATCTATTGCGTGAACGCTCTATGATTGCTGACAACATACATGCCATATTTACTGATAATGTTGGTAAAGTTCCAACTGTTCACTAAACTGGCAGCCAAACAAGTTCTTTTATTGACTCTGTACATAAGAATACTGCACCAGGGTGTGATGGTATTTGTTTTGAACATTTACTGTTTGATAAGTCAGGCGTGTTATGTAATACACTTGACTCAGTCTATTCCACTATAGTCTCTAGTTCCCTTCATATTAAAAACTAGAATGATAATCCCAGTTTTGAGAAAAAACACTCTTGACCTGAAGTTGAAGTGCAATTACAGACCTACATGTATAATATTTATCATCTAGTTCTAAAATTATTGCAAAAATTATGTTACCAAAAGATTGTGTTTGAAATACACAAATTGCTTTTGGCAAAGGGTGTGGTACAGCACTGTGTATGAGCTTTCTAAATAATATCCAGGCATACTTCCAGGCCTGTGGTAGTCCAGGTTTTATAGGTAATCTTGATACCCAGCGATACTTTGATAATATATTTGGTGGCCGGCCCTCTTCCTAAAGCTTAGGGCACGTTGCCTGTGGAGCACTGGGTATTCCTTCATAAATGGTACAACTCCACGACTGCTGTATGTACATACAGTGGGCTGTACAATACAATCTTTTAACATTACTAGGAAAGGCAATTTGTCATCATATGTCCTTTTTAACATATTTATTGATGAATTGTTGGTTCATTTATATGTAGATCAGTCAGAACTTGGGGTGTGTTTTGGACCATACAGATTTAATAGTTTTACCTGTACACATGACGTAACATTCATCTCCACAGCAATGACATGCTATGCAAAAGTTTATTGACACACGTGTGCAATACTTCCAGAAATGGAGTTTCTTATTTCACCCTGTCAAATCAAAATGTTTCATATCTGGCAAACACTGGCTTTGTAAAGCACCAAGGTGGTTCATTGATGATAATGAAATAAAGATGTACGAGGAAATAAACATTTGAGGCACTATTAATAGCCATGTTTGAAATGATAATGCCCATGTGAATGAGGAGTTAATGCTTGTGGATGTATTTATTATGGACTTGGTGAGGTTGGTATACTTTACCTTGGCCCTGTCACAGAAAGCTAACATTACCTTTCGGACATTATGTGTGTACCTATTTTACTGTATAAAACTGAATGTATTAGTATCAGTGGTCCATCATAGAATTAAATGGAATCGACACAAGGGTGCTTGATTGAACAGTGCTTTCGTCTTGGTAAATGCTGTATAGACATTGTAACTATACAAGCTCTAGGCATTAAGAAAGTGGAGGTGCTCATCAAGGAATGCTCATGCTTATTGTATTGTAGAATGTTTAACGGAAGGTTCTCATGAATAGAAGATATGCATTTTAAGTCCCCGCCCAAACTGCATACCCGATTGCCTAGTCTCACTTGGTGGGATATGGCAAGATACGGGTCGGTACCTCTGGGGACAAGTCGAATATTACTTGTATTTGGAAAGACAGAATACTTATTAAAGGCGTTTCATTTTTTCTTTTATATGGCCCAGGAAGTTCAAGAAGAATACCAGTTTGGCATTTGTGAACTTTGATTTTTCAAAAAATGCTAATTTTGTGAGAAATGAGCATATGGCCTGTCTGTGACAGTGATCTACCCGCACATCCCCCGTGATTGTCAGGCATCAAACTCGTGCTTTGTGGTGGGAAATAAATATGCATATGGCATATTATCATGTTTGGTGTAACAGTTTTACCATAACATTGACTTAACATATGGAAAAATGAAAGAATGGTGTTTCAGTCTGTTTGCCAAATTTCTTAGAGGGAAATCCATTAATTTGTCTGATCACAGGAAGTACATGGTGTGTTGAACTTCAAAGGAATCTTCAGGCATCATGGGTAAATCTTCAAGAATCATGGGAAAAAAACAGAACTCTTGTCAAAGACTAGGCTCTGCAACTGTTTACACAATGAATCCAGGAAACACAATGGGTCAATTAATTGCTAGTACACATGCCTGAGTGCTAATCTGACTGGCTAAAGTAGTTGTGACACTTTCCTGTGTGGTGGACTTCAGCTTGTTTATGTTGCATTTTTCTGCAGAGTTGCACCAACAATACTGTTCACTATTCAGTGGTAGTTACCATGGATGTTCCATAAACATCAATGCACAACATTCCTATTGGTTGGAATCTTTGCATGGTTTCATCTAATGGTGGACACCTTGCTCCTAAAATGTAAATCTTATCTTCTTAAAAAGAAAGAATATGACACAAAAAATGTCTTACAATGCATGTCCAGTAAGTAGGGTGACTATGTTAATAAGCTAGAATTTAAGGTTCATGAGAGCTTCCTTTAATACTGATTCTCCAGCACAGGATTTAAACTTATTTTAACTAGACTTATTTTTAACCACTGGCAAAACTATACAAGGTACGCTGAATCACAGTATTGTTTGACAAGGGTCTTCATTGATCTCTGGCTGTAGGTTGTCAGGCATGCCAGACCTCACACAGCTCAGACATGCAACAAGGCATTGTTGATTCTATCAAGTTCTTAGTTTTTACAAAACTTGAATGTGTAAAACCTTACAAAGAGAAGCATTTACTGGTGTTGCTCCTAATGAGAGCATTCTCATAGAACAACACTCATGCATTATAATTAATAAAAAGTTTTGGCTGGTTCAAAGTTCACAACATGTTCAAAATTTGTAACAAGGTGTTTCTATGTTGCTGACAGGCCCACATTTTTGTGTCAATATGACAATAACTGTTGCACACAACCGGGACACATGGGTTTCTTGATGCCTCAGACAATACACTATACCTTAGGCTTGTATACTTAGAATAACCTGAAGTGGTCTTTTTTTTTTTTTTTTTTTGAAGAGTAAATTACAACAGCTGCATACATGTACAGAGATTCACCACATGCAGATAAGCCATGTTTTCTACAGGTTAACATAACATTTGTCCTCCATTACTGATCACCAGTTCTGACATAAGATAATATCCTGCTTTGGACCTTCCAGTGATACACAGCACCCAGCTTCACCTTTTCCAGATATTGACCTTGAACTATTTTCCACCCTGCAACATTTGACAAATTTAGTTAAAGATACAAATGAACGGAAACAGGAAAGGTACAAAGGTGTAGACAGTGATAATGCAGACATGATGCTGAGCAGTGCTGCCAGTGAAGTCAGCCTGTCTCACTATGGAGTGGTCACCAAAGATGTGCAGATTGCTAGTCAAATAGAGAACAGTGGTGGAGCACAGGAGCTTAATAAACAGGTTGCCTACAGACCAGTTCTGCCAGAGCCAAGTGCAGCTGATAGGTATAAATGTTTCACATTATGACTTGTTGATTACGTGTTTAGTGAGATGTTTGTTCTTTTTTTGTATTGAGGGTGATCATTATCTCAGGAGTGGCACTCTACAGCATTAATATTGTTACTACTTTCTCTTTTCTGTTACTACTTTCTGTTTTTCAAATTATTATCTCACAGATGAGTGTGAGATTTCACAAAAAATTGTCGGCATTTGTTGATTTTGTACAATGAAACCTACCCATGTGCCCACCTGTCTTAAGGGACCACCTGTTCAACGCGCCCAGCACCCAGGTAAATTGGGTCCCATCATATCAATTTACCTGTGTTAAGGGATCATAGCGCCATCCGTTGCCACAAATATGTACCATTTTTGAGTGGAATTTTTTCTTGACCTCTTTATTGTATTATTGTGTAAGCAGCAACCTACATAACTTCCCGTGGTAAATGCTGATTTTCTTTGAACTATATCATCATGTCCTAATAAAGGTTTGTGTAAATCTGTAGTTATATGTCTTTTCATTTCAGTTCATCCAAGCATGTACTCTGTCTTAAGGGACCACTTTCATCAGGTCCCAAGGGTGGTCCCTTAAGACAGGTTTGACTGTAGTTGAAAATTGTCTACCTTCAGCTTGCCACAGGCTTAGTTGCGAAAGCTTATGCCATCAGACTCTGGTCATTTTTCATGTCATCCTCTATGTGTTTTTGTGCTTTGGCAATCTAGTTTGTGGACATCTTGCCTAATAGAATGTAACTTCATAGGAGACCCATGTTAATTTTATTTGATAGAGCCCACCAAGTCCAAACCGGAATAAATTTACCACCCTCATTAATTATATTTGTTATTCTCAAGATATAAGAAAGAAGCCTCAACAATGCCAGGCTGCTTATTTTACAGTCATAATTAATATTATGATAATAACAGCACTGATAAACAATTACCAAAAATAAGATACACTTAAAAAATACAGCTGTATGGTGCTTCAGTCATCCAAAATTCAGAATGCATGGCATGTAACATGTTAAAACTGTGTGTGCATGTATTTGCCATGTCCCTTGGAACACTAGTTACTACTGGACCTCAAAGTTTGACACTTTGTTTGTTTGTTTTCGGAGGGGGGTGTTTTATTTGTTTGTTTAATTCTGTGTTTCCTCTTCTTCATTCTACAGAAAAACAATGAAATGAAAATTATATGCAAATAATCACTGATGTATTTTGCATTTGAGTGTGTGGTACACTTTACGACTCTCATGTTTAAATTATTAATTTCTGTCTATGGTTAATACCCTAAAAAGTATATATTTTCTGAAGGAAAACATAACGTCAAGTTTGAACCTGGCACTGTGCCTAGGGCTTCCGATAAGTTTATAAAATAATAATAAACACAACATTCAGCATGCTCAGAGAAGACGTAAATTATCCCAACATACATGTAGTGTTAATGGATATTATCTTCACAGGTTTATTTGAGGCTTGTCAGTATTACTTGATATCTTCATGTCAGTTAAGTGTACACTTGTTGGTGCATCAAAGATGAAGTGTGGAGAGTGTTAAGTAACCAGACTTTTTGTTTCAGGCCTGGTACATCACAGAATTCATTGAAGAGAGAGATCAGGTATGAAAAGTTGTAAAGTGTTCAGAAAATGTTATTGATAAACAACAAGAAAGCCGGAATGCACATGTCCGTACAGTGTATTTAATATTCAAGAGCGTAACTCCAATATATTGGTGCACAACATTTTTCCATATTCATTAAACATTACAGCTGTCCTCCTGTTACAAGGCCACTGCAAATGTAGGCAAAAGTGGCCTTATAAGAGGGGTGGCCTATTTTGAGGGGGAGAATATAATGGAAATACATGTACCATACTTTCTGCAGAAGAATACTGGCCTTTTCAGAAGGGTGGCCTCTAGTGAGAGGGGCCTTATAAGAGGGGGACCACTGTACCAGTAAGGATCGGATGTAAATATCTGCATTTTTTTCATTAAGAATAACATGCCGTCAGTTAACAGTTTCCATATACCTCCAACAGAGGCTGCTGACTTCATTCATACATATTTAAAATTCACACATGAAGAATCACTGGGTTAGTCTCTTCTGTTGACCCATTTCCATTTGGTTTTCTCAATCAGAACCAAAAAGAATCTGTTGTATTTCAATGTTAAGGTACAGGATACACTTTGCTTTTGAACTGAAGCTTTTGTGATGTGTTCAGTGCCATGAGGCAGGCCTACCTAGAGAGAGGTGGAAATGATCCTGGCATGTTGGCACAGATGGCAGACATGGAAACCGAAGCCAAGTTGTTAGCAGAAAGGAAACCTCATAAGAAACACAGGCCAAAAGGTTAGTGTTATCTTTTTTGTTTTCTGATGGCTTCTGTAGTGTTTCAAAAAAGTGTGCAGATGTGTGTGTCTCTCTGTCTCTCTCATTCTGTCTGTCTGTCTGTCTGTCTGTCTGTCTGTCTGTCTCTCTCTCTCTCTCTCTCTCTCTCTCTCTCTCTCTCTCTCTCTCTCTCTCTCTCTCTCTCTCTCTCTCTCTCTCTCTCTCTCTCTCTCTCTCTCTCTCTCTCTCCTCTCTCTCTCTCTCTCTCTCTCTCTCTCTCTCTCTCTCTCTCTCTCTCTCTCTCTCTCTCTCTCTCTCTCTCTCTCTCTCTTGAAAGCAGTCTCCTAGGAGAAAGTAATCACTGGAGGCCAGGGTTGCTCCAGACAGGAAGCACTGTATACAGTGAAACCTGTCTTGAAAGACCACCTCTAGGGATGACCAAATTGTGGTCTTGCAAGACAGGTGGTCCCTCAAAGGAGGCATAAATAACGAGAAAAGTGCTAAGTAAAGTATGTTGAAAAGTTTGTCTTTCAAGGCAGGTGGTCTCTCATTGGAGTGGTCTCTCAAGACAGGTACCACTGTACAGTTGAACCTGTCATTACCAAAGAGTTACATTTATCATTTCCTTTCTTCTCTCATAACAATGGCGGTCACTTGTGACTCACCACAATGGTAAGGACCATGGTCAGTGGTTTTTGCATTGGCTGATGAGTTGTGCTCTGGTTGGGCATGACAGCAATTCAAGGAAATGCTTCACTTAAGATGTGGCATTTGTGTGCACATACTGGAATTCAAATTATTTGTATGAGAATGTAAATATGTGTCATCCTAAAGCCAAGTGGAAAACTGAGGGACTGATCTGTCATCAGTTACACCTCACATGAGAGACTTCTCTATGGTCTGCCAAAAAGCCTTTAAGACACTTTCATTGTCAAGTAAACACAATCATTTTATCACAGAATTTGGAAATTCAAACTGCAGTTACTTCTACGTGATTTGAATGTTGATTGATGTCTCCTGCTGATGATTAATTGCTATATGACATCAGACCCAAGATAAAATGATATCCATTATTTTTATGGTAGTTTCATGTATGGATAACTGTCTGTCTTTGAGACTTAGAGACATGGAACAAAATAAAGATATAAACTTCAAAATTTTGATTTATTCTCATTATGTTCATAGATTGTAAACTGATGTGTGTACTGTCAACTCAGGCATTATGTGCCTTTCCTTACTTGAATTCATGAGCAGATAAAGAGAAGTATGAAGAGCTGAATGGCCAGATTGCTGCCTTTGAGCTGGAAAACCAGAGATTGCAAGAGGAAGTCGATGACATGCAGCAGCGCAACAGGCAGCGCCACCTGGATAAAGATGGTGAGTTAAATGTGCATACTTGACCACCACAATATGAACAATTTTTGGCAAAGTTTTCCATGTCTCCTGGTAAGGATATGTCAGTTGTGCTGGAAGCAGACCTCCATCTTCTCTGATTAGTCCTGCTATTTAATAACTTGTAGAAACAATAGATGTGAGAATTTAATCTTAAAAAGGTTTTCACCAAATGACAGCTTTTGGGGAATGCTTAGATGTAATAATATAATGGTTGTTTAATGGCTCTTACAAACAGATGCAACTCCACCCTTAGCGGTACATTGATGTTATTGTTGGAAACCTCCAACTACTGATTCAACATGTAGATTATGAGGGGTGAACAGTATAAACCCATTTGCTCTCAAAAGTTTTCTTAGGGTACTAATAGAAGGATCCCAAGAATACACAGGATGTTTATTGACCTGAGCATATTATCCTGAGACTGACCTGTGTAATTTTATTCTCACTGAAGTAAAAGGGTTTTATGTTGGTTCAATTTTTTGTGATCAGTTGAAATAGACATCCTGTAAAAAATACTGGCATGTTTGGCTGTGTTGAGGTGACAAGATCAGTTGATGAGGACTTGCAATAATTTACAGGTTACTAATCGTGATGAAGATAATAAATAAACATACATAATTGTTATCAGTTTCCAACAGGGAAGTAGCTAGTCACATTGATATCAATTTGTGTAATCTGCACCAACATGTTATGATGGGGGACAACTTCCCCATACAGTACATCCTTGATGGATGATGTGTGGAGAGATAGAGATCCTAGACACTTTACTGCCTCAATGATAACAGCTGCCTAACAGCATCCTAACATGGAAAATATAATGATATCCTGGTAAACAAGGAGTAGCCCAGAAAATCCCACTTCTGCAAATACAAAAAAAAGAAAAGAAAAAGAAAAAAAAGAGAGAAGTCAATGCAATAAACTGAAAATAGATCAAGCATCATTTCCAACCTATCAACAGATCAAGTGAATCAAGATGAACGCTCCAATACAGGTCAGCACTCCAATACAGGTCAGCACTCCAATACAGGTCAGCACTCCAATACAGGTCAGCACTCCAATACAGGTCAACACTCCAATACAGGTCAGCACTCCAATACAGGTCAGCACTCCAATACAGGTCAGCACTCCAATACAGGTCCAGCACATGTATCTGAGTGGTGCCTCTGAACATGCTCAACACCACAACCAAACTTATCAGGTTTTACAGGAGGAACAAGTTTGACCTCCAAAAACACATTCCAACTCCATTGCACTCCACTTGAAATGGAGAAAAAAAAAAGAGAAGGGAAAAACAGAATCAGTCAGATTACTAAAAGAACATTTCTGGATCCACTAAGTTTGCACTTTGGAGCCATTCAGTTTCAGTGTCATGGGAAGTTAAGCATACCTGCCAAATCTTCAGCTAAATTTTTTTTGCCTTGCATTGGTTTACATGTACCTTCCTGTTATGAGTTAACAGGTATTCTTTTAATTGGTTATAATGGTAAAATGTGAATGAGAACAGTCCAGTGTTGGTCCTCCAGGACTGTGTGCTCTCACTTCCTCTATAGGCCATACTCAGCCAGTCGTCCTGGCCAGCTGAAGACAGACTGGGAAGATTTGATATTCCTGGGAAAGATATTCTAATTCAGCAGAAGATGATAGCAATGTATTAACCCTTAAAGGGTCAGGTTATTTTTTGTTCCAGTGAAAATAATAGTAACAATTTTCATTGAACACAGTGCAGTAGGAACAGTTTTCTTTGTAGCATACCAAAAGTATATATCATTGTGATACCTGGCATGTCAAGTTTCATTATATGCAATAAATTGTTAAAAGTCACGTGACTGGTTGCCATGGCAACCATTTTAATCGCTAATAAATGACAAAAAATCATTTAAAATCTGCTAAATAAAAGAACAAAGTATTTTCTCATTTCATGTGAAGCACCCTTTTCTCCATATTTTTATGGTATTTGGATAACTAGAGAAATAAACTTTCAGTAAACTTTGAAAATAAAACATAGATCACATGACCTGTTTCCATAGCAACTGTTAAAATATTGCTTGAACTTGGCTAAAAACTGGAAAAACTGCATTTTTACACAAGTCTGCAGAACCGGTAACAGGCAGTTACTTTGCATAACAAAATTAGTCACCATAACTATTCATAGATTATGTTCCAGGTTCAATATTATGTAAGAAAATGACTGAAATAAAACAACGCTGTCAGTATTTTTATGGAAAATTTGTGGTTCCCCCCATTTTAATATGTTGCCATGGAAACAAAGCTTGATTGGATCCACAATCCTTTGTGCCAGGCCTTATACTGATATGTAGATTGCAAATGTGGACGACACCATGCATATATACAGTGTACATACAATTATAGAGCCATCAATTCCAGTGCAAAAGGCAAAGTAGGCCCTCCCTACTGGCTGCCTATCACAGTCTTTGAGACTGACAACAATATTTATCATGTATCTGCAACCATGGTCCTCCTTCCGCTCCCCCCCCCCCCCCCCCCCCCCGTGTAAATTGAGGGCATTGAATACAAGGTTCCATAACTGAGCCAAGGCAAAAGGTCTTGTTCCCAAAGTTTATTGATAAACACAGGTTTGAGAGGGAAACATATTAGGGGATACTTGGGAAGAGCTGGCATTACACGACTCAATGATTGTGTGAGTGATCAGCTGCAACGAGCTGAATGGCTCTGAGTCAGTGACTGGCTATGCCATAGCCTATGGTAGCCACCGCGAAACCACATGGTCTGTTGATACGCTTGAATTCTGTGGGCTCCAGCCTCATTATTAACAAAATACTTACATCCTCACACCCAACATCCACTTCACTGTCCCCCTCCTCTACATAATCCCTCCCTGCCCACTCCTGACTAAGGTTAATAGCCTCGGCACTTTTATATACTTGACGGGCACCTGCAGCTGAATTGGTGGTGGATGCTGCCCTCTTCGTGACGTCACGCACGTCAAGGGAATCACCGGGGAACCCCCTTAATGACAAGCAGAGACGCTAGAGGGAGTGGAAAACATAAATAGATCGATGTGCTTCTTGGGGGAAACACAACAGCTGTCTGTGTACAGTTTGGTGATGATTGATGAGTTGTTTACACAAGTAAGGCTAAGCTAGTGTGAGCCCAGCATAAAATCACCTGATTACCGGTCGTTAACGACCGGTCTGACCGTTTAAGGGTTAAGAAGGGTTGTCATATATATGGTGAATAATGTCTTAAAAGGGGAAAAAGTAAAGTTTTAAAGTAAAATTTCAGAATGCAAGATCAACAATAAATAATTCAGATTTGTATGTATATCTGATGTACATGTCATGGGCTGGCAGGCAGACTGTCTTTGATACTGTGGAGTGGGATATTAAGACTTCATACATATCAGGTTTTTTGCTGTATATTAAAAATATTTTTTTGAAAAATTATCAACATGTTTGTAATATATATATATAGCTGCTATATTTGTCAAAATAATTAATAATTATATTTTCCCACCCACATTGTGTCTGTAAATTGTATTATATCATAAAGTTTCTTTCGATATTTACTGTTTAAGTAATTGCCATCTACATTGTTTCGTTGTTTAAGGCTTAAAGGTGGCTCCTATGAGAGTGACATGTATTTGTCTTAATAAGAGTCCCCCCAGCCACATCAATTTATATTATTATGTGCATGTATCTTTATATTGAAAACATCGTTGTATTGATTGGCTGAAATAAATGAGTTCTGAGTTCTGACTTCTATCACTGTCTCTGCTTGATGTAGATACAGGGAGTTTGAGTTTCAGACCTCTATCACTGTGTCTTGACTGTTACAGATGTTGTGGTGACAGAGATGGAGACCTCAATGATTGTCCTATAACTATTGTAGGTTATGGAGTGTGAGGTTGAGACCTCTATCATTCTCCCTTGACTATCTTAGGTGTTATAGAATGGGAAGTGGATCCAGACCTCATTGTCTCTTGACTATTGTATATGTTATGGAATAGCAGGTGGAACCTCTACATGTACTGTTTTCTATTAATTGACTATTTTAGATCTTATAGAGATGAACACCTCTATCATTGTCTCTTGGTGATTGTAGATGTTATGGAGTGGAAGATGGTGGCCTCTGTCATTGCCTCTTCACTATTGTAGACATAATGGAGTAGGAGATGGAAACCTCTGTTGTTGTCTGTTGACTAGCGTAGATGTTGTGGAGTGGAAGATGAAGATCTGTATCATTTTCTTGACTACTGTAGATATTATGGAGTAGAAAATGGAAACCTCTATTGTGGTCTCTTGACTATTGTAGATGTTATGGAGTGGAAGATAGAGACCTCTATCATTGTTAATTGACTATTGCAGACATTATGGAGTGGAAGAGGGAGACCTTTACCATTGTTACTTGACTATTGTAGATGTTACGGGGTTTGAGGTGAAGCAGCTGAGGAAGGACTACCTCAACAAGGTGGTAGAGTTGCAGCAGGAAATGGAGCTGCTGCGGCAACAGATCAAACTGGAAAGGTATAGGAAGGATGCCAACCCTGATCCTGTTCGTCAGTCTGTCACCCCCAGGTATCAACCCCCGCCCCCACAGGTGAGTGCATACACAGCATCTGTCTTGAATCTTTTGGATACCTTACCTGTGGAAAGTCCTGACTGTTCTTTTGCAGCTCATTGCACAGTCATGTACAATATCTTTGTTTTCCATTTGTTACTCCCATGCATCATCCTTCTTTTTTAGCTCTGCTGATCCAAGGTCACAGAGTTTATGCCACTGCTCATGTCCATCCGTCCATAGAATTTTGCTCATTAGCGCAATACCATTCAAGTTTTCAAGTTAACCCAGTGTAACTTTCAGGATTTATAGGGTGTATAAAAATCTAGGTCAAGTTCAATATTGGTGGTGCCACCTACAGTATTATGTAATATATGGGTCCCAAATGTGAAAATTTTTTGTGAATGCTCTAGCATCTGTAATTTTTGGTGGATCTTCATGAAATGTGGAGGGAGTATGGGGGACGTCAAAATCTCACTCAAGGTACATACTAGTGGCGCTACCTATAGTTGTACAGAAATTATTGGTCAAAATGTGTTCAAAGTTATATAAATTTGTTATTTCAGCGAAGAATGCAGCTAGTCTTACCAAATTTATATGATATACATGTATGTATCATGGCTAAAACTAGAATGTTACAGATTATGGATGACCTTGACATACTTGTTCAAGGTCACCGGGCATTACAAACTTTACAACAAAGCTACATTGGGTCAAAACTCATAATTCCTTTTAATATGAATGACCTTGACTTATTTTTCAAGGTCACCGGGCAACACATATACATGAAAATGAGTCGTAAATGCAACAACTCCTACAATTTTCAATGTAAACACATATAACTTTCAGAACTAAAAGCAAATAAAAAAAACTCTAAGTTGAGTATGATATTAGTGGCACCACCTATAACACTATGTAAATAGGGGTCAAAATGTGGAAATCTGAATTTTCTAACATCTTTAATTTTCTATTGATCTTGATGAAGTTTGGTTGGATGGTGGGGGAGGTCAAAATCTTAATCAAGGGTGATACTGGTCACACCACCTACAGTTGTACAGAAATTATGAGTCAAAATGTACATATATATGTCAGCAGAGTACAAGGCCCATGGACCTCTTGTTTTCATCTCAGTGTTTATGTAGAAAAAAAAGAAATAGTTTCTTGGAGAGTGAAAGGTTATGGTTTTATATCTGTGAAGCCATGAAGAATCATTCTCATGTGTATTTAAGAAATTTTACAGTTTACGAAGGACATGTCAGGGTACATTTGATATATGTGACTTGTTTATCAGCCTGACTACCGAGATGCAGAGATGCCAGCCTTGATGCAAGCAAGGTATGCCCCCAATAACCTGGTGGACTCAGACAACCTGGCACCTGCACCATATGACCCAAAGTAAGTAGTGTTTGGAGTTTAATGTTTGCCAAGAAAATTGTTGATACTTAAGAGTTACTAACTCACAGAAGTGAGTTACTTAGATATAGTTTACATAAAATGTGTCACCAACTGTGTTGTCGCACTGTCCATCATACATGACGGTCAAGGCAAAACCTTGTGACTTTTAAGTGCTGCACTAGCTGTTTACAGAATGCAAAGTTTTATGCAGTTATGGAACATGAAACTACCATTTTTGAAAGATCTTGTACTGACCCGGAAAAATAAGACATGTACATCACAATTACAGATACATGAACATTAATAGCTTCTATGTGACCCTTCAGTACCGGAGTGTTGTCAGTATCCAAATAGTCTTATCAAGTATGGAACAAACAGGATATAACCATTTCCGTTGTATTTAAGTGGTACAATGCCAAAGCAAATGGCCAGTAACTGGCACACATTAAAAAGTGACAGATTCTAACAAGGTTAAAGTTGACTAATTGTTGATGCTGCAGTTTACTGGGCTCCCCATGTAGTGTTGTCATTGTCACAGAACATCATGGTTTATACATCCTTGTTTTGTAATGCAAGCACGTAGTATACTGTGTCATTGAGATTTCAGATTAGACAAGTCTTTTCCAGTAACAGATGTTTATTTGTTAAACTATTTCAAAAATAAGGAAAAGGGAAAAAACAAAACTTGCTTGTATAAAATGTTTTTTTGCAGTGCTGGTTTCATGGTATTCTACGACTTTGTGATGGGGCTGGAAGCCTCCATGCAGAGCTGCCGCCTAGTGGTGAGTCTGTACAACAAGCAGGCGCAGTCTGGTGACCCAACCATTCTGCCCACTGTCTACTGTGAACCAGTACCGTCAGGCTACTATCATCACATGACCAACATGGCCTTCATTGGAGCAAGGCAGCCTGTGCCCAGGTGAGCATCTGGTGGTATTTGTGTCATGGAGTCTGTTGTTCTTGTGGATTTGTGATAAAAAAAATCCAAGCAGAAAACATACACAGTGAGCCTGTCACTACCAAACAATCTGGGGACTTAGTGAAAGTGTTCAGAAGTGAGAAGTGTTCACTAGCAGGGCCAGAATTTCAGAGAGAATCCGAGAATCCATTCTCGTAAAGATTCTCGTAAACTTGTCTTTCTTTAAAAAGAAAACTAATTGACAAAAATCCAAATAGATTCTCGCAAAATTTTGCGAAATTTACTCCTGACTAGTCGGAGATGTTCGGCAGTGTGGGTTTTACTGTGCATGATGAATGGCATTACCCATCCTGAGATACAATATTATAGACAAATATACCATGTCTGGGAGGCGTATTTTTGGCAAAATACCCCTTCTAGATGTATATCGGTATAACTCCATGGAAACTCTAATATAATTTTAAATTACTTTATGCAGGTCATCAATGGGAAATCAGCATGCAGCCAGCACATCCTGGTGTGGGTCCTGCGTGCATGCTTGTAGTGCTCATGTAGTGCCCTCTGGCAGAGGCATTTGTAACTGTTTGGCAAATAGGCATCTTAAAGTGCACTCTCACAGAAGCTGTCATGATTTTGTGGCAAATGCTCATGGCAAATACCCCATCAACAAGGAAAACAAAGTACAATGGGCATGCAAAGTAAATTTGCTAAAAGTAGCACACTTCTTAACCAATCAGAACATCAGATTGATGGTGGAGGTGTAATTATCAGTGTAAATTTTTACAATCTGAATCAGCTTTTCAAAAAAAAAAACGTGTGTATTTTTAAGCAGTAGTCTTTAAAACATAATTTTGTGGCCTGCTGTGCAGACCCAAGTCCCACCTACTGTCTGTTCCAAATGTAGTGAAAAAATTGGAAGTGTTTGTCTGTAAAGAGGCAACAGTGACTGAGTGAAGAGCCATTTTGTATCCAATTGGTCTGTAAAAAGAGCAGGCTATATAATTATGTGGACATTTTGTGCAGATGTCTATCAGTTTTGTTGTGACATACAGTCCTTGTCCTGGGCCTTTTCAAAAAGGGAGATTTATGTCACTGGTTCAGGGTTGGGGTGTAAACTACAACGACAGGTTTCCTTGGAATACTGCAGGTGCATTAAGTGCACCAAGGACAGACCTAACCCATTTTTTTTTCAAGAACTACAGACATTCTGTTACATTTCAATAAAATATCTTTATGTGTGGTATTTGAAACTTGTAATTATCAGATGAACATGCCTCCTGTCACAAATAGCAGTGAAGGGTCAACTTGAGAAAAATCTTTTATTTTGATTGGGGGATGGGATGTGTGTCTGAATGATAAATCTTCCTGATTTAAGACAGTCCCCACCCATTCACCCCACCCCCACTCACTATGAAATAGGCCTGGGCAGGTAACAGGTTTGCCTTTCATGTCTGTCCGGCCAGGATAATGGTGTGTTTGCT
The DNA here is from genome assembly GCA_964020975.1 of Hermodice carunculata. Lineage (NCBI taxonomy): Eukaryota > Metazoa > Annelida > Polychaeta > Eunicida > Amphinomidae > Hermodice > Hermodice carunculata. Next base: position 29,478,074 of record OZ026630.1, read on the forward strand.
GCAGGTGTCCTCCCTCTGATGACCTGGGTCTGGTGCTAGAACTACAGGTCGCCGATTCCACGACTCGCCTGTCTACCCGAGCCTGGTGTAAACTAGACCTGTTTGACAACCACCACCGCCTCATCAGTGGTCGCTGGAAGATGCCCCTCCGGGTGACCCCACTACAGCCCAGTCTACCAGTACTAGACCTCAACACCATACCTCAGGTATAAACATTGCTGAGATAAAAACTCCTGTTGTGCTGAAAAGGCTTCTAGTATTTTATCTCCAACTTAAATTTCAGTTCATGTCCTACACAGAAAAAAAAAATGTTGGAACATTAAATCTCCTGTGTGATTTGAATGTAGCAAGAGCTTGTTCCAAAAAGTTAGCTTGTGGGAATGGTGACAGTTTGATGCCACATCTAAGTGAGGATCCTGGGTTCAAATCTAAATGTGAGAGTGAATTGAAGTGATGTATTCACATTACAACTGAAGGAAAAATTTTGTGTCTCTTTGTGTAAAGTCAGCTGAATGTAACTGCCATAAAAACATGATCTTGCACTTGTTATTTCTTGATTGGTTTCGCCAACTTTTTTTTTGCAGAAAAAAACATTGTTGACTTGAAGGTTGTGACGTAAGGGTCTCACTATAAATGTTATGTGAAAGTAGTTTCATTTTTGGAAAGTGTTTCCTTGAAAGAGAGTTTTGATGGTGTAAGTAGGAAAAATGTTGTGAAAAAGTTTTAATTCTGGTGGTGTTGCCACTCATTTCATGACAAATATGTCAAGAGAAAAGCTGCTGTCAGGCTGACCTTATGTAATAATAAGGTATATGTACTTTATTTCTTTAATTTGTTTCTGAAAATGTAGCTAGAGGCTACATTAATTCAACTTCTTCAGTTTTAGCTGATTATAACACAAGACTAATGCCTTGAAAGCTGGAGGACAGATTGCGACCAGTTTTTATCTAAATTGATCTCATCAGGCAATGAGGGAAACCGTCAAGTGGCCCACTATATATATGCACGCGTGCCTTTGCCGTTGTCATGTAATACGTGTGAGTGTAATTACATGGAACAGCTACATGCATCACTGTGGCATTGTTGTTACAGTGGAAAGGATTCAAAAGAATTTTTTGAATCTGCGATCCTTCCAAATATGGATATGTAGTCATGTGACACCAGCCAGAGTTAGGCGGTGCAAATTATATTGGGCTGGAAGATTCAGGTGAATGATTTTCACCCCAATGCCCTGTATGGGGTCAGAAGAAATGTAAAGTTGCAGTTTTAGGGTAAAAATTTGACGGTATCTCCATTATTAAAACAAATGTTTTAACATCAGCGTAACTCTAGCAAGGGAAGATGAGCAATGGTGATAAAAAATTAGCATCAGATGGAGTGAGTGTGCTCATGTTCCCATGATATTGAGGCGGAATGGGTCAATAGAGCTGAGTTGATGCATCCAGTGTTTTTCCCTCTCCAGGCGCAACAACCTGCTGCATTCTAGATTAGGAGGAGTGCGGATGTATTCAAGTATCTGGACTTCCAATATTGAGTCCATTGTGGTCCTCCCTGGTGCAATGTCTGCCCCAGGGTTGTGTTGTTATCCCGTTACTGAAGTAGCGGAAATGTTCTATGTCTCGGAGTGGACGTTGGGTTTGTTCAACATATTGTTTGTGGCAGGTTAAACAGGTGAGGAGGTACACGAGGTAGGAACTTTCACAGCAACCTCCATTGGGAACTCTATAAGTTCTACCTGTTTGGGTGCTTTTTGCATTCCCAGTGCAATTCATGCCTGTGCAATACTTGCAGTTTTGCCTGTCACTAGAGTTTTTGTGTTTGGCTCCTGTGATCGCTGGATTGTGATCAGTGGCTTGGTTGTGTCTGATCCTCGAGTGGACCAGTATGTCTTGTAAATTTGTAGCAGGTTTGAAGCCTATGATTGTATCCTTATTAGCCAGTGCTTCTGTATAGCGTGAACCTTAAAAAAATTTGCAATTATTTTGGATAATTCGCTTGATCGGCGGGAGTGACGGATTGTATGTTATGACCAGGAATAAGTTTTCTTGGTCTGTAGTGGTATCTGCAGTTGTGGAAGCAAGAAGAGTAGCTTGGTCTTTTGAATCTACTTTTTCTTTTGCTTCTTGCAGTAGGATGGCGCGGTAGCCTCTCTGTGCATAAAAATGTAGGATTTGGTTAGCATTTGCTTCAAAATCTTCAGGTTTGTAGCAGATTCTTTTTACTCACAAAAGTTGGCTATAGGGGCCCCCAGTTTTGGAATGTATTGGCTGGGCCGACCTATAATGAAGGTACATATGAGTATCAGTTGGTTTGACATAAAGTGTAGTGTACACTTTATGGTGAGAGTCAAACTTCACTGTGGTATCCAGGAAGTTGACTTCTGATGCTGATATTGTGGCTGTGAATTTGATGGTGGGATGGCAGGAGTTCAAATGTGTAATGAACTCCTGTAGATTGGTAGCTATATTGGTATATATTTAGCAGATTATGGTTTGAAATAACATGGCATACATATAAATATAAACCTATTTTCTCCTTGTCTATTCATTGTTAAATATCAAGTCTCTGCTATGGGTGTGAGAGGATCCATATTCCCTGTTAAAGGCTCCAATATCAAATTGTAAATGAAATCTGTTATCTGTTAAACTGCTTGTGATAAATGTAACACGAACACACACTGATTTGAAGCTCTCAAACTATCCAAAACTACTTGTTTTTGCGTAAAATTTCTTGATTCTAAGATGCAAGCGTAGCTTTGCTGAAAAATATATTTGTGGATTGAACTTCCCAACGCTATGAATATAATACCAAGTAGAAATCACAGAATATATTTTTTTCATCCTCATAGTCTCCAAGGTATAGAACTGCTACTACATGAAATGAATTCTCTAAGTTTCCTTGTAACTGTTGCTAGCCCCTATATGATGGTTAATCACAGTCTAGCTTTTAAGGTGCCATTCATTTTAATGTTTATATGACTGTAACATGGGGTGGCTGTCACCAAAGTGGCAAATAAAATCTTGTGTGCATATGCACGAAAGAGATAAGCACACCTGCAGGGCTTATGAATTAAATATTATGATTGGTTCTTTGGTAAGTGAATGCACCATAGTCCTGTGCACTGCCAGGTGAGCAGTGCTAGCCAATCAGCAGCATAATCAGTGATTCATCATTTTGGCGCGTTTTTCCCAAGTAGTATGCTGACAGTCGTTACAGTTTCAAACAGTGACAACATTAGATTGAAGATGTTCAACACAAGTATCAAAAACCTGTCTTAGTGAGAGTCTCCCAGCCATTACTGTCATAGGTATTATGTTAAAAGATGTTAAGCATTGGTCAAAATAAACTTGAGCTGAGACCTGTTCTACCAACTTGAGGCATGCATGTGATAGAGTAATTTAATGCGCCTGCAACTGAGGTGGATGTCTACATCACAAACATGTACTAAATGGTGCTGGCATTTACAATTTACCATTATGTTACAGTTTGGCTTTGCAGAGGTGTACATAAGACTGGTCAATTTCCGTGATGCCGATGCACAGTCACACTTCTCCCCACAGACCATCAATGCTGGACTCTATAAGTATCCTCCACAGGTAAATATACAACTATCCTTAATTACAAAAGAAAAGTTTTGTAATTTGGGATAGCTACCATGCAATATGCAAACTGGGTCACAATATTATAAAATGTAATGACTGTATTTCTGTCAATAAATACATTATTTATGCACTTTATTTGGTATGTGATCTCGTTTGATTATATCTACTCCAAACTTTTTCCCATCACAAACTATGTTTGTATGTGGACATCAGGCTAGATGCAGTCTTTCGCCCTAGTCAGGTTAGGCACATGCTCTTGAGAAGGAGGGTTGGCGGAATGTCTGCAGGCTCTGATGGGCTTTTGGACAGTTTGTCGACCCTCCCTTAGAGTGATAACTTCAATAATAGGCGATCCCTGACGTTTTAACTTTTCCAGGGCTGAACTGATTCGTGGTAAATTTTTCCTATTATCAGGGGTTTGTTCAGTCATGCTTGGGTCCTCAATCGCAGGGACTGCACACGCTGTCCCAGCGATTGTTGCATCCCAGCATAAATTTTTAGGATGCTGTGCCAAAGGAGGTAGTGGTATAGGGAATGGTCCACACTTTTATATTGCTTCTGCTTGACAATTTCAGCATGTATATATTGCCTATTGTATAATGCCTGATTGTTCTTATTTTATCATCTTGTGTTTTGCCTTTATCTGTGTATCATTTTATGTATTGTATGTATTATTTTATTTCCCCAAATATGGGGGTTTCAATAAAGTTATTATTATTATTATTTCTGTATATGTTCCTCTGGACTGGAGGTCAATGGGGTGCCCTGTAGTGGCTGGCCTCCTTGCCCCATATCTCCAGTATTGACTAGTCACATCAGTTGTCTGTCTTTAGCTGCTTTCACATCCATGTCATGTTCTACTCTGCAGAACTAATGTCATGGTTTTGGCTTTCATCATTTTTGCTAGCTTGTCCAATCTGCCTTAATGTGAACCAGTGCAACTTCTGATGTAATTAGGTAGGAGCGCCATAGGGCACACTCCTTGTTCACCAAGCTAACTTTGGTGATACATTTCCGGCTTCATCATTTTAACCCCTCGACCCTTTGGCTGAAGGGATATTGACATTGCCTTCACCATCCATGTTTCCCTCCATACTTTGATACCACTCTAAGTCTTGACAGATTTATTACAGGTATGATCCTTTAGGGGCTTCAGAAACCTTTTTAAAGTGGTGACCTTGATCTATTTCTTGACTAAATTTTGGGGTTGAAGTGCAGAACATAATGTTAATGCTCAAACTCTTGACAGATTCACTCCAATCACCAATTTTAGACCAGCTGTGCTTCTTAGGAGACTTCACAATCCTACTGAAAGTGGATGACCTTGACCTATTTTGATCTACTTTGAAGGTCATATATTTTACATACCATGCTAAGTTCAGTCGGTCAGAAGACCACAAAGAAGTATTTATGAAATCTAACCCGTTATTCATCAGCAAGATGAATGGTCCTTCTCAGCTGATCACTGCCTTTGTGGGCTTTTCCATTCAAAGCTCTGTCTGCTGATTTGGATCAACAGAATCCTGACAAATCACTTTGTCCTGTTAGAATACTTAAGAAGTTCTATTTAAAAAGAACAGACCCCATGAGGAAAGGTAGACACTCATCATTTCTACCTCTACAGCAAAAGACTTCGCTTTTGACAGATTCTGCCAGAATCTGTGCAAACGCTGTTTCTAGGTGGGTCACTAAGGCAATGAAGTTGGCCTACTTAGCAGCAGACAAGATCCCTGAGCTCAAACAATTGCACCAGATTAGAGCTCATGGGGTGAGACCCGTCACCTCCTGGGATGCCCTTAAGCAATTTTTTTTTATCGACATAATGTCAGCATGCTGGTGGAGGTCCCACAATACTTTCTCTGACTTTTATTTGAAGGACCTGTCCCATGTTGAGAGACAAATTTTGGCTCTTTGAAGCATACCTTCACTGTCAATGTGTGAGCCATGATTCAGCTCAGGATCCTCTGGGGGCTGTTTCAGTCAATACACTGATTATTTGTCCCTTTATGGGATCTGTTCTTTCCAGTGGAGCACTTTGAGAAGCAATTCCTTTGTCCTGGAGTCTGAATGGTCTCCCTCATCCACTTGGTTGGTAAATCTGCCAAATGTATGTATTATGACACAATTCTGTGAAATTTGTTATAATTTCCCATTTGTTAGTGATACATACCTATCCGCAACACAAAATCTGACCCAGCCAACCCTGCATCAGATCATTCTGAGGTTAGTCCATTGTGAAAAACTGATGTGATTTGTCAATACTGGACGTCAAGTACAGTCAGTAGAGGGCGCCTCATTAGCCTCCAGTCCAGAGGAACATATACGGAGAAATGATGGGAAAAGTTTTGCAGTAGATGTGATCCAAAGAGATCATATACCAAATGTAGTGGAGAGGTAAGTATCACTAACTGATAGCCTAAGGGAAATTTAAAATGAATTTGCCAGCTTTGGCATCTCTTATGCATGTGTTTATGGAATGAATGTGGACACAAGGAACACAGTCTTACATAACAGATTATCATTTTCATAAACACATTGGTCAAACCTACAAGAAAAATGACTTATTGTGAGCTCTGTAATTTGTTCTTTACATGTGTAAGTGCATCTGTCTGGGATCAAGTAAAGCTGATCAATTATGGGTGGGTGTGGCACTGGGCCTATTGAAAAAAGGGGGGCAGGGGGGAGGCAAGGCATAGTATTGCATGGAGTGGGTGTTTACTTGTAGCATGGAGGTACACTTGTCTCCCCACTGCTGACCAGTCAGTCTGCAGCCCAACCTCACAGTGTGCAAAGCCACAGTGCTCCACAGGAGGTACCTGTATGACGTTAACCCTTAAAGTGCTAATCACGGCTTTTGCCATTTTCTCATAACCATTAAATATATAATGGCTAAAAGATTCAAATATCTCATGAAGATGCCTTTCATTCAAATACCAGCAAGCCTAGTCTAAAGCAAAAAGTGGTCTTAGTCAACAGATTTCATCGGGACACTTTGTGCGCATTGCGTGCAAAGTGTCCTGAAGAAAGCGGTTGAGTCAGTCTTAAATCAGTGCTTTAAGGGTTAATGTTTGAATCTATCTCAAAGTCTGTTTTACTGCCTCACTTTTTAGAGGTTTTTTGTTGGTGGGGAGGCATTGTGTTGGGGTTTTTCTCTTGTGCATTGGAGATTCTGTTGACAGATGTGTTAAGACATAGAATGTACAAAGTGTTATTATTACAATTGTTCTAGTCTTGAGAGATCACCTGTCTGAGAGACCATCATTTCAAGATACTTTGCTCAGTACTTTCCACATTATGTATACCTTCTCAGAGGGGCAACAATTTACTTACCCACAGGGCAGGTCTTTCAAGGCAGGGTTTACTATGTAGACACTGCATGTGGGTGCCCAGGGTTTAATATGTAATGCTGTGGGTGCCCAGGGTTTAATATGTAATGCTGTGGGTGCCCAGGGTTTACTATGTAGATGTTGCGGGTGCCCAGGGTTTACTCTGTAGATGTTGTGGGTTCCCAGGTTTTACTATGCAGATGCTGTGGGTGCCCAGGTTTACTATGTAAATGCTGTGGGTGCCCAGGTTTTACTGTGTTAATGCTTTGGGTGCCCAGGGTTTACTATGTAGACACTGTGGTTTCTCAGGGTTTGCTATGTAGATGCTGTGGGTGCCCAGGGTTTACTATAGAGACACAGTGGGTTCCCAGGGTTTACTATGTAGATGCTGTGGGTGCCCAGGGCTTAATATGTAGATGCTGTGGGTTCCCAGGGTTTAATATGTAGATGCTGTGGGTTCCCAGGTTTTACTATGTAGATGCTGTGGGTGACCAGGGTTTACTATGTAGACACTGTGGGTTCCCAGGGTTTACTATGTAGATGCTGTGGGTGTCCAGGGTTTAATATGTAGATGCTGTGGGTTCCCAGGGTTTAATATGTAGATGCTGTGGGTGCCCAGGGTTTACTATGTAGACTGTGTGGTTGCCTAGGGTTTACTATGTAGACACTGTGCGTGCCAAGGGTTTACTATGTAGACAATGTGGGTGCCCAGGTTTTACTATGTAGACAATGTGGGTGCCCAGGTTTTACTATGTAGATGCTATGCATGTCCACGGTTTACTATGTAGACACTGTGGGTTCCCAGGTTTTACTATGTAAACAATGTGAGTGCCCAGGGTTTACTATGTAGATGCTATGCATGTCCACGGTTTACTATGTAGACACTGTGGGTTCCCAGGTTTTACTATTTAGACAATGTGGGTGCCCAGGGTTTACTATGTAGATGCTATGCATGGCCAGGGTTTACTATGTAGATGCTGTGGGTGCCGAGAGTTTACTATGTAGACGCTATATGCATGGCCAGGGTTTACTATGTAGACACTGTGGGTGCCCAGGGTTTAATATGTAGATGCTCTGGGCTCCCAGGTTTTATTATGTAGACGATGTGGGTGCCCGGGGTTTACTATGTACAGGGTTTACTATGTACAGGGTTTACTATGTAGATGCTGTGGGTGCCCAGGTTTACAATGTAGATGCTGTGGGTGTGCAGGTTTTTACTATGTAGGCACTGTGGGTGCCCAGGTTTTCCTATGTAGATGCTGAGGGTGGCCAGGTTCTACTATTTAGACTCAGTGGGTGCCCCAGGTTTTCTATGTAGAGGCTGAGGGTGCCCAGATGTTACTATATAGATGCTGTGGGTGGCCAGGTTTTACTGTATAGATGCTGTGGGTGCCTAGGTTTTAATATATAGACGGTGTTTACTATAGACGCTGTGGGGGCCCAGGGTTTACTATGTAGATGTGTGTGCACAGGTTTTACTATGTAGATGCTGTGGGTCCCCAGGTTTTACTATGCAGATGCTGTGGGTGCCCAGTGTTTACTATGTAGACAATGTTGGTGCCCAGGTTTTACTGTGTAGGTGCTATGCATGCCCAGGTTTTACTGTGTAGATGCTGTGGGTGCCCAGGGTTTACTATGTAGATGCTGTGGGTGCCAACCTGTTTCTGTTCCAGTTCCATTTAGCATGTTTGGAGAATGCACACAAATTCATGTGTTAAATTTTCATGCAGACATTTTTGGTTGAGATGAGTTCTTTAAATGTGGTAAATGTGTTTATAAATTTTTAGTTTCAAAAGAAGTATATTGGTGGTGGCATTTAGTGTTAAGTGCTTTCTTGAAGTTGTATTGATGTTGCAGTTCAGTTTGAATATTATATATTCTACTAACAAAACAAAAAAACAGAAGGTATGTTGATGTGATTCAGTATACACCAGTGAGATCCACACGCAATGATTTTATTTCAGCGAAAAGAAAGCAGCGATAATTTGACAATTTATCATATCTTTTGACATTTTATTCATAAATATGACGTGTGCACTAGAAAACTAATGGTAAAAGTGATGTTACACAGAACACTGTTTGGTATCAGCCTGATGTATCGGCTTTCTGTGCATTGTCTTATGATGAGCATGTCAGTTCAATGACCAAGGTCCCACATTGGGATGGATATGTTATTGCTTTGTAGTTATAGGTGTTGTGTTGTAACAATACAGTACACGTACTGCCTTAATTGACATGGTACTTTTATGGTAGATGAACATTCCAGTAAAACCTTGTTACAATGACACCATTTGTTCCTAGCTAAATGTGTCAGATATCGGAATATGTCCTATAAAGAGGCAAATAGCAAAACATTTTCAATGCTTATTTTCCTTATGACCGTTAACGTTGTAAGCTTTAGTTTAGCATTGATGGTCTATTGTAGAAACATACTCCTGGTCACAATATCTGGAACCCCTACCTGGGACCCCATATCTTTAAAAAATACCCCAAATTAAGATGTGCAGGCAGTGCTCATTTGTTTACATTTCTTGGGGTCTGAACAATCACTGGATCCACCCAGTAATAATGCACTTGTACTTGCGACATCACTAGTGCAACACGAAAGGCATGTGCCACTGTTTACACTGCATTCCGCACCTCATCACGAACAGGTAGACCAATTTACAAATGAAGCAGATAAAACGATCTGCATTGACGTATGCCTAATTATGCAAGCAACGGCAATTGTTGATACCTCCCTTCAAATACCAGAGACTCTCAATAGCCCAACAATCCTTGACAATGCCCAACCAGGGGGCAAAGCTGGTCGGACCAATTTTTGTCAATTTTTTGCTGTCAGGCCCTTGCCTGGTCATTTCAAATAGCTAAGGAGTTTGGCTTTAAGTCCCACAAAACTTGTGTCCTTCATGAATATGTTGAATATCAGAGTGTCATTATGATGAGGTTCTGCTGTATATGAATATATCCAATGGTTATGAATGCAGAAGCAGTATATATTATATTGAGCACAGCAGTAAACTATATTATCTTGAACACAAAAGTAACATCTATTATATTCTCTTTTTCAGACCCCACGGATTCATAATTCCCACCCTTCAAAAACACACTATATCCCTCCACCCCCATCTGTGACCCCACCCCGTACCCCAGATGCAGATCCATATAACCACTATGGCAGGTAGGCAGACACTTGATTGTAGCCTCTGCATGCACCAGCAATGTAACATAGATCATGTTTCTAGATCTGTTGACTTACACCAGGTTTATGCAGGTTTTGATTTGTGCCCAAGTGGGTGAGTTTGCACTGCTATTTGTCACTCTTGTGAACAAACTCTTACATGTATGATGGTGTGACTTCTAACATGTTACTATTTTAAGCTTGGTGATTGGGAAAAATGGGAAATTTTGTGTCAGAATACAAAAATTGTAAAATTTATGCAACGTATCTGGAGAAAAAGTCCATAAAATTTGCAACCAAGGTAGGGAATTGTTGTTTAATTGGTATGTTAGTCTTTATGAGATAATTAGACATCTTTAGACCTAAATTCAGAGTTCCAGATCGGTTATTGATTTTATCTCTAATTAATTCAAAAGTGGGATAAATCTGGATTGTAATGTTTTTAATGATGTTATATTTGACAGGGCATGCAATGGGCCCCATTTTAAACAAAAATATTGTCTACGTGGGTCTTATATGCAGATGTGACCTTCAATAAAGATTTAACAGTATCAGCACCACAGTTAAATAGTATGAAACTGTTCTTGTGGTAATAAAATGGAACTTTATGTAAAAAAACAAAAAAGCATGCACATTTCTTGTTGCAAATAGAATGGAACTTTGTGTAAAAAGCATGCTGGTCTCTTGTAGCAAATAGAATGGAACTTTGTGTAAAAAGCATGCTGGTCTCTTGTAGCAAATAGAATGGAACTTTGTGTAAAAAGCATGCAGGTCTCTTGTAGCAAATAGAATGGAACTTTGTGTTAAAAGCATGCAGGTCTCTTGTAGCAAATAGAATGGAACTTTGTGTAAAAAGCATGCAGGTCTCTTGTAGCAAATAAAATGGAACTTTGCACAAAAAAGCATGCAGGTTTCTGGTATTTTGAGGCACATTTACAGTGTATTTTGGGGAGCAATTTTAGCATGATATCATAATGGCACCAGATACATGTACATCTGTACATTTGTACTTCATCCTGCATATGTTTCTTGTCCCTTGATTTGCTATGTTGCACATGGCGGCAAGTATGAATGCTTCAGGGGGAAAAAAGAATAAAAGAGTATCATCAGCCTGTAGAGATCAAGTCCAAAGCTTTCCTCAGTGCACTGGAGTACAATGTGTCCAGAGTTCATCTGGGAAGGCTATTGACTCATTAATGACATATTATTTTTGATGACAAAAAAAGTGATGACAGTTACTTTTAATAGGGAAAAGTTTGTGGCCGATATATCAGCATTAGGTCTCAAAAGATTAAACAGTCAAGTTGGAAAGAAGTAGGTTCTTATATGCATGGGGAAAAAAGTAGCTGATCCTCGTGTCCATGTATGATATTATTACACAATATATGTATAGCCTATATGCATCAAGGCCTTCCAGAGCCTGACATGTTCAATAATGAATGACATTGTCCAGTCTTGGTCCTCCATTTCTTGTGTGTGATCTGTGGTGTCTGTAAGATTAGTTAAAAAGACAAACTATGTGGTTCTGTGGGGAGAAAAATGGCTGATGAATCAATGTGACAAGCAGACTTGGTCATCTGTGCAGCATACAGGTAAACTCAATGTCACCTCACGGACATTTTTACTTGGATTTGGTCAAAGTAGCTGCTATCTTCAGCATACTTGTAGCTATCGAGCCTTTTCTGCATGTCTTAATACAACTGCTTGTGCTTTGTATGGGAATGCAATTGGCAGGGCAGGGTATCTTGGGAATATAGTGCAGACATTAAAAAAAAGCCTGCTGTTCACGGTTACATCCATGTAATTAAGCTATAAAGGATGATATTAGTGCTGTCAAACTATTGTACCTTGCAAAAAATACAAAGTGTACTGCTACGGTATTATAAAGAAACAAATCTGTTGGGTACTGGGCCTTTTGCTTTACATTTAACATGGACAGTATGTTGATTATCAGATAAGAAGTATTTTGCCAGAGTGTACTGAATTTTCATCTAAGACGAGACCACACTCTGTCCAGAATTCCTGTCAGTAGATACATGTATTTCCGTCTTTGGCATCACTTGCACTGAAATTCTATTTTCTCCTGTAACTTGGCTCTAAACCACTTCCTGCGTCGCCTTGTGAAATTCTATTTCCTCATGTAAATTGTCCTACAGTTGATGTTAATCCTTTTGAAATGAGTACTCACTGTTCAGGGGATGTGGAACAGTGGTTAATTTGTTCCTAGCTTCTTGATATACCATATTCATCGCAACAAGCGCACACTCCCTAATAAGCACACACGCGTTTTTTGTGTGTTTTGTTCAAAGAAAGAACCCCCAAAATACCCCATTGTTTTCAAACTAGTTGTAGAATTTATTATTTAACTTAGGATCTACGTTTTTTCAGCTTTACTTGTGAATGATTTTTTTTTTAAAGCGCACTGACCGCTTTATTAAGATGAATGCGGTAGAGCAGAAAAGATGCCAACCATTGAACCTCACTAACGGGGACATTTTCATGAATGTGCATTAACAGAAAATGCAAAAATGAGACACAAAGATATTATTTTGATAAATTGGGAAGTTTCAAAAGTGTTAATCTCTTGGACATAACAAGAAAGAACAGTGATTCTTAAAATGTAATAATTTTTATCCCAAAGAACAATCTCATTGAGAACAGGGATTAGGACAGGTGGAATTTCAGTTGCTAACATGACAGTGAAACTGATTAACTTTCTCTGGAAGATTAGTTCTCAACTGTCATGTTGATATAATGTATAATACACGTATTCACTGAATCCTTGGATGCAATTCGAGCTATACAACAGTTCTCATATTCCATATAGTTTTTGTCAAAGAGATAGAAGCAGTCAAGAAAACTTTGAGTTTGTTTGCCTGCAGCTTGCTAGCTTTCCTAGTGCAGCCCTGTGCATGTAACTGACATGATTTGAGTATATGTTGCATCTTGTAACACCTGAGGATGTCTTCAAACATCTGACACATAATGGAGTTCAAATGTACTTAATTGATTGATTTTCACCAAAACAAGACAATTGAAAGAAAGGTCCTTAAATACGTATTGCCATAACGTTAAACTCCAACAAAATGTTCAAATGAATTTTACCAAGCAGTTCACACTTGATACACCCTTTGGATACATTTTATACAGTTTGAAAAATCTGTAGGCATGTGCACACCAGCTGATGTTGACGTGATCAGGTACAACTGGTACTCATCAAGTGCAGTTATTATTGTCAGTGTCAGCTGTATTCTGTGTAACATTGTGGTTTATGTAGTCTTCCATGATTGGTTGTTGACTGTCTGCAAGTCTCTCTAGCTTTTGTATGATAAAACACGAAACTTGTTCTATTTTCCTTGTCATTCTAGGTGATAATTGTTTCCTATGCTTATCATGTGTTTCTGGTGCTCATCAATTTGCCTCCTGTCCACAGTTACACTTCAGTTCATAAACTGCAGGTTCTGTCACAGTTTCCTCTGCATTTATGAATTTGTGCATGCAATTTCTATGTCTACCATTTACACTTTGTTGTGGTCACTTGTGTGTTCACAGTTTACAAAATTGTGCTATATAATAGGCACATATGACAAGACTAGTGCCTTGAAAGCTGGAGGACAGGGGAAAAAATGTGCTGTATAATATATGCAATTATATCAAACCTTTTTTCCTAGAATTGTAATTGTGACAGTTTTAAATTGATGAACTCATGCCATGTGCTTTGCTTCTAGATGCAGCCATTTTTAATTCCATGTTGGCTTTTTATTTGAATTCGTAGCTTTAAATAAGATTGGAGGATGATTATAGTGGGTAAGTTCCCTAATTGAAAATGTTTATTGAAATTCCAAACAGAAAGAAACAAAATCACCATTGATGATATAGCTCAGCAAGAGTGGTAACAAAATTACATAGCAAGTTTCCAAGATTCAACGTGTAATTCTGTCCAAATTCTTCTATCCTTGCCTATATACATATTTTTGGAGCATTTGCCTGTGTAAGCATAAGGTGAGACAAATTCTTTGAAAAAAAAAAAAGATTAAAAAAAGGGTTAGGATCAGCAGACAAACATAAATTGACCAAGTGAGCACATGCATTTATTTTTTCTTTTATAAACCAATAATGATATATCATGTTGTGTGAATCGCGAATTTTGTAATTTTTAATGCATTTACTCTTGTGTAACAACCGATGCAGTAAATAACATGGTGTTAATGTGGTCTAGCCATAAAACTACCTGTTTGTACTGGGTATACTTTAAACCCTGCTGCATGCATAACAATGTAAAGAGTTCTAATTTTCTGATATACATAAACAGGTGGGTCAGGACTGCAGTGAACTTGACCCTCTGCACATTTCCTCAACTGTTTCCGTGTACAGTCTGCATGCAATGCTCCTACAATGTGCCAAGAAAAGCCAGTGACTGATAAAATTTTACCCTTACTAAAAAAAAAAAGAAGAAAAAGCAGGCAACATCAGAATCTTTCTGATAATTTTTAATGGGAAAAAATGCATGCCTAAACATTGATGTTAAATCCTCAAGGTAGGCTCACCGCCACATGTTTATATGAAAATGTTCAGATGAGCATAAGCTTGATGTGACAGATGTCAGAGCTAACAGAGGTTTTCTTTGCTATGGGCTTTGAGTGTTGTAGGATTAGTTTTGCAACATTTATCCAAATGTCACATGTATGGGTGAATTGTTAGCATGTTGTCAAGAGTAGTGTCATTAGTTAACTCTTTAAGTGCCAAATTTTGGACTGAGACGACAGCTTTTCTTGGCGTGCATTTAGCACAATGCGCACCGAGAAAAGCTGTTGACCTGGGATATTTTCTCTGGAATTAGAGGCATGCTGGTTATTTGAATGAAAGGTCTTTTTCTGAGGAATACAAGAATCTGAGATCTTAATGATAATCCAGACTAGTTTGACTTTAGTAGATCAACTTGAGATGTGATTAGCACTGAAAGAGTTAATACAGAGGTATGTGACAATCCAGCTTTGGAATGTAATGGATGAAGGAAGAGGATTTAACCCTTTCCCCACTAAAACAGTCAAAACTGGCTGGTAGTCACCTGTCGTCTGCTTCAATGTTTATGACTAATTTCTACAGTAATGAAAAAAGAAATGAATGAGAATTAAAGATGAGTCACAATTATCAAGATATCATTTCCTTGGTGTGGGCTGGGGGGAGAGCACCCAACCCACATACAGGAGAGCTGTTGACATAGTCTGAACTCAAGGTGGAAAGGGTTAATCACCATATAGACACAATGAGGATACACATCCAATGGCTGAGAATGTTGTCCTTAGTTCTTGTATATCAAATAATACTTTGTACATTAGAATTATCATCATTCACTTACATTTAATTGGATGTACATTTTCATTGTGTTCCAAGGTCAATTAAGAATTCAAAAGCCGAAATGTAAGTGCGTGTGATATTTGGACAAATTGTGTAAAATACCCACCCAGCGCTTATACCCTGCTTGCTTTCTTAGTTTGTAATCATAAAGTTGCCAACTGACAACTAAATTTAGATAACTTTCAGGAGTGTGCAGTTTATAGTGCAGTAATACTGATGCTTTCAATTGAGAGTGACACACTTTGTTTCCTTCAGGTCAGCCAGTCCCAACAGGAACCAGACATTAGGTTTACAGGTAGACCGAGTCAAACACGCAGAACCAGGCGAGGCTAAAGTCAGGATCACCGCTTACTATAAAAACAGTGGAAAGGTGAAAGTGAAGCTTTTCAATTTAAGATCAAAGTGGAATATATTCCTCTGAGTGATACATTGAAGTTCAAAATTTAAATGCATTGTAAGAATGTATTCATTGGGATCTTGTAGTAACCATATGCCCCCTCTGCAGGAGGAAGAGGCATATAGCAATCAGTTGTCTGCATGTCCGTCCATCCACAACATTTACACATGATAACTTAGCACTTCAGACCTAGGGCTTAAATATTGGACAAGATTATAGTCCTCTAGTGGCTAGTTTAAGTTCAAAGATGGGTGATCTTGACCCAATTCCCAAAGTCATGGAGCCACATTTAGCGAATAATTTGGTTTCCACATGGTAACTTGAAAGGTTTATGAGGTACATGTCGGGCTTTCGTGGGGCACAGGATTATAGTCCTCTACAAGGGCTTGCTTAAGGATTCAGCAATCTCAGCAATCTCTGATTGCATTTCAATTAAAAGTGAAATTCAAATACATGTATCCACCAAGTCGTACACTAGGTAATTTAGAACATTGGACATAAAATTTGTTTCACAGGTTTTTTTTTTTTTCTTATCACTAAAATGACACACATAATAAGTCGTATGGTTTGTTTGTCTACTTTTGATAATATTTTTATATCGATTGTATTTCATCAGTATCAAACATTAAATCAATACTACACAATTAACTTTTATGTTACTGCTAATCTGTCATTATGAAATTATTTGAAAAACTTAATTGTGGGTACTTGAAAGTGACAGCTCCTGTATTCTTGAGCCCATGAATCCTCCTGACCGATGGGAATGGAGTGACTAACTGACCATTCACCTGTTGATTAAAGGTAGTGCAGTCATCTACCAGTCCAGTCACCTGCAGTACCACAGCTGTCAAGTCCAACTTCAAGCACCGCTACCATGTGTTTGGACAACAAGAGGCTACTTTCCATGATTTTGTCAAGAAGGTAGACATGGTTCTGGTCATTCGCTTCTATCTGCGCCAGAGAGCGGAGACATCTGGGGACCAGTTTCCTGACCAGCAGCCCCAGGAAATTAAGATGTATGATGACGAGACACTGGTGGCATGGGCCTCCATGCCTCTCATGGTGTCTGCCGTCCAGAGACACAGTAAGATTGCACCCAAGTGTTCAAGTTTTAATCTCAGGTAGTGAATGAACAATTCATAAATAAGGCCAAGCAATTCAAATTGTGAGTTTGTCAGGTATACTTTGAACAAAATGTCCGAGGCCTGGGATTGTTTTCTGTTGTACTTTTACCAATATTTGCCAAAAAGGGGGAAAAAAACAAATTATACAAAAAAGGCCAAAAATATGCAAAAGATTACATTTTCTTCTCCCTGGAATAAATAAGAGGTGGGTCAGCGCTTTGAAACTGATGTGGGATGAACCAGGGGAACTTTTTTGTGCCTATTACAGATCAAACAATGCTCCTTCCCATGCATAAGTCTCTGTCTAAGAGACTGCTTTGCATTGTTAAAAAGGGGTCGTATTAGAAGACACTTGGTCTTCATGGTAAAGACAAAATGATAGAATGCAAGTAGCATCTACAAATTAATTAAACAGTTTGTTGGGGAGGGCAGTACCTCACTGGCTGGGTCAGTTGAGAGACATCACTGAAGGGGAAGCATTCACAAGGCAGGTTTGTAGTGAGTACACTAAGTGGAAATAATAGCTCACCTTTATGCCAGGAGGATAAGTAGGCCGCTCACTAACTCATCAAATGTTCTGTTTGAAAATATGTTTATAGAATTATGTAGAGGACTCTGTGAGATTTGAAGAATGTTCAAATTGAACCAATCAATTCAAAAGTGGTTAAATACAATAAAGTTTTGATGAAAATGTACCAACAGTACATGACATTGTGTGCTTGTCCTGTCTGGGTTAGCTAGCTGAATGTATATATTCCTAGAAAGATCTATCACATGTATTTTTTTTTCAACTGTAAGTGGAACAGTGATCCCTTGGTTGCACAAATGATTGATTCTTCAGGGTGGTACCAGAAGTTTAAAATACATTAGTCCCTCTTTTGAGAGACAGTCCATAGGCAGGTGTTAAGTGGTCACATATGAACCAGGTGGTCTCTTATTGAAGGTAAAATAACACAGAACAGGTACACTAAGGGACAGATGGTCTTTCCAAAGAGGGACTGCTGCAGTAGAAAAAAATTCAATTTTCAAAAGAAAAGCTTGAATTTAATTAACTTATGCAAATTGCCAAAAAAAATGAAGTGGTTAAATAAGATGTCATGTGCAGCTTTAACAGCAACGTGTAATTTTGATTGATGTTTACTGACATGAACTTTGAATATGTTGTAGCTCCAATGGGACGTGACATGCGACTGTCTGATGACATCAGGACATTGCGTATGAACACAGGTACCCACAGGCTACAGCTTTTCCGCCCACCAGTGCCAGAGGTTGATCGCATCCCCTTAGAGGAGCACTGGCGCCCCAAGGAATGGGAGCGCTATGGACGAGCCAATATTCGATTAAATATATTTGAGGGAAATCCTCGACCAGGATCCCTCACTCCCAGTGAGGCTTCAGAAGATGAGGAGGAAAACCTGCCTGAGGTAACAATTCTTGCTATTATGAACGTGACATAAACGTACATATACTTTGTTGGTTTTATCTACAAAGTCAAACCTGTCTTAAGCAACCTACTGGACAGATATCAAAATGGCCATACATTGAAATACATGCATTAAAAATGTGTGGATGTGCAGTTTCAGTCTTCAGAGGGTGACTGCAGTTGTGTTGTTTCAGTGTGCAGAGGGTGACTCTGTGGTTCTGCTGTTTCAGTCCGCAGAGGGTGACTCTGTGTTTGGGCTGTTTCAGTCTCAGGAGAGTGACTTTGTGGTTGTAATGTTTCAGTCTCGGGAGAGTGACTCTGTGGTTGTGATGTTTCAGTCACAGGAGAGTGACTCTGTGGTTGTGCTGTTTCAGTCTCAGGAGAGTGACTCTGTGGTTGTGCTGTTTCAGTCTCAGGAGAGTGACTCTGTGGTTGTGCTGTTTCAGTTTGCCTGGATCTCCCATGAAAGACTCAATCCTCCTTCAGAGCCATACAACAACACGGATGGCTTTGACGTATACATTGATGGCTGCCGAAACCTCCCTGATGCAGTTACCGTTACCAAGGTACACAAGTGACAATCTGCTTTCTTCATGTAACATTACAGTTTAGAACCAGGAGAGTTTGAAAGTGTTTTCACCACATATTACTTTCAAGACCTTCAGTCACCCTTCAGACAACAGTTTTTGTTAAATATAGGGATTTATAATGATGAAAGACATTTTTATTCTTTAATTATAGAATGTTCTGTTTAAAAAAAAATAAAAGCATTCTTTTAAAAGCAAATGTTACAAGGTGAAAGTTTTATTAGTTTACGGCCAATTATGCCCCCCACCCACCTACGGGAGGAGGGGCATATAGTAATTGCTTTTTCTGTGCGTCCATCTGTCCACTTTTCATGTCCAGGCTATAATTCACTTGTCCTTCAACTTAGATTTAAAATGAAACTACACACACAGGTTCATCTGGACATAAGGGTGTGTCCTGTACCAAAAGTACGTCACTAGGTCAAGTAGCTGGGTCACAGTCACACATTCTTGTAAAATGGTGTTTGGGCTAAAATTCCTTTACTATTTCACTTAGTTTCATAAAACTTCACACACACACATCTTGACCTAAAGGTATGTTGTGAAAAAGTAGGTCACTAGTTCAAGTATTTGGGTTACGGTGATACATTTATCTAAAACTACATTACACTTCATGCCCGGGCTGTAATTCTGTTGTTCTTTGACTTAGAACAGGGACATGCTATAGATGGACTACCAACGGTGGGGCCCCCTTTGTACCATCTATGTTGCCGCTGCTCAAGTGATCGGGTGTTTGAGCGAGCACCTTCAGTGCTGAACAAACACAACTCCACGGTCCGTGCTGGCCGCTGGCAGTCTCGTGGGCCAGGTCACGCGATGAAAGGCGAGAATAATTGTGTCACCGACTGAAATGTGCAAAATTTTTCACAGTGTTCCACATTTTAAAGTCAAAATTTAGCGTTACGCCGGACTCAGCTACAAGAAATGAAACCACCATCATGATCCTACCGGCATACACTATCCATCTAAAACTACATTTTTTATTGCTGATTACAGCGTAAGGAGTTACTACGCACGCAAGTTGTCGAACTTTGCATCATTTTGGACAGAAAAAATGCAAAAACTAGCCCTTTTATCGGCCGATTTCAACGAAAAACACATCGATGGACTCGCACGGTTCTGATTCAAACGATGAGACTGGTTGCGCACGCATAAAACTCTCCGTTTTTTACCTTGGTACAATAGCACACCCGATGTAAGTAGCCCGATACAACTGAACGCGGAAACATAGATGGAACAACAATCGGACTGAGCAGGGGGATTAACTTGAGCAGCGCTACTGAACACACTTTGTAGTCGTCGCACCCAGTTGACCACTAAAGGGATTAGCGCTCCCGTTGGCAGTCCATCTATAGCACGTCCCTGCTTAGAATCATGAAACTTAACACAACTGTGTATCTGGACACGAGTGTGTCATGCTAAAAGTAGGAAAGTAGGGCACTAGGTCACACATCTGGCTCACGCTAATAGCCCATTTTTATTGACTACACTCATTCCCAAATGAAATTTGTGATTAGCAAGGTTAAAAATGAGGCGGGGGGGGGGGGGGGGGGCATGGATCCAGCAACTCTGATTGCTTTTTAATTTTCTTCTATTTTAAGTATGTAGACAGGTTTTTATTTTGTTTTAATTTGCAATTTGAAGGGCTTTTCTGGTTTTCTTTTTTTTTTTTTTTTTTTTTTTTACTTTTTGACTTTCTAGCATGAAAATAGTGTCACCAGTGTTTATAAAGACAATAAATTGTCCTCCACACTGTATAAAAGGGTCAGTCTGTGATTATTATTGCTTTTAGGGACAGTAAGTGATCATTGATGTTAAGGTTAAATTATATGCATTTGCTTCAAATTGTAGGGACTTAATGCTTCTTTAGAGAAAGAGATTTAAATCAGGGGGGGGGAGGGGCCTGGTGGAAGAGGTCCTCTTCCACTTTGATGTGCTAAAGCCAGATATTTCCCTTCAGCCTCTTTTGCCACAAGAAGATCCCAGTCATGACTGATGTAAACATTTTTAAGTGACACCTTTTTAACCATGGCGAAAGTTAAATTTTCCACAGTTTTCTTTCTCTTTGTGTATCAGATAGCAGGACGAGTGCTGGACAGGAAGTATGCTAAGGTTGGAAGAGACATCAACACCAATGTTCGCTTGGACAGTGACATTTATAATCCCATTTACAACTACAAAGTGGAGTTCCGGGAGCCAAATATACCCGCCACAGCTACACTGCTCCTCAAGGTAGGAAACCTGCACAGCGTTTTTCTTATCTTTGTTGATTCAACACTTTGTGTTACAGCTACTGTAAAATAATTAGTCAAACAATTTCACTTTTAACCCTCTGGGCCCTAATTATTTTGCAACTCAATGTATTTAGAGCTGATATCAGCTCTTAGGATGCAGAGGGTTAATGGAGGTTTGTCTTTACATTTTAGGTTCTGTGCAGCCATTTGTGTATGTATAGGTGTATGCAGTCAACTTTGTCATAAAGTATATACTTGCCAGGGGATTATTTCAAAACTCTATCATTGTCGGTAGTTGGTATCAGTAGTTGGTATCATATTTGTTTGCTTGCATGAATAAGAGAATATCAAGCAACATGTTAATAGCTGCAAGATTCCAAACGCTATTCACAAAACAAGAAGCTTTTTATTATGCCCCGGTCTTACCGGAGGAGGGCATATAGTAATCCCTTTTTCCCTGCGTCCATGTGTCTGTCCATCCACTTTTAGTGTCTGGGCTATAATTCCCTTGTCCTTCAACTTAGTACAATGAAATTTCACACAGAGGTGCATCTGGACATAAGAGTGTGTCATGTACTAAAAGTAGGTCACCAGGGTAAGAGTCTGGGTCACAATGATATATTCGTGTAAAATCATGTCCGGGCTATAATTTCTTTACTATGTAACTTAGATTAATGAAACTTTACACACAGATGCATCTACACATGAGGGTGTCTCATGTACCAAAAGTTAGTCACTAGGTTAGGTATCTGGATCACAGTGACATATCCTTATAAAATCGTGTCTGGGCTATAATCCCTTTACTATTTAAATTAGTTTAATGAAACTTGACACGCACATGTTTACCTAAAAGTGTATCATGAAATAAAAGTAGGTCACTACAGCAAGTATGGGGGTCAACTTGTTATAATCATGTAAAACTACATTACACTTCATGTCTGGGCTGTAATTCTGTTGCCCTTCAAGTTAGATTAATGAAACTTTATACACAGGTGCATCTGGACATATGGCTGTGTCATGAACCAAAAGTAGGTAACTAGGTCAAGTATGTGAGTCACAGTGACATTCTGGTAAAAATGTGTCCAGGCTATCGTTCTTTTACTAGTAAATTTAGTTTCATGAAACTTGACACACACACACATGCATCTTCCCCTAAAAGTGTGTTATGAAACAAAAGTAGGTCATTGGGTCAAGTATCAGGGTCACACTAATATACCCTTGTAAAATTGTGTCCAAGCTATTATTCCTTTACAGTTTATTTATGAAATTATTTATTTTCATGAAAGTTGACACACACATATAACGTCACCTAAAGGTGTATCATGAAACAAAAGTAGGTCACTAGGTCAAGTATCTGGGCCTCTGCTATTCATCTTCAGGCTAGAATTTGCTTGTCCTTCATTTTAGATAAATAAAATTTTACCCACAGATGCATCTGGACATGTGGGTGAAAAGGGTGTGCCATGAACCAATAGTAGGTCAATAGGTCAAGTATCTGGGTCACAGTGACATTTTGTTGTAAACTCATATCTGGGCTATAATTCCTTTACCATATAACCTAGTTTCATGAAACTTGACACACATTTAACTTGACCTAAGGTGTGTCATAAAATAAAAGTAGGTCACCAGGTCAAGTATCTGGTTCTCTGCTTTTCATGTCCAGGCTATGATTCGCTTGTCCTTCAATTTATTCTAATGAAACTTTACACACAGGTGCATCTGGACATAAGGATGTGTGATGAACCAAAAGGAAGTCACTAGGTCAAGTATCTTGGCCACAGTGAGATATCGTTAGAAAATGGTGTCCTGTTGTCCTTCAAGTTAGATTAATGAAACTTTACACAGGTCCATCTAGATATGATGATGTGTCATGGACCAAAAGTAGGTCACAAGGTGAAGTATGTGAGTCAGTAACATATCCTTGTAAAATCGTATCTGGGCTAGTATTCCTTTACTATTTAATTTAGCTTCATGAAATTTGACTCACATATATCTTGACCTAAAGGTGTGTCGTGAAACAAAAGTAGGTCACTAGGTAAAATATCTGGATCATGGTGGTAGCCTTTTTTTATTGACTACAGTCGTTCCAAAATGAGACCTGTGATTAACAAGGTTGTAAATGAGGTGAGGGGGGGATAGAGTCAGTAATCTCTGATTGCCTTTTAATTTATGTTTGCAGTGTTTTAGAATTACTTCATCTTATTTGTTTCATTTCATGTGTACAAAGTGAACAAGATGTGCTTTATCTGTTTGCTGTTTTTTGTTTTTGTTTTTCTTCATAGATGTATACAGTGGACAAGATGTACAAACAGCTGATTGTGGCAGGCTATGCCACACTGAACATCTTTGTGGAGTCTGGCACTGAGAGACAACCCATCAACAATCAGGGAGGGGTACAGGTAGTCAACATGATTTGTGTTAATAATTAAAAATATCAGAGATAAAGTTGATGGGACCTTTAAACTTTCAAACCAAGTGCTTCTACTTAAAATTAAGAAAGTAAGGGTGACCCTGGAACAGAGGTAGTATACAAGTGAACTACCTGTATGTGTATCATTCTAAAGCATCTTTTTCCAAAGAATTTTTTTTCAGATTTGGTGATCTCATTTTTAAGCTGTACTTTCTCAAGAGTATGTTAAAAATCTGCAAAAGCATAGATCCCCAAACACAGCAGCCAACTCTACCCATCTCTTCACATAAACATTTCATGCCAAGCTGGGTGTGTAAATACAATACAATGTGTTTTCTAGGTGTCCCTCAATGAAGGCTGCCATCAGATTAGACTATACCAGTATGGACCAAATGGAATAGATGCGCTGACAGAGGCGTGTCTAAGGCAGGCACATGTACGTCACATCCCCTGTGCTACTCTATTGCTTCGCATCATTAGAGCTCCCATCGGACCCCAGGGTAAACCACTAGAGGTGTGTATTTATCTTATTTCCACTTCCAGTGCAATCCCAGATGGCATGTATTTTCAGCATTAGCTAGGACTATATGTCATTACCACCCTGCAGCTTTGTCTGACCCTTTTTTAATGGTAAAATGGTGAATTGTAGAACTGAGACTGTGTTTTTAATTTCAGGGTATTTTATTATTATTTCAATTTCTTGTATGCAAAGTAATTGTGAAAGATTATAAAAGTAAGATACAACTTTGATTTGTGGTACATTTCAGTCTGAGAGGATACCGCAGGCAGACTGGGGGCGTCTGGGTCTCTGGTACCCAAGGCCCAGCTACAAAGATCGACTGTACTTCTCAATGAAGTGTGTGCCCACCAAGGGAGAGAGCAAGCTGTTCCACACTCTAATGAGGAGACCCAGAGTATCCATACGCGAGGCTGTCCACATGATAGCTGATGAGCGCGAGTCCAGGATGTTGCGCTCAGATAAAAGTGTAGAGGCCTATGTTAGGGTAAGTTCATTCATTTCAGTCTCTGTGCTGGCATATTTGCTATCCTAATGAGACTTAAGCTGTGCACATGTATTTCTTTTTACACTCCACCACATATATTTGTTCAGCAGGGAATAGTGTATTCTTGTGAAATGTCTTGAGAGACTATTCACTGAGTTTGGGTTTAAATTGTTCGACAAAAATGCCCGCAAAGACTGCCCTTAGACCACTTAAAATAGCCTTATATAACATGATGTCTCTCATAAATGGAAAAACACAATAGGAGGTACATGTAGTATTCTAAGGTCACTAACTTTGTTTTTTTATAAGTAGTGGTGTGTTTGATAGTAGTGTATGTTTGCCAAATACACAACTGAATTGTGCTCAAACAAACACCTATAAAGTTATGTTGCTCCATGAAAACCTGACTCTTGTTCTTTGTATGCCTAGTTTTATATGGGAAACATGTAATGTTCACAGGATCGCCTGACAAAGGGAATGGATATGATTCCAATGGACATAGACCTAACATTCATAGCTCAGTACAGTCCTAAGCATGGTATCAAGGTAAGACTAACTTGGATGCCATAGTATATTGCACAACAAAGAACTAAAGTGTTCATATTCTTAGAAGGTTGGGGTTGGGGTTGTGGAGGGGGAATGGGGAGAAGGGAGAGAGAGAGAGATCTTTGAAAATAGGATTAATATTCTGTTAAGGTAGCGAGATATAAATGTTGTCCAAATCAGCATGGACAACTTTACAGCCCTGTAACTTTTAAGCTGTTCACGTGAACATCGTAAAAGTATACATTTTTGGATATACCTAGCTCTGAACCATATATCGGGAAAAAATCGGGATAATACTGATTGTAATTGTTGAATAAACAAACCATGAAGAAGAGCATGCCGTTTATCTCACATCCCAGCGCTCCTGGCTGATAACTTTTTAAATCTATACAGCAAACATGTGACAAGTATGCCATTTTATTGTTAACATATCAAAATTAAAAGTTGTCATGAAGAAGAGCATGCCGTTTATCTCACACCCCAGCGCTCCTGGCTGATAACTTTTTAAATCTATACAGCAAACATGTGACAAGTATGCCATTTTATTGTTAACATATCAAAATTAAAAGTTGTCCTTTTATTTGGCTGTATGTATTTTATTTGCATAAGTGCAGGCATTCAAATACGGGGGCACCACTTAATCAGCTGAATGCATTGTGCATTAACATTCTATACAAGATTAAAAAGCAACTAGTAGGCGAAGAGAAAAAGAAAAGGACACTTATAAACTTCACACAATTACCTTTCCAACACTGTTTATTTGAAGGAAATCAATGGTTCACTCGTCATCTTTGAACCAGGTCTGAGAACAACTCACAGAATTTTACTCAAACTCTCATGGATTTTTTGCATAGTACGGGTTCAGAGTATGTTTCAACAAACATAAGTGTCACTCATGTTGTTTACTTCTGAAGAGATTAATCATATTATTTATTTGCTATTAGATCACAGATCATGGTTTCCTGTCTAGCGTGCCGCTTTTCTCCACTTAATTTTGATTGGCTAATCCCGGTGACGCAAGATGCCAATCATCATTTTTATGGCCTCTGCTTGACAACGGCACGTTACATTTCAATAGCATAGATATCACAGCTTTCTTGCCGTAGTTTTGAAGGCTTTGGGGAAAAAAAAACAAATACAACGATATGAATTACAATGTATATTTGATCAAATTGCCACCCGATTCGTCAGGCTAATTGATAAGGTTTTGGGACTGGGTTAGCGGGTTGGACCCTACTATGATATCTGAATTGTGCATACCCAAGCTCAGTCATTCTGCTCACCAGAATCTATTCTTGTGTCGCAGCATCTGTCGTTGTCCGCATCGCCAATTTTTCCTCCCTTACTTTTAGCAATTGGAGACTGATCGTGCTTGTGTAGTGACACAACTCCTAAGGAACGTACACAGATAAGACCATCAATGCCATGAGCAAGTCACAAGTGCGGGTTCTGAGCTCGCAAGAACTTCAGAGACAATTTAGACAAAGGCTTTAATTTTTTGTTGAATTTAAATGTGAAGAAAACTTGTGGGTAAATTGGTGAAATCTGATTAGAACTGTTGTTTTTTGGGGGGTGAGAAAACAATTGCTGGCACATCGGTAATGAAAGACAGCGTTGAAACATTAATGCCTTTAAAAGTCGGATTAGGATGCGCAGTCATGTCATGATCTCAGCTGACTGTACGGCCTGTCTTCAACACTTTTCTTAGGATTAAATGTGAAAAACTGAAGATAGTATAAAGAAAACAACAAAGTACATGTAACAAGAGCTACCTAATGCATAAATGTATGACCATATGGTTTTGGAACCACAGCGTTAATGCATCAGCATCATCAGATAGAGCGGACACAGCGGTGGCCATTGTTAAAGGAGCTGTTGCCACGGCCGATCATGTGACCATTTTATCGAGCCCCTCCCCTTCACACCAACAATAAACACAGTCAGCATGACTGTCAATGCTCAGCATGAAGCTCTACTAAATACCCCATTTTTCTCTGTTTTATTATTTTGGCAGAAATTTTATTTTTACCTGACAGATACACAAGATATTCATCCATACAAAGACCAAAAAAAAAATTTTTTAGCCCAAATTTCAGGTGATTTGTATCTTGCTACCTTAAGGTTACAAAAAATATAAACCATTAACATTTTATGATATTTGTATTCCTTTACCATACAGAGAATACAACTTTATTCTAAACATACTAGAATAGATACACTAAAGTTTATATTCAACTCCCATGTACAATGGTTTCCTTAAATAAGAATGAATTGTACTGTGGTAGGAGTTCAGCAATTCAATTTTAGTAGGTTGATTGGAAAAATTCAATATAGCAATAATAAAGGGAGTACAAAAGTATACTGAACCCAGACACTACTAAAGGTAAATATCTTCTTGTGATGTAAAACAAGAAAAATAATCTTTTCAGCAATTATGTTATAAATTATCATATAGTGAATGTACAACAGGGTACTGATATATTGTATATTACATGTATGCACTCTTCCAAGTGTGCATAGCCATAATAGTGGCTGCCTGGTCAACACTGCTTTTTAACATTCCAGTTGAAAATATAAATACAATACAATACAATACAAATCTTCTTTATTGTCAGAGAAATATACAGATAACATTAGCTCATCATGAGCTAGTCAGTCTGACTAAATAGTTATGAGAAAATGCAAGAGTAACATTAAAAATCAGATACTTAAAGTAAAAGAGGTACATACATCAGTAATTATGAAGGTTTAAAACATATACACATTTTAACTAAAATATATAACAGTTGAAAGTTAAAATAAAAAAAATCCTTCTCCATAGACAAATATAGTGAAGAAAGTAAAGATTTATAATAATTCCATTGATTGTAAATGTACAAAGTTCTTCAAACACCAGTGTTTAGTGTATGACTGTTTTGCTGTTGTAGTTTTCCCTGGACAAAGCTATGAACTTACCATGGTCAGGCTTTACCATGGGCCACTTCTGTCTCAACCCACCTGCTGCTTTCTACATGGTACGTTATATTTGTAGCAGTTGTTGAAGAGGAAAGGCAAGTTAAAGGTGACCTGGAAAGGGCGGGGGAGGGAGGGGGGATTATATTGGTGGCAATACCAATTATTAAGATTTGTAGAAGTCCGGTTCAGTTTCAGACCTCAGTACTATTTAGTTATCTTAAAGTGGTTCTGGGACATATCTTGGGTAATGAGATGTGTTACGTCCTCAAACTTGCCTGCTGAACTGCCCCTCAGGCCAGGTATGTTTTAAGTGATGGCTTGAGATCCAAGTCAAATGCCTGGAAGTCAGGTAAGCAAAAGCTTGAGCCTGATTTTATCGTAGTCTCGGATGTGAAATGTACGGATGCATTTTTATGTTGGATTGAAAAGTTATATACTGATGATTAAAGAAATCTTTCTTGTGTTGATTTTGAGAAATCAAATTAATAAATGTGACTGGAAGAGAAAAGCTCAAGGCATGTGCACAAACAGTAAGAAAATGAGCTTAAAAGAGTGTTCACACTGGAAATCAGTATATCCTGAGTTCCCACCAAGGTCATGACATTAATTTGTTTGATATGTTTCAGGGTCAGCCATATGCTTCTTATGACAAACTCACCTTCACGGACACACTTGATCTCAATTCTCTCAATACAGCTCCCGTTTGGTTTGGTGGTTTCATGGTGAGTCAGATCTTTCTGTTTTGTATGTACTTCTATGGTGTATGTCAAACAAAATTATGTGAATTAAAGTGACAATAAACATCAGGTCTGTTGTCTACAATTTTGTTAAAGCCAATTTCCATGATTGTAATTTGTGCTTTAATGTTAACAGCATACTTAAGGACTCTAAATACATGGACTGTTATTGAAGAAAACCAACTTTAGAGCTTGATAAAGTACTACTTACTGATGCAAAGACAGCTAAAATATATTTTGGGGTTAGTATAATCATGAACTATAGATACATGCAAAGATCAATCATTGTCGTAGCCTAATTGTTAAAGAAACAAAGTGATAATAAAATGGTCGGGTTTTATGCTGTTTTGTCTATTTCTTCTGAAAAACAAATGATAAAACAGTAAAAATGTTTTTGTTTGATTCCTAACAATATTATCAAAAAAGTTTGTCATATTTTTTTAATACCTTTTTGGTTTAGAAAATATAGCTTTGTAAAGTTGAAAAAATCCGACTTTCTTGTGTTTTTTTTTTTTTGACAAGGTAGATTTTTCAACTTCGCAAAGCGATATTTCATAAACTACACAAGATATCCAAAAAATGTGGCAAACTTTTTTGGATAATATTGTTAGGAACCAAACCAAACCATTTTTACAGTTTTGCCATTTGTTTTTGAAGAGAAATAAACATAAACAGCATAAAACCCGGCCATTTCATTATCACTGTGTTTGTTTAACAATTAGGCCAGGACAAGTGTTGATCTTTGCACCAATCTGTAGTTCATGACTATACCAACCTCAAAATATATGCTTTAGCTACCATTGTATCAGTAAGTAGTACTGTAGAGGGCTGTACAGTTGGTTTTCTTCAAAAATGGTCCCATGTATTTAGAGTCCTTAAAGATTGTACAAGTTTTATCCCACAGGCCAACTACATTGCAAGGCGTAAATAAAATGTTTGTTGTTGTCTCTTGTGTGTACTTATTCTGGTTAATCTGATAAGGAAAGTCAATCACCCTGTGGGGGACCACTTGGTCATTGTAACACTGACATGTCTCGCAGACAACTTAAATATATTTTTCAGTCAGATTCGGATCATTATGTGTCTCATGAGTTTTACTGTTTATCAGTGATATGAGGGTCCTGCAGGGAATTAAATATTATATGTACATTTTAAATACTTAATTTTTTTTCCAAATTTTCAAGGGATGTCACCAGCATGTACAGCTGTATGTTTATGTGTAGCCCTTGTATATAGTCCATCTTGTTTTCAGCATTTCCCCAACAGATCATACCACCGATTCTTGACCATGGTTATCCACCTGCAAGAGCTCAGTGTAACAGTGGGTACAGACAGCTACAAGTATGGACTGATGGAACAGGTGTGTATACAGTGCTGTTAACAGGCATACTGACTGATGGAACAGGGGTGTATACAGTGACTGTTAACACAGGCATACTGACTGATGGAACAGGGGTGTATACAGTGACTGTTAACACAGGCATACTGACTGATGGAACAGGGGTGTATACAGTGCTGTTAACAGGCATACTGACTGATGGAACGGGTGTATACAGTGCTGTTAACAGGCATACTGACTGATGGAACAGGGGTGTATACAGTGCTGTTAACAGGCAAACTGACTGATGGAACAGGGGTGTATTGTTAACACAGGTATACTGACTGATGAAACGGGTGTATACAGTGATTGGTAACACGTATACCAACTGATGGAGCAGGTGTGTTCACAGTGACTGTTATCACAGGCATACCTGTAGTGCTTAGTAATAGAACAGGTGCGTATGAAACACAGTGTCACAGCCTGCAAAGATAGTATGAGCTCTTACCTGTTGATACAAGGTGGGAAAATCACAAGTGATGTCTTGTGGTTTCGTGCAGTGTGAATGATTACAGACTATTACTGCCTACAGTGAATATGAGAGAGATACACAGTACATGTATTGATATGTGAAACAGGTGTTTACAGATGATTGTGACTGTGAGGTAAGTGGAAACTGATGGGTATAAAGTGTTAGCAGTGCCTAGTATGACAAAAAGTAAGTGAAGCTGAGGTATAAAGAGCAGATAAGACAAAGCAAGTAGCCAAGACAGGCAAGCTTGTGTGACACGTTTCAACCCTGTCTGGGTCTCATCAGGCACTGGCAGGGATTTGAAAATGCTACCATATTTATAATGAGGGGCAACAATAGCATTGCTACTTTTTGCATGCCTATGTACATGCACATCCTAGACTACAAGCCTAGTTTCAGTTTCATTACCTCATAACTCAGAATTTCAGATGTTTGAACTGTTCATATTCCTAATTAGAAAAGTTAACATACTGGTTTTGAGTCAACCAGTGCAGAAGCATGGAGCTGTTTATCAGGCAAATTGCATGTTTTTGCACCTAATGCCCTATCACAGGCTAGCAGAAAAATCATTTGTTCTGCTGTGGTTCTGAAAAAAAAAATCCATGTAATTTTTATTAACACTAATTAATGTGATAATAAAAATACTATGATCCATGTTGCATTGGGATGAGCTTGATACAACATTTTACCATTAAACAAAGCAAGTGAGCTCATCTCCCCATGAAATTAAGGCCAAAAGGCTCTATATGGAACACATTTGATGAATCCACTGTTTTTCCCTTTCCAAGTGCAGAAGTGTAGTTTGAATTATAGAGAGGTTACACAAGTTAATTTTTTGTAAACAGAGTTCATGGCGAAAGACGGGTTCACTTCTGACTGATGTTTAGAGTGTAACGAGCTGTGGGGGACCATGCAGAGACAGCCAGGTATAGACCATGAAGTACCCTGTCTCATTACATCACAGCGTGTTTATCGCAGTGCATCTTGGGGGATCGCTGGGGACAAACTCAGCCAGCAGTTGAAACTCACAGTGGAGTAGTATGTTAGATGCAGTGTTGACTCTTGCCAGTGTGATACACGTATGTTCAAGTTCCGATCAGAGAAAGTTAGATAATACCAAAGGTTAACTGTTGCATGCCGAAGTGCACAAGTTCTAAGAGGAAGACACCTGGACTCTGCTTTTACCAGTTGCCGTCTGACAAAACATAGAGGAAAACCTGGATCAAACTGATCAGAAACAAAAACCTCAACTAGCTGTGGCTCTTCCTTAGAGTTGTCCTCTACTGTTGCAGAAGGTAGTTTTGCACCGGGCACCCTGTATTCGTCTAATATAATGAGGACATCAGCCATATTGCAAACACAATCATGTTATACTATATACACTGCTTTGACCTTGTCCCCGGGGATCCCCCAAGATGCGCCACGTTAAACACGCTGTGACGCAATAAATTTACAAGGTAATTGATGAATCCATTGTTTCTCCCTTTCCAAGTACAGAAGCGTAGACCATGAAGTAGCTGTACACAGTGTGACTGGCCAGGCTCAATGGACGGCAGTTGATCTACGCTACTGCCTCATAAAATAGACTTTTCATTAGAAATAAACTTATCAACAGTTATATTTTCCCTGTAAAATCATGCAAACATTAAATGTACGTGTGAGTGTGGTTTATGGATGTCTTCTTTCAGGCCTGGACGGCTGTTCAAGTGTTCAGTGATGGGTATGCCCAAACCAAGCGCTTTCAGTTGCCACTGTTCCTAGGCAACCCAACACAACAGATGTTGCGACAGCTAGCTCGTGAACCTTGCAAATTGTGGATCCAGAGGAGCCTAAATAATGGCACTGTAAGGGAAAGACACACCCATAGAATTACATGTACATGACTGAGCAGTTCACTTGATATTGGGTCGTGTGTACACAGTCATCATGTTTATTAACAAGCTAACGTTGGAAGTACGTGTATGTGAATATTTCAGATCAACATGGATTTGATTTTCTAGGTGCTTAATACATGTGGCTACAAAATTGCATTTCAAAAAATCCTAAATTAATTATAATGATCCCAGTTACATTCAGATAGAGTCCCATTAGACAAACAAGTAATATTTCATTTATTTAATTTCTTTATACATGTACATGTATCTTCACATAGTGCTACTTTTAAAGCAGTACATTGTAAAAACTTTTACTCAAAAGAGCTGACAGTATTTTGTCTCTAGTTTAGATTACCCCACGGCCAGGTGTATATGTGAGGAAGTATTGGTTGGTTGCTGTTTACAGGTTCGTGCAGCAGAGGGTGCCTCTGTGTTTGTGAGGCTCTGTGATGCTAGGAAGGATGAAGAGCTGTCCTCTGATGTACCAGAGAAATATGCTGTATGTATAGCCATATTACATCTAGATGCATAACATTGGGACTAAGGTATCATTTTATTATCATGATATTTTGACTTATGTTTCTGAAAGTCATATTGAACCAACTTTACCCTGTAAGATCGTCTGACTAGATGTACCAGGACTCAGGCACTGATAAAATGTTATGTATCATTTTGTGCCAGGTGGAGGTGGACACAGACTATGTGCCCAGTGACAAGGAGGCAGAGTACACTAGTTCTGTGCCAGGCAAGCCGTTGATCACCCTCGTACCTCAGGGCAAGACTCCAGCTGAGTTTGCCGATAATCTGGCAGTCAAGTTCCGCAGTGTAAGTTTTATATTTTACAACCCCATGCAATTGAAGCGTGTCAAATGCTACTTTTTTTTCAAGGAAACACTTTTATTTACTTATAAAATATATGGTACAAGGTTCATACTCTATTATAGTAGTTCCTTTATTTACAACAAAAACCATGGTGTCATTTAACTAAGTTTTTTTGGTCTGATGTGAAGAAATTTGTAGTGACACAAAGAAAAATATTCACAGATCAGAATCATCTGTTTGCGAAGAAAAACAGTTGGTTTACAATGGCTCAGTCATGGACAAATAATATATACTTTATAAAAAGTCCATTAATTCCATCCATCATGAATGTGATATCAAAATATAATTTAGATGGGAAAGAAGATTGGACATAAATTTAATACAGTTAAAGTGTTTCCAGCTAACTATTTCTATACAATGAAAATATAAGCTTATAATATGCTGAAATATATTTATAGTTGGTGTACAAGCTGTATGAAGATGGCAGCCTCAATGCCCGCTGATGGTACAAGCTGACAGATCAGTATCTACCAACATCATCTACATGTCAGGCTGAAAGTCTCGGGATCCATTGAGATTAGCTACATCAGGCTGAAAGTCTCAGGATCCATTGAGATTAGTTACATCAGGCTGAAAGTCTTGAAGCCTCAGGAGCACATTCACCTACAAACTGACAGTACGCACACCCACTGAAGTTATCGATCTACCAGGCTGAAAGTCTCAGGGCCCACTGATGCCACCTACAAGCTGACAGTTCAGGCCCACTTATATCTACATGTCAGGCTGAAAATATCAGTGCCCACAGGTGTTTACTATATGTCAGGCTCAGTTGCTCACTGATGCCATTTACATGTGTAACCTGATGGCTTCACTGGCTGCAGGTGTAAATTCTCACTATACTTGATGCTTATTACTTACTGATGTTACCTGGTAGCTGGCAATCTCATGCTCATGCAGTGCTTACTGATGTCACTTCAGCGTGGCAGCCCATCTCATGATGTCCACTGATTTACAAATTCAGGCAAATGGGCAGCCTTAATGCCCACTCATCTGACTTTAATCTCACATGTATTCTTGTGCAACACCCACAGATGTCATTGCAAGCTGGCAGTCAGTCTCATACAATGCCCATTAATGTTGCCTTCAACCTCCCTGTTGCCTGTAATGGTCCCGGATGCCAGTTGCAAAGTGCCAGTAGCAGTGTGTACCAGTGTTGTGCAAGCTGACAGCCTCATTCAGTGCCACCTACTGGAGAGGACTAAGTGCCTTTTGATGTCCCTGTGAAGTGGTAACATTTGCCACAAATGCCAGTCTCTTTAATCTTGCAAGGGGATCATAATTCAAGCTGATGTTTACTGAAACCTGTTATCTGCAGTAACAATCTTTATTCATTTGATATCGTCAAAGTTCACTTAAGCATATGAATTGTGTCTTTTCGGCAACAGCTGTGCAGGACATTAGGGACAGGGAGTCGACTAGTCCTCAGATAGATAAAATTGACACAGAATCCTAGAATTTCACACTGAACATGAGAGTCAGTCCATGCTTAATTAAATGTTATAAAAGTTTATGTTATCAGTGGCAGGAGTAATCTCGGCTCAAAATTGTTCATTTTGTAGAGCTAGTAGGTGTTCCTGTCCCTTCCCCCTCCCCACCCCCAACTACAAGTGCTGTAATTTGTTGTACATATTTTCATGTGTATAAATTTTCACTTTTTTTTTTTTTAATTTTTGACATTTACTGTAGCTTTGATTTCACTGTTTTGGATATAATTCCTATTCAAACAATGTTAAAATACTGTTTCACTGCATTTTTATTTTCACAGTTTTGTGTGGACAGTGATATTTAAGCAATTTATAGTACCATGATTTTAAAATTGGGTCAGGCTGAAGTATTACTCTGTAGCCGTATATATAGAAATGTGTAGTTTTAGGATTTAACTTCATGCATCAATTATACCATTACCATATACATGTACAATTGTGATGATGACAACTGTGCCATATAATTGTATTTTTACATAACTCGCTGCATTACATATTTACAATGAATTTGTGTATTCTGACAGTGATTCTGAAGGGGGAAGTAACAGTGCTTCATTTTAATGAAAAATTATTTCAAAATCCACCCCTGCATTTACTTTCATTCTGTTGAGAGGCAGAATATATTGTGTGCTTAGGGTGTATATAGACAGATCATCATGAAAGATAACCAGGATGTTTTCTATGATAATTATTGACAAAGTGGTTTCAAAACTGATTTAATGTTGTAAATAAGTTTTTCTTTTTTTTTTCTTTTTTTTTGGGGGGGGGGGTATTCCTTTCAAAACATCAGAATGCTGCACACAGAGAGGAGGAAGACAAACAACTATGGGCTTCATGTGAATATGGTTACAGTGTATGGGCTAAACCGATTGTAGTCATGTTAATATGTTTAAAACCAATAGTAAAGTGTTACCATGTGCATTACCTGTCTAAGGATTTGGAAAATGGACAATCATTTCATGATCCAAGGAGGTACAGCATAGTAATTTTCTTTCTATCATGAGGCTTTATGTACCAAGCTTTGAAATCTGTGATATTCATTTTTAATAAAGTGGGGTATTGTTTTCAGCATCCACAAGTGATGGCATATATTTTTTTTTTTTTCAATTTTAATGACATAAACAAATTGCAGAGATAAGTAAAGCAGATCCTTCACAACCTACAACTGTATAATAAACTTGTAAAAATAACAGTTAATTATATGTTATTGTATTAAAAGTTCAGAGATGTACAATGTACTATAAATGTTACTGGTTGTGTAATCTTACTGGAAGTACCATGTCCATTCATGTTGCCCAGTTAGTGACCTTCATGCAAGTGTTTAGTTTGTATTAATAAGCAATATTCAATCTCTATAACATGCAGAATATATCAGACTGAGTTACCTGCACAGTCATTATTCCCCCCCCCCCCCCCGCACCCCACCCCACCCCATCCCACCCCCTGGCGCACAAAGAAAGTAGGGGGTATACTGTTTTTGGGTTGTCCAACTGTCAGTAGTACAGGGTAAAATATCTGATGACTCACTGGCAGCATCAACTCAAATTTACCTCTATTGCATGTTGACACTATTACTTGATCTGATTATACTTTGGTGACCTTGACCTCATTTCCAAGGTCACAGAACCGATGTGTGCATGCCATGGGTGGTATCCAATCTGTTGGTGACAGCTGTTCTAGTTTTTTCCACATTTAATATGGAAACAAGTGATGGAAGGTATTGTTGTTAAGAAACTCTGGTCAATTATCTATGAAATTTGGAGTCTTTTCCTTACTCATTTCTGTAGAATGGGAAAACATGCAAGTAATAGTCATGTTAGTGAAGCAACTTGTATAGCCGAGCCATTGAATTATTTACTAAATTATGGGAACTTTAATACATTGGGTGCCATGGAGCATAAACTTGTTAAACCTTGAACCTCATGCATTTAAGCCAAATTTTTGTGTCTGTTTATAGAATGGAGTGGAATTTTTTCACCAATTTTTTTTAACTTACAATTGTACATCTTCCAGGGTCACACTTTTTACAGGTATATTTCACTGTGATATATTTATGTATATTTCACTGTTCTTTCTACATCCCCAACTCCAGGGATCAATAAAGAAGTATTACTACTAAGAGGCTCATCTTTGCCGACACACTATGCTAGGAGCCAGACCTACTATAGTTCCCAGTGCAACCATCTGGTGGGGATGAACCTTGGACCCTGCCATTTTAACTGGTTCTGTTATCAGATCTGCTCTAGGTCTGTCATTGCATATGGCATCTGGTTCTTCAAATTATTTTGGTTCACTCCATTCCAGATGCCAATTAAAAATTTTAACTGAAGGAATCCTTTTATGTGGATTAAGAGGCTGTCTGTTCTCTAATAACGGTTGTCGGTTTTTGTCTTTCATTACTGTGTTATAATGCATTTTTTCTTTCCAAGATATTTGTTTTTTAAAAAAATGTATGTTGAAGAAATTGAATCCATGTGAAATTTTGATGCAATAAAAATGATAATTTATTTGCAATATTTATTAAGCCAATCAACAGTTCAAGTTCTATGATATGGATCTTGTGTAAATTTAAATTTTAATCTTGTACGTTCATATGATATGAAGCCATTCATTTGTATAAACTTTCTGAGAGAAAGAAACAGTTCTACGACATGGATGTTGTGTGTGAGTATAAATATTATCTGTTAATATGAAGGTAATCATTTGCAGACACTTTCTCAGAGAAATTACTTTTTTTTTCTATAAAGTGACACTTGCATATTATTCAGCATGGTATATTATTGTCACCAAATGTTAGTAGCCAGTATTGTCTACATGATGAAACTGTTCACTCCATGTCAGAAGTGTAAAAGCTTCAGCGAGTGACTCGGGTTTAGAACCATGGTTGTATTGTGAAGTCTATCTTTACAAGTCATGAGGAACTACCTGCTGTTAAGTTAAAATTACTTGCTGTGGTCAAAAAGTCAAATAAGTTACACAAGACTATCCGCAATTCACATGTAAGCGTGCCCAGTCTGAAGGAGTGCTCTGAACAGATTTCACTGTACAGCTTCCCTGTACATAAGTGAGTCACAAGTGATTACTGTTACAGCTGGATACAGCTGCTGCATTAAAGTGTGCTAAATGTCTGTTGTGGCACCACTTTGTTTCTTGTTATACCTGCCACACCAAACTCTTTTGC
Organism: Hermodice carunculata; assembly: GCA_964020975.1. NCBI lineage: Eukaryota > Metazoa > Annelida > Polychaeta > Eunicida > Amphinomidae > Hermodice > Hermodice carunculata. Next base: position 29,516,229 of record OZ026630.1, read on the forward strand.
ACACCAGGGAACTGGTTGTTGGCAAATAAAAGCCAAAGCTGTGGTCTTGACAATGTGCCACAAGATGAGTGCTTTTCACAGTAGTGGTCTATTAAATAAGACAGTAAACAGCAGGCAAGACTAGTGACAGAGACCCCAGGAGCAGGAAAAAGCCAGACCTGTTTCGAATCCTACACCATTCTTATGAGTGGCAGCTGGAACACTGTTGACTGCTGCTTATATAGCAGGGGGTAATTTTGCTGACGGACGTCAAGCAAACATCACTTGAGGAGCACGTCAAAATGCATGCTTAGCCTACCAGTCAAACCATCAAAATGGATGTGTTTATCATGACGTCTTATATGCATGATGAGGTCACGTGGTCCATTAACCAGAGCCTGGTTACTAAGAAACAGGTGCTGCCACACAGAGTACACTTGAGAAGCCATGTCAGAGAGAGCACACTCCCATTATAGGCCAGGGAAATAATAACATATTTGTATCTCAAAGATAGCAGGAAAAAAATTGATTTGTCAGTGTTTTATGGGTCAACTTATGAAGTGGTTGACCATGTGTTGTGGTGTGGTAGATGGACAGAGAACAAAAAGTTTTTAGTATAAGACTAGGCAAGCGTGTCTATCTACCCATAACTTTGAGACCCAAACAGTTCAGTAGTGCACAGCTGGTGTATCCAGTATCTTTCTCTTTCTAGTCGGAGTGTCATGGTGCGTGACAGCTCAGGTTGGGTGGAAATATATTCTAGAATCTGAATGGTTAAAGGTAAATTAACCGGTGAGTGATTCGGTAGACAAAGATGTCTACCCCAGGGTTGATTTACATCTCAGTCTGGAACGAGTCAGGATGTCTTTTAGATTCTGAGTTCTCCGGAAACCCAGGACCACTTCTTTGTGTATGCTTTAGCATACCTGGAGGCTCAAACTATGCCCCAGTTGCTTTGAATGATAGATTTGATGGGGGGTAGAGCTGGTTTATATTCAGTGATCAAGAAAAGTTTTTATCGGTCAGATCCAGCGTTTTTCTCTGTAGACTGAGTTAAGAGCATCTTTCTATTAATCAAGATGCTTGCATGCCAAATAAAAAAAACCAGCAGCTGTTGTCCTAAACCAAGGAAATTGATATGAAAGATATTAAACTTCTGCTGTATAGTATAATTCAACAACCTATGCCAAATAATTCAGTGATTTACATGACATACTTGTGAAACTTGTCATTGATGTAATTTAAAGTCCCATACATCATACATAGCTCCATCATAGACCCATCATTGTCAATTTTATTATGGTAGATCATCAACAAAGCTTAGAACATTCCAAAATTTGGTGATCTTGTAGAAGTTGTTTTTGCAAGGTGTGCACGTATAAAGAAACCGTGTAGTTCACAATAACAGAAAAATGTATTGAGTACAATAAAACCTGGCTGATTGGGCACTGTTGCCTGGCCCAGTTCCCTATACTTCCCATGTTAATGGACCTGCTCCGAGTGGGCACTTTTGCCCGGTCCCAAGGGCGCCCACTTAACACAGGTTTTACTGTATTCCCTCCTTAGAGAGATCACCTCTAATGCCATCCAAGAAGTGGTTTCATAAAACAGGTGGTCACCCAAACGAGGTTTGACTCTTGCACCCCCTGCCTAACAACTACAGTGCTCCCTCTTTATAACACCCCTTCATTACAAGGTGGTTTCTGATATAACACATTGGTTACCATGGCTCCCACTGAAATCATTTTCCCATTACTGTTATAAGGTGGTTTTACTATAACACGGTATACACTGTGGACCCAACACAAACATTATAAAGAGGGAGCACTGTACTTTGAATTCCCATTGATAAATTCCAACATGATTGATGTACACTTATCAGACCTCCTTCCATCTTGATAAGTGGTCTTGGTGTTCTTTTGGGTGGGCATTGGTCAAGTTCTGCAGGTGGTCTTCCAGAAACAGGTTAGTTATATTATAATTAAAAGGTGCTTTCGCAGTGGAAATGGTCACAAAAGGCAGGTGCAACAAAGTTCAAGCCAGTGGTTGTCTCTCTGTTATCTACACATGGTGTACAATGTTCTTCCTTTTTTACAGACAAAGACAAGTGATAGCTTTGTATAACATGTTTTTACTTTACAAAAGTCTGCAGCATACAGCCTGCAAACAATGGCTGTGTCATTTGGGTATCGTCAAAAAAAATGACAGCATCTGGTCTCTTCCCTCCCCATCCCCAACCACCCGAACCCCTTTTTTCAGTTTATGTCTTTCTTGGTATGATGCAGCACCACCTATGATCAACACTAGTGTATAAATGCTTCATACACATTTGAAAAGTATCAGTTAGCATCTGTACTAAATGATCTTTTCCATAATAGCTATCATAGGTCTACCTGGGTACTTTGGGTCAGTCCAGTCCATTGCAAAGAATATTTATTAAAAAAAAAAAAAAAAAAAAGAAGAAGAAGAAAAGGATAAATCTTGCACTGAAGTCCTGGAGAGCACACATCCTTGAATGCAGAATTTTGAACAGTGAGTACTGAAAAATTACATCAGTGCACCTAAGTTCTACAGTGCACATACTGATGACTATAATTCTGTCAGTGAATTTTCCACATATCCAAGAATATAATGAATTTTCCACATCAATTTACGTTTAGTATTAATATATTGAATCCCAAGTCCCAAGTCCATCATGTCTTCCAGTGATAAAATAGTTGCACTGTCAGACTTTCTGTTTGATCTTCTTTAGGATATTAGTCTGCTCCAAGGCTGCTTTCCTCTTCCGCTGAAAATATAAAATAAAACAGAATATACTGGTGGGCAAATTCTGGTGCTTACTCCTGATGAACATTGAGCGGTACAAATGACCATTGCCTCATTGCTATATCTTTACATGTACTTAAAAATTGAAGCATATGTGGGAGTATACTACTGAGACCATGGCCTGAAAGCTGAAGCAGATATGGCACAAAACCAGAGATCGATCTTGGCCTTCAAAACTTGTGGCCAAATTGAGAAATAAAACCATAATTGCTGCAGAATTTTGACTGCCTCTTAGACTTACATATTTCATGTTAAAATATATTTAGCCATTAAGAATTTTTGTAATCAGATAAAAGAAACATTAACATTTGGCAAAGTGGCTAATAGTACCAGCAGTCCCTGGTTTACTACTGAGACCATGGCCTAACAAGAGGCCCATGGGCCTAATGCTCTGCTGATGTATACTATGATAACCATCACCAAAAATTCATTTCCTAAAATGTGCCCTCTCCATGACCCTGAGAAATTAGTCAAGGTTAACCATATGATGTGATATCAAACTTCAACATGAACACACACTTGTGGTACATTTGGTATTGTTTCCCTTATTTTTCATCAACATACAAAGTGACCCTGAAATAAGGTCAAGGTCACACAGCATATTACAAAATTTTAACATTGGCCTTATGCACATTTGGTGTAAATTTTATTATGTCTGGGCCAACACAATAAAATAATTTCCTGATATGCATTCCTTCCATGACCTCAAGAAAGTGGGTCAAGATCACACATATTTATATGATACACATTTGTGTTAGATTTAGTATTTTTACCTTCTTACTTCTCAACATGTAAAATTTAGTATCATTTACTGCATTTTTAATAACCTTGAAAAATAAGTCAAGGTCACCCAAAATTTTGCAAAAATTTGACCATTGTTCAAATACATATTTGGGGTAAATTTACAAGTTCCACCTCAATTTATTATCAAAATAATGAATTTAATGTACTTTTAATACTCATGATGCCAGTTGCACTTCCACCAGTGGCACCACCATGACCCCTACCATCATAGACTTTCGTCTGTATGAAACTACTGTGCTGGTATATTGATACATGTACACAAGTCAAGAATAATGACAACCAAAAAATAATTTCCTGTGGTTTTCCTCTGTGACATTGAAAAAGTATAACAAGGTCACCCATATTATGCAATATGAAAATCCTATATATAATACACATTTCTGGTACATTTGGTATTGCTGGCCTTCTTGCTTCTCAAAATGTAGAATTAGCATCTTGAACTGACATTAGTTACCTTGAAAATTAGGTCAAGGTCATTCAAACTTTGACCATTGTCCCAATGCATATTTGGTGTAAATTTAGAAGTTGCATCTATATTCATAATCAATTTTAATATACTTTTTACACATGTAATTCTAGTTCCACTTAGTACCACCAGGGGCACTACCATGACTCTACACAGGCATCCTAGACTTCTGACTGTATAATGTTTTTGTAATGGGATAATGATACATGTGCACAAATAAAGATGTAGTAACCATAACTAAAAAAAATCATTTCCTGAAATGTATTTGCACCATGTCCTTGAGAAAATAGGTCAAGGTCATCCATATTATGCAGTATGAAACTTCTACCTGTCCTGAATTTTATATGAGGCTAATATAAAAACTGTTGGTGGTATTGCATTCATAAACTAAAGTTTACTGACAAATAGATGAAGTGATAGATGGACAGACATGAGTGATCCCACAAGCTTTCACCTATGCCCAGCAGAGCTAAAAACTGAGGCAGATATGGCTGTGTACTACTGAGACCATGACCTGAAAACTGGAGCAGGTATGGCAGTACGCTATTGTGATCATGACCTGCTTTCCTTGAGCTGAATTTGCACATTTTATTAACTATGAAAATACCCTGACATCTGTATTATTTGAGAAAGTAAATAGAGTAACACTTGTGTTGCTCAATGTAACTTTTTAACTGGTGTTGTATTATAGTAAAACTGAGCCAATGTAACAAGGGCAAGGCCAAAAATGACAATTGTCCTCCCCTGTAGTTATAGTAAAACTGCTGGACTAAATCATGGCCTGCCACATATTTCAAGAGATCTATTGTTACTGTATTAAAGAAACAATGCATGAACAAACTTTACTGGCCAGTCGCCTTATGACTGTATGTTTTTGTAGTACACCAACATCAATCTTTCTTTGACCTTCAGCTTCAACAACAATGTATAACAAGCCCATTTCTTTAAGCATCACCAGCAACATTTAGTTTTTCCAATACATCTGTCACCCTTGCCCCCTAGAATTACAACTGATTCAACAGCTTTCCTTGGCATGGGTTGAACACTTTAGTCTTAGTGCCAAACCCATGTCAAGGAAAGCTTTTGACCTCAGGCGTGTGATCTTGATAGGTCTCATCTACAATTCTCAAATTGGGTGCAGTTTTGGCCAGTTTAAGTTACTAAGGGTTAATATTGAACTTTCATACACAGCTGGTAAGGCTCTGGAAGGCCACCTATTTTCTCATCTCTACTCACAACTTCTATTGCTTCAGCTATTTTCTTCAGCTTGGACGGGGAGTCCGGTTTGGCATCTCCTGCACCTCCAGTGTTTTCTACTGGGGAGACTGATGGCACCAGGGGTGGTGCCACATCCAGCATCTGAAACACGAGCCATGGTTAATGTCTCTCCTATGTATCTAAGGATGCTACATGCATGCATTCAGTGGCCATCGCATATACTCTTACCTTTATGTTGAGAACAACTTTTGCAGAAAGCAGATTCCACCTTGACCTTCTCTAACTACCTTTCCAAAGACCTTTATTTGCCAACCCCAGTTCAAGATCAAACAAAATTACAATACTGTTGAAATACAGTAGTCCCCCTCTTGTAAGACCCCTCTCTCTTAAAAGACCACCATCCCTGCCCACCAAGCCTGATCCCTTTTATTGTTCCCTCTGGACAGGCCATGCCTCTTATATGGCTACTTTTGAACTGCTTTAGGGGTGGCCTTATAGAGAGGGGGACCACTGTATAAGGTCCAGTGGATATATTTTTCTGCAGTCTCATCCAACAGACCAAAAGTAGTTCACAAATACCAAAGTAATTACTTAATGGTACTTAAATATATTTACTCTCAAAACTCAATGATTTCCTTTTGCATTTATCTCTACAAATTCTCAGACTCGTAAGCCTTTAACATTTTGTGACTATGCAACATCCTCAAAATCATATATTCATACCAGCATGCAATTAGTAAATTGAAAATTAATATCAGAGAAAATTTTGTATCAGATGTCCCTCAGTTACATTGCACCTCTCTGAAAAAATTTTGTATCAGACATCTCCCAGTTACATTGCACCTCTCCCTGCTTTTAATCTCTTTCATACACACATCATGCAATTTTTAATATTTTCATGGGGCAAAACTGAAAAACTGAAGACTCACGTGTACTTTTCCTGGTGCCAGAGTCTCAAACCTGTGCCTGAGTGTCTGTAGTTCATACTCGCAGTTGGCAAGGGCCAGCTTGAGTTCATACAGTAAAACTATGTCCTGTCTTAATTCATTAAAATGCTGCACTATGTCCTCCGTAGGCATGGGGTTCAGGTCTAAAAATAAAACAAAAATACAGTTCCATACATCAGCCAAAATAACTTGTAACACTTTGTTTCTAATTTCATTAGCACTGTTACCCAATTCTACGAAATTAAATATATCTCCAAAGCATTATCTACATATAATTTCACACAGCCACTATCAGACATGCACTACTGGGTATGTCAAGCTTCAAAATATGTTCTCATAGTTACCCATTGAACATCCATGTTTATATCTAGGCTCATATAGCCTGTCTCCAAAAACTACATATTAAACATACTATCTGGTAAACATAAGCTTCTTTAAGATTTCTTTACTTAATATATGTGAGAAATAGGCAGTGACAGGAATAACCCGGGTGAGTACTTAGCTTAACTAACTTTTGGTATTGACAATATGGAAATGTTGCAGCACATCTGACTTGGCAGGATAAATAATCATTATAATATGGTTTGCAAGAAACTTCATATACCCTGTACACCATACTACCAGAACTACTGTGTGCTTGTCTAATAGTCTCTAAATACATTTTCCTTGAGATCTGGGGAGATAGAGATTATGGGTCACTTTATGGTAGTCAAATGTCCCCTTACATGGTCAACATCAGCATGGTATCATGAGCATAATTAGCGAGGTACTTACCTATACCTAACTCTTCAAGCACCTGTTCAATAGCCTTAGTTTTCTTCTGTCCAACAGAGGACGGCAGCTTCATCTGTTTAAAGAAGACGGTAACAATGTTTAAATGGGTACACATGAATATCAAGAGACTGAAACCTAACTGATCAACTTTAAACAAATTTCCTCAATGTCTATATTTTTTTCATCAAAGTGTCATATCAAGTGTCAGATAATTCAAATTAAAGGTGCATGTATACAGTTGGGGAAGTTCATAGTTTGAGCTTCATTAGCGTAAAAAACAACATGTAAAGAATACCTAAAAATACTCTATATTTGTTTTTTCCCAATCTTCTCCAAAAAGACTGCTGATGATTAATGGAAGCAATACATTTTTGCATTGTAACTTACCCTTTGACTGCGCAGTGTTACACCGGACTGCTTAATATCTGGGAACTTGATGCCTGTAGTTTCTGGTGTCATCTGAAACACAGATATATCAGTCATGTTCAGCTAACTAATTACTTGCATCATTTGAAAACAAAGTGCATTGCTTTATAGTTAAATCAATTTTTTTTGACAACTAGAAATACTGCTCCCTAAGCTGTCTCTCAGGCCTCTTTATTTCACTCACTTAAGGAATCATGGATCTGAAAGTCTGGTTTGGGTTCTTCAACTTAAGTGTACCTTCTAAGGTAACCACAATTAGTTGAAGGATATTGACATATTTAGTTGTGACTGCAAACATAGAGTGAATGAACTTCTCTTCCATAGGTGGTACCTTAAATGTTGAAGAGCTTTCTGCCACCACTGTTAATTTAAATGGACAAGCCCTTTGGCAACAACAGAAAATACAATATTTTGCAAAACAAGTACATGTACCACCTACCAATCTTTTTCACACTCAAAAAATGCCACAATAATGCTGACTATCCCTCCATTTCCTACCATTTTGATGGTATTATATCCTTAATGTTCACAAACCACACATTTGAACAAGTGGAATGCAGTAGATGTTATGTCTGAGATCCTGCTGGAGTCAAACTTACTGCACCATCCTTAGTCTTCTGTTGTTGCTGTATTTTTTTCTTTGTGGCCTTTCTCTCTGCTCGTCGTGACTCCATATTGCTATCAGCCGCAGTAATCAGTTTCTGAAGATCTTGTGTTTTCTTCTCTCTCTCCTTCTTTCTCAATTCTATTTTCTTGAGCTCACTTATAAGGTTCTGTTCTTCTTCAATCTGGAGCACAAAAACAAGAAGTAAGTAGCAAGGCTTGAATTGAATTGAGTATTTTACTTGTGTACACATTATCATACAGCAGTTTTCATTTGCAGTGTATTTTCAGTTGCTGATTTACGGTACAACACACATACTGACAATGATTTAAACATATTAATATGACCAAACAACAGGGGCAGGCCCTATATGAGGTCTTCTCATTGACATTCTATCAACATTTTGAAATATTTTGTCTATAGAACAAACCAATGACAAAAACATTTGTCTTTGATTCAAGCCGACAGCACATCCACTCCATATCTTTATATACATGCAGTGACCTGAACACACATTGCATGAGCACAGCTACAAAATCATATTCTATGGTTTTATCACACCTACAGCGCAATTTATCTTATTCTACTAGAGCTTGGACTTACATAAAGTACAGAAAGCTATTGTGTGGGTTTACAAACCTGTTCTGGAGTTCTGTTGAATAGTTTATTGAGCTGTTCCTTTCGCCTCCTCTCATGATCTGCATCAAACACTCGAATTTTTGGTTCACCGCCTGGAGCAGCTCGTACCTACAGTGAGAATTTACCATAAATAAATGTGTCTGGTTAATTCAAATAAAATTGGCAATATGCAATGACATAACATATGAAATGCAAAATGAAGCATGTCTAACAACATCATGTATTGCATAGCAATATATGGTCCCCAAGAACTTAGTGAAATGTGATAGGATGATGTATCTGGGTGTGGCTGGGACAAGCTGAAACTTAAGGTCAAAGGTCAAGGTAAAAAGTGACCTAATTATGGTGTGCAATACACCTTTATCCAATGATGTGCCCACACACCAAATTTGGTAGCTGTAGGTGTTATGGTACATGTATACAAAATATAGCCCAGACTGGCTAAATCTTTATGGGGGTCAAAGGTCAAGGTCGCATTGACCTAATTTTGGTGTGCGACACACCCTTACCCCTTGAAGTATCCACCAACCAAATTTGGTAGGTGTAGGTGTTACGTTATAAAAAATATGGCCTGGACAAGCTTTGCTGGAATGACGGATGGACGGAAGGATGGGGGCAAGGACATGGTGCAAACCTAAAGTCCCCTGTGGGGGACTAATAAAATGACATATGAAGAGAGTGGGAAAATCAGACAGGCATAACACTATATAACATTGATGTTAGGTATGTTCTATATTTGTTATTAATGTTACAAAATTTCTACAGAAAAGCCACCTAAGACATCATGCCACACTTTTTTTCCATATGTATTGCAAAGTGTGTTCTGATTCTTATGCTAAAAATAACTGTAAATATATTATAACAACTGGTAACATGGATGTTTGTCAAAGTATGAACTATTGGGTCAGTTAGTTTCTGATTTTACCTGAAATCTTTTCGAATCAACAGAGTTTGGCATCTGGTAAAGATTACTTGAGCAGAAAAGTGTCAACCACAAAACTTCAACTCACCTTGGCTAGAATGTTACATATATTATAGTATCTTTCTTTCAAGTCTTCCACACTTCTGTTTGGGAATCTATCTGTATCATATCGGTCTTTGATCACAATGAAGCGAAGGTCAAGTCTTTTACACATATCAAATAAATGGTCTGTTTCTTGCCGGGTCCAGTTCTCATCATGTAAGTGTTGCTGGTATTCCAAGTCTGAATACACAGGTACGTCCACCGACTGAACAGTAACAAAAAACAAAAAAACAAAAACATATTTTCTGCAGTCCACTTTCAGACACATCGCTTTGTTTCTATGATGAAAGAAGCTATAAATTACAAAGTAACCTGATCAAACGGAGCATATATTCCACCATCTCAGACTACCTCTACAGGATGATCTAGCATTTGTCCCTTAACAACCATCCTTACTTACAATTGTTCTCTGTGCACGACTGTAACTTTTCACCACCCATTTGATATTGTTCATTTGATAGTTACACTGACACTGTTGTACATGTACATTATATGTAAAAAAAAAAAATTAATAATGATAATACAGCTACAATGCTTTCATTTAATGCACACAAACAACTGTTCCATACAGCCAAATAGCCGAACATTACAGACATAAGGCATTTTGGTGTCTATTTGTACAATGACAGTTTGTCATGCAGTATAATATCACAATGAGATAGAACTTACCTTATTGAATCTAGCAAATGGATAGTCTTTTCCTTCATCTGCTACTCTCCTCCAGTGACAAAATACAGCTCCATCCTAAAGGACAACAGGCAATAAAACATCCTTTATGAAACAAGAGACTCCAACCTAGGGTCACATGACATAGACAGAATCTGCTTCCTGAGCACTTTACACAAGGAAAACATGAGGATGCATATACAGTGAAACCTGTTTTGAAAGACCACTGTAATGAAAGACTGCCTGCCTTTTCCGACCAATTTCCAAAGTCCATTTTGCTATCTTTCCCATGTTACTGCATCTCCATTGAGAGACCACCTGCCTTATGTGACCACTTTTTGGCCTGCCCTTGGGGTGGTGTCTCCAAAAAGGTCTCACTGTAGTGACCAAAGCCTGTGATGCCAGGGCCCCCTCCTTGGGCAAAAACTTATAATTTAAGGTTGCAGTGGTGCATTCTGCAGTATGTTTGAGGCCCCAGTTCATAGAACATCATTGAAATCTAAGCACTATTCCATTATCACTAAAAGTATTTATTTTCAATTTGATGGTCAAATGGTCAGATAGGAGACATGTTTCACAAAGCAGAAACAACAGAGGATTTTTCAAAGAAATACAAAAGCAGATCTCCTAGCCAACATGGCAAAGTTACAGTCCCTTATGAAAATTACTCGCCATCAGATTTTTTTTTCTGCTGACTTCATTCCATACTTCCATTCCCTATCATGATAAATATATTTATCACAGTATCTTACTAAGACAGTTTATCTCTGTAACATGTCATATCTATTTCATAAAGGTAAATGACTTCCAAATCGTTACAAATTCTGCACATAATTATGTTACAATATAACTGCAATAGTAAGAGGAGCAGTACACACATTCCAAAGTGTCATATGGTGACACTATGTTACAATATAACTGCAGTAGTAAGAGGAGCAGTACACACATTCCAAAGTGTCATATGGTGACACTATGTTACAATATAACTGCAGTAGTAAGAGGAGCAGTACACACATTCCAAAGTGTCATATGGTGACAGTGAATCTACTTGAACTTCCTATTCACTTCAGATACATCAGTTGTTTTGAATTTAAAGTTTAAAAAGTACCACCCTGCCATGTAAATAACGGAGTTGATAAATGACTTTTACAGTAAAATATAACACTTTGTACAACACTTACACTACCTTGCTCCCAATGACCCTCAGACTTGAAACTTACAATGTACTATAACAAAAATACAAAATATTCCAAGCTGCCAAAGACATTACCTGTACACAATTTTGCTTTCTTTAGTATTATTAAATTAGAGTATGAAGAAAAAGAACAATTCACAGAATTTTCAAGGAAAAACTACACACATAATTTTTAAATATACCAACTTTTTCAAGGTTGTTCGAGCATGGAATATTCTTAATTTAAATTCCATACTTTTGAGTTTGCATGCAAACCATGATTATAATTTTGAAAAACCACTACAGAACACTATGCAGTCTAAAACATGACCCGATTTGTTTTTGTTAAATTACAAGTTACACAAATCTTGGGGTTTAAACCTGTAATCTACAACAGTATCATGATCCCCCACCCCCAAGATTATTTAGACAGGTAACTGAAAGTTGCATAACACAAGCCAAAAATTCTTTATAAATAGAGTCTGATAGTGTCCTAAGAAGAAGCAAGGCATACACGTGAAAGATCCTAGGACTATAAGTATACCAAAGTCACTCAGCAGGAGGACTGGGTCCAACTCCTCTCCTGGTTGTCAAAATTTCTTTTGTTTATTCATGTCAATGGTATATGTTTCCTAAGATGCAAACAGCTTCACATGTACATCAATATTGAAAAACATGGCCATCAAATGTAAATTTGTACTTAAGTTGTAATATATTTAATCCCATTCATAAACTTGCAGGAAGGATCACCTTTCTTGCTGGGTTGGTGAAAGGCATCCACTTCCACGGTCTTACTCGACTCTGTCCTATTTTTGCTTTCATTTGTTTGTAACCTTGATTTGTGTCTGTTGGCACAATTGGAGGAGCATCTCTGCAAGAACAAAACATAAATCTGTAAGTCAAGTATGAGAACTACATCACAAGCTCTGCATGTACACAGGATATTAAGATAAAAATACATTTATACATATCAATATTCTTACTCTGTTAAGCAACTTTTCTTTCCTCTCAAACATATCATCTGTGCAGACACAGGACCACAACACACACTCTTCTCTGGACATCAACTGGTCTTTTGAATTACTTGTAAATAAATATATTTTTCAAGCAATTTCTACCAGGGGAGGCCCACAGTAGCAAACTTGCTTTTAAATCTTTGTCTTACTGGTTTCATTACATCATGAAACTCATCACAGGCCATTACAGTGGTTTGTGGATGCAAGCTAAAATATATACAGTGCTCCCCCTTTATAACACCCCTCATTACAAGGCAGGTTCTCATATAACAGGGTGTGTACCACTCCCACTGAAATAGTTTTCCCATTACTTCCATGTTAAAAGTCCCTCTGTTATAAGGTGGTTTTGCTATAACATGGTATACCCTGTGGACCCCAACATCTGTGTTATAAAGAGGGAGCACTGTATAATATATGTATGTGTATATATATTTATATATACATTTGGTATCACTGGTTTTATTACATCATGAAACTCATCAGAGGCTGTTACAGCAGTTTGGTTTTGTGGACACACACACACACACACACACACACACACACACACACACACACACACACACACACACACACGAGTTTTGGGGTTTTTTTTACCTAATAGCTGGGACACCAGATCTATGTTTTGAAAACATTTCAGCTATTTCATTAATGATAATTCTAATTTGACCACATTAACTAAAACCAGAATAACATCATGTTTTGCAGACAGTCTACTTTTTATATGTTACACATTACTCACTTATTATCTGTCCACAGCAGGCCCCACAGTTCTCTGTGCATACCCTCTGGTCTTTTGAAAGATAGTTCAGACTTCTTTGACTTTTTCTGTGACAGAAGAAAAAGACATATCAACCTTTCAATGGCAACTCTCATTCCAGGGCTCCACATGAACGGAAGTTCAATTGTCCCGGGTATAAAGATCAATTTCTCGGACAACTGACAAGCTCAAAGGCGCCGCCCGATCAGAAAACCACATTTTTATCGGGATCAGTAAACATGACTCTTAACTCTTGGAGTGCCAGTCACTGCTCATGCTGTGCTGACCACTTGTGTACCCCCAGTGCCAGTCACGACATCTGTCAGGCTCCATACATCTTTCAAATTGCACATATTTACTCTGCAGTAATTTATTTGAAATGACTGTTACCACATGTGATTGATTGCTACAGCATCAAATCTTATCACCTTGCTTATTTTACAATTCGCGGATACATTTAATTAAGGCAAAACTGATATGTTTGGCAAAAACAATGCTTTGGATGTGCAAATGGAGTCTGGGCACAAGATGTGGCCTACATCAGTACCAAATGTACATCGAAGTCAATTTGCGTATATAAAATTGGCAAGTTCCTTGCAATAAATGGTGTTCTTAATTCAAATTCAAACAGAAATATTAATATTTCAAATCAGAAATAGGTCTCAAATTCAAACAGAAATATTAATATTTCAAATCAGAAATAGGTCTCCTTGTAACGCAGATCGAGTGTGCACACCATAACCATCTTTCCTACCACTGTACACAAACAGCTGTGTGTCCATGTGGTCTGACAATAAACACATCATCTGATTGGTCAATTGAGAGGGAATACACAAATGGGAAGCTTTGTTTATATTGCAGCATGTGAAAATAAAGATCCCAGTGTTAACAGCATAGCAACAATTATTTGGAGTCACAGGCAAATATGTGAAGGTAGGGGATAGAGGGAAGTGCTGAATTAGTCCCAAATCAGTCCCCAAGAGTAGGTCCCACCATGATGTTCAGTTCGCAGTAGATCTACTCCATGCTGTCACTTGCGTGTGACTGGCAGTTGTGTGTTGTTTTTGCCCAGGAAGTCAACTCACAGCACCTATACATGATCTTAATCTTTCCCAACACTATTAAAACCCACCAACCAATGGCATTTGATGCTAATTTACAGATTTGTTAACTTTTATCATTTTGGTGCTCTGGTAATCACACCAAGTCTGAGTGTAATAATAGCAGTACAAAGCCTTCAACTTTGGCAGTCAACATTAATTTATTCTGAAAATCGCTCAGTCAACGTCATGATGGGGACAACTAACTTTTGTATTGCAGTCGCTTCGGGACAACCAACTTTTTGGCGGGGACAACCATTTTTGTATTCCAGTTACCCTGGGACAACCAGTCAAAATCCTTAATGACAAGCCCTGCATGCTAACTTTCAATTGCTTTTGAATGTCACCACATACCTGCATTAACTTACAATTTTGTCATACTTACATGTACTGATGGTACAAGACACAATTCATTTTTTTTTTTGTCCAGGGGATCCAAATTTGACTTACCAGCACTTCTAACTTTCATGTTATCATTCTTCAGTGTGATTGTAGACTGTAGCTGCAAATATAAACCTGTCAATTTTTCCAAACTGTTTCAACCTTTTTTTCTGTCCCTGAGATATCGTGCTCTTTTGGCAGTGTGTGGAGCTGTAGGGTAATTACATAAACCTCTTCCTGTGGCTATTATCATGTATATGTGCAATAAGAAGCATGTCAACTGGGCTAGTTTTTAAGAAACCTTGGGCAGTTGATTTATTGATTCTCACCTTCTTAGGATCATTGAACAGACTGTCCTTTGTCATGAAGTCTGATGTATCTGTTCCGCCATTTGCATCAACATCCATAATTTCCCGCACATCTTCACCAGATACAGCCATTGTGAACTTGTAATATATTCTACAAGCAGAAGAAAAATATATGCATACTTATCCATGTAGGGTTAAGACTTGGCATGATAGTTGTTGGTTGTCATTGGTATGCATTGCTCAGTGCTGTGTTAGAAACCTAGCTGTTATAATCCACCTCCAATAGTAATTAAAGTATGCAAAAGTTAGAATTCATGACTAAGTGCATGAACTCTGTTTCACATCATTTTTTGATACATACAATGTGCATCATTAATCTCATCGCACATGCTAACCTTGAGCGCTGCCAATAATTTACTGGTTACATGTACATTAATGACACTTACCTTGTTGCCCCCTGGAGTGCAAGATAACTTTGACTACAACTAATCTACAGTTTTCTATGTGTGCCAATCTACCTTACAAGTAGTCAAAAGCACAAATAAAGAAGTTAAGGCAAATTTCCACAACCATGACCTTGATGCACGGAAAGCACTAGCCACAGGTGTCTGTAACCCTCATGGCTGGCATATTTTAGTTACATCACAGTCTGACTCACCCGCCACGAACAAAATGTCACTGCATTTTCAACCATTTCCAAAAGACACACACCCAAGTGTGATCCACTGTTTTGAAACTGAGCTCTTCACCTCTGTTGTAATACCTTTATTATCCAAATACTGTGCAATATAAGGTGTCATCCAATGCATCTAAAATCACAGCATCATATTGTCAATTGATGTCAACCATTTTCCGATTGTCCAAGGTACCACTGTGTGATATGTACAGGAGTGACCACCTTTCAATGCAATCTGTGCTATGGATGTGAATATTAAGTACTATGCAGCCTGTAAGTTTTAAAAGTGTTAATAATGCATGCATTAAAAGCAAAACTGTTTATCTATAGCACCTTAACTTGACATTAAGTAGATTACATTACATATATTGCCACTTTCACATTATAAATGTGTCACATCTACAGATGAGAAGTTAAATTTAAAACTCCAGGCTGAAAGCATTTGTGGTAGAAGTAATTAAAAATGATGTTGACGGTGGATAAATTGAACTGTGGCCTAACCCTAATCAGAATTACCAAGTGACAACTGGGTTACATGCAGCTGTCAACTGTGGCTGGTCAAGTACTGGTACATGTGTAATGCCATGTTATAACTTGAATAGTACACTGGTACATACATGTGGGATTTAATACCACATGCCACATGTATCATCAGCCACATCAATCTTCAAGCTTTCCATATTTTTTCTTTTTTAAACAGGTTAGTTCAATGAGCCTCAGTCATCTTGTTTTCACTCTGGTTGTGCCACAGTATTAAATAAAAAATGTTAAAATGCCAAATAACCAAGTGACATTTTTCTAATGTAATTCAACATGACCAACACAGAAGGCCAGGAGACACTGCAATAGGGCAATTACACAGTCACAAAATTACATTCAGACAATTTTTTTTTCAATTTGTTCTGGATTATATTGATTATAATTTTTACAAGAAAGCACTTAACTTGTACTAATAGCTTCTCATAAATATCTAGTAGGTATAAACAGAATTGTTGCAGTTGTCATTATTTCTTCAGATTTGCTTGCATAAGTATACCTAACCATGTGTAATGGAATTACATCAGAAACAGAAGGTTCTCAACCTTTCAGAACAAGTTTGCAAAACTCTGTGAAGTGTCTCACAGATTTTCATTTTAATTATTTTCAAATAAAAGCTCAGTAACAAAGAACTAAAACAAGAGGACAGCGACAGTCCTGTGCTCAGATGACATGTAAATATACCCTTGTGATTTTTAGAGATTTGCCCCCAAAAAGAACAAACAAATTCATTTAAAAAAAATCAATAAAGCATGTCCATTAGGACAAATCTGCTAGAGACCCACCCAAGGTACATTGCCACCAATTTTGAAGAAAATCTGCATGATGGTTTTGGAGAAGTGGAAAATGTGAATTAGCATTAGAATGCCCGTTGACTTGCATAGTAATCAACAGGAAAGGTGCATTTACCGACAAGTATCCAAATTGAAAAAAATCATTAAAATCAGGAATCAATAGCAGTTCCACCTCGTGTACAACTTTGACTCTTCCACAAGAAACATATCCACCAACTTTCAGCTTAATCTGAGTGACAGTTCTGGAGAAGTCAGAAATAGCAAAAACAGACAAAAAACATTTAAAAAATATTATAAAATTGCAGCACCACTTGGTGAACAAATTCACAACTACAAGTCTCTAGGAGTGTCCCTGTGTGATATCAAACCACTCGGGTGAGCGGTTTCAGTTAAGAGAATTTTTTTAAAGATTTGCCTAAAAAAAAAAAAAAAAAAAAAACAGAACCTGTAAAAAAAATAAAAAATCAAAATCAAAAATTAACTAGAGCGTGACCATTTGAACAAAACTGGCAGAGACCCACCCAAGGTACATTGCCACCAAGTTTGAAGTGAGTGTGGCAGACGGTTTTGGAGAAGCAGTCGATTGTTGAAGACAAAGGACCATAAGATAAGCTCAGCGACTGACAAGTCAGCTGAGCTTAAAATGACAATGGCTTTGCCAATTTTATCAGCATGACGGATGTGCTATCTCAGAAATTGAGAACACAATCAAGAGCAATGGCCAATGCTTTTAAAAAATGGCAAACTATATGGGACAATTCACCCACAGGGAGATGGACATACATGTATGAACTTCTAACACACGTTCCCAAGACTAGCCTGAAAAGCATCTGTGTCAGGAAAACTGAGGTTAGGATTAATCAGCTCATCTCAGGGCACACCTGCCTCAATGATTTCCTGCACAGAATAATGCCTGGCTACTACCCAACCTCAATCTGTGAATGTGAAACAGACAAAGGAACAATTGATCATTGTCCACTTCACGCCACTGCCAGAGACATCATCTGCGACATCCAAAACTGCTATATAAGATCAAATACACCTTGTCACCTACAGCAGATCAACACATTTTGTCTACTAGGTATCAATAATTCACACAAACAGTCTGAGAAACAACAAATCAGAGTAGAGCTTGTCAGCTTTATGCGGGTCTGCAACACTAGCACCTGACATGCACAGAACTCTTGAACTGCAGCCGCCTAGAGCAGTGCATGTCAACTTGTCGAATCCCATCTCGACAAAAACCCAACTTGCCAAAGGTTCGACTGGTCTAATCCCCAACTGGTTGATGAGACCAGTAGGCGATGGTACAACTGGTCAATGCATCAACTAGTCGAACATAACACACAGATATATTGATGCTAAGACAGTCACAGTTTATGACACAAAATGATAAAATGTATTATTCATCTATGTGATATGAGAAAATGATATAATAAAATGACAATAAACTCGGAGAAAGGGGAATGACTTGTTTTTCATGCTTTTCCTCCAGATCGAGTATATTCAACTAAAAAAAAAATTCAACTATGAAGAGTGACACCCTTTACAAAATGCGGCTGACACTTTCTTTGCCTGCTGTCACAAGAATAAACAAACCGATTTTTGTTCACCTTCTAGCTGGAAATTAAACTCCAGTCCTTGAGGGGAGAACCTCTTTATTTTAATACACATATTAGATTTTCCCTTCTAGCTGGAAATTAAACTCCAGTCCTTGAGGGGAGAACCTCTTTATTTTAATACACATATTAGATTTAAAACTTTATTTCGCAAACTGCGTTGCACGGGTGTTGATTAATACTTGCCGACTACAATGGATATTTTCTATCTAAAAGCTGACATTGTGTCTGGAAATATGCAAATTTAAAAAATCGTCAAGTTGTCTTCGATCCCACATCAGTCTCTCAGTGCTTATTAAATTAATATAATTTTTTACACATCTTGTCAATGAATGGCAAAACTATCAACAATGTCCGACAATTGGGCACTATACTATACAAGTTACAACAACGATTCCACGTGAGTCGTGACACGATAAAAGATGAATGACATTTACATTCACGTTTCTATTGAACCACTTTTTTTCTATTGGTTAATGTAACTCAAAAAACAGTGTCACAAGGAAAAAAAATGATACATAATCATGACCCCTTTTCTGTCACCTGTCCCGAGCCTGTGCTTTGTTGGGCTATACTCCCATGTCCCGTAATATCGCTCACACGATTTTTGGTTTTGTCTGCAGGTGCCCTATTTGTCATTTGTTGCACAGTAAATTCAAACGATACTCACCTGGGAGAAACTGAAGTGAACAAATCTTATATTCTGTTGTTAAACAGGCGCACAGACGTGATTAAAACGACTACACATATCGTTTACCAGACAAATTATTCGTATGTTGATCCTTCCTTTCTCATGAATGTGAAACCGGACGATAACGAGGCTACTGAAGTATACGCCGCTAGAAGGCGCAGCTATGTGTTTCAAACTTGACCACCGGCACTGGTTGGATTGTTTCATATTTTCCCAAAGAATGCTGTTTATCATTCAAAGCTAGGTTGTAGATTCATCATATAAGATGTTAAGTACAAGGAGATTACTTAAGTTGTGCGGACGGGCATTATGTGTTCTAGAGAAGAACAGAAAACATTCCACAAAACCAGCTGTGCTGGGAAAGGTGTTTCGGACTT
This sequence comes from Hermodice carunculata, assembly GCA_964020975.1. NCBI lineage: Eukaryota > Metazoa > Annelida > Polychaeta > Eunicida > Amphinomidae > Hermodice > Hermodice carunculata. The sequence goes on from OZ026630.1 coordinate 29,536,032, forward strand.
TGGATGGAGCAGCCGACACAAGTTGCCAACAGTTTCAAGAAAACTTAGAATTTGGAAAAGGCCTTGCTGCAAAATATGAACAGTTATTGTCAGCTGCCCAGGCAGGAGGTGGTGAAAAGGCGATTGAAAGACATACTAAACGCAACAAGAAATTGTTGGTATCAGAAAGACTACGACTATTCTTAGATGAAGATGAAGAGTTCTTTGAATTATCGCCACTGGCGGGGATGGGAATGGAATACGGGGATATTCCTAGAGCAGGGGTAGTAACTGGTGAGTGGCAGTATCATACTGCTGAGTCTTTTAATATGTGGATCTTTGGGGCTCAAAATATACACATAAGAACTAAACACTGTGTAACAGTAGGTCACATTTTCGGTACGTGACGTGTACAGGTGTAGTTGTTCCGCGCAATGTGCCGAAGTGGGAATCTGCGCCATGTCGGAATATTCCCACAATGCGCAGCACCATATGAGAATTCCCATATGGCACGCCCATGTGGGAATCGCGTATGGAGCAGCAGGCATTGTTGACGATACTCACAATGAATGTCCGAGAACACAATCTCAAAATAAAAGTGCCATAAAATGTACATTTTACCACCTTCGATATGGGAAATATATTGTGCTCATCCCTAATATAGTCGTAAGACTCGTATGCCTATAAAAAAAAATTGCGGGCATGAATGCAAAGGCAGCTGAGAGTATACCAGCAAGTAAATATTAATATACATGCAATAGAGAGAAAAGAATATGTTAATTCATACTGGAGTCAAGTTTGATTGTGAACCATGGCAGTATAATAGGACACTATCACTGACATAGTCACTGAAGATAAATCACAGGAAAAAAAACATCGGTCTGAACCATATGAGAATTCCAACATGGTTCCAACATATATTTTCAATATTTGAGATGGTAAAATGAACATTATTGCACTTTCGATTTGAGGTTGTGCTCTCAGACGTTCATTGTGGGTATTGTCAACATTGCCTGCCGCTCCGTACGCGATTCCCATATGGGCACGCCATATTGGAATTCTCATATGGCGCCGCATGTTGTTGGGATTTTCCGACATGGCACAGATTCCTACATGGCGCAGAACATAATCTCACTCTCAGACTGTAGTCTATTCAACTTTAATTGAGTACTGGTATTTCTTTGGTCCAACCCAGCAACAACATTACATGAAACAGTAGTATGTGACAGTATAGTATTGATAAACCACCCTGAATCAGCTGTATGCCAATGAGCAACACCGATCTGTACCCATAGAGAACTTGTATTACCCAGTTGTAAGAAGTAATGAAAGACTAGACCTACAGAGGTTACAGCAACCAAGGTCACCCACTGGACTCTATGACACTTAGACTGTAAGAAAGCATTTGATTCACTACCACACAAAAGGCTACTCCAGTTAAAGGCAGAGGCAGATTAATGAAATTGATTAAGGCATTCTTAAGCAATTGTCAACGATGTGTGATATTGAATGGTCATAAGTGAACATGGAGGAGTGTCAGGAGCAGAATTCCTCAAGGATCTGTTTTAGGCCAAATGTTCATCATGTACATAGATGACTTACCTGAGAACCTACAAAGTACAGCAAAATCTTTGCCAATTACACAAAAATATACGAAATATCAAGAGAGTTGAAGATAATCACAGGCTCCAAAACTGCCTGGAAGATTGGTCCGTAAAATGACAACTCCCTTTTAATACAGCCAAATGCAACTCAATGCACTTACTAATAGGAAGCACTAACAAACATATCTACATAATGAATAACAAATTTATAGAAAGTAACTGAAGAAAAAGACTTGGGAGTAATAACAGTCTATATGATCAGTTGAAATTCTGTATTCACTCAGTAGCTGCAGTCAAGAAAGCAAACAAAATTCTAGCAGCACTAGTAGTTGTTAAATGTTCATTCATTCGAAAATACTGACCGTGTAACCCTACCACTATTGTGCAAGTCCTTAGTTCAGCTGCATTTGGAACATGGAAATCCAATATGGGGACCTCATTTTATTTTAGATCAAAGAGAATTGGAGAGGGCCCAAAGAAGAGCTACCCATATGTCTGTGCGAAATCACATTTAGCATATGAAGAGAAGCTCTGCAGATTGAATATCCCATAGATCTTTGTACTACCAAGGAGGTTGTTTCATGTAGCCTACTATAGAAGATGAAGAAGACACATGATCCTCTTGTACCTAACTATATATTTCATCAGCATTACAGACTATATATTTTTTTTTTCAGTTCAGAGAGGAGTCTACAGTGGTCCCTGCATTGAGAGGCCACTCTAATGACAGGCCACCTTGCTTGAAAGACCACTTTTGGCAGGTCCCTGCTGCTATCTTTTCCATGTTATTTTACCTCTAATGAAAGACCACCTGTCTTCAGAGGCCACTTTTTCGTGCCTGTCCTTGTTCTAAAGACAGGGACTGCTGTATAACAAAGGGTCACAGGTGGAACTATTGAAACCTGTGGTAAGAGACCTTCATCAACGCTTTTCTGAATATAGGACTATAAATGAGTGGAACGCTCAGTGCAAAATCAGTGGATGTATTTAAAAGGAACTTGGATAAGCAGTGGGAGAACTTATTGTACAGAGTGCTAGATTAATAGTGTTATTTTTTGTATCCTCCATATATCAGCACAATATAAATTGTAATCAGTAGACACTTAAGATGGATTAGGAGCTACAGGCCTTGCCTTCATCCCATTATACTATACTGCACAAATATTGATACTGTACTGTATTATACCATGGAGGTAGAAAGGGGTGGAGGAACAACTGTGGAATACACACAAGTTTTATCAGACACTATCCCATTAAGCGCCTTTGGACTTCAAAGGCGTGCTGCCTGATAAGCCAGTCCTCTGATGTCAATGTGCTTCACCGCTTTACCGGCCAAAGCTTGACCAGAAAGCCAGCATACTTTGTGCTGGTTTTGTTTTCATCAAGAGTAGCTCTTCAGTAGTGTAGGTAAAGAAAATGATTCCGTGTGCATGGTGTTTACTTATCCACTTCCTCTTGACTTTCTAGCAGTGTTTGAATGGAAAAAATCAGATTTTACCCAAATTACGTCTATTTTGCTGAAATCGCACACTTTAAATAACTGTAAGTAAAGGCATTTATATTTATCTAAGAGTTTTTAGTGATCACAAGTCTACTTTCCATTATGTTGCTGTCCTCAAAACATGGCATGTGGGTTCTTTGAGTGGAGTACAATTATGTGTCGGTTCTTGTCGAGAAATCAAATTTTAATAATGAAAATATGGTACTTTCGCATCTCAGTGCAGGCATTTTAGCATGGGTTGTAATGGAAGCTACCGTGACATGCTAGTTGAGTACAGGCCAAAGTAGGTCACCAGCCATTCTGCTGTATGCGTCAGCTCTGTGTATTCAACTTAGCATCACAGGCTTGCAAGGTGTGATAATCCAATCTTTATCAGTGGCAGCGATTAAGTTGTGACTTAAGAAATTCTCCAGTTGTTCCTCCACCCCTTTCTACCTCCATGATTATACTATACTATAGTGACACAAGCATGAGATTCCATGGTTACAGTTCTATGACAGCAGAATATAATTCTATAGCGAAAAGCCTGTGAGTGACATATTTCCAGTCAAGTATGAATTCAACCTCATTTTGAAACAGCTACACAGTTGGCAGGGCATTAACACCTTCCCTGTTGCCCTGGACAAGTAAAGTTACACTTTGATGACTCAGCTCTTGTTGCCCAGGTAGGTCATGCTAACCAGTCCCAAACATTGTTTGTGTTTCTTGTGGGGAAAACTATAAAAAGTACCCCCTTCCGTCCATGGGTACTTCTCCATGTTTGTAAATTTCCGTGTGTCAGCTATCATAACCTGGCACCTTGCAATTGTACACAGACATTTCCAAGGTCATACCTTGTCAACAACTGCAGAAATAGCTATGTTTTCTTGTGTCCGCTCTCAGCCTGTTCGCTTTGCAATGCTGTGTTGTGGCTGCTCCATGAAATGTCCTAATTTCTGCAAAGTAACATGGAATCGCATTGTGCAATCCTGGTGGTAGAAGCAGGTACTGTGAGTTCTTAAGTCTGGTATAGCTGTAAACTTACATCTTGGGCAGGTAATGTAAAATCTTAATGTCAAGGCCTGTTTGGGAGAAAATGTAGCAGAGAATGGTGGAAATTTGTTTGGTGTTTAATACACCTGAGGTGGATTAATGGTGCATTTATCAGTGGTCCTGTGATACAAAGTAGAGAGCCTGTTGCCACATTACCATGCATTTAGAACATCCATATGTAGTTAGAGTACTGTGACAATAGTACCATCCATATAAAGAGACAAGTCTCTAACAAAACTGGTCTTCTAATAAGCCATTCAGTTTTACATGGGAGGTAGTCTTTATAGCAGGTACCAACTGTAGCATGTACAAAGGCAGACTTTTGGTAGGACTGTTGTTCCTTTGTACTCTATGCCAAATTTATTTATTGACTCACGCGTGTCAAGTGCTACTAATCCAGAATACCCATGTTATCATGCTTTTGAATAATTAAATAGATAATAGAGTTGTTCAATCTGTCAATTTCTTGTACTCTTTGGCTAAGGGCTTGAGCTCTGAGTGCAAGCATAGATAAAACATTTCATTGTTATAACCAAAAGTTATCAAAGTGAAACAGTGAAGCATACCAACATGAATATACTAGAAACACAAATCACAGTTTTGTACTTGATAAATTGTAGGATAAACACTAATGTGGTAGGGTTTTTTTTTGGGGGGGGGTGCTTTCTTTTTTAGTGGAACACAATGCTGGGAAATAAGGGAAAAAGGCAGGTTCAGTCAATTCATACGTTTCACAGCTACTATTGGTACAAGGGATAACTGTGCATGTTTCCAAAGATTGTATATTTCCATTTTAATTTGTAAGTTACAATGACATAGCTTGATAAATACTTCACAACAACACAAACTGCTAAATCAAGGTGTATGCCTAAATGTTCATAAATTTATGGAGATTTTTTAACATGTTTAAACTCAAACTTAGCATGCTCCTCTAATGAATTGTACTGTAAAACACTGGGCAAGACCAGTGGCACTCTACTTATGTCTAGTGGTGAGCCTGACCAGTTTCAAAAGAGCAGAATTCTCATTAGAGGCAGAAAGGAATTCCAATATGCTGCTTATATAGCAAGGGGTAACATTCCTTATGTACATATGATGACTGACACAGGTCATCGAGCAACACATGACTAAACTACCAGTTTAACTGTTCAGAAGGACATGTTGTCGTGACATTTAGATATATCTGACACACTCTAGGTTATTAAGGAGAAAATAGTGTGTGGACAGCTACAGTACATGTAATTATCTTCGACATGGCAATGATGGAGGGGAAAAGGAATCCCCAAAATATTGCTACATATACATGAAGGAAAAAGTTTAGTTTAAATAGAGCTGCTATACCAGTCAGTCTAGAAAATCTTTTAAAAAGCTCACAGCATTCCAAGCATCAGCTTAAATATGTAGGAGCTGATATGAGGTTATGGTGTGATAAGCAAGCAATACAAAAATTTAACATAAGACTTTGCAAGATTGTTTGTCTGCACATAACATTGAAACCATATCATTCTGTAGTGCAAAGCTGATTTGTCCAGTGACACACTGATGCAGAGAGTGAGTACATACTTCTTTTACATCAAAAACAAAGATGTAAGCCAGCCACTGAGGAGACATTTCTCCCTGCCTGGACATGATGGGCCTTGTCTTCCACTAACCATCCAAATCTTAGAACACATCTGCACCCCACTCGAGACAGCACATTCCTCCAATCTCAGACTGCAGAGACAGAACATTTGCTTGGTCCTGCATTCATGTACTGTAAGCCACAGTGCTGACAAGCAAGAAAATATATGAGGTTACTGTGATTACAAGAACCTCCTTTAGGTGTTCTATAATAATGACCAGTTACATGGTTGCAATGATCATTGTACCAATGGTATCTAATGGACTGCAATAATGACAAGACCTTGTGTTACAAGGATTCTGTTCAGTAACCCCAGAGGCTGATGTCACAGTATCAGTTATGGGTATTTTAATCTGGAATGTGTAACAAGATCTTTCCAACTTGTTTTGCTCTCTGGAACCCTAGGACAACGTGTTTGTCTCCTAAGTGTGCAGCATATCTGGAGGGAAGTCCAGATTGTTCCCCAGTTGTGCACATGGATGATGCCTGTGATAGATGGAAGAGCAGGATTATACTCAGTAATCTAGAAGATCCTGTCTTGATTGAACTGAGAGGGGATCTGTGACCCACTACTACTAGTCAGTACAGTTTTCTATCTACATATATTGCTCTGACTTGAGTCAGTGCAAATGTGAGTAATTTTTAATATCTGAATTTTAGCCTGTAAAATTTTGGTTGTGAATAGAGTTTAATATCACATACTTCTCACCTGTTGAAAATTACAATGATGAAAGATATCTGGAATTGTGACTTAAGTTAAAGGCCTGGGTAAAATGTTGCCTCTAAGTTTATAATGTTTTAAGGGAAACATCATTAACACATTATTTTTTCAATATGGAACCCTCGCCCCACCCCACCCCCTCCCCCCAGGTTGCCTCCAAAGCAGACCAGGCTCCATGTTATGTCTATCACACTTGGAGTAAAGTGGAGAAAACTTAAGGTATTGGTCTGTCTAGTAGGCAACATCCCAGTGTGAAATACAATGTAATAATATACATTTGAGGCAGTGACCTGCTGACAGTACCTAGAATTGACCATTCAAGCATGTCGAAGCCTTTTATGCTCGAACCATTGAAATTATGATACTTGTATGAAATGTATACTTCAGTGTGGTTTACTTTGATAGCTAATTAAGTTTTAAAACAAATGCAGATGATATCTTATCAGAAGAGCATGTCTCAGGTCAACTTCCCTTGACAAGCCTTGGACTCTTAGTACCCAGTCTGTACCATTAAAAAATTGAGTAACTGTTTTGACCTGTCACAGGTGTATCTGTCTAACAGACGGTTTATATTTTGTTTGAAGGGAATTGCTGGGTATTTTTGTAGAATTGCTGAGTATTTTTGTAATTGATTTTATTTCAGTATGTCGTGAATACATACACTTATGTTGTATAGGTATCCTTTTATCATTTTGCCTAAAGATGATTTGTGTTTGTAGCATTTTATATGTTTATGTGTGATTATTATTTTCTGAATATTTTTAATAGGTATTGGGAAAGTGCATGGAATCCATTGCATGATCATAGCTAATGATGCTACCGTGAAAGCAGGTACCATTTACCCAATTTCACTCAAGAAGCAACTGCGAGCACAGGAGATTGCTTACCATAACAGGTTGCCCTGCATTTATGTTGTGGACAGTGGTGGTGCTTTCTTACCACTTCAGGTAAATACTGATTGACAATGGCAAAACTTTCAAAACCCTTATCACATGAAACATAAAAATCCATGTTTTCACAGTGCACATCCTAATTTAAAACCTAAAGGATAAGATGCTGATCACATTGTATGCCATGCATAGTCCATATTCAAAGAATATACATACAAGTCACAACTGTTTTTATCCATTTGTAATACAAGTTGTCAGAATACATGTATATGTGTCTAATAATCTGTATTAAAGAATGGACTGTTTCCAAATAAAGCTGTGTTATGTCTGTAATGTCCAAGAGTGCACTTTGGTCACAATAACAGAAAAAGTGTGCATGCATGTAATTGATAATATATAATGGTTCATGTTAAAAACAAAGAATGTGAAGAAATATAGGTTTGTGAAATATCATTGGTTGACAGCCAAAGGTAGCAATATAATAAGATTTTAACATGTCAGCAAAAGCACACCCATCACTACAAGTATTTGTTATTATAAATACAATTTTCATCACAACTCTTTTTTTTTTGTCAAAACTTTTAGGCAGATATATTTCCGGAGACGGGAGGCAAGACCTTCTACAATGAAGCAATTTTATCTTCACTTGATGTACCCCAGGTAAGGAACTGCTGAAAAAGGTATGTTAGAAATGTCAATCAATGTATAGGTCATCGAGGCAAATTTGCCGCGACTATCTATGATCAATGTTTTCGGGAATGACATAGCATCAGTAAGTCATGTGATCTATGGTTTGGATCAAGTCATAATTTTTCCTGTCTTTCATGCAACTTTTACCCCAGCATTGTCCAATGATTTTACTCAATATGTTTGTTCAGAATTACATGTATATATTTAAGTATGTATATATGTAAATTGTAGATCCATGTTTGTTAGTAAATTACTTGAGGACATTTGGGTTTGCTGTGTTCTTATCAGACAACCCTTAAATAATTGTGGGCATATTGTAACCGGCAGGTAAAATGATTGCGTTAGTGCCCCTTCTCATCCATTGCATACAATGATGACATTGAAGTCAGCGAACAGACTAATCTAAACCAAAATATAGACATAATTGTATGCAAATTGTTATCAAACAGATAGTCATGTTTCATACATTTCCATAGTAGGCTGTTTGGTGCATTTATTCTGCTTGGGCCTTGAAGGGTCAGTGGCAAAAGTGCATACATGTGTTACAATATATAATTTATACATATATTATATATTATCAAGGAAAAGGAAACAAATGACAACAAAGAACTTAAGAGCCAACTACACAGATGGTTCTGTGCATGTGTCAATTTTTACAGTAAATTTCAAGTGTTAGATCTTACAGTGTCCACAACACCAACTTAAGCTGATTCTTGTCAAATTTGATTCTTTTGGAGTTAGCCATTCAATTCACTCTGAAAATGGAGATCAATCACCTACATTGTGGTTCGTTGTTACTATCTGACCATGAAGAGTTATTGGAAAAATCTACATGTCACAGCATAAATATATTATGATGTAGTACAGTTGTACCAGGCAGCAATGGCCACCAGGTGTGAGGAAACTCGGTATGAAGGTATGATAGTGGTCTACAACTAGAGGGGATATGTTATCATGATGTTCCATAGTGGGTACAAGGTCTATGTTTTTAGCTCTACTGACCTAGGGTTGCAGAGGTTATAGCATCACTCATGTCTGTCCTTCCGTCCATCATTCTGTCTGTCCGTCCTTCTATAAACTTTGGTTTATGAGCATGATAACTTAAAAAGTTTTGTTTGCCCAACATAACTTTCAGGACTTAAAGGATGTATGAAACTCTAGGTTTCTTTATAGAATATATAGACCATGTCCAATGCTAGAATTTATATAATATCAGTGACCTTGACCTATTTTTGTGAGGTCACCATGCCTGTAAAGTTGAAAAGGTGATTTTGTAATAGCAGGGTGTAGCTTAGACATCAATGGCAAAGAGAATTGAGCCTCCAAATCAAAATTGCATTTGATTACATAATACATAAAACTGTACTTGGTGACCTACTTTTTGGGTCACTGTGACCCTTTAATCATGGAGTTTGGCACCTGTCCAAGTTTATTGTTTTTCTTCAATAACTCGGAAAGTAATAACATGATTTCATCAAACAGACTATATATGGGAAGCTGGATGTGGGTTGCATATTTTGAGAACAATAGCAATTTTGTAATCCAAGTTAAAGGTAAAGGTCAAATGGCCAGTTTGAAGGTCAAATGGCCAGTTTGAATATTGGGGTCATCTTGTGAATGCTGTGCACCCCACAATTTTTGAGATAGGCCCATATAACATTTAGGAGTTATAAAGTGTTTAAAAATCTTTGTTGACATCAATGTCGGTGGTGCCACCTATAGTGTTATGTAATATACAGGTCAAAGTGTGAAAATCTTCTGACCGCAATACCGTCCACAGTTTTAAAGTTAGCACCTAACTTTCAGGACTTATAGGATGTATAAAAATCTAGGTTCAGTTTGATATTAGTGGCGCCACCTACAATGTAATGCAATGTAGGAGTCAAAATATGAAAATTTTGTAAACACTCGGGCATCTTTAATTTTTGGCAGATGTTCACCAAATTTGGTTGGATTGTGGGGGAGGTCAAAGTCTAAGTTGCTAATGATACAAGTGGTGCCACCTACAATTTGACGGACATTATGGGCCAAAATGTGTGCTAAGATATAAGATTCCATATCTTGAAAAGTTATTGGATTAGACTTGCCAAATTTATAGGATATATAGCCGATGTCCAAAGCTAGAATTTGATGTATTATCAGTGACCTTTACCTGTTTTTAACCTTCATATTCTGTCCCAAGGTCACTGAGGACAAAAAGTTAAGGAGTCACTCATTGTCTTTGCACTTGCAACTATATTTATCACAGGAATTGCACAAATAAGCTATGATTACATGTGAAGCAAAGTCAGACTTTTTATACACTAAATGTACATAAGCTATATATGTTCAGAAGCTATGTGAGTACTCGCAACTTTGAAATGAATAGGTGCAATATAGCCATGGTGCCAGCATGACATAAGGCCCATGGGGCTCTTGTTTTTTAAAGGCATTATTATATAATTTTAGCTGTAATTTTCATGATTTTTCTGTCTGATTGACAAGGTGGTTGATTTAAAAGTATATTCCTAGAAGAAAAAAAAACAAAAAAAACAGGCACCTCCCACTCAAAATTGGATATGTGCGTGGGGAGTTTGTTTATTTTATTCTACCTGTGCTTTTATTACCCCTTTTGGGAGGATGTAGTACGGAAAAAGACCATTTTGTTTGTTTCAATGCTGTATGCATCAGTCGTGGCAAGGATTTTTCAGGAGAGACAAATCTTCGAATAAGTAAAACAGTAATGTGAAATAAAGAAGAATTTGGTCTTTAACACAAAATTTTAAGAGAGAAAAATAGGGAACAGTGTTTCTGCAAACAGACAGTTATGTTTGGGTGGCTTCAAGAGAAGCTTGGTGTGTATTGATAATCATTTATGTTTTTTGTTTTGTTTTGTGGGCATTGGGATCATTTGCAGCTTGCAGTGTAACTGTTCGATTTGCGGCCCGACAGGGTCATTTGCACCCAATGCAAAGCGGAGGGTGCAAATGACCACTGGAGAACTGCAAATTAAAAACCAAAAGACATACAATGATCCCAATGACATAAAAACATTTTTACTATTATTATTAATTTGTAATATTTATTAGTTATTTAGGTTAAAATAAACTGGTTCCCGTCGCTTCATGCCATTTGCAGCCTGCAAAATGGCTGCAAATGTTATTTGCAACCCACAAATTTCATTTGCAGCCAGCAACCTTGCAGTTTATGCCTTTTGTTGTGGCATTAAGTGGTAGGTAATGCCCTATAAATGAGTGATAATAATCATTCATGTTTTTGTAGGTGGCCATAGTATGTGGTAGTTGCACTGCAGGTGGAGCTTATGTGCCTTGTATGGCTCAAGAGGCAGTCATTGTGGACAAGTTGGGGCACATATTTCTGGGTGGCCCACCACTGGTGTATGCAGCACTGGGGGAGGTTGTAACACCAGAGGACCTGGGTGGTGGTCTCCTCCACAGCAGGTAATGTTACAGTATGTAAGTCTTGCAGTCATTGTCAAGACTTGCCTGCTAGGACAGACTCAGTCACACCATTGCCATGAGACTGAGTGCACTACACTCTCTGTGGATCCCGCCGTATTATTGCAGAACAAGAGTCTGTCTTAGCGGGCAATGTGAAGATAGTCTTTGTGTGCAGATGTACATGTAGTTTAGTTTTTATAAGCTTTATAAATGACTTGATAAAAAAGGTACCACCCGAATATGTGAAGTGCTTTTGTAGAGAAGGTACCGTAGAGATGATTAACTAACCATTAAAATCAATGGCAAAGTTTAATGACTCAAGATTAAAAGTGAGTTGATTTTGTCAATACATATTTTGTGTTACTGTTTATTTGCTTTTGTCCCTGGACTTTGTTTCCTTGTTGTCTAATGTTGCCAGATCTATGTCAGTCCAATGAAATTAAAATTAGTAGTTCTTGCACTTGTACCAAGAGTTCAGGCATAATGTGGCTTGAAACTAAGTATTTACCATGACCTTTGTCCTGACATATCACCAGTATGAGAGACCAACTTTTAGTATACTTTAACATAGTACTGTTTGACCAGATTACTGGTCTAAGAGAACAAGTGTCTTAAGGTGGTCCAGCTATGCCCAAGTAGAATCAGTCATCTGTCAATTTTTTGGCCTTATAAAGTCAATCATCTATCACTTTTTTTTGCTTCATAAAGTGAGAACTATTCACATGAACCTATACCAAATAAACATATTTGGAAAAGCCATAGATTATAAAAACACTGGTATTGTGACCCATTGATAATGATTGTTGCATAAAGAAGCATTGCTTTGATCAGGAATTAACATGTGACCATCGTGTGAACAAATGTGGAAATCAAGTGGTAACTGTTCAAACTAAGTTTGAACAGTTTTCACAGGTGCTACTCACATTTGCTTGCTTAACAGACCAATACCTGCATTTTCTTTGCTCCACTTGTGTGGTGGAAGTAGAACATAGCTTGGTCTGCTGTGGAAGCAATAGCTTAGTTCCGAGATAGGGACAATTTTTGCCACCGGTGGCGCTGACTACTATGTTCCCGCGAAGTCACAGACGTTTCTCCAAGTCTCGGGGGACACTTTCAAGTCTCGCCATTTTTCCCCATTGGGTTAATACGGGAAAGTTGGTGTCATTTTTTTAACGCCGGTTATTTCAATAATCTACAAGTGTAATTGCAAGAAAGCATGCCAGTGTACAACTGTAAGATACCAGGATGTACCAAAGATAGCAGAAAACACGGTCACTATGAAAAATATTGACACAAAACTGAGACAAAACCCATACAAATTGGGGCCTGCATTGTGGCACAACAAACCATGCATTAAGTCACCCTTGATTGACTCGGTGAGTTCTGAGGGATTAGCCTAGGGCGCACTTCTGCCAGTGCTTTGAAGATCCTCGCGCTTGGCTGACCACTAACCAGATTAGCGCTTGATGGGTGCAATCAGAAATTAACAGTAAAGCACCTGACTTAAATTCGCAATACACTGTCTGCAAACTTTGTTACCTGATCACTGGCACACTGTAGGCCTTCAAGCATTTTCAGATCAGCTGTTATTATTTGTTTAGGATTGGCGACATTAAACAATAAATCAATATCGAATAATTATTATTAAAGCAAGTATGGATGACCCCTTCTTCCGTGACTATTCCCCAGACCTGGTTCAGTGCCTTGCCTTGCGAGGTTGGTCTTGTACAAAGTGCCTTCACATACAAAAGTTTGCATGGAACAAAGTTCGACAGCACGTGTAACTTAACCCCATGGATGCGCCCCTGTTCCGCAAGTTGGTAGCCCCTGGATTCGCGGCACTTCTGAACATTCTTGGGTGTCCAGTCACATTTGCTTTTTAGGTAGGCAATCTTTAGAAACTTCTTAAGGTCAACCACTTTCATCTTTGAGAATTTGTCGTGTAGTTCATTTTCCGTCTGTTCAATCACGTTAATTGCCGCTCCGTCGTCCATATTTCCCGCCATGTTCACTGAAACTGAACGATCACTGTTCTGTTCTGTTCTGTGGTGGGATTTTTTTGGCTGTCTGTCGATATGACAAAGTTAGCCAGGATGGATTTTGTAGAGCCTAGTGGCCACCGTCCTGAATGGGGCAATCCCAGAACGATCACTGTTGCATGTCGATTCTCTTATGGGTTTCGCTGTCACGCTGTGTTGGTCACGGCCTACTATTACCCCGGGAAAGCTTGACCGCGGAATTGCGTTATCAGGCATGTCGGGCATGCGCGGAGGGAAAAAATCTACCATGCAAAGCCTGGTGTTAAAAAATATCCCTAACTCGGAACGCCCGTATTTCATACATGTATGGCTACAAAATCATTCCATAGATTTTCTTTCCTTGTGTTTGTTTTGCAGTTACTACCCCCAAGGAGGGTATAAATGGTTCTCCCCTCCTTGCTATCCCTCAAAGTTGTTGGTTCTGAACAGAGTGGGTTCATGATGCTCAGAGCTCCACACCCCCCCCCCCCAAAAAATTACAATAATAATAATAATAATAAACTATGCAAAGAAAATAGATGTGGCCCATTAGTCACTATGAACATTTTACAAATTGGTTTTAATTTCTGCCCAAAGAAATTGTTCTTAATACAACAATTATTGTCAAAAATTATAAATCTTTAATGCCTATGCTTATTTTTTCTTGAATGCATTGCGATAAACACTGGTCTATCTCTTCAACCGCTGTAGCAACAAGCAAATTGGTATTTCAACAAATACTGGGATCTCCTATACAGGACTCCAAGTTACAGTTTCCCAACTTCCCAGCTCTGGAAGCACACCTTTGCTGACATTCCAGGGGAATCCCCTTAGGACGTCATAAACATGACAAAGAGCAGTACCTGCCCATATTGACACTGCATTCTACAGCAAGTCACCAGACGGGGGGACCCTAATTTAAATATGCCCCCCACCCACCCCACCCACCCCACCCCCGGAGCTAGCATTGACATATACCTGGTTCATGTCAGCAACATCACAATTTACCCTCTAATATAAATGCTAGATGCACTCTGCAGTCCAACCCAGTCCCTGATGATGTGCAACAGGTGGTGAAACTGGTCGAACCAGAAACAAGGTTTTTCTAACCGCTGTCAGGCCCTTGGCTAGTCTTTTCCTATTATTTTCAATGGGTCACAATGTCAACGTTTTCATTGATTGATTATCAATTATGAAAATATATTTACTTACATTGTGACCCTTTGATAACAGTTGTTGTATAGTGAAACCTCTTCCATACCTGTCAAGTCTCCCTGAATAGGTGCGAGTCTCCCACCTTTCCATCCAAAATTTTTAAGTTTATGTACAAAATTTTGTAAATTTTGCACATTGTCCCCCGTGAAAATCAAGTATTTTCTATTATATTCTTTGTAAAAATACAGATCTCCCCCATGGATTTTTAAAAATTACAAAAATCTCCCTAGTTTGAGCTCTGGAATGTTGACAGGTATGCTCTTCACAACTACACTTAGATATCTAACATATTCACTTAACAACACAATTTTGAAGGACTTCAGTCAAATTCATTTACTATTTGAATAATTTATCTGACATATTCAAATATTCCACACTTTTTGCCAGGATCAGATGGTGTCATTATAAGGAGGTTTCACTGTATAGATATGTTTATGGTATACTGAGCAACAACTTTTCCAAAAAATGTATACTTTGTATATTTTTTTTTTTTGTAAATAGTGTACACTTTATGAAGCTGGAGAAGTGCTAGCTGATTGAGTCCACTAGGGACTAGCTGGACCACCTTTAGGATTCTTTACATAGTGCATATACTGTCTTTAAAGGCCACTGGTACATGTATTATAGACCAACATTGGGGGATTCTTTACATAGTACTTGAAATATATATGTAGGCCCAAATTACTGTTTTCATGAACCACAGTTTGATGAAGCCAAGATGTGGTGTTTAAACAGTTTGGCATATTTCATTGTATGCGTTTTGGTATAGTTCTTTTGTTTTTAGTTCACCACAATATGCTATTTGTAGGTACCCTCCCAAAAATGCTTCTAAATAAAGCAAAGATCTAAAATAATCAAAGACCGATGGAAATTCTTGGGGTTACAGGAGGTATTCAACTTGCTAGAAAATTTGACTGGTTTCTAATCTGGGGGTTGGAGCAAAAGCCAGGGTCGACTACAGCCTTTGATGCATACCCTTGTGTTTATTCTGATAATTAATCTGATGACAGAAGCAATTAACACCATTCGCACTTGCTGTTAATTTTGTGTGTATCTGAAAGAGAAAATCATTCCCACTGGTGTCATGGCAGGGATGAGTTTTTGTTAACAGTTCTATCAGTTATCATTTATTCACAACTGTTCGTGTGAGATAATAGAGTCACAGACAGACTAGCCAGAAAGTTCACTTGTTGGTCTTGGTTTCTGTAGACCATTATCCTGCATCTATGTGTGGCTCACACAAAAATTCTTGTGATGATTACTCTGTGTTCGAGCAGAGACCTGCTATAAAGACAATAACCTGTCCTTGGCTTAGGTGAAACCATTCAAATTTTACGTTTCTTTTCCACCAGTGTCAGTGGAGATACAGATTATTTTGCAAAGACGGAACAAGAAGCATTTTCAATAGGTCGAGATATCGTGGTTGGGTTTAATTGGTGTCCAAATGCTGAGCCAGATGATTATGATGATCCTGTATTTGACCCAGAAGAGCTTCAGGGTTTGGTCCCTGTGCACAATCAGCACGAAATGGACATGTACCAGGTAATTTTACAGTGGCTGTCGCTGTTATAAAAAAAAAAAAACCTGCAAACAATAAAATTTGGACCGTAGTCTTTGTTCAGTCAGTATAGTCATTAACCATCGTGCTTGGGGTAGACATACAAAGATTGCATTCTATTCAGTGACTAGCAAAATTAGAGTCTAAATTTACTGGCCCACAAGGCCAGAGAAGTTAGAACATGTTACATGATAACCAAAAAGCTCCATCTAATCATTCTTTATTGTTAGCTGTGTTGATGAAATGAGTTACAATAGACAGATACTATTTGTCACCAGCTGCTTGTGACAACTTTTAATTTTGTGTTGCATGTCTTCAAACTGTGTTTGATCTATAATTCAGGTACTGGCCAGAATCACCGATGGCAGCAGGTTCAATGAGTTCAAAGCTATGTATGGCACCACGCTCATCACTGGATTTGCATATGTACAGGGGTAGGCCATGATACTGTGTAGCCATGTCATGAAACCACACATTGTGACTGAACGGTGCATTCAAAAGAATTTTCACAATAAAATGGCACACTTTGACTCTAACTTTTAATATTTATTTGAGGTTTGCAGAAGTTGACATTAAAGTTTTTTGCAATAACATTCAACTTTTTGGGCGCATGTCCCACACTTCTTTGTTGGGTGCTGTGAGACATGTAGTAGATTAAGTAATGGCTCAAAATTTCCCCTTGATGTAGACAAAAGGACATATCTTACTGTCAAGCTATGTTTTGCAAAAATATAGATCCTTCAGTTCTTATACTTCAAAAGAAAATAACAATGTAATAGCAGTCGAAAAGTACCTTTAGTTAGCTGAACTGACATCACTGCAGCAAAAAATATAAAAATAAATGAATACAATTAAATGGAATGAAAATTTAATTGTGGTCTACCTATCCTAGATTCTGTTTGCAAATTACTCTAACCACACAAATATTTTTGTTTGGTCATATTGATTCACCTCAATATTTATTCGCTGTTAAAAATATGAAAGTGAAGAAATTAGCACATACACATGCAACATTGGCATTGACATTCAATATTGGAACGTGTGCAATGTTGTACACTTATCAGGATGCACAAAGTACATGTGGTACAAATGCATTGTAACGTGTGTTGCAGTTACCTGGTGGGCATAGTGACTAATCAGGGTTCACTGACGGAGCAGGCAGCAATCAAGGGTGCCCACTTTGTGCAGATCTGCTGTCAACGCAATATTCCTCTTGTCTTCCTGCAGAATGCCACACCAGATGTTAACATGAGTACAACTGCAGATTTAGGTTTGTTCTTTGGCCTTCTCTCAATTGCAGATTTAGGTTAGTTCTTTGGCCTTCTGTCAACTGCCCATTTAGGTTATTTCTTTGGCCTTCTCTCAAATGCAGATTAAGGTTAGTTCTTTGGTCTTCTCTCAAATGCAGATTCCGGTTAGTTCTTTGGCGTTCTCTCAACAGCAGGTATAGGTTAGTTCCTTGGCCTTCTCTCAACTGCAGATGTTGATTAGTTCTTTGGACCTCTGTCAACTGCATATTTAGGTCAGTTCTTTGGCTTTCTCTCAAATGCAGATTAAGATAAGTTCTTTTGCCTTCTCTTACTATTTTTTGCACAGAAGAATCTCTCTTCACATGAAAACACTCTAATGTCATTACAACCACAAAATCAATAATTTATTTGTTTATTTTCAGCTCTTAAAATTTTGCATGGAGACAACTCCCAAGACCACATCCAACTCCTTTTGGTAGTATTTTGGTAAAATATAACAGCAATTCATCTTTAAAAAATAGTTTTGATAATAGAGTCCAACTTCTTTATACAGATGTAACTGCACAATATTAGTAATGCCATCCTCATATTGCAACAAATGATGTAGAAATATTGAGTGTGTATTTTCTTTTCACCATTTGTGAGTAGAAAGCCCATGGGATGATTCACTCCATTCAGTATTGCAGCTTTGTGAACTAGATAAGCAAATTGTGCTCTAGCATATTCACAAAAATACATCTATTTTCCTTATCAAAATTTAAAATAAATGAATTATAGAAAGGAAACTTATCCATGTGATTAGTTTAATACAAATGGCGAAATATTTAATGAAGAAACTTTCAATATTTCAGAGCTGCTACATTGGGCATCATGGTTGTTGTCTTGACAAGTACAGTGTTTTTACTCCAAGGCTCATGTGCGTCATTGCCATCTGTATATTTCTGCTTATGTAGGGGAGATGCTGGGTTGCAGGTTACGGAACCATGCTAAATTTATGGGTGCGGTAGCTTGTGCTAAAGTGCCCAAGATCACATTCATTGTTGGCGGAAGTTATGGAGCAACAAACTATCTCATGGTATGTGATGTCATAAACACAACCACAGCCTTGGGTATTAAGGATGAGCACAGATTAATTTGCTAAAATATATAACATTTATGATTTGGAACACTGAAGAAATGCCCCAGATTTTCCGTTACTTCAAGTGTGGCCTATCAGTGTGCCAGGAAAGCTGGGGCATGTTTTTACGGGTTTATTATCATGTATGCATGGCAATAGTAGACTTTTATCTTTAGGGATTGGTGTTAATTCATATATGTATCCTCTGATGATTTTCTTGTGGTAGGTCTATCCTGCAAGGTGAAAAGCTAACCACCCCAAACAATAACAAAAAACCAAAACCAGAAAAAAGCAAGAGTCATCAGGTACCCATACGATTTTGCCGAGTATCCCAGACATACTTCGTCCCTGTTGAGAAACATCATGAAACAGTATAACAAGTATAGCTTGACATTGTAGTGTATCTGATTATTAAAGTTTACAGCAAAGCAAGAGTGGCTTATCACTTTTCAGCAAAAACTAGAGAAAAGAAAAACAAAAATAAAAAGTACACACAAAACAAAAACAAAATAATAATAATCAAATTCCATGGAAAAGCTTAGTTGAATTTATATAACACTAAAGCATAAGAATTCCTTTGAATATCGGTGGTGTCCTTGACTTTATCTGGGGTCGCAAGGCCCATTATGGGATGCTTACAAGTTAACCAGTGGTCTTGATTGTAGTAGGAATCTTGATCAGACTCGTTGGGTTCTTTCATAATTGACTATGGCATTGACCCCAATTTCTTTTTATTTGGTCTTGGCATGTTGCAATTTTTCCCAGATGTAGCTAGCATCAGAACAATGTAACACAGATTCTCATAGGCCTCTTTTGTTCGGCCTGTCACCAGTCTGCTGTAACCCACAATGAAGGTGTCAATCATCCTGATAAGCTTGCCATATAAGGTACGGCCAATCAGCGGGCTTGTAATGAAACCAGTCTTCAGCATGCATGTGTGACTTGAACACAGAACTTGGAATTTTCTTCACAAAAAAATTCATAAAATGTGTCCCTTTTCAAGTTTACCAGCAATTGATGAATTATTTCACAGTTGTCAAGAAAGAAACAGTGCTTTCCGATCATGGAGTTGTTAGACTTGGAAGACAATGAGTGAATGCTTGTAACTCTATCAAATGCAGTTTGACCTTTAAACTTGTTTTTCTCACAATCAGCATCGTCAGAACATGACAAACAATTTTTTCATCTTCCACATTTTAACTTGAAAAAACATTGGGTTTTGGCTGATATCTTCCTAGTGAGTTGATTGAAAAAAAAGCTTCTCTCAGATTTTTTGTATGATGTCTAGTTTCTTCACAATATGTGCCGAAAGTTGAAATCCTTTGAACCATCAATGGAGTGTCTTCATTTCAACTTCACACCTCCGTAACTCACGAACAGCACAAAAGACAGGAAAAGCAAAAACACACTTTCGAAAATAGGTGTTAAGAAATTATTTTTTTCAAAGGAATTATTTTGATAGTACCAAAACTGAAAAAAAAGTTGAATTGACATTTTTGAAAAGAAAAAAAGAGAATGAGTTTTGCCCTTGCGCAATTGCTGTATAAACACATAACATGGCACAAAATTGACAAATGTGTCATTTGATTCCCTGGGAAGTTTACCTTTCAAAAGTGTATATTTTATGGAGGTAACATGAACTATGCTGTATGTATTTCAGTTTTTGAAGAAGACATAGCTTAACCTGTGCTTATCCTTAACCCACCCCTAGGTAGAAAAGGATTAGAGCAACAGCTTGTCATTTTATGTTTAGGTAATAAGGATCCAACAAGTATGCAGGAAAATGAGGACCTGGGACATGTTAAGTCTCATCTTCAGTACATATTAAAAAGGTTTCTCTTAAGTACAAGAAATGTAAATGTAAATGTAAACACAGAAAGAGATGAAATTTGGCACCTGGACACTCTTGAGTGCTTTGAATGGGTAGTTACATGTGGTAATAGTTAGCTATTCAGTCACATTGACACACCTGTATCAACAGGACTTTGTATTGATTTTTCACTGCAGCAGTTATTCAGTTCAAAATGAACAAGCCAACAAATAATATATTTTTGCCATGAAAAAAAAAACAATTGCAGCATTAATATATTGTTGAATATGTTTCTGATTTTTGTATGTACATAAGGCAATAAAACTTCTTGTGTAAGCCTCCACACATACACATGTATATATAATATGTCTGAAAGTTAAGTCATCTCACTGCTATTTGTGTGACCACAATACATAGCTTAACATATATGTATGTAAACAGGGCATGAAATAGAAAGATAACAAGCTCTTTGATTTGAAGTTTCTGCATCCCCTGGGAGGTGATGGGTTTTATTGCATGTAAGCCACCAAAGAAAACTCCAATGCCATTTTCATGAAAATGGTATTGTCGTCTTGCTTGATTACCTTTTGCATCATGAATATTTTGGCAAACCTTGGTCCAGCGAACATATGCTGGCGGAACTGCTGACATAGGCATTTTAGTTGATAACTAATAATTATTATACACTTTCATGGCAAGACTGCAGACCAGGGCTTTCTGGCTTGCTGGGCTCTGGTCGGTGTTCTCATCATATATTGCATGTAGTGTGATGGGGCTGGGAGCACGGCTGCTCAGCAAGTCATGGGCTGGCTTGGTGCTAGCATGTGACCTAATGGGTGGCAAGGCGAGGCTTGGCCCGGTCTGCATCTCCTGCATAAGGGGATGAGGCTTTTAAGTACAGCTAAATCTGCATTAAACTTAACCGTCAGCAAACACATCAACCTTTTGCAACCTTTTTCCAACATTTTGAGTGAATGGCAAACCTTTTTCAAAACCATTTCAAAACCATTTCCTTTTATTGCATTAAAACCCTTTAAAACACCTTTAAACCTTTCTCTAATGATTAACAACCATTACACACACTTTCTCAACTTTATTGATTAAAATCTTGAAAGTTCAACCATTTGAAACCCTTTGTCAACCTTTTAAAACCCTTTTACAACCTTTACAAACTCCAGTACAACACTTTGCAACACAAAAAATGCATTTGGCTGTTAAGTTTTAGATGGGCTTAACTGTATTATAATCTGGTGTAATTCATAATTATATTTATGTTGGTCTATATGTCTTCATTTTCTGTATTATATGTACACACTGAGTCATTGTGATATTATTTCGATGTACCATTGATTTGTATTTTACTTTCTCTGTTCGCAGAGGTTAAATAAATTTAAAATAGACTTTAAAATAACTAAGCACAATGCAGCAAATAATCGGTACATTTATATATCCCAAATGTGCCTTGAAAAATACACCTTTTATATACAGAAATATCCAAATTAATTTCAACACCATAGCTTTAGAATAATGTACCAAATAACCAAGCATCATTACACAGAATAAACTTACAACTTTCTCACTGCTATTTCACTCCTATCCATCAGCTTTGACTGTCAAAATGTGTACTCAGTGGTGGGAGAAACAAATCTAGAGAAAAACTGAGGAGGCAAATCTGGCTTGACAACAGCCAAATGCTACCTTATCTACTCTCAGGACTACAAATATCCCCAAGAACTCAGAATTCTAAAGAAACGTTTGTACATAGCACATGCATACATACATATGTATGTACATACATATATACGTATGTACATCGCAAATATGTTACCCGAATGAAATGCTGCACATATCCCTGCACTGACATAGATAAAATATACAAATACAGTCAAATTAATTGAGACATAAATTAAAAAAGTAACCAGGTCACATGTATTTCCATATTGAATGTTGTTAAAAAGTCTGCACACTTACATTACGCTCGACTGACATGTAATTTAGCAGTCACGTTTCAGCACTGGAGATCGCATGTTGGAAGTAAGCTGGCCAGTGCCATGGCTCGTCAAGTTGGTTACTTCATTAATGCAGATGTACATAGGATCAGAATGTTCAGATACATGTACACTGTAGTTTATCTACACTCATGAACAAAATTAGTAAACAAATACCTTTTTTGCCTCATAAAATAAAGTGTTGGTATAGAAACATACCAAGTATATTTTTCAAAAGGGTTCAAAATGTTTTTGTCTGTACATTGATGATATGTGCTGTTTTTCCCAGGGTGGTCGAGCCTTTGACCCCAGATTCTTATTCAACTGGCCAAATGCTCAAGTGGCCATTACAGAACCAAGCCAGCTGATTCAAGAAGTGCTACAGGTACATGTACTTATGTTGTAAACAAATAATGTGTTTCTTTGTATATGTCTTAATTTAAATGTTCTACAGCATTTAGGTTTTAATTTTATCTTTTCTGTAAGACCACAATGAACACAGTTGTGTCACCTTAATTATGTGTGCAAAGTACGAGGGATAGGACTCAGGAATAATTTGACTGCATACACATGAAATAGCTGAAACATCAAAAAAAAATAATGGTTAGGAGACCCTCATTGAAACAAAAACTTTCATTGGTGTCACAAGGGCTATTAACACGTCAAGTATTTAATAATTGAATGGCAGCCACAATCTTGAGTTGAATATAGAATAATCATTGCAATGCTAATGTACTATACTCATGATACAATATTACGTCAGAACTTTTTTCCAGTAAGGTCATACATAAGCAATGTCCTTAACTGTTTAAATCACTGTAGTTCATATTTTAAATTTGATCGTAACAACCAGGGCCATACCAGGGCCCCTGTATTACGTAAAGATAAGCATGTGTTTTACGAGGCAATAGGGGAACTATCCCTTGGTATGTAAATGGGTGTCAGCATTTACTTCGACCTGTTTATATAAATGCCTCTGGCTGCTCCCAAGTAACAAACTAAACTGACTTTAAAGGTGGTAATGTGTAAAAGGGGAAAGAACATCCATTTTAGACATGTTTCAACAAATGTCCATGCTATGAAAGGCCTAACAAAACTATATGTGTGGCTCCCGTAACCCAACTGACACTTTGTTTCATATAGTATAAACCCCCCAAGATTGTCCCATTACTATTCTCATTAAGAAACCACTGAGTGCGGAATCCACAATTTTTAAAATGGCAGCCGAGTCCGTGTGGGTTAGTCCCGATTGGATATTTTGAAGAGGTAGCATCCAAAATATATGTGTGACTGGTGTTAAGGGAAGGTTAATTTGTCAAATGAATGTAATGTACAATATATAATGGGATTTTTCTAGCATTACCTAAAATGTAAATACAATGCCATGAATTTACCAGTTGTGGGTGGCGGTTGGCCCCAGAAAAGGAATATTGTATCAGACACTGAAGTCGCTCCCAGGCCATAGCTATGAATCAAGTAGCTGCACTGGGCAGAGGATCCTAGATCGCTTGCTAGGTCAAAGATGGAGCTTAGTGGAGAAGGTTGCCCAGATAGTGGATACAGGTCCAAAACTACCAGCGGGTTTTTATGTAATTGGTAAACATGACCATTTGTATTCATGGATATGGACCATAGTGCATTCATAACCATACCATAAGGGAGACAACAGGCCCTCTAATCTACTTTACAGTCACTGATGGTCAAGAGGTCTACCTTTTATGGAATGATGCAACTGAGTAAGCAAAATAAGGAAGTGAACAGCTGACATGATCCCATCTTCCTCTGCTGCTTCATCTCATTCTTATTCCCATGTGCCAAGCTGCTGTACATTCACAGAAGCTTAAGTAGGCAATTACATCTACATGAAATGATGCACATCAGGGAGTGGACAGTGGCTGTGATCCCCTCCCTCCCTCCCCCTCCCCCCCCCCCCCACACACACACTGCATTATCACTCTATTTAAGTTCTATGTAATATTTGTTCTTGGTTAAATCATATTCTATTTGACAATTCTACAATCCACCAATATTCACACATACAGTCTACTGTTGGAAAAAAAGGGGCTTAGCCCTATTCAAATCCCTCTTGTAAGGAAATCGTAATCACAGGACAAAACAAAACACACACGTTACTTGACCACAAAGTTAATATCAAGCAGTGACCGTGCAACCAACACAGAGTAACTAAGGCAACATATATGAGGACAAGACAGACAGTGGGGCAATGTGGTCACATATGGTAATTCAGGCAGTATGCTGAGAAGGAAAAAAAAATAAAGTCAATACATGCATGCATTTGAAAAACAAGGAGACATTTGTATGGTCTGGGCATCCTGATTTGTACATTAGGAATGATAATATGGAAAATACAGTGAAAAATAAAATATTATTATTGAAGAACAAAGAAATATGTTATCATAGACCAGGCTAGCCAGTGCCACCAGCTTTGAATCAGTTTGCAGCCGATATGTACGCTTGTACCACTAAAATATTTTGTTTTGTCAGCTAGAGAACAATTTGCAGAACCATACAAAAACAGTTTGTAAAGTGCATGGAGTAAGGACAGAAATAGTTGATTGTAGCTGCAACCTGTGGATCATATATAAAGGACAAGCAAAAAAAAGGCACATGTCCTCATTGACCGATCCACAGGGACAAATAGGGGATCGTTAACACCAATTTTGAAAAGATGGGAATTCAGTCGAGTAGCATCCAAACTAAGCCATGTGGAGAATAGAGAGATATCTATTACATGTGCTGACATTTACTAGTACAGGAAACATTTACGGGTCTCACAATTGTTGGAAGAATTTCAGACCTAAATTTCTGGAGCAAGGCTGCATGATGCATGTCTTAAGGGAGTTCATTCGATCATTTGATCCAGTTGTTGTACTAATAGGATTTAGTCATAGTACCTATCCGGCCAGCTGTTGTGGCAATAGGGCTAGGCACCCAAGCATACTCGCTTAGTTGTTAGGCATATAGACAGTCCCTTTATATGATTTGATTAAAACATGCCTTCATTAAGAAGTGTAATCTCATCAAAAGTGTGGTACAATACTTTTACATGATCTGTATAGCACTGAATACAAGAAGCTTTGATTTTCAGGAAAAGTTCCCACATGTAGGCAAAGAAGACGCACAGAAGTATGAAGAGCACAAGGAGAAGTTGAGTAAACAGATAATCCAGCAAGCTGGTGCAATGTATTCATCTACCCGCATGTTGGATGATGGGATTGTACTCCCACAGCAAACCAGACAAGTTAGTTGTACTTACATTCTACAAAGTCGGTAGAAGTGATGCTTATGCATGTACAATAAATAAAACTGAGAAAAAGAAAAATAATAGCGAGTTTCTTGGGTACCTTCATGAGTGTCCGAGCCTGCCTCCACCCTGTTTTTTCTTCAAGGAAGACAAAAATGTTATTTTGTGAAAGTTTGGCCTCTTTTTCAGTAATTTTGGTCTAATTTTGCCCTTTGATATTGATAAAATATATAACGGAAATTAGTCTGGCCTCCCCAATTTTGTTGAAAATGTACACAAGAAACTCACAAATAAGGATAACCTTGCAGGCCAGACAGTGTTTCATGGCTATCAGTTGGAATTTAGATATGACATGCATGGTGATTGCAGTACTTCTTGTTCACTGTATAAGAGCTTGAAAGCTTTTCTTACATGAAGGGAGATACTATGACATATACATTTCTTGGCTTACGTTTTTAAGATCGTAATGGGTTATCGTTTTGTAAAGTGACAAATATATTTTGTAAATGACAAGGTGAAAATTTGCTTCACACAAATTGAATATTACAAAAGTATATTAGGTCTCACCCCACCAAGTCACCTCTGGGTCATGTGTTCTACAACTTTTCATTGAGATTTGAAAATTTGGTGTATGTTTATTGGTCTGCTAAAATTGTAGGAATTGTGGAAATTTTGAAAATAGCATATTGCCGTAAAGTATCATAGCTTCTTCCATGGATATGACAGTCTGAAAGATGAAAGATATACAAAATGCCTATCGACCTGTTGTGATTGGTAGAGCAAGCAGTGAGGACAAAAATGACATTCATCTGGCAGAAACATCTGCACAATTTAAGAAAGAAAGAAAGAAAAGAAAAAAAAAAGTTTGATTTTTTTATGTTATAAAACTTAGTTTTTCTGATAGATTCATTTATGCAATGGGAATGCTCAACACTTTTTTAATACATAAATGCTTTGTCTAAGTGGAGGAATTAAACATGGAAGTCAATGATTATTGTTATGAATGGGTTGCTTAATTTTATGTTTTTAAGTGTGATCAAATGTTTGTTGGCAGTGTGTCAGAAATAGTCACCCTTTTGTACCAGATTTAAACTGCATTTTTTGTGATAATGGAAGCATAAGTATATAGAAGTACAGTTTCCCACAGTAATTGACTTTTTTATGATTATTATGCTAGTAGTCATGATTGTTAGTGTTTATTGTTGGCTTTTGACCATCAAAACGTGAAATTTGTAGTCATTTTTGGTATTTTGGGAACAGTCGAGTGAGTAACCCAGCTCAGTTGTGTAAGGCGTATTGGCCAGACACGGAGGTCTTGGCAATGGTGGTTGAGAGGTAACATTATGTAACTAATGGAGCATGGATGTGGTTTATTTGCAGGTATTAGGTCAATGTTTGAGGATCATCAGTCAGTCACAGGTGGCGCTACCATCAGACTTCTCAGTTCTTCGCATGTAGCAATGGCTGGAACATATGCTCAACTGAATGGACTACATTTGTGTGAAAGACAGACTAAATCCAAAGCTTGCGTTTCAACCCAGAATGGATCACATAGCATAAACGAGAGTTTATAAATATATTTTGGACTTGTTTGCATCAAAGGATACCTTATTTAAGGTATATGCATCCTGTTGATGATTGAGCAAATCTCAGGACTTCCTATTGTTAATGGAACTTTAAGTTTGAAGAACGATTATTTTTTGCCATCATGCTTGAACATATTACATTGCAGTGAAACCTGTTTTGAGAGACCACCCCTAGGGCTAGGCCAAAAAATGGTCACATAAGGCAGGTGGTCTCTCAAAAGAGGTATAATAACATTGGAAATAAGCAAAAGGGACATAGTAATCATGGTCTGAAAAGGCAGGTGGTCTTTTATCACAGTGGTCTCTCAAAACAGGTTTCACTGTTCTGTCATTTTTGGGAAACTTCTCTAATTTATGCCTATGATACTTTGGGAAAACATGAGAAAGGTGTACAAAGGTAATTCAAGTTTATGGTGCATTCATATATTAAATTTTAGTATTTTAGGTCTGTTATGTTTTTTTGACAACAGGTATCTATACATGAATGATATGACTCTAATCCTACCCCATTTATATTTTATGTAACAAAATTTGTGAGAAAAAACAACAACAGTGTTTCTAATGTCATAGCTTTACATATTTGCATACTGAATGCAAAAGGTGTATGATAGTTTAATTATGGTGGCAGTAGTTATAGTATCATAGGAGGTTTTTTCATCATAACACACTCTGCTCTTCATTTCAAAGGGTAATTTTCAAAATACCCCCTTGAAACTACACTTTTTTTGGTTGTTTGAGTCCAAAAAAGTCAAATACTTTTAAATGAATTAAATAAAATTTGTATGAAATATTTAACTCGATGAACATAATTGTTCTGCAGGTGAATTTTAGGAAAGTAAATGTGTCTTTATGTAACTTTCAGGAAAGTGTACATTGAGTCACAAAGATTAGCTTCAAGTGTATCATAACAATGGTATCTTTGTTAACCTGACCCAGCAGGGATATTTTAAATGTACAAAATCAAGAGTAACTGTACTTAGCCATTCATCAATTGATACAACTTGTGAGAAAATTCAGGTGGTTGTGAGTGCCTTGGATGGTCTAGAGGAAGGTACATAGAGACAAGAATAATGCATGTTTGCATGTGGAGAGGATGTATTTGAACAAGATATGAATAAAACTTCTCTGTACATCATATGGACAGTGTTGCATTGGTCATGAATCAAGCTGACTTGATACCAGATTGTACCATGACATGCAGGATACAAACAGATATTTGAAAAAGGAAAAAGAAGCAGCATGCAACAGAGTCAGTGGCAAAACAATACCACTAGCCATGCTAACATGCAAATGGCATGACTGGTAGGATTTTGGATGAAACTCATCACAGGTGCTTAGGAGTGGTTATGGCTGTTATTCATATATCAGGCAGTTTGTAATGTTATTTACTGACTCCATGTACATGCTAAACAAAAGACACAAAGTGCCATGTTCCCAGAAGTACTAGCACACTTGTTGAGAAGGAAGTGTCCGTGTGACATTTAGAAGTATCCAGCCTGTTATGAATCAGTGGCCAAGTTATGATAGTCCCACATGTACTGTTAACTCATTCCATGCCAGTCCCTGATATTTACGCATATTTACCAAGATTTAAGGCCACAATTGCATATTTAAATTCTTCGTGAAAAGAGCTTTCGTTCAAGTACCAACATGCCTATCGTCTTAAGTCAGTGGTTCTGGCACTGCCTGGCAAGTCATGCTGCAGCTGCCACATCAGTGTCTGTCACAGGCTTGATTTACCTTTTAATTTTTTTATATCAACAAGATTACCTCACTCTTTTCATCAGTATCAATATCATTTGTCCTACATATCGTAAAATCCAGCACTAACAGGTGAGTTGGACAAGGTTTTTGTGTTTTAAAAAGAAGCGGTACGAGTGTTCTGAATGAGAGGCCAGTTATATGACTGGTTACACTGCCTGTGGCATGTACTCAACTACAGTACCAGGAGGACACTGTGTCTGGGGAGTTCTGTTGTGTTAAAACACCTGTATTCTTATCAGTAGAAGGGTATCTCAATCTAGAATGAGTCAGTGGGTCTGTTAAGGTTTTTTTTTTTTAAACCTAGGACATGTTTGTCTACAAAGTGTATTACATATCTGGAGGCTTTTATTATGCCACAGTTACACAGGATTGTCTCTTTGATGGGTGGGAGTTCAGGGTTATACTTTGTGACCAAGACAGGTGGAGCGCAAGAAACTGATCTGACACAGAAGTAATTGTCTTCCTGATGCTCTGACTCTACTGGGTGTGTCAAACAGAAGAATCTTGAGCGCCCTCATGTCAAAATCTTCCTCAAGATGATCGATCATTTAACTCTCGGGAACAAACAGAAGGGACTTGCAGCCTTGCGTATATCTACATGTAGGGGTTGAGTATATCATGTCTAAACTTTCCTTGGATGATTTGCTTTGACAGTGGTAATCAAGAACGACGATCCCAGAGCGAGACAAGATGGCTGAAAATTGAATGGTGGTGTGGCAATAATTGAGGTGTTTGATGGAGTCCTGCAGGGGAGGTTCATTGAAGGAAGGTCCAAATTACAAAAAATGTCATCATTGAACCACCACCTCACTAAAAGCTGCATGGGAAAGACAACAGGACATTGGAGTCCAAATGGTTCATGAAAATACCGTGGTCCCCTTTTATAAGGCCACCCCAAATGCAGCCAAAAAGTGGCCTTATGAGAGGGGTGGCCTCTCTTGAAGGGGATATATAATGTAAATACCATACTTTCTGTACAAGAATGCTGGCCTTTCAAGAGGGGTGGCCTCTGGTGAGAGGGGCCTTATAAGAGGGGGGACCACTGTCTTGGCAAGAGAAGGAGTAACTGTCTTTTTCTTTGCCAGATGACTCATTTGCAAATAATGCATACCATTATTCTTGCAAGGTATCATTATGAGGGCCGGGTAAAGGGCATTTTTAATGCCAGCATACTAGACGTTCTTGTAGTTTCTGTACTTCGTATCAGCCGTTATTTTGAAACATTCTTATTTTCTGTCTGCTGTACTAGGACAAAAGTACTTCCTGTACTGATATACTAGGATCTCCCACCCCCATCCCCCATTACACACAAGGCTCTCTGCATAAAGGTTCTATGGGTTTACTAGTTTTAGGCTTGAAGGTGGAGTTTGTTGTATAAACAGTGCTGCAACTGCATTCTTCAGGCCCTCTCCTAGAGGTACATGTATGTTTCTATATAATGATGGAGTTGGAAAGACTACCTTCATGATGCAGGGAAGTTACATCAGGGGTTGGCAAAAGCCTATTTTCTGACAATACTAGATGAATATACATGTACTATCTTATCCTGGTAACACTTAATGATAATACATGCACTATCTAATTGCTGAAATTGTTGGTATCCTTGATGTTGCTATTGATTGCAGGGACCAGAGGTCTCACAGAAATAAAATCACGAGATCCTTCTGTTATGCTTTTGTTAGCACTTTGGGTGAATCTACGTGGAGATATTAAGGATGAGCTTCTGGTTCAGTGCTATTTTGAGGGTGCCTGTAAAGATTCTATCCTAAAACAATCAATATGTGTAAAAACTGTCACAAGCTATACATTTTTGGAAAGCTAACAAACTACTGATTTGTTCTCTCTCATCATCCTGTGTGTTTGTTGTCTATGTTTATATGCCAATCATACCAAGTGCCATCCTCTTTTTCAAAGACCCTTGAAGAAACTTGGATTCAACTTTTTGGTTTTCTGTAAAGACACTAAATTTGTGGCAAAGTGTTCGTAGCAATGTAAGCTGAAAAAGCTTGTCTCAGACTTTCAATAAAAAGCATAGTTTTGTCAGGAGAATGAGTCAAAGTTCAGATCCCTTTGATGTATTGAGACACTGTCATTCATGCAACTCCAAGCGTGAATAGCACCATAACAAAACATAAATCACACTAAATGAGACATAGGATGATAAACACACAGGACAGTGGGAGAAAAAGAACCGGTACTTTGTTAGCTTTCCAAAAATGTATATTTTGTGGCAGTTTTTATGCATATTGATTGTTTTGTGATAAAATCTTGACAAGCAGCCTCAATATTGCACCGAACCAGATGCTCATCCTTAAGGGGGGAGGGGGAATAACACAACTATACATCATGTTGACCACAGTGTGAGGGTCATGAACCAAGCTGACATGATACCATGTTGTAACATAACATACAGGGTAGAAAATGTTTTTAAATGTGAGTTGAATAAAACAGCTCTGTACATGATGTGGATAGTATATCAAGCTGACCTGATACTAAGTTGTGCCATGATCTAACCACTGGCATTATTGTTGTAGGTGGTTTTGAGCCACAGTATTTCAGTTACAAGGGAAGTGGGACAGTTGGACATCATTTCATGGCTTGATTTCTAAAATTAATGACCAGATGCCTGGTCTGCTTAAGTGCATTTACATTTTGTTGAGAATATAGATCCAGTTACATATGGTTTGGTTGATATGGTTGTGTGTGAGTAGAGTTTGTGATGGGTATGTGCATCATAGTGTGGGTGGTGCAGGGTAAACAATAATTAAAATTTGTCAGGAATAAAAAGGTGAAACCAAGTTTACACTTCTACACATCAATTGTAACATTTCATTTGATGGTATATGGCATAAAAATACTGTACAATTGAATAAAGCTGATTATTTTCAAGAATTGTGGAAGATGTTTCATTTTTAGAAAAATGGTCATATAGTCCAATGACTTGGGGTTGCTATAGCTTTTCCAGAGTTGGGCATTTTGCTCTTGACAGTGCAGTAAAAAAAAGAGCATAACAGGAATTGACTGTGAAGCAGGTTTGTTGTGTAAAGTCAGCCTTTGTTGAACAGGACTTCCAGTCAGCAATGGTCAGCTCAAAATACAGAGCAATATTGCCAATCATTTCAGATGAACACTAAACGGATGTCAAACCCAGACCCAAATTCATGGAATTTGTAATTGTTGGTTTCCAAAGAGAGATATGTTGCTGGTACTTTGTCATGTATTTGTATATAAATGTACTACAATACGCTGTAATCTATCTTATTAAAGGTTTTCATCACATTTGTAAGTCACTTTTCTTTTACCAAACAATATTTTGGTCAAACGCTGACCACAGAATGCTGTAGAGCATAAACACCTGATTATAATGTGGCATCTTGCTGCGAGATTCAAACACATCATTCCAACAAACTTCAACAGAGAGGAATGTATTGCAAACTTGCGGTCCACCATGATGCTGTTGCCAAAGACACCCATCAATTTAATTAGGAAATCTTGGCCAGTTGCACACAGTAACAGGTAGAACAGAGATATTGGTGATGTGTGTGATATTGGTATGTTTCTCATTTGGAGAAACAAAGTTGATGTACTCATCCTTGGTCCTGAGCAAAATTCCAAATTCAGAGATGTTTTAAGTCCCCATCATCTTTTATGATAATAAAATGGAAATTCAGATGAAACTGATGCAGCCAAGTTTTAAGGATCCGCCCCATATTGGAGGGGACCATTTCTGTTTATGGTTTGTCTGTCCATCCTGATATGCCCATTTTCTCATTACCACGATATCTACAGAATGCCTCCATGTATTTTGTTCAAATTTGGCAATATGCTTACCTTACCTGGCAAGATGAACTGGTTAGATTTGGTGTCACCATGACTTAATTTATGTAAATGGCAGCCTAATTACATACTCATTAGGGCTCATTACCACAATATTTCCAGAATGCTCCAATTTATTTTGCTCAAATTTGGCAGTATAGTTATCTAGCATGCCAAGATGAAACGATGGGATTTGGATGTCACTCTGACCTAATTTGAGCAAATGTCTGACCTTTAAGTCAACACTTGTGTTGAAGGTATGTCAAGTTTGAATAATTATTTTATCAACATTACAAGCCAGTTCATAGAAAATTGGAAATGAATGACTGATTAATTATCTGCTTCAATAATACAACAACAGAAGTTTATGATGGCTGCTTCTATTGATTTTGTTGTAAAACAGTTACAGACATGACAACTTAGATGCAGGTATGGACAACATTTGTGCCAAAATACTCAACTCCCAAAGAACTTCATGTTTCTCTCAGAGATATTTGATATCAACATGATCCGAGATGATGGAAGGAAGCAAAAGTTATCCCCATCACAGCTACGTGTAGATCTGTCCTTTGATTCTCCATTCTCAATCAGGATTCCTACCAAAATATTGTGTAAATATTTTTGTGCAAACTGGTTATTTCTTTGACCAAAGCTACGATCAGTAATTTCATGTGTGGTGTGATCTTTATCATCCTTGAAAAGCACATGATTTTTTAAGCCCCTAGCATCTCCATAAACTTCTGTCATCATCAGGAGAAAAAGAAAAAAGTAGAGAATAATTCCAGAGTTGCCCGAGGCAGTACATAGTACATGTATTTTAAAATCACTGTTATTTGGTATTTTTAAGAATGACTGGACTGTCCATTTGGTGGTCTGAATTGATGTTAAGTTTTGCAACTTAAAACTGTTTCATGTAATACGAAACAGTACTTGCCATAGGTCTCTTATACTGGTTTTAAGGTGTTTTGCCAGAATCCCCACTTGAAAATGTCCATGGATCCAGTGCTGTACCATGCTGCTTCATTGATACTCCAGGCCTCATCAAATTTTAAATTCATTCTGTATGTGGGTGGCACAACTCTAATAAATTCACTTTGTGCTGTTAATTTCAGACCTGAAGCTGATAAATGGTACCTTTCAAATGACATAAATTCTGAACTTACAAAAGTGCAAAACTGGCTTGCCACAAATCAATTATCCCTAAATGTCTCAAAAACAAAATACATGTTATTTTCTTTTCCCCAACGAGAGTTAAATTTATATTTTGATTTAAAAATAACTGATGTTCATTCAGAAAAGACAACAGAATTTGATTTTCTTGGATTAATAATAAATGACATTTAAATAACATTTCCAATAAAATTGCTTGTGTACTTGGGATATTTTCAATATCCCAATTACACATTCAATTTTACCTTCATAAATACATGTAAACTTGCATGGGGTCATGCCTGTGATCAAGTCTTCAAATTACAACAAGGCCTAATGCCTTATGGTGAAGCTTATTTTGAATGATCCCAAGGAGTACAATCATTTTGTATTGCACTTACAGCATTGACAATGATTGGTCTTTGTGGTTTTTGCATTAAGCAGTTTATTCAAAGATACTGGGAATGTGTTGCAGTTCCTACAATCTGAGCCAAACATGATCAAAATCACATGAAAAGTGATTGAGTTCAGGCTAGACGAAAATTTCAGAGGGCCAAACGACCTTGACTTTTGACATTTAAAGGTCACATTTAAATTACAAAAATGTGCATGTTACAATAGCCACAACTTGAGCCCAACATGATGAAAATCTAATGAAAATAACCAACTTAGGTTCAGTTAAAAATTTCAGAGGGCCAAATGACCTTGACCTTTGACCTTTAGCAGTCACATGTACATAATAAAAATTTGCAGTGTCGCAATACCTACAATTTGAGCCCAATATGAACAAAATCCTATGAAAATTTAAGTTACTGCTAGATGAAAAATTCAGCGGGCCAAATGATCTTTGCCTTTGGAGGACACATGTATTACAAAATGTGCAGAGTTACAATACCTACAATTTGAGTTCAACATAATTAAAACTGAATAAAAATTAATCAAGTTATGGCTATATAAAAATTTTAAAGAGTCAAATCATTACCTTGGACCTTATATATTACAAAGTTGTGCAACATTACAATTCACATATATTTGAGTCCAACATGAACGAAATTGGCTAAAAATTGACTGAGTTCTGGCTAGATGAAGATTTCAGAGGGTTGAATGACCTTGACATTTGAAGGTCATATGTTAATAACAGATATGTTAATTAGTACATTCCCTGCATTTTGAGCCCAACACAAAATCAGATGAAAATTGACGAAGTTCTAGATAGTTGAAAATCTTAAGATGGCCAAATGACCTTGACACTTAGAGGTCAAATTTTATGTACTGAAAATTAAAGTTCCTAAATTTTGAGCCCAACATGATAAAAATCAGACACAAATTGACCGATTTATGGCATATAGGAAATCTTCAGATCATCAAATAACCTTTACCTGGACCTTTCAAGGTCATATGTAAATATGCATAGTTGGACCTTGAGCTGGGCTATCAAATGAACTTAACGTGATTAAAATTTGTTGGTAACTTTTCTAGTTATAGTCCACAATGTGCAGTCCATAAGCAGGTCTGAACACCTGCAAAATTTAGTCAAGATCACAGACTGAATACACAGGATAACCTTTTAAGTGCATTAGATGGGGTACAAAGATTGTCCAGTATTGTTCAAAAAGGTCATTGATAACTCTGAGTTATGAAAGCAGAAAAGTCATGACCTTGAAAAAAAAGTTCAAGGTGGCAAATCAAATATCCGGTGCAAAAGTTCAACTGGTGCACTGGTGTAATCCTGCTATAATGACAACTGGCAGGCCCCGGCCATCTCTAAGATTTATTTTTTACAAATTTGTTTGAGTGAAAAAAAAGTGCAATTTTTTTCAAATGGCAATATGGCCTTGACTTATTTACATGATCTATATAGTTATATTCAGATTTTTGTGCAATCAGATTCCAGCTATCCATCGAGCCCAAGTTCATTTGAAATTTCTCAAGATAATTTTAAAAAAACACACACACACACACACATTTTGTTCAAGATACATCCTGATCTAAAAAGGTAGGTCATGGTCACTAATACACAAGATATATACATTAAGGACACAATACAACACCAAAGGTCACTTATACTGATGTACATCAAACTGGAGGAGGGAGGAACCTCCTAGAATTCAGACTAAAAATCTCCACACATTAGAGCCATGGCCCAGAAAATAAATTATTGGATCCTAGGTGCACCCTTCTGTAATTATCTTGAATTAGGAGGGCTGGGTGAGGCACACCCTAAGACCAGCTGAGAGCAGCTGTTGCAAAGCACTTCAGCATCAACAGCCATTCCTCCACTTCTAAGGTAGAAGGGTGTAAAGGTTTTATGTGGGCCCCATCTAAGGGCGATCATAACATCCTCAACTGACGTGTTGCATAACATGTCCCAGGAGGCTAAGAATGCCTTGGTCTTATGAGCTTGGACAGAATGAAGACATGCCAGCTCCTCATCCTTCCCAGCCACCTCGTAGGCCAAGGAAATTGTTTTCCTGTTCCATCCCAAGATGGTGTTGGCTGACAGAGTCCCAGACTTGGTCTGCCTATGAAGAAGAAGCAAAGGTTTCTGCCCAACTCTATGATGATCCATCCTGCTTTGTAGAACCTGAGCACTCTAACAGGACAAAGTGCCTGATCTGGCTTGGGTATGGGCATTGTCGCAGAGAGTGACTTGACCACAAAACCCATCAAGGTAGTTGAGGGGTCATGTGCCACCTGTGTGTTATGAATGTGTATGGCAGTTTGTTTTCATTTGGAAAGGTCACTGTATTGATTGAGTGTGTGCTGGGTCCTTGAGTTCAATGAATAATTTGCAGAGTCACTGAGTTGACCTGTTTTGTGAGTGACTCACATGTAACTGGTAAACGTGTAGAATAAGCTAGAATGGTGACCTAAATTCATATGAAGTGATCCAGACAGGTCTCAATGCACTGGGATGTGTGACTAATGGGGAAATTCTGGACCAAATTAGAGATTTCTCTGTAGATATATAAAGCAGATATTTTCCTGACTGAGGGAGAGAGAATCATGAAGCATCTGACAGAAACTATGTCTTGTCATCAAGCCATTGGGACTGTGAGCCATTGTTTACATTGTACCTGTGGAGTGTGGACAGTTCGTGTCTCTAGGGGACTTGTATATATGGTGCTACCCATTTACACTTTGTACCTTTGGAGTGTGGATATTGTCTTTGAGTGGACTGGTATAATGTACCACATTGGAACCAAACCGTACCTCTGTGGGATTGGATCAGCACCACACTTTTCAGTACCACATTGGACCCAAACTGTACCTCTGTGGGATTTGTACCAGATCATTTGGCACCTGTCATAGGACTTGGAACTGTGGGACAGTACCTGTGGATAATCTCACCAGAGATTACGATTTACCTAATAGGACAGAAACACATGATCCATATTCATTAATTCAAAACCCAACAATGACGGCAAAGAGATTTCAGACTTGCCAAAGCATCAACATTTCTTTTCCAATACCAATGTGAAGAAACAAATTTCACTCCTGACTTGAGACAGGCAGTCACCCGTAAAAGGCAACTGGTGGTTTTAAACCGGTCCTCTCAACCTTAGAAATATTCATCATTAACTGCAGACACTAGTTCTTTTTCCAAAATGTATAGGCCTAACCACCCAAAACGCAAATTTCATTTCTTCTGCCAAAAATAAAAAAGAGACCTGTTAGGCCTATCACCTTTTAGTTCTCCCGACTTGTCAGTCAGCTAAGTTTAAAGTAAAAGAGTAAAGTAGGCCTACATCGTTTTTGTGATATTTATGAATCTGGAACATTATAAACACACTCTACCTCCACTATAACTATGAGTCGGAGAACAAAGCCCACAGCACAACATAGCCAATGAAGTAATTTTCAAATAGGACAGAAACACTGTTGAAATACCAGTGGAGATAAGTTTACCTACTTTGTACTGATTTTGATTGTTAATATATTGTTATTGTTAAAGTTATATCATTGTTATCATTCTCTGTTGAGTTCTGCTAATATTCAACAGGTGGGCATCTTAACACTGTGCCTCAGACACAAATCCCACGCAAGGTCTTAGAAAGACATCCTTATCATCAGCAGACCACCTGATGAGAGATCTATTTAAGGCATGTACCTCCTGGCACCCATGGCTAGAGCTAACAGGAAGACTGTCTTGAAGGTAAGGATTTTCAGATCGATCATAGCCATGTTCTTTGATTCAAACAGGGGCCTAATGAGAGCCCCCAAGAACCACAGAGATCCCAGTGAGGCACTAGGTTGTGTTCTACTAGACAATCCCTGCAGAAGCTGTAATCAAGTCCGCAGAGAGATGGGTCTGACCCTAAACTCTAGTCTTAAGGGTAGCTGAAACAGCCAACTTTTACCCCTCTATGGTGCATACATTCAAATACCCTGTCTCATACAAACTCAGGAGAAAATCTGCCATCTGTTGGACTAACACCTCCCAAGGTGAGAAGCCCTTAGAAGTACACTAAGAAGCAAATTTGTTCCACCTTGAGTCATAATTCTTCAAAGAAGACTGAAGAAGTTTTCCACGGGCAACCCATCCAGACCCTCCCTGAAAAAAACTCTATGACACCCTTGGCGATAGTCACCAGACATGGAGCCTGAGGAACTGAGGATTGTGATGGAACCTGTTGGATCTTGGTTGCTTGAGCAGTTGTGGGAGGAGCAGGTTCAAGGACCATTCCCTCTTGGACCATCAAGGGACCACAAGAAAAACTTCACACTGCTCTTTCCGAGTCTTAAAAAGAACCTTAGACAAGAGCATGATTGGAGGGAAGGCCTATGCCCACATTCCCTTCCAAGAGATTGACATGGCATTCGTCACCCATGCCATCTCATCCAGAAACGCGTACACAAATGTGTCGATCTAGTGATTGTCCCATGTGGCAAAGAGATCAATGTGCAGTCAACCCCAAAGAGCCCAGATTGCTTCCACCACTCAGGGATT
The DNA here is from genome assembly GCA_964020975.1 of Hermodice carunculata. Taxonomy (NCBI): domain Eukaryota; kingdom Metazoa; phylum Annelida; class Polychaeta; order Eunicida; family Amphinomidae; genus Hermodice; species Hermodice carunculata. Next base: position 29,574,997 of record OZ026630.1, read on the forward strand.
TAGAGACCGCTCAGTCTGAGTCACCTGTGATTGGCACAACAGAAGCTCGGCTTTGACATTCAGACAACCCGAAATGTGCCAACGGAGGAGCCTGATGTTGTTCTCACGGCACCAACGAAGGATCAATTTGGCCAGAGAGAACAAACTTTTCGATGTGGTACCTCCCTGTTTGTTGATGCACAACACTGTCGTGCAGTTGTCACACATGATCACCAGGATGTGTTTGTTCTCCAGCTGTCACCGAAATTGCACAAGGGTGCAACGGATCACTTCCTGTTCTAGCCAATAAATGGCAAACTGCCTCCACTGTAGAGGCCATTTGCCTGAGGCTGTCATGGAGTCCCAATGAATTCCCCAGCCTCGAATGCAGGCATTGGTGAACATTGTCACCTCGTCGTTGGAGGGAACCAGTGTGTTCACACCACGAGACCACCAACTCAAAATCAACTGATCGTATGGTTTCCTATCCGCTGGGATAAGAGACGCCTCTCTGGAGCCCAGTGATCTTGGAAGTTGAGCTGAATTGATCAACAATAAAGCCTCCCCAGAGGGACCTGAGAGTCAACAGATGTTAGTGTCCCTAACAGGCACATCCATTGGTGCGCCGTCAAAGCCCTTTTGAACTGCTTTAAGAGAGTCCAGACTAGGGGGGCTGGCGCTAGGCCAAATGTCAGAGCTCGGAACTGGCAAGCCTTGCCACTGATTACAAAGGACAGATATTTCCATGACCTCTTGGCCATGGAGACGTGGAGGTACAAGGCTTTTAGGTCAATTGAGGTTGCCCCATGGCATTGTCGCAATGCCACCATGATGAAAGCTGGAGTCTCCATCTTGGAAGTGCTGTTTGACAAAATAAGACTTCAGATGCGACAAGTCGAGGACTGGTCTTTGTCCGCCATCTCTTTTTGGCACTCAAATGAGGCGACTGTGAAAGTCTGGGAACCCATCATCCAACATTGGCTCGATGGCTTGCTTGTCCAAAAGCTTTTGCATGGCTTTGTTCAAAATTTTTCAATCTGCCTCCTTGCGGGGTGGATTGAAAGAGAAGATGTCTCTTAAAAGGGGAGGAGAGTTGCCATTGGAAAACTCCAATGAGTGGCTGTGACGGACGATGTTTCTCACAAAAGCATCATCCGATATGTACTGGTCAGCAAACAACTAGTCGGCCACCGCCTGATCCTTGACAGGAAGGTGGAGTCGGATCGCTGACTGGTGGGCCTGTAATGGTATCAGACTATTGGCACATGCCCCTCAGGGCACTGTGGCCCCTTCTCACCGCCCTTGTGACCAGAAGAGCCCAGCTTCAAAGGCTAGCCACCCTTATTAGGCAGGTTTCTTCCTCCGCTGCTGCAGCTTCGGCTGATGATGGTGGCCACACCCAGCCATGGCATGCAGACGGAAAGTCCCCAGCCCCTTGGCCAACTTTACTTTCCACATTTATGCCTCTTCAAGAGACCTCTGCCACTTCTCCTTGGCCATATGGGCTGACCTCTCCAGGAAGGGGACAATTCTTAAGCCAAAGAGATGTGGATCTGCAGGATCCAGAGGCAGCTGATAAAGCCTCTTTGCTTATAGCTGGCGGCAGGGAGCTGCAGAGAGAAGCGCATTATGGTGCACCAGCTTCAAGTTGGTTTCCAGGGTGATGGCTCTGCTGAGGATGTGGCCCTCAGCACCTTCTTGAGGCCCAGCAGGGTCTCCACCAGTTGCTTGGTGGCTGCTGACACCGTTGGGTCATTACGTGCCTCCTCAAGGAGTTGTGTAGCCCTCCCCACCACGGACGACTATACAGGTGGCAGCCCCAGGGCCTCAGAAGGCCCAGGGCCATCAGATGCCATTACAGGGGGCCTGACAGAGGAAAGAGCACTCACTGTGTTAGCCATAGAGGGGTAGGCACAGCTGCCTCCAAAGATGACTCAGCGCCCCTCTGAAGAGTGGAGCCAGGCATCATGGAGGCGGCGGAAAAAGCTGTAGTGCCCGCCTGTTCCCTGGAGGAAATGGAGCACTCCGGCCTTTTGAGACGTTCACCAAACTTCGTGGACATCACCTCCATTTTCCCCAACAGCACTTGGGTAGGGGCCTCTGTCTGCATAGCCAAAGCTTGCCTTGGAGGTGCCTAGGGAGAAAAGCCAGGAGGAGTAGCTTTAGGGAGAGATGACACCAGAGGAGTCACCTGTGCTCGACCCAAAGCCACTTATGGCTTCCCATCGCCCTTGGTGTTCATTACTCAGGTGATCACCTATGCCCCCCCGCCCCAAGAGGGATGCTACCCATGGAAGCGCCCGAATGAACCACTGAAGCTGTGGAGGGGACCGTAGCTCAGGGACGCCTGACTAAATGACCTGATGTAAAACCCCTGGGAGGCCCAAAACTACTTGCTGGGGCCTTGATTCAAGGACCAGTCTGGGCCTGGCCTCGAGGCTGACTGGTGGAGTCCTTGGCCTGGAAGCCTGGGGCCTCGAGTCCAGGACGAGTGGTCCAATCATGAGGCATCGAGGCCTTGCGCTCACCGGGTGCATCTGCATGCTCAAGCCGTCATCTAGAAGACCTGATGTCTGCCCGACAGACTTTCTGCCACTGAACAGGGGCCATTGTTGACAAACATTGCACAGACTCTGCTCAGAGCAGTTCACACCACTCTTCCTCGTGCAAAAGCAACATGGTCGTTCCAGTATGCCATCCTGTGGTGGTTGGTGTCCCGACAAACGTCCGTTCCAACTTGACATACCAAAAAAACTGTGAGTGATAGAATCAGGTACTGTAGCACCTATTAACTACCATACACAATAAATAGAGAAAGATGCCTAAAAAGGCACAAAAAGGGGAGCTTCCAAACACACGTCCACCGTAATGGATGCCAGTGTAGGAAACTGAAGTGTGCATGCTTGCTTGTCTGTATTGCTGCCATCAGGAGACTGTGTCACTCCACAGTGCTTGGGGGATCAATGTAGCAGCATGGTATGGCATTGGATCCGTCGAAATTTTCAAGTGGGGGCTCTGGCAAAGCACCCAAGTGCGTGGAAACCACCATAAGTGACCTACAGTGTTGTACTGTGTCCTCAAGATACATGTTTATTATATTACTCATCTATCCATGTCAGTCGAAAAAATGTTGCATATGTCCAGCATAAATTGAATATGGACCTGCAACAGAGAATGAAATGGCCTTATGCACTTGAAAAACAGCATCAATGCTCACGACCACAGATTGAAAGTGAACACATTTAACATCACCAAATATCAATGTCAGTCTTGATGGTCGTACCCCAGAAAATGTTAAATGCGACAACTTATTAGATATGAAAGTGGCCATGCATTGTTTTAAAGAACTGTCCAGTGGTTCATAAATCCACATGTAAATATTTATCTATCTGAAGGGGTACAGTGCTTTTTAAACCCTGCATAGGTCACAGAGCTTGTGATCACTCTTGAATGTCTGTCTGTCTGTCCGTAAACCTTTTGTTTGTGAATGCAATACAGTCCAGTTTTCAAGGCAAGTCATTTTGATGTCACTAAATACATCTTATTTGGCAATATCTTAAAATTGTTTGGTGATATCACTAAATCAGCTAGGGTTATCTCTAATTCATTTAGAAATATCACTAAATGATTTACAGGTATCAATTAATGAGCGCATTTAGCAGTATTGCCAAATGATTGAGCAGGATCGCCATATGGATTAAATGTCAAAATGGCTTGCCATACACTACACTGTAGATCCTGGGAGGCCTCTACTAGTAAGAATATCTATACATGTATACCATTAAAGACCAGGCTTCCTGAGCCGTTGTCCAAGATAATCATACTTCCTAACAATACAGCAGGAATGCAGGATGAATCCAAGCTGCCAGAGCCACGCACAGGTTCAAAGTGCTAATGTTCCCGCTAGCTTCTAGTAGAGACTTGTAAGAACTCACAACAATATCAATACAGTATGAAAATGTTTATTGACATGTAATAAATGCATACAAATATCTGTTGGCAGGCTTGTGAAAATGTGTCCTCTTCAAAAATAAACACACTGTAAGCTCCTTAAAATCCTGCTACATATCCTAGCAATAAATAAACTGGATCAATTTGAGATATTTACAACTGAATATAAATCCACTTTTTAAATTTAAAATCTAATTGCCTAATAAATCTGGGTCAGTTGAAAGCTTTGCACACATAAAACTGCAAAGTAAAGGATAGAATATTTCATAAACTATGCAAGCTAACAGTGTACTTAGTAACTTAAATACAGTTACTCAATAAATTTGATCAACATGATCAGAGTATGAAAAATATCCATGTTCAAATCCTGGGCACAGTGGCCAAAAATAAGTCTCCATGTATTCTGATTTTGTTTTCTGTCTTAAAATGTTTTTTTTTGTTTTTTGTTTTTTTTAAAGAAAGAACCCAATCCCCTCTACAAGGTCAACTTTTATGTCCAGTGTTCTTAATTAACAATGTACGGGTAACCAGCTGAAAATTATTCTGGAAAGGAACACTCCATGAATATTAAACCTTATGCCCTTAACATGACCAAAACCAGCTGGATTTTAAATGTCATTTGCATAATTTTCACTGTAATTTCAACATTAATTGGAACCAGTTTTACTGGAATTTGTACAGTAGTCCTAATAAAATAGCATACCCTTAATCAACAGCTTTCTTTGGTGCAAGTTGGCCACTTGATGATCAACCTGAATCAAGGAAGTCTGTTGATTACTTTGTTCCAAGGGACAGGGGTCGAATCAAACTTGGCTGTGGCATCTTCCAGAAATCCAGCTACACAGAGACTTTAGTTATCACTGTAATTCTGGGTTGTTACTTTTGTTTTCTCCACATGGAAAGCTAACAAATCAGCTTTAATGCTATGGTGTCCAAAATATTTAGAGCTATTGGGGTGACTGACCCATACCCAAGTGACATACTTCATCTCTCATGGACACCTGAATCCACACTCTTTACCAAAACTTCCCAAGTTCTTATTTACCTTGTGGTAGCAGTAATGAGAACGGGCCATGGCCATATTTGATTCAAGAGCTTACCCTTGGCCTGAAGTCACAACTTCATTAGACTCTAACCCAAGGGACACAAGATTTATTTATGAAAACAACTAGTGTCTTTCTCCTATTTAGCTTTTACTGTAAACATGATGCAATAGTCTCTTACTTGACACACCATCAGTCTTGAGAAAAGAGCTTGTGCTGGTCTCCTTTCGTTTGTGTGTGTGCAATTTGTTATTTATGCCTGCAATAAAAGAGTAGTATGTCAAAGGATAACAGCTTGATGATGGCCTCAGATTGCCCTGTGAGACAGGTCTCACTCTATCTACACAGACATGTTGGCAGGCCCCGGTGTAGACAGGACTGCATGATCAACAACCTGTCTTCCACCTTCATCACATAATGACCTTCATAAAATGCCATATGTTTCCAGTTTTACCATATCATTTGGAAACAAAATAAAAGTAGAACATAGTCACTGGGTACAAAAGCACAAACAAGTTTGTCTGCAATCACAGAATAGTTTACCATTACGGGCTGCTTTCTTTCAAAACAATTCATTTTTACATCATTCCATTTGAAAAGACATAAGAATTTGCTACAGCCAATTTGGACACTTCTCAAAGGAAGACAAAAATATAATTTAATGTTCATATACACCGCCATTTGGTTTGTGCCGCTACAGCAATACTTTCCTCTTTCACTGATATAAATGGTTCAATTTTGTCTTGCTTGGTATTACAACAGGACGGGGTTAGAGTTTTCTCTTTGCACACACAGGAACTGGACTTTACAAGCCGTAAATGACGCAGCAGCAGCAGCACATCAAGCACATGTTTAACCTGCCTACACTAAACATACACAATTCTAGCCACACATTTACATCTCTCATCATATTTGAGGTATATATTTTCTTTTATGAACACTCATTTTGCCCCTTGACTAACCACGGTGCCAGTGTTCATTTTCATTCAACATTTGGTGCCACATAGCATAAAAATGACTGCTGTTTAATGGTAACACAGGTAAGAACTGTCACACACATATTGTCTGAGGTTATTTTAAAATTGGCAACCCAACTGTGATTATAAGACAAACCAATGGTATAAGAATGCACACCAATCCCTTCATCTCAGTGAATCACACTATAGTAGTATATCTTGTACCAGTGAATCACACTATAGTAGTATATCTTGTACCAGTGAATCACACTATAGTAGTATATCTTGTACCAGTGAATCACACTATAGTAGTATATCTTGTACCAGGTTCTGATACTCAATATCATGCACACCCAGTCTGAAGACAGCAAAACAGAAAATTGAAGTCCTGCATGTACAATGTATAAGCATATGCCAAAAGAGCAAGGTCTTACTCACAATTTTCTCCCACTCAAAATGTTTGAATGGTCCTCACCATATCTATTTTCCATGTTTTTAAAGGAACCTGTAACATTTGTGTATACACAGAATTGACTTAAGACAACCTGTGTACAAACTTTGTTTCTATCTTAAGACCACCAATTCAGTCCCACATGTTCGTTTTCAACTAAATGATATGCCCTATTAAGACCACATTGTTTAGTCTCTTTTGTGGTTTTAATAGGGAGATTCCACGGTACATGAATTCCACCGGTCTGCCAATCAAGCATCACATGCAAAATTTCATCAAACCATGCCACAGTCATTGCCTTCAGAATTAACTGTGCAGATCACGTAGCTGGCAACTGTTGTCACATAACAGGAATTCTGGGCCAAATCACAAAATCAGGAGTACTTTTAAATAATTCTACCGAAACAGTTTTCATCATGACCAATTTTCCAATGTGGAAACTAGACTATCCACAATTGCAAGTTTCCATTTGAGTCTGTCACCAGTTCCATGTGATATTTGACACATCTGCATAGAAAAGTGTATTTTTGTGTTTTGTTACAAGAGAAACCTCCTATGTTCTGAGTTACCTCTAAACTCTGGCACCAACAATAGCATTTTAAAAGTGTGGAGTCAGTAGGACTCAGTGGAAGACTATAGTGAAACCAGACCGTTCTTTCTTTTTCAGATGACATATAGCTCAAGTACCTTCCTTAGTGCACACGACACTTGACATATTGCAGTGGAACCTGGCCCAGCATTTGATACAGTGCTACCTGCTCTACAGAGTGAACACATTCTTCTTTAACACTGCCCTTTCATGACACAAAAGTCTATTTCTCTAGTGAATTTAGTGGTCTTCAGAGACAATTCCAATAAAACAACCCCCTGCCTTGAAAGACCACCTCTTCAAGACATTCTGTTCAGTACTTTTCATATTATTTCTACCTCCTGAGAGACCACCTGTCCTGAAAGAGAACGTGGTCACCCCTGGGGTGGTCGTTCAAGTCAGGTTTCACTGTATTTTAAGACCACTTGCACTTTTTGTTGGCAGTAGGGGCAGTCCTAAATACCAGGTATGACTGTGTTGGCCCATCTGGTCTGCCCCTTTAAGACAAATGTAGCTCTTCTTGACGTTTTCAGCCCTGTCCAAAGCTGAACCCCAGGGTCTGCTAACTTCCTTAATAGACTCCACAGCAGAGTCATGAAGGCCTTTGTCAATTGTTCATTGCACTGCCTGGCATCATGGCTTGCAAGGCAATGCAAAACCAATGACTTTGCATCACATATGCATGTACTTGACAATTTCATCTTCACATGAGTACGAAAATATAATTGAGATACGAAATCCAAGAAAACATGCAGGGAAAAAAATCTTCTGGTTTAGAACAAAACATGGGGCCAAGGGAAATGGCAATACTTCAGTCTGCAAATTATCATACAAAGGAACAGACAAAAAAAGTAAGGGCTGGCATCAATTTGCAAGTTTTTGCTCTTCAGTGTAAATCTGGCACAAATGGATTTTTCAGAGATCCAGCAAAACAAATCGTACCTAGATAATATTCCACACACAATCATCCCCACACACCAGACACTCTGACCACACTTTTTCTTCTAACTGGAGGAATTTCTTTGTAATTCTCTTACTTCTAAATACTTGCCCATGGAACAAGAACAGGATTATCCTTTCTCGAATACACATTCTCCAAGACAAGAAACCTGGCAGTGTCTAGCTCACACATCCTGCCTGGTGCGCACTCTGGTGGCCACTACCAGCCAAACTGGGAACATCACTTCAATACATCTTAAGTCTTCTCAGTGTATTGGACTTGCCCTCAGAGAATGAGATGGCCATAACAGGGGAAATTGGATGGGCTTCCATGATGTTCTATGAGTAAATATTATTAATATCTGTAGTAATTGCTGGGATATTCCTCATATTTGGATCACATTATGCTACCTGTGGATAAACAACAGGAATATATCAAGAGACTTAAGGGCAGTGTGGAAATCTCTGTCTTTGAAGACACTAAAAACAGATGTCAATACCCAAATGAACTCAGCCTAGCTGTGAACAACTGACAAGGCAGCTCCAAAACTGTGACACAACTTTCCACAGCACATCCAAATGCACTGAACTCCAGCCTAGCTGGGACCATTACACCAGGCAGCTACAAGACTGACAGAATGACTGCTAAGGAGCCAGTCAAATACGCTCAACAGTAAGTGGCAACATGAAAAACCTTCAGTCTGCAACTGACCATTTAAAGGGCAACCTGAATTAAAAGTTACCAAGCCTACAAAATCTTGCTGATACATGTAAAAGGTACAGGAGTCTCTGTCTTCTAAGGCCACTCTCATAATGGACCATTGGGCTTAAAAGACCATCTTTCAATAGGGATATTTTGGGAAGTAATTTTCCTGCTGTTTATACCCCGCATGACAGACTATCATTTGTTGGTTCCACAAGGTGATGTCACCAGGCAACTGCCACTCAATTATGGGATGCCCCCTGCACAATCTCATAATATCTACCCATGAGACATTCCTGAGACCATCCAACAGCCGAAAGAGCTTGAAAGCTGAAGAGTATTTAAGGCATGAAGTATCTGTAATTTTTGGTCCCTCCTCTGCTGCCTGCCTCAGCTAGACCTGTACCGAGGATCACACAGCCCAAACAGTGCATTCTGGGACAGAAAAGGAAAAACATGTACATATAAACATCAGAACGATCTTAAGACCCTCTTGGCCAGGGTAACAAATATATTGACCCTGCTGACCTTGAAAATAGGTCAAGGTTGCCAAATGTCGAACTCGGGCAAGCTTCCAATGAGCTACTTGTACTGTACATGTTTTATGATAGCTAGGACAAGAGAAAATTGGAAGCATAACCTTCAAAGTGATGTCTGTAGTTTGGCCAGCAGTAGCTGTGACAGAGTGAAGCTGGCACCGCATATAACCTGCCGGTTAGTGTTTCTTCTCTCACAGAATACACATCTCTCTCGGACATGAATAATCTTTTTGTTGTTCCATATGCAGCGTATTTTGACATAAATATAAACATTTCAAAAATAAAACATGAAATTTGTGTGTTCATATCCAACTTCAATTGAGCATAGTACAGAACCATATAAACATTGTACCATGTAGTGAATTTAAACCTTTAGTTTTGTTCCGTTCAAGTTGCCATTGTCATACTGGTACCCTTTAACAGCTTTGATTCAGGTCACTCCATGTGCAGTTATGACCCATTTTTGTAATGTTGTGGGCCTCACTTTGATAGCCCAAGGTTGCCCTGTGTTGGGTTCACACCATTCAGACTTGAGTGTTTCAGATCTGTATGAGAAGGGGGCTCTAAATGAAGATGTATGATGATCGTTAATTTATCCGACTTATTTGTGTTTGTGCATGACGTTTGTCTTGTAACAGAAGAGATTTTGTGACCAAGATCTGTGAGGGTTTCTTGTAGTGCTGTTTTCTCCAATAGGAACAATGATAATGCAACTGGTCTGCCCATCACAAGGATGAAAAGCAGACAGCTGTTGCAACTCTGCCCACATGCATACAGTCCTTCAAAGAAACACAGGCTGAATGAAATGAACATATTTCAGTTACAAATGATGTGAAACAAGTGACTATTATTCAGTGTTTATGAACAAACAGCACAAATACATTTGTGACTGTTCACAGATTTGCAAGGCTGTGTACCTGAGAGGATAATACTAATGCCACTCTATCTCCTCCCCAAGACCTTAAGTCACACATGTCACTGACAGAGGAAGCAACACTACCATTCTGTTCCTCAACACCAGTAAAAATAATTAATTTTGACAATTATCTGTGGAAGATTATTCAGTTTTACAAAACAAGTGGGCTGGGTGAACAGCCCAAGCTCAGCTGACCTAGAAATTCATAATAATGTTGGCCCGGTGACTTTGGGATAAGGTCAAGTTCACCCATGTACTGTTTAAGTCTGACCTTCCTAGAAAACACTAACATGGTCCTGGATCCAATAGGTCTTAAGTCATCAATGTTTCATGTTAGTGGCCCTGTGACCTTCGGAATGAAGTAAGGTCACACATATACTGTCTGAGTGTGTCCCTAACTGAGGACCACTACCATGTAAAATATTAGTCTTGGCTGATGTAGTTCTCTAGTTTCCAGCTAAATCATAGAGATTAATTCACCAAAATGGCTCTATGACTTTGTGAATGCTGTCAAGGTCATCCATAAACTGTGTAAATCTCATTCTGCTGCCTTTCAAAAATCACTGGGGCATGACCATTTGAAAAACCTTGATACAAACCTACTCAAACTACATTACCACCGAATTAAAAGTAAATGTAGCCGGTGGTTTTAGAGAAGTTGAAAACATAAGTTACCATTGCAATCCCCATAGACTTGCATAGTAATTAATACAAATAACTGCATCAACAAAAACAAAAAACAAAAACAAAAAAAACTCGTAAAAATATCCCAAGGAATGTGACCACTGGAACAAGCTTGTAGGGAACCATGTAAGATATATCCTGACCAAGTGTGAAGTTAATCTGGATGATGGTTTTAGTGCAAAAGTAAAAAATGTGAATTACTATAGCAATCCCCAATTGACTTACACAGTAATCAATAGGAATGCATGCATTAACTGATACGTACGTACCCAAACGGAAAAATTTGGTTAAAAATCAGGGATCTGCAGCATCACCATATAGTGTTCAACTTTGTGCAACCCTTCCGCAAGCTTGAATTTCTACCAAGGTTCATCACAATCTGAGGAACCATTTCTGAGAAGACATCAAAAACAACTTTACCACACAAAAATTCATTCCAAAAAATCAACAAAAAAGTGCCACACCATCTGTTGAACAAATTAAGGTCTATGGGTCTCCAAAAGTGTACCTATGCAATTTCAAGCCAATTGGCTAAGCAGTTTTACACAAGATTTTGCCAAAACTAAAAAATAAAAATAATAAATAAAATAAAGCAAAATTGGTGGAGACCCACCTAAGGTAGCCCCCCATCAAGTTTGAAGTGAATCTGGCAAATGGTTTTGGAGAAGTAGAAAGTATAAACTGTGGACAGGCAGACCAAGTGATGTAGGAAGGACCATCCTATAACCTCAGCTGACTCATCAGTCAGGTGAGGCACAAATTCATCAAAAAATCCTAAAATCATTGGAGATGACCATTAACGCAAGTTGGTAGAGACCCATCCAAGGTACCATTCCACCAAGTTTGAAGTCAGTCTGGCCCGGAGCATGACTACTTGAGCACTGTTAGTGGAAACCCACCTAGGGTACATTCCCACCAAGTTTGAAGTCAGTTAGGCCTGTAGTTTTTGAGATGTCAAAAACATGGAATTGTGGATGACAGATGGGTGAACAGATGCCTAACCCAGATGTAAGATCAACTGCCCGACAAGTCAGCTGAGCTAAAAAATATTTCAATTTTGTAAATTTATCAGCAAAGCATATTTCAACCTAATCTGTATTTAAATACTGCAACTGGGTTGTTTTCCAAGGTACACCACTAAATTACCCACCACTGAAGTGTCATACTAATATTGTCATTCATGCTATAATTTAAAAGCGAAATTGGCTAAAAGTCAGTCAAAATAACCATATCTGAAAACAACATAAATCTTAAAACCTGGGCATAAAATTAATTTCTGTGACTCTTTTCCACAAATATCAAAGGTTTTATCTGTGATTTTTTTTTTCAACAGTTCCCTTACAGACCATTGTTGTAAGCTGTCATCTGTCCCACCTGCTCTTTTTTGAAAGATAAAAGTATCTTGACGGGAAACATGGTAACTAAAACAAGCAACATAAGTGTAAGTGTAATCATTGTCTGCAGAGCCAGATTTGTCATGATCAGTGGTAACTTCAGTGAGGTTGAAATACTTGTAAAACAATGGAGAACTCACTTATCTATTGAACAGAGGCATCTCCTAAGTATAACAGCAAATTCATTGTGGATTTCATCAAGTCATGTCAAGTGTTTATTTTCCAGAAACAGGATCACCTGCTTTATTAAATTTACTCCAAAACTGTAAAAACAGGAGAACTGCAGCCATCCACTCTTTGCAAACCTGTTTGAAATACTTCTTGTCCGCTGTTAATGCTGAGCCAACAGGCTACTATCAAATTTTTTTTTCTAGTGTGTATAAATATACATGTACCTGAAAACTAAATTTGACATACCCCAAGCACAGAAAAGTATGTGACAAGATATTTCATTTTGTAATCTTGAGACTTTAACATTCTATTTTCTTTTTGAGTTTCACAGCAATCAAGTTATTTAGCATTGATGTAGCCTTCTTTTTGTAATAAATAACTGTTGTGGAAATTCATTGAATCACTGCAGATTTCTACACAAACACCTGAAGGAATATAATCTGGACAGATGCACTGCATTCATTCCCAGTTCTCATTACATCCAAAGCACAGTCTTCTTTTCTTGCCTCCACTCATGTTATGTGTACATGGATGAAACCCTGTCAGTGGTTTATTTAGAAACCACTGGTTCAAAATGAGAATCCAGCCACATTGAAACTTGAGTTATCAACTTCTAACCAACTACAACTGTTTGTGGAGGACTGGCTGAGCTTTTCCAAATCTGATACACTTGCAATTCTCCCTGATGTAAACACTAGCAAGTCTCCCCGATGTAAACACCACTTGTCATAAGCCCTTTTCCCTGTGAATTAACCCTGAGTCAACAGCTGTCCTTGGCATGAGCTGGGTGCAAAGTGCCCACCTCATGCCAAGGAAAGCTGTTGACCTGGGACTTGTTTATCATGATAGGTCTTGCATACAATTTTCATCCAGATCATTTTTCATTACGATTGGAATTGCCCCAAAACATTGAAGCAGACGATGTTTAACCACTAGCCAATTTTGGCCTGTTTAAGGGGAAAAGGGTTGGAGACAGACTTTGTGACAGAGTGAGACTTTTCGCCTGGGGTGCAAGCAAAGATCCAAGTGTCCACATTGCCAGGGTTTACACATTGAAGTCACCACTGTCAACAGCTGGACAAACCAGCCATCATCTGTTCATGATATACACACCAATCGAAAATGAAATGACAAGAAACACAGATACTGCTCCAACTTTTGGCAAGCTATAAAATAAGTTACACTATTTCTTCTCAGTGACACCAATCCCACACTATTTTGTTTTTCTTTCAGTTGCACCATGTTGCTGTTTATGCTTGACCAAATATAGGGAATCATTCTTTCAGGCCCATCAAACTACAGTCCTGGCTACTTTAAATTTACTTGCAGTCTCTTTACCATTCACCCACATCCATTCACCTGGTTTATCCCGTACTGCCCACACCCACTTCAGTCACACCTGGTCATATAAAGCATGAGCAACTACATTTTCACAGAGGTAGTAATGATAGTATTGTATATACACACTTAAGGCCACAGCTTGAGGGGTCAATGACATCACATTTTGTAAACAAATATCTATGTTCTGTGAATATCAGGCATCACAGGCTTGGAAGACAAGAAATTGGTTCTCAGCAGCTTTGATCAAGATTAATATTATTGCAAAGTATATTATTATACATAGGAACTGAGTCCAGAGTTCTGAGACAGATATTCTCAACCACTGCATTGTATGGACAGCTGTGGTCCTGCGGCAACAAGTCACCAGCAGGGGGCACAGCATTACACAATGACAATACTACTGGGAAACTTCATCAAACAACTTTTGGTGCTGTTTACCCCATCAGGAACCAAAAATATCAGAACTTTAGCAACAATTTGGCTTTTACTGAGATAAGATTCACACAGATATTTAATTTTACCCATGTATAATTGAAGTCTACAAATACATGTAGTTAGCTTGATGATGTCTCCCACATTGTAGCTTACTATATATAATTATGTACAATTGCTGGGACCCTATAAACTGAACACATTCACATAAATGTACTATCCTGACATTATGCCTATACAAGTGGTCACCAGCTAAAGCCTGTATGTTTCTAACTGTTCTACACTGTACAGGCCAGGAATGTTAACATTTTCTACATAACACTGCTATATTATATTTCTCTGTGGCAGTGGTAGAGGCATACATGTGTATGCTCCACTGTGTGTGGAGTTTTCATTGAACCAGTCTATGCATAGTCTGGATCCCCACTTCCCAGGTGCTGGAGTCGGTTTGATACCAGTCTTGTGGCTCCCCCTAATGGGAGTGATGCAAAGCAGTTGGTGTACCCATGAATTGGCAGGCAGTCACGTGGAGGTGGTACAGGGAAATGGCAATCTCTGCCTCTTCATATTGTTCTCATATGGCTCTGAGAGCACAAGCCTTTCTCAAGACCTGTCTGAACGTTTCTTCCTTTTCACCAAATCTTCTTGCAAAAGATATATAGATTGGAAAAGAGTTGGGAATGATGGGCGATTGGAAGGCTTTTTACTCCAACATAGTCTCATTAAATCATACACAGCTGGCGGTGTGTTGTCTGGACATGACAACACTTTTTCGTCCTTAATGTACTTGACTACCTCTTCATGGGTCATACCATAGTAAGGCTGTAAAGCAAATGAGAATACCTCCCACAGTACAATTCCATATGACCAAACGTCTGATTCCACTGTGAACTTATTGTACAGTATAGATTCTATAGGCATCCAGCGAATGGGGATGGCATCATGCTCACTCCCCTTGTAATAATCTCCACTGCGTATATTTCTTGTCAGACCAAAGTCTGAAATTTTGACAGTAAGACCTTCTCCGACTAAACAATTCCTTGTTGCCAAGTCTCTGTGGACATAGCCTTTTTCTGACAAATAGACCATTCCAGCGGCTATCTGCTTTGATATTTCTAGCTGCTCGATGTGGTCTAACTTTGGCATGTCATTTGACAAGATTTCTTCTCGACTGCGTCGTCTCACTATGAAGTGTTCAGGACTGCATAATCGAAGAAAATCATTGAGGTCTCCCTTGCTCATGTATTCAAAGAGTAAACACATAGGCTTGCCTATTGCACACACACCCAGCAGTTTCACTATATTTGGGTGGTCAAAGTCCACCATCAGAGATGCTTCTCTTTCAAAATCTCGCTGCATTTCATCATCAGCATCCTCCTTCAACATTTTTACAGCAACAATTGTCCAGTCAGCTCCTTTTATTAAGTTTGGTGCTTTGGCCTGGAAAACCCGACCAAAGGCCCCCTCGCCAATATCTCTTATATATACAATATCATTGCGAGGATACTCTAACTTCTCTAGCTTGGGATGAAGGATACCAACTGGTGCCCCCTGGTGGTATGAAACATTTGATGGAAGTTTATCAAGGTCAATGTCAAGGTCATCTTGAGGTGTGACATTGTAACGTATACGTTGACCTTGTAGATACATGCGGTGGCACATAACACTAATGAGTACAACCAGACATAGAGATATTGTAGAAATTGAAGCAACGATGACAATAGTTTCCACGGTGAGCATGGACTTGTAGTCTGTAGGATTCTGTGTTATGTTATCTTGGACACCGTTGCCTGTTGTATCATTATCTGAAAGAAATAAAAAGATGTTGAAGTATCATAAAAGCTTAGTGTATGCACAAGGATACCCACGGTGAAAATTGGTTTTGAGAAAAAAAACTGGTAAAGGAGCATTATAAAAGCAGTATGTACAGACAGGAAGTCATAATTTGATAACCAACTTGGCTCTGCAAGAGGATCAGCACTATATTCCACATCAAATCCTGATGTAAATAATTCTTCAGGTTTCATCCCAAAATATAACTCATTAAAATTATCATTATCCTTTAAAATTGAGTCAAGATTACCCAAATGCAATTCAACCCAGGCCTTACTGAGGGTTATTATCATATTCAATGTCAAAGCATTTGTGTTAAATTTCATGATCTTACCTAAAATACTTCTTCAGTCATCAACTCAAAACTAAATTAACTGAAAGTACTGTGTGTGATCTTAGAAATTACGTCGAGATCATCCACATGAACAATAAACACTATGAGACCGAAGTGTGTCTCTGTGTCTTTCAAACACAGTTGGTCCTGTGGTTTCAGACATGTTGCCATTTAAGATACATCATCATTGTCTTGCCCATGAGATATAAATGTACAATGTATAGTATCAATAGTAATGTATATATACATGTACTTATTGAACATTAGCACATGAAAAGTCACAAAAAAATCAGGAAATGGCATCAGCTCCTCCCAGGGAACAACTGCGCTAGAAGTTCACTCCAGGTACATCTCCACAAAGTTTGAAGAAAATCCAGTCAGTAAGTTTGGAGTGAAAAAAGACGACCTGTTGTCACCTCCTATGTGCACAGTGTAGACCCTCGAGACCAGTAAAAACTGGCCACTGCATTGAGGGTTGCCCCTGACTGCTGTGCATTGAAAGGATTATATTACAATGTATTGTACATAAAAATGTTATTTTGCACAGGAATTCTTGTTTCTGAGTGAAACAATCATTTTCAAATGATTGTCGGGGAAAAGTATGAAGACAATTACTCTTTCCCTGAAATCTGACGAAAATTGCTTTGGAATGCAATTATGCCCACAGCTTAACTAAAAAGGTACCAAGTATAAGGGAAATCAAATGGGTGTTGACAATAGGCTTGGGCAGGACTTGGAAATCTGAGTCTGCAAACTCCCCATTTTGACATAAACTGGGTTTGCATTTCATATCTACTCCGTCATAAAATTGTTCAAATCTAGGTGTTCTCTTGAGAAATCGGGTGTGGAAAACACAACTGCACACCTGGCTGGCTAATACAATGGTGCTGATCCACAAAAAGGTGCCCTGGAATGCTGGCAGGTGCAACTGCAGAGAAGTAACCACAGGTGCAAGTTTTCCTGCACAGTATCTTCACTTCATCTGGGAACATTATAAGCTCCTTCAAGTTTCTTTCCATAAAGTGAACTGGAGCATGATTTATGCACAGAACATACACATAGTCCAGAGCCTGCAGTAGTGTATTCTTCCTAACTTTATGTTATTCTTAATACAGTAAGATTGGAATGTCCCTGCATATAAAGATACAACTCATGGTGGTTCCATCAGCCAAATTGCATTGTTTCTTCAGTATAGGTAAAAAAAAACTGTAAAGAGCAAAAGTATTATACCCTGGATGTAGGTTATAGTTGAATTCTGCAATTTTGTTTACATTTCCCAATTTTGATATGGATTTTCACACTCTACAACCTTTAACACTTTTCCACTCAAATCACCAAAAAGTGCCCAGATGTAAATTGCTGTCTGCTTGGATATTTTGTCTGAAATTTCTCATTACTAGAACACACTTTGCCTCAGATTTGTATGTAAGACCATCCACAATGGCACGTCCTAGGTCAATAGCTTTTCTTGGCATAGGCTGGGTACAATGTGTCCAACCAGTGCCAAGGAAAGCTGTTGACTTAGCTGTACTCTGACCAGGAATGTGTTAAATGATTACTGAAATAACAATTTTGTTCAGTAATGGATCAATATTTCCAAAGAAAACATTTTAAAATAAAGCTGTCCCTGATACAACAATGCCAGTATAAACATGTCATGCAAGATTATGATCTATCAGACATCAATAAAAGTTCCAGATGACCAGCTGGAGTGGACCAGCTGGTGCAGAGCTTAGTATTAAAGCTTTCCAGAAACTGCTAACGCAAAATCATTTGTGGCAGATAGAAGTATAAACTGCTCGGAATTTAATAGGATATCTACCACCCCATTTTGTACAAGGGAAACAAAAATCTAGAAACTATCTTTCCATTGCATTGTTTTCTCACAAAATATATTGCCTTACTGGACTGCTACATTTGGAACTAGAGCTGGACATACTTACCACACTTTGGAATGTGACAGTACTGCCAGCGGATCTGAGTGTTCATAGTGTAACACCAAGGCATTTTTTCCTCTCCCCCTGGATTCCTGCAATGATTGTCTGAGTTTTGCAGGATGGGGAATATACTGGGTTGTCTCTGGTGTCTGTGTGGGCTGTTGGAGGCCCAGGGCTGGCAGGGGATACCTGTTTCGGTAACATTCACTGCACCCACATAGTAGCGCCCATCCTTGCTGTAGCACTGGCCTGCAAGTGAAAATCCCTCATGTGTATGTAAAGCGCATTGTTGCACAAGTATCTTTTACACAAAACTAAGCTGTGATGGAAAAGATGCAGGCAAGATACAAAATCACTGGATTCATTCTATGCTGGCAACACTTTGGCCTGTACATGTATATCTGACTGGAATAAAAAACAGAAGTATACATTCTTTTCACATAAAAATTAAACAGTTTTCATTTAAACAGAAACTAACAGGGGAAATTAAAAGGCAATCAGAGATTGCTGGATCCAGGTCCAGATAAATAGGTGCGTAAAGTTTCATGATTCTAAGTCAAATGACATCCGAATTATAGCCCGGGCATGAAGTGTAATGTGGTTTAACATCAATGTATCACCATGACTCAGACATTTGACCAAGTACCCTACTTTTGTCTCATGACACACATTCAGGTCAAGATGTGTGTGAGTCAAGTTTCATGAAACTAAGTTAAACAGTAAAGGAATTATACCCCTGACACAATTTTACAAGAATAGGTCACTGTGTGACCCAGATGCTTGACCTAGTGACCTGCTTTTATGCATTACACACTCTGGTGGCCAGATACACCTGTGC
This sequence comes from Hermodice carunculata, assembly GCA_964020975.1. Classification (NCBI taxonomy): domain Eukaryota; kingdom Metazoa; phylum Annelida; class Polychaeta; order Eunicida; family Amphinomidae; genus Hermodice; species Hermodice carunculata. The sequence continues at coordinate 29,594,027 of OZ026630.1, forward strand.
GTAAGTTTCATCATTCTAAGTTGAAGGACAAGAAAATTATAGCCGGGGCACGAATAGCCAGGACCCAAATACTTAACCTAGTGACCTACTTTTGTTTTGTAACACACCTTTATGTCAAGTTATATGTGTGTCAAGTTTCATGAAACTAAATTAAATAGTGAAGGAGGTATAGCCCAGACACGATTTTACAAGGATACGTCACCATGACCCAGATACTTGACCTAGTGACATACTTTTCATTCATAAAACACCTTTATGTCTAGATGCACCTGTGTGTAAAGTTTTATTAATCTAACTTGAAGGACAACAGAATTACAGCCCGGACATGAAGTGTTATGTAACCAAGTTAAACAGTAAAGAATTATAGCCCAGATATGATTTTATAAGGATATATCACTGACGAAGATACTTGACCTAGTGACCTACTTATGGTACATGACACACCCTTGTGTGTAGATGCACTAGAGTGTAAAGTTCCATTAATCTAAGTTACATAGTAAAGGAATTATAGCCCGGACACATATTTACAAGAATATGTCACTTGTCACTATGACCCAGATACTTGACCTAGCGACCTAATTTTGGCACATGACACACCCTTATGTCCACATGCACCCATGTGTAAAGTTGTATTAATCTAAGTTGAAGGACAAGTGAATTATAGCCCAGACACGAAATGTGGATGCACGGACACAAGGAAAAAGCGATTTCTATATGCCCTTAGGAGGGGGGCATACTTAATATATTGACTCTGCCTAGTCTCCTAACTGAATAAGTTTCAAATCTTAATGTTTCAACACTAGTGAAGAACTTTTTTTTTGCCTACGTGGGGTTGCCTCTTGGGGCAAAGATTACTGCATCATTCATACTTACGAGTTAATAGTTCTGGCTTAATCTTAAACAGGTCTACTTTGGTGCAGGTGTGAGACTTGTTCGTCCAGCTGGGCAGATGGGTACAGTTGGGGAGACGGAAATGACCTCGACTCTTGAAGTAGGCACCCTTAGCTTTGTTGTCATTAATAGTGATCCACTCACCAAAGCAGAACAGATACTGCATGGCCAGGCAGTCCTCCCTGAATTACAAAGTTATAAGTATTTAGGTCAAAGATACTACATGACCTTGTCTTCCCTGTATTACAAAGGAACAAATATTTAGGTCAAAGATACTGCATGGCCTTGTCCTCCCTATATTACAAAGTAATAAACATTTAAGTCAAAGATACTGCATGACCAGGTAGTCCTCCCTATATTACAAAGTAATCAATATTCAGGCTTATACTGCATGGCCTGGGTGTCCTCCCTACATCAGAATGTACGATAGCAATAGGTGTTCAGCTACAGTTTCCTTCCAAATTTACAACACATTGGTCACACTTTGATTTAACTTAAACTGACAGAAAATTCCACAATGACTGTTCCAAAATTATCAAGCTTGAAATTTAGTGTATATGAGTAATGCACACAAAACTTCATATAAGGCCTGTGGACTTGTGACAGTTGCTTATTTAGTCAGTTAATATGCTTTCTTTCTTCTACTCAAAATAGGTTTCACAAGGATTTACCACAAACAATGCATATTCTACAATTTTATCAACTTTGGCAAAACTAGCTCACTTTGATTTTTAATGAGGCTCCAAAATAACCTCATGGACCAGAAGCATTGAGATACAACCAAGCTGTGGACATAACACATGCACCATTTAACCTGCTATATTCACGCTTATGGGCCAAAGTTGGTAGAAAGTAGTCAATTGTCACCCCTCCCCTCTCTACAACTGACATGATCAAATACAACCCTTTTGCTGTTACTTTTTGAAACAAAACATGTTTAAACCAGATACAACTTTTAAAGGCTCCGTTTGAGTCAGATTTTGGGCATAACAGGCTATCACACCAATGTCCTTGCCAACATTAATGGCACTTACTGACAGTACTTTAAATTATGTTAAAATGGACACAATAAAGTGGATAACATGTTCATCGAATAAAACACACTATTCACATTTCAATACTACTGTCTGACATGTCTGCGAAGTATGACAACGCAATATAATTGATTCAGAAAGCAAGTGACAGGAAAACCATAGCATGAAGAGTTCTCTCCTGGGCAACTGTATATGACAAGCTTACTGACCTGCACAGTGGTTTAGGTAGAGGGAGGCCGGTTGATCTATCACAGTCAGGGAATGCATAGTGACACAGCATCTCTACAGCTGGTAGGCGGCAAAATTTGTCAAAGGTGCTCAGCATTTCCTCGAACAGTCCAAGAACTATATTCTCATTGACCTTAAGTGGGTTCTGGAATGAAGTGTTGTAGAAAACAGTCTGGGATCCCAAGAACTTCTTGCACACCGTACCATTGTAAGCCGCACAATATCCCTCCACCCTGCAAATATATCGCGGAAAACATGCTAGATGACTTTCCATGTGAAAAGCAATACATAAATTATAAGGTAATCAGAGATTGCTGGATCCATGCCCCCCTCACCTCATTTATGAACTTGATAATCACAGGTCTCATTTTGAAATGCCTGCAGTCAATTAAAACAGGCTATCATTGTGACCCAGATACTTGACGTAGTGACCTACTTTTATGCATGACAAACTCTTGTGTCTAGATACACACATGTGCAAAGTTTCATGATTCTAAGTCAAAGGACAACAGAATTACAGTCCGGGCATGAAGTGTAATGTAGTGACCTACTTTTGTTTCATGACACACCTTTTGGTCAAGATATTTGTGTGTGAAGTTTCTTGAACCTAAGTTAAATAGTAAAGGAATTATAGCCCAGACAAATTTTTTCAAGGATATGTCACCATGACCCAGATTCTTTACCTAGCAACCTACTTTTGGTTCATAACACACCCATATGACTAGATGCACCTGTGTGTAATGTTTTCTTAATTTAACTTCAAGGACAACAGAATTACAGCCAGGACATGAAGTGTTATGTAGTTTTACATGATTGTATCACCGTGACCCAGATACTTGACCTAGTGACCTACTTTAGCTTTATGACACATCTTTAGGTCTACATATACGTGTGTGTGTGTGTGTGAAGTTTCATGAAACTAAGTTAGACAGTAAAGCTATTGTATCCTGGACACATTAATCTAAGTTACATAGTAAAGGAACTATAGCCCTGACACAATTCTACAATAATATGTCACTGTGACCAAAATACTTGACTTAGCAACCTAACAAAAACAATTTCTATGTGCCCCTCCTCCATTAGGAGGGGGGCATAATTATTATATCTAATTGGGTGTCAATCTACCTGTCAGACAAGTGGGCCATACTCAACTTGTCATACAAGTGGATCAAACTCTACCTGTCATACAAGTGGACCAAACTCTACCTGTCATACAAGTGGACCATACTCTACCTGTCATACAAGTGGATCAAACTCTACCTGTCATGCAAGTGGACCAAACTCTACCTGTCATGCAAGTGGACCAAACTGGGCCACACCGGGCTGCATTTTGAAGTCCATATTCTACAGTACCTCCAAATCTTCCTTACGCTAGCACACAACAAAGAGCTGCAGCTAACTGGAAAAAAACGCTGGATCCACAAACTTACCTAGATTGAACCTTTTGACCTCACTGTCATGGGAAGAAGAGCTTTCTTGTACAATCTTAAGCTAAATTTTCACTGCCTTAGCTCACTTTCTCATGACATGTTCATTTCTTGAATACACTGTGTTCAAAACCAGAAAAACCTGCAGATTCTTCCCCGGAACGTGGAACGCTTCAATGGAACTCCGATTCCTAGCATCACAACTTTTTGAACCTCTGTGAAGACAAGACAGTCATCCACACCAAGCTTCTTAGATGAACAAAAGCATGTGTTTTACAAGATGGCATGATGCAGCTTCCCTCAGGTATATGTGTACATGTATACTAGGTGCCTATGGTTTTGGAAAGATTCTGTTCCCAACATTTGCCATGGGAAGCTGCTGCCCTGAGATATGTTATCCTGATAGTTCTCATCTTTATGTCCCACTCAAATTGCTTTTGCTAACTGTTAAAATTAGTCAAAAACACTGAAGCAGACATTTGATCACCTGCCAATTTTAGCTGGTTTAACGGGCAATGGTCAACACTAGCACCATGTCTCTGTTACACTCACTTGTCCAGATCTCTCCAATGATGGGGAAGGAGGAGGGAAGAGTGTTCATGAATCAGTTACTGCAGTGTTTGTCACATCAAACACTGTCTGTTTCATAGTGTGGCACACGGCACTTCACCCAGCTAACTCATTAAAAGATCAAAAAAGACCAATTCACCTGCTTCCACTAAGTGACTCAATGCCACACGTAACTACAAACGAGTAGTAGTTACAAATGGACCAGCATATGTTCACAAACAGTTTATCACTTCAAAGTACAACAAGCTCCAGCCATGAGTTTATAATATTCTTTGATGCCTTTAAGCAAGAATTCATCTATTTTGAGTGAATTTCTAAACATCCTATGGTACAAGCCTACAGCACAGTCTGAGTGCCTAAGGAATGCATGTGTTTTCTTTACATGTCACTTCTTGAGCAAAATTATCCTGACTCGAGCTCCAAAATTTTGCTGCACAGCCCACAATATCACAAATCGCAAAGAAAATGTGAGCAGAATCGAGAGCGAGGTCAACATGACACCCAAACAAACGTGGTTGTAATGGGAAAATGCTGAGTCTTATTTTGATCCATAACTTACAAATTACTATGTGTTAGGCTGCACCAAACGTGTAGAATAAAGCAAGACAGTGAGTAATGCCATCAAAACAATTTTAGGATAGTTTAAGATGATTACTTTGCAAGCAAAGGCTCTGTACCAGACAATGCATCAGTCCCACTGAGTGTAGTGGGAAAATGACAAAAATCAAGACCTGGCAAACATTTTCTTGTTGTGAAACACATCTTTCAGCACCCAGACAAGAGTTCTTAATTAAAATAAAGATTTTACGGGTGGTAATTGTTCAATTCAATAAATGACAATTTCTTTTCAAAGCATGTGTAATCGATAATGATCAAGTGGTGGTGGCAGAAACTTGCGTACCTGGGACAGTCCGCCCTGGGGTTTGGCTGTTCAGATCATGCATGTGGGGTTCCTCCAATGAGCGACCACCTGCATTATATGACTATATGACTGCTTTTTAGTCTGCAGTAGTAGTGTGGTCGCTTAAAAGAGGGACTATTGTATAACACCAAAAACCCGAAGAAGTTATTGATTCAGGTTTTGGATTTATTTGGATTATTTGTGCAACTGGCCACCAAATCAAAATGACTATATTTTGCTTCAAATAATCTGCAGAATTTTAAAAACAGAGACTTCCCAAGTGAAGAAATCCCCCAGTGATGTGTGAAAATCATCAAATACAGATATAGCTTCCATAAAGGTTGAAGGGGTCACCTGAGGTCAACTGCTTATACCTGAGACAGCTTCAAAGAACATTTCACAGCTTCCCTGTTTAATGAGCAGAAAATTAGTCATTACAGCTTGTTTATGTACCACCCAGCCACATGCTACACTCCAAAGACAAGCTCAAATGTTATCCTTTTTTTTTTTCTTTTCCTTTCTTTTCACCTGCATGAGTAAAAGAGTGCTATTTCAGACTTGAATGGGAGGACACCGGTGGGTAGGGCCCAGGCTTTGTTGTGGTATGTCCCTTTCATGACAATGCACTCAATGACACACTTCAAACGTATCCAAGTATAATCTCACCTCATCATGTGTATGTTTATCATTTGTACAATGTCTACACACCATCAAAACATCATATCACACAAGAACTGGTAACTTCATAATGAGCCATGATTTGGCTATATGTACCTGAAATTGATGAAACAACCGAATGCCCAGCCTAACTACCTTGTTATGCCATTGTGCTGCATTCATCCCATCTCCTTTTGTCACAAGTCCAAATCTCTTCATGGAAATCAAACTATCTCTGACACAATGAAAATAAGACAGCCCAACATGACCGTTTCTTATTGACTCAGTCATGCATGTGTCCAATGTTGAGTGACAACTCTGATAGCCTGGCTGGGGTGATCTTTGGGGAGCACATCACACAATCTTACCAGCAACAACAAATAAGCCAATAACACATAGATAGCAGTTAAGGCAACAGCTGGTCATTGGGTATAAACAGTAGCTCATTAAATTACCATGACAATATAGCATTTGAGTTTCCACTTTCTTACCTCCAAAACCGGAGGTTTCCTTTTGAATTTTTTCTTGAAATTTGCACTATATATACATGTATTTCATAAAGATGAGGCCACAACAATCTGCTCTGATCAAGCTTGTAAAAGCAAACTGGTCCACTCACCAGAACTGGTCCTACAAGATCCTACACACAACTCCACCTTGTCTTTTGATCTCTAAATGTACCTGTTAGAATGGTTTGCACCAGATGTTATCCTTTGTACCCACTGAACTAAACCAGTCATTATCTGGTGTAGCTTTCCAGTTACAATGGTTGCATGAATATTGGGATATCTTGATCTACATCCTTTTTTTCACCTTTTTTAATTTGTTCCAGAGATTTCAACATTTCTCTCTATCCCGTAGTAAATGGGTTAAAAATGCTATATGAATAAGTTGTTCTGTGCACATATCAAGAGCATCCACTTGAAGACCACCAAGTTTTCTAGTAGAGCAGCTGCTAGACTGACAACTACACACCCTGGGCCCTCCTTTGAATAATGGCCACTCCTAGGGCATGCCTAAAAATGGTCCCATAAAGCAGGGGGTACAGACAGCACCCAGGGACCTGAACAATGCAGTGTTAAAGGACAGGCAGTCTCTCCTCACACACTGTGGTCCCTAATGGGCAGGCGGACTCCACTTTATAACCACAAACCTTTTTTAACAGGACTAATATAAAGTGATTCTGCAAAATGATTATTCTGTGATGAAAATGGAAAGAGCTGAAAAGTCCGAAAGCAAAGGCACTTGCTACAAGATCTCAGGTAGCATGAAGCAAACAACATGGCTGTTTGCCTAACTCTCCACAAAACTGTTCACTGTGCTTTATAAAACCAGCTGTTTTTCAACCAATGGAAAAAACAGAGCCTTGCTTCCAAGCTTCCCTTGAGAACGAAGTCTGTATGTTGGTATTTATTTCTCTGTTTACCACTTACTGACTGCGGCCATTTCCGCCAGCTCTTTCACTTCCTGTTGCTGACCACAATGTTTTCCAGCTTCAGGCAGCAATAGTGGATTTCAACGGAGCAGCTGGGACCTCTCCTTTAAAAGTGATATATGGAGCAGTTCCTGCCCAACACGTGGAGATGCTATTAATGTCTGTGTGCCAACACAGACATATTGTTTTTCTATGAATTCTTTCTTTCTTTACATGCTAATTTGTCCACTGTTTCATTTGAAAACTGTTATACAGTGAAACCTGTCTTGAAAGACCACCTCTAGGGATGACCAAATTGTGGTCTCTCAAGACAGGTAGTCTCTCATAGGAGGTACAAATAACAAGAAAAGTACTAAGTAAAGTAAGTTGAAAAGCAGTCTTTCAAGACAGGTGATCTCTCATTGGAGTGGTCTTTCAATACAGGGATCACTGTATGTAGAAACTCCAAACTTGGCATGATTACACTTCCATACATGAAGTGATGAGTTTTTGTGAAGAGGTTCAACGTTTTTGAAATTATGCAAATTAGGGCCATTTGAAAATGCAAATCTTGAATTTCTCCAAAACTATTATCAGTACAGGTAACAAATCCAACTTCAATTTATATGCTGACACCACTGCACATTTTTAAAATTTACACTTGACCTATAAAGGTCAAAGGTCAAGGTCATTTTGCTATTCAAAATTTGTTTCTAGCCATGACTTGGTCAATTTTTATCCAATTTTGATCATATTTGGTCCAAATTGTATATATTGTAATACTGCACATTTTGTAACTTACACATAACCTCCAAAGATCAAAGGTGACCTTTAGAGGTCATTTGGATCCCTGAAATTTTCATTCAGCCCTAACTCGGTCAATTTTCATCCAATTTTAAGCATGTTGGACCCAAATTGCTGGTATTGCAACACTGCATATTTTTGTAGTTTACATGTAACCTCTGAAGGTCAAAGGTCAATGTCATTTTGACCCCTGAAATTTTCATCTACCGGCAGCCATCACTTGGTCAATTTTCATCCAATTTTAATCATGTTGGACTCAAAAATTGTAGGTAATGGAACACCGCACATGTTTGCAATTTACATGTGACCTCTGACGGTCAAAAATCAAGGTTATTTGGCCCTTTAAAATGTTCATATAGCCATAACTTGGCAAGTTTTCATGCAATTTCATTTATGTTCGGCTCAAATTGTAGGTATTGCAACACTGCAGTTTTGCAATTTACATGTGACCTCTAAAGGTCAAGGTCATTTGGATTTTGATATCTTTATGCAGGTATATTTACAGCTTTTGAAGGCACAGATTTGCTTTGAAGCAAACCTTCTTTTCTAGTTTGTGCCCGAGTTATATTTATGGTTTTGTGCCAACACAGGCATTCTCTCTCTCTCTCTCTCTCTCTCTCTCTCTCTCTCTCTCTCTCTCTCTCTCTCTCTCTCTCTCTCTCTCTCTCTCTCTCTCTCTCTCTCTCTCTCTCTCTCTCTCTCTCTCTCTCTCTCTCTCTCTCTCTCTCTCTCTCTCTCTCTCTCTCTCTCTCTCTCTCTCTCTCTCTCTCTCCCTCCCTCCCTTCCTTTCTTTACAGGCAAATTTGTCTGACACTTCAATTGAAAACTATTGTTCATAGAAAATCCAAACTTAGCACGATTATGCCTGCATACATGAAGTCTTTGAGTATTCATAAAGAGGCTTGATGGTTTTGAAAATTATGTAAATTAGGGCTATTTGAAAATTTAAACATCTTCAAAACTACTATAGGTACAGGTGCCAATACAACTCCAATTCATAGGTTTGTAACACTGTACATGAGAGAGAGAGAGAGAGAGAGAGAGAGAGAGAGAGAGAGAGAGAGAGAGAGAGAGAGAGAGAGAGAGAGAGAGAGAGAGAGAGAGAGAGAGGGGAAGGAAAAGAACTAGAAAGGAAGATTTGCTTCAAAGCAAAACTGTGTTGTGTGCCTTCAAAAGTTGTAAATATTAAATGCTACAACTTTTGTCTTTTGGTACTTCACATTCCATTAAGCTTATTGCTGGACAAAAATTTCAAAGTCTAGATGACCTTGACCTTTGACCTATACAGGTCACATGTAAATTGCAAAAATGTACAGTGTTACAATACCCACAGTGTATGCCCAACATGAACCAAATCAGATGAAAATTGACCAAGTTATGGCAAGATCAAACTTTCAGAGGGCCAAATGACCTTGACCTTTGCCCTTTAGAGGTTACATACTCTTACAAAAATGTGCAGTGTTGCAATACCTACAATTTGAGTCCAACATGATTAGAATTGGATGGAAATTGGCCAAGTTATGAAACTTTCAAAGGTCCAAATGATGTTGACCTTTGATCTTTACAGGTAACATGTAAGTTTCAAAAATGTGCAGTGTTACAATAGCTACAATTTGAGCCCAACATGATCACAATTGTATGAAAATTGACCAAGTTATGGCTAGAAGAAAGCCACCATCGAAAGTGGCCTTTGACCTTAAAATGACCTTTGACCTTGAGATGACCTTTACCTGAAGTGAACCTTGACCTTTAAAATGACATTTTGACCTAAAATTGACCTTTGACCTTGACATTTGAGATGACCTTTGCCTTGTTATGATCTATCTCCTGTACACTCAGAACCACATCTACTATAATATACAAGATATTGAAGATTTAAAACTTTAATTAGCCCTCATTTGAACAATTTTGAAAAGCATGACCTCTCTTTTAAAAAGGCAAGACTTCATCTATAGAAGTATAATTGTGCCAAGTTTGGAGTTTCTATGTATAATACTTTTCAAATGAAATGTCAGACAAATTTGCCTGGAAAGAAAGAAAGAAAGAAAGAAAGAAAGAAAGAAAGAAAGAAAGAAAGAAAGAAAGAAAGAAAGAAAGAAAGAAAGAAAGAAAGAAAGAAAGAAAGAAAGAAAAACAGAAAGAAGGAAGGACGGACGGACGGACGGAAGGAAGGATGGACAGACAGACAGACAGACAGACAGATAGATAGATAGATAGATAGATAGATAGATAGATAGATAGATAGATAGATAGATAGATAGATATAGAAAAAAGAAAGAAAGAATTTTTAGAAAAAGAATGTTTGTGTTGGCACACATACATACATACATACATACATACATACATACATACATACATACATACATACATACATACAGACAGACAGACACAGACAGACAGACAGAAAGAAAGAAAGAAAGAAAGAAAGAAAGAAAGAAAGAAAGAAAGAAAGAAAGAAAGAAAGAAAGAAAAGAAAGAAAAGAAAGAAAAGAAAAACAGAATGTCTGTGTTAGCACACAGACATAAATACTAGTGGGGAGTCCAAAACAAGCCTTACTCATGACACAATTGAGCCTCAATGATGTGGTTGAAACCCTGTAGGTGTCAGCACCATCTGGCACACCCATTCTTGTGATCCTCACACGACACAAAACAGCTGTCCATCACTTGCCTTCTGCAGGTGAGTGGGGGGTCTGTACTAGAAGCTTTTACTGTACCATCAATTACCTAGGAGGCCTCAGCAATTTTGTTTTCTCAGCTTTTACACAAAAGGCTCATCACCCCCATTTTGTCTTATTTGAAGTCCATAAATGTTATATGGAAATTCAAAAGTCACCTCTATATTTGGAGGAGGCAGCCAGAAGGTACAACAAATGAAATTACACAGAACTCACCATGGACATATCACATTTAAGATGCAATGAACAAACAGAGCATCATGTCAGCCTAAATATCTGACTCAGACTGAATCATCATGACACAGCATGTAAACAACCAGCCCTTCAGCTGTTTGTATGGTTTCACAACAAAGTCAGCCGATCTTTCTTACAGTTTAAATTACACTTTTGGTTGTCGACTTTTCTGCAACTTACAACTGAATGCATGCTTAACATTATCCTATCTGTACATTGTTAATCTCCAAACCTTTTCTATATGTTTTCTCTGTCTATAAATGTTCCTAATTGGTGATATCACAGAAACCAACAATTATGCAAAAGTGGCCTGAATTATTCATTTCTCTGCTTGGTGCCATATTACACCATCACTTCAGTCTGTTCCTCTAGGTGACTGGTGAACCCTGGTCCAGTTACTGTAAATTGCTTTAATTTCGCTGTATTCTTATTTTCGTTTATATCAGTGATGACACAAAAACATGAAAATAAAAACACAGTGAAATAGTATTTTAACATTGTTTGAATGGGAATTATGTCCAAAACAGTGAAATTAAAACTACAGTGAAATGTCAAAAATACAAAAACCGTGAAAATTTATACACGAGAAAATAAAGCAATTTACAGTAGTCAGCACATTGCAGCTGACTGGAGGCGTGGACAGTGGACCTGCCACAGCAGACCAGCCCTGGACAGGTGGTGGGCGGGGCTGGCACTGTGCACCTGTCCCCCCTGTTCTAATCTGCCCACAAGCACTGCCAACCCAAAGCTGCATCCCTGACCTCATATGCAGGACATTTTGAGAGGGTAAATGTAGAGATAGAGAAAATTTAATTACAGCAATGACTGCTCCCTCACCCTGTCCTACTGACTTCTCTGTGACAAAAGTTGTGTGACAGTGGAATCAATGATATTCAACCAAAACACCATTTTCTCCATGAATCTGATTAAGCTGAAGTTTTTCTCACAATCTTTTGTAAACCAAATTTCTTTCAATGACCTACATGTGTATGAGAAGCAGTGTCAGTTTAGAAATTTCTTAAGAAGGGAGTTGCTTTTAGTGCAGGGCAGGAGTCTGTGGCTTCTGAATTTTACCATTTTGATATCTCATTTCTCACCCTTTCCTGGCACCATGAAGACATATTTTACACTGTGTTGGTCTACAGATTCTTATCAAATTTATGGTCCATTCTGGAGGGGGAGAAAATTCCCCCAAAGGAGCTCAACAACAACACCCCCCCACCCCCCCGCCCCCAATGCCTACCACATGTTAAGTTCCTCAGCTAAACATACACTTTTCACAGACTCAGTACAACTGTAGGCTACCCCACAATTATAATCAGACCATTGCTGGTCATTTGTGGAATAAAATCTTTTTTTTTTTTTTTTTTTTTTTTGTTGACAAGTTGATCATCTTTTCCTGTCATACAGAGCATAAAAATGTCCGTCTTACTATAATGTACCTATTTCATACTGTCTATCTGCAAGTAATGTTTCACATGCATAACTGCCCCAATTTCTCAAAATATGCTCTGGAAATAACAAAATCATTTGCTGTACATGGAAAGATGGATGAGAATGATCACTGCTGGTCTGTCCTTGATACCATTTGTTGTGAAACCCTTTCCCTTTTTACTCACAAAAATAACTATCCAAGAGCCCAGGCATCAAAACAATGAAGCCCTAACCCTTGATGTACATCTAGCCCCTCATACACTATGACCATAATATCTGGCACAGAAGACTACACCATCTGCTTCTGAGGCCACACACTGGTTCACCAAACACTCCAGTCTGTCCATTCCATAAATAACCTCAATTGAAACACTCCTTCATATTCAAGCACAGAAATTCATTTATCTTCCTCAACTGCACACGCCCCTTTGATCTGAGCTGAACTATTGAACCTTGAAATACACTGTCTTGGAAATATAGCTCTAAGGCTTTCACAACAAAATAGCTGGTCAAGATAAATTGAAATTAATATTCCATCTCTTCCTGAGAAAACAGGTTTCATATGACATCCACTGCATTTTGGTTTCTGTGACCTTTTTCCAGAATGATTCCTGGTGTATGTTTGTTTACAAAAATAGTTTGACTTTTACCAAAGAAAAATTTATTTTGTGTAGTAATTTACATCCAATTAACAAAGAAGTTTGCCATCTTTCCTTGCTTATTAAGTGCTATGCATTATCCTTCACAATGTATAGTAATTTAAATATATCACACTGACAAAAATTTACAAATGTTTTTATGACTAAGTATTTTGGATTCAAACAAACTGTGACCTAGGTTGTTACAGTACTTTATTCAAGTCTGGTGCCCTGAAGTAGAGGAGCAAACAGAATAGAAATCTTCCAAACAAGAAATAATACAACTTGAAACCTCAGCACTTTACATCAGATGTACCCTGATATTCCAGTTTCACTACCACACTTAATTTGTCCATTGCCAGTGTCTCAGTATGTCGACTTTACAACACGTGTTGTTGGGCATCAAGTTCACAGAAGCATCTTACATTGCATGTTAGGCAGCCCGATGACAAAACTGGTAACAAGACCCCTGGCACAAGACGCCCCCAAGACATCACCCCTTGAACTGCTAGGCTCTGCTCCTCACATAAAATATGTGACCCCTGACAGCACCATGCTGTAATATGTTGCCAATTAAAGGAAGGGGGATACTCCTGAGGGAGGATGGAACTGAATAGGATAGAAAACAGACATAGTCATTAGCTTGCTTGTAAACAACACCTCACCACAACAATCACCAACAGAAACATTATTGGATCTTATCTCTCACACAGCTCACGTTACAACTTGGCTCATACAAGGGAACGAGAGACACTGCATTTTGTAGACAATACTGCTGATGCAAACAAACTTTTTTTCTTCCCCCCCCCCAAAAAAAGTTAAAAATATATTTATTGTGTTCTAATGTGACTGTAGCTATCTTGGGTCAAATGATGGAAGACAATTCTACTGGCATTGTCATTGCCATTCCGATGAACACAGTTACACCGATGAACACAGTTACACCGGCATCTTCATTGCCATTCTGATAACCACAGTTATACTGGTATTGTCATTGCCATTGTGATGAACATGGATATACGGGCATCATCATTGCCATTCTGATGAACACAGTTACACTGGCATTGTCATTGCCATTGTGATGAACATGGTTATACTGGCATCGTCATTGCCATTCTGATGAACATGGTTATACTGGCATTGTCATTGCCATTGTGATGAACACAGTTATACTGGCATTGTCATTGCCATTGTGATGAACACAGTTATACTGGCATTGTCATTGCCACTGTGATGAACACAGTTATACTGGCATTGTCATTGGCACTCTGATGAACACAGTTATACTGGCATTGTCATTGCCATTGTGATGAACACAGTTATACTGGCACTGTCATTGCCATTGTGATGAACACAGTTATACTGGCACTGTCATTGGCATTCTGATGAACACAGTTATACTGGCACTGTCATTGCCATTGTGATGAACACAGTTATACTGGCACTGTCATTGCCATTGTGATGAACACAGTTATACTGGCACTGTCATTGCCATTGTGATGAACATGGTTATACTGGCACTGTCATTGCCATTCTTATGAACACGGTTATACTGGCACTGTCATTGCCATTGTGATGAACACAGTTATACTGGCATTGTCATTGCCATTGTGATCAAGTATGTATCCAAGATTCAGGATTCACATCTATTTATTAGACATATATATACATATACATAAGATCAGCAGATACAAGAGAACAGTCAGCAACAGCCTTTCATTACTGTCACATTCCAGTAGACCCTTACACCATGCAGGGTCAAGTGTTAATATCATTGCCATATCAAGTTATACTCTTCTGCAATGAATGGTAATTGGTTATCATCATTGCCTTATTCAGTTATACTCTTCCAGTGAATGGTCAATGGTTATCATCATTACCAATCACTCTTCCTCCAATGAATGGTCAATAATTATCATCATTGCCATCTTCAGTTATACTCTCCTGCAATGGATGATCAATGGTTATCATCATTGCCATTTAAAGTTATACTCTTCCACAATGAATGGTCAACGGTTATCACCATTGCTATATCAAGTTATACTCTGCTACAATGAATGGTCAATGGTTATCATTATTGCCATCTCAAGTTAAACTCTTCAACAATGAATTGCCATGGTAATCATCCAGTAGGATATTCAGTTATCAAGGCTACAAAGCAGTTGATGATGATCAATCACTGCCATATGCAGTTCAAAGCCTCCCTGAACTGTACAACATGGGGCCACTGCTGACTGAAAGAAATAATGCTGCTGTTGATTGTCATTAGTACCTAATTGATAGCAAGCAGTGACAACCTACCTGAAATGAACATACAGAAGGAAGGTTTTTTTTACTCAAAATTCACATTCTGATTCCTGTTTCATATTTTCTAATAAGTAAAAGGGGTGAATTCAAATCAAATTCACATTGCACTTCAAATCCATAGAAACTACTTAATATTTACGCCGGGGGGGGGTACTCCCCGGAATTTTTGGTGGGTAGGCTCCACCGAGGGTACAAAACCCGGACCCAACGGGAGTGGAACCAATGTGAAAATGGGGGGTCTTTTGGAGCTTGTATTGAAAAAAAAAATGAAATTTTACATAAAATTTGGTTTATTTTGGGGCAATTTGGAGACAGGAATTGAAAAACACAGGGGTCTTTGGGTGAGACAAGCGAAAAAGGGGGGTCTTTTAGAGCTACAAGCAGGAAAAAGGGGGGTCTTAGAGAGCGACAAGTACCGAAAATAGGGGGTCTTTTCCGCGGCGCCTACCCGTATAGCAAGGTATAGTAAGTACCCCCCCCCCGGATATTTACACAGCATTAATGCTTGTCATTTCTCAAAATAACATTGTTTCATCTGGAAACAGATCAAACTCCAGATATATGCATATTTGAATCACACAAAGTGAATTTTGAGGAACAAATGGTCAATGTTGTATGGCAGAATGGGCTGTGTTCTGGTACAGTGCTAGTTCATCTGGGCCTAAACAAGGGTTAACACCACCACCCCCCCCCCTCCAACTGGCTAAAAGCAGCCACTGGTCAAATGTGGTCTGCTTCAATGTTGTACACTGATTTGAAGAGTAATAAAAAACAATCTGTATGAAAATTACAGCTGAGACCTAACAAGACAACATACTTCAAATCAACAGTTCTTCTTGGCATGGGTTGGGTGCTTAGCAACTAGTTGACACCATTGAAAGCTGTTGACTCCATGATGATTCAATGGAAAAGGGTTAATTGGGCCAGACAGGCTGGGCCTATATAAGGGTATGTTTCTCAGAGAAGAAAGGATATTTACAATCGTGGAAAAAAGAAAAAGAAAAAATTCAAAACTTTTTAACTGACACAAATAATGGATCACATGGCTACTTTTCCAGGGTGGATGTGCATACATGTAGTATTATGACTCAGTAATACTCTGGTTTTGGCATGTGCACAAGTACACATAATTAGTGACTCAACGTTGATACATCTAATTGGTGCCAGCCATCAAGGGTTAATTTTTTCTTGGGGGAACACCTGAGCAAAAATGCTAGAGAGTTACTGGCTGATCTGTGAGTCAGTGATGTGTTCATGTTGCTAAACCTATGTGCCCCTGTCAAGTTGTGACTCACCAAACTTGTTTTCTTGTTTGTAGCAGCAGTGGCAGGCATGCGAGAGGTCTACCTGTAAGGGTCCACATGCCGGTGTCTTGCCTCATCTAAGTCATTACAGGTGCTGCATCTTGTAATCATTCCTTACAAGTCAGTTTGGCAAGCTGCTAGAAAGCAGGAGAGGGCCCCTGTGGTGGCTGGCAACTTGTTACTGCAGGCCTGTCTGCACTGCCTTGTATAGACTGCTAGCATTATCAACACATATATATGTGCTTAATTCATTGGAAATGCCCAGATGGACCAAGACAGTATTCTCATAGGTCCTGAAGACTCACTGCAGGAACTTTTGTGTTTGTGGTCAATGTATGCGACAGATGAATGCAACTGTTTTTTTCCTAGGTCTGCATCTTCAGATGCAAACTGGAGAGATAAAATAAACCTCTCACATAATATATGTAACCTTCCATGATACTGAATTTACAGAGCTAAACCACATTGCCCTTCCCCTGCAAACCAGGTACATTAAGACCAAACCAACATTAATATTCTGTTATTCAACACGTGTTGTTGCCCTCCACCCCCCACCCGCTGGAGGCTGAATACCCTCCATGTAAGTTATTAGCCTGCTTAGCAGTCACTCAGACCGAACAGGGCTGATTTGTGACCCTCCTTTGTAAGTGTCACATCAAGGGGTAGAATGTTTGGTTAGCAATCAAGCATGAGATACTTCATCTACAATATCACAAACTACTCCTTTGAGAACCCACTGACCCTGCCTCTTACCATGGTATGGGCAAAATCTTGACCAATGCCACATGTCTGAGTCAGGTGTAAATTCATGTACACAAGTTTCCACACTTTTTGCATTTCAGGCTTTTCACTGAAGTTTTAATTTTACAATTTTGAACACAGATCCCATTAAATCTATGTTAAAATACTGGGTTTGTTTTTGTTTGTTTATTTTCTTAAGTATGGTTGTGTGCCATCATTGAGTTAAGTGATAATAAAAATACACCAAAATTTGATTAATTTACAGCACTAGGAATTTATACTTTTCTTTAGTGTCATGTCTTTTGACATGTAGACAGCCCTGAGAGTGTTTATTATTTCTGTCACACACAGCTTGGTTGTCTTTTTCGGTCCCTTAGGATATCACATTAGGGAGGCATCATCCTGAGATCAGAGGACAGCAGGTCATTGAACAGTTGTAGCAGAACGTTGCCTCAGTATCTTTTATGTTCCACAATGTTTTTGAACTGCTTGAGGACACTCCACATTGACAGAGAATGTCTGCTGTAGGTACTGTCTCTCTTTTGTAGTAAGATATTTTTTATTTGGGTCCATGTACTGGTATTAACCTATTCACTTCCTCAAACATTCCATACACAATTACCCTACCTCTTCTCATATTGCAACATCAATAATCCCTGCCCCCTTTTTGGGGTGGGGGTGAGTTGGGGAAGCACCAATATAGAATGATGACAACACTGACATCTACAAGAAACTTGGCACATGTTTGTTCAGACAAGGGGAAGTGTCATATTGCACACTAATAGTTTATTACTTCACTAGATCAGTTATCTGGGTCACAGTAGCTGAACAATCTTTGCAGTTTGGAGACATAAACCAACAGTGGTTCTCCATTGGCCAACATGGGGAACCACTTTGACATTCAGGTTACCAAAACATACTCCAGTGTTTGAGTGACCAGTGTCTTGGGTAGTGATCATTAGATGGCAGCACCTTGGTCTCACCCATTGCTTAAAAATGAGTCACTCAATATCAAGTGTGGGTGTGCCACACTATCAGCATCATTATAGCCAAAGGATAGTATCAAGCATAATCACCTTATAGTCTTAACCAGTGCCATATATGTATCTCATGTGCACACTACCAAGTCTTTGGTAATTATCTGAGATGGAAGCTGATAGGTTTAAAGGCCTTTATGTCATTTGTTTTCTTTTTGTTTTCACCTTGGTTCCATAGTGATTGAGCTAGAAAGGCATTTTCTGTTACTGAAAAACCTCAAATTCATTATCTGTTTCTGTGAGGGAAGAATCCATAGCCATAAGAATGAATAGAGGGGACTAAGAACTGCTAAAAGTTGCTCTGGTGACAAAAGTTTTGCTTTTGATGTGATTAGGCAAGGGTATGCCTTATTACTTCCAAGATATTTGATGGATTAGCTTTCCCAATGTTAAAACAGCTTTGCCCACAAGCTGCAACAAGGAAGTTGATTTGTAGTCTGGTGACAAAAAACATGACTTGTGAAATATATAACACAAGTAGAAGCCAGAATTCAGCATATTCAGTGCAAGTTACATGTGCCTGATGTCAAACTAACTACAGTTTGGTAGCTTACAAAATGTTTTCCAATTTTTAATCACTCTACATTTACCTGTTAATATACATGTACTCTGTACCTCAGCTATCTTATGATATGATCTGTAGTTTATATAACGAAACTTTAACATATGAAATGTCTAGGTTTAGTTTTTACAGAATGACACGATGGACTAATATGCCAGTAAAAAAGTTAAATTCTTAAAGTGATTTTTTTCTGGCATAGCTCTGATGTACAAACAATCTGCCACCACTGGTATGTGTACTATATTTATATCTAAGAATCTCTAACATCACAAATAGAGTGGTCTGTGGTAGAACAGCACACACATGCTCACAAGTTGTGTGCCTGCAGGTAAGGCTGGCTACCATTTATATTGTTGTTTTGGTGAAGTACAGCTAGCTATGATATATGTGCACTGCCATGACAGGTTCATCAGTTGCACATTTACAAGGTTGTCCATGCAGGGCAGCACACAGCCTACACTGACAGCCCCCATCACTGACAGGCCACCATCACCCATGTGTACCGGCCACCTCTCACTGCCCACACAGGGGGTGGCTCTTTGGTCTTTTCTCTTCAACTTATTCTGGTCCATCCATACATGTCACCCAGTTGGGCTATGAGACACACACACACACACACACACACACACACACACACACACACACACACACACACACACACACACACTCTCTCTCCCTCTCTCTATGCATGCATGTGTGTGTATTTTCCATCCGATTTTCGAAAATCAATAGTTATAATGTTGCATGCACCATACAGATCCTCCAAAACAATCAAGGCTTACCTATACATGTACTCAACATTTCATTTACTATAAAAACTAACTTAGCATACAGGATACCTTTAGCTTTTACCAGTTGAGTAGCCATTTCACCACCTTTGCCCCCCCCCCTCCCCATCCCCACCCATGGGATTTACTCTGAATCAGCTGCCATCTGCAATTAGGAATCTACCTCAAGTTACAGCATGGAAACTTACTTACTTCAAGCAGTCATGTGACAATGAAGTCAAGATCATCCATCTACAACTATGAACAAGGTTTTATTTAAACACATTCTCCCCAAGTTTGATCAACTTCAATCAAATCCCTTTTGAGTTACTCCACAGACAATGAATTCCCTTATAAAGCTAAGGACCTTAAAAATGAGATCATGGCCATCCAACTGCAATCCAAAGCATGATCTTTCCAAAACACATAATTTGACCAAGTTTGACAAATTTTTGTCAAATACTTGTCAAGTTATCTCATGTGAATTTATTTTCCACCATAGAGTCCTGTCATATTAAGAAGATGTCAAGATCATCCATCTGCCTTCCCCACTGACCACTTCAACAAACACTCGGCTCAAGTTTGATCAACTTTTGTCAAATCCTTCTCCACATATCAGTTAGACACTGATTCGATTTAAAAAGTTGGCAACCTTTGGAATGAGATCAAAATCATCCATCTGGAATCCAAGGTGAGATGTCACCTAGTCATATAATCAAACCAAGTATGACAAACTGCTATCAAACTGATGTTGAGTTATCACACAGATATTTATTGAAAAACAAGAAGAAATGCAAGCCTGTTATCATTTCATACAGCAGGGAGACATAGCTATACACATGACTGCCATCATTAAATCCTTTGTCCAGTCTTTTGACACACTGACCAGCGTTAACCTGGACACTTCCACAGCTGCCAGCACCTTTTACTCATGCAAGATTCTCCACATGTCTCCGCACTGTTGTTGCCAAACCAAGTTCTACCTGGTTACAGCCAGTGCCCGGCATCACTGGGCCACATATATACACACACCTTCCAACAGCTATCACCGCAAATAAACAACTGTCTGCCCCTCATCAGGCTCCTTTGGGACCCTAATATTCACACTGAAAAATTCACATCATCGCTTGTCTGAAACCTGACCTCCCATCCTTCATCACTGTCTCAGTATATTTGGGTTCTCAGCTACTAAACTCTGCCTATTTTATTTACAATGAACCACATGCACACTGTAGTTTATGACAAACATGGGTTACCTCCGAGCTCCTGGACGCAAACTCCTATAACATGTATTTACTACAATTTTTTCCCATTTTTTCCCCCTGGGCAGGCAGAAAAGCTATAAATAATGCAGTGTAGTAAGACTACAGGGTCTCTCAGCAGTCTATTGCAGGGATCACATCTTTGTGGCCTCTCGTGCTCATCAAGTAGGACCTCCCCCAGTTAACCCTATCCACCTTTATCTGGGCTGTAACCTGAGCAGCGCAGGCTTTATGTGGCTGCAATGTGTGGGTGGCTCACCATAGAACCCATACCAACATACTATCAACCTACCTGCCAGATTCCTCCCTCATACACCTTGAGCTTCACAGCTTCTCCAAACCTAGCACACTCTACCAATGATTCTTTGTTCTGGTACACATATAAAGAGTTACAAACAATGTAAACTTTACATTTGTGTCTGAATCACTATTACTCTAATATTGTTTAATACCATCAGACATTAACTGTAGATAGGAAAAGTGTAAATTTTTGACATTGTCTGGTATGTTGTTACAGCATTGAATGATACTCTGCTTTGTTTATTTACATTCCTGCACAAAGAAGGGTAAACAATGCATGAGGTAAATAAAGTAAACATTTGCTTACCTTGGAGGGTCTGCAGTTGCCGCCACCAGCCACATGAAAAAAAGAAAAAAAGAGAGCATACTTTAGCAAAAAGAAAGAGTTTGTAGTCGACTATGGCCTGATGTCACATGGCTATGGTGGTGTGGGGGCTGTCCAGGCCACCACACTCTCAGTCCATGCTGTCAAGTACTGGTCAAAGTGAAGCCTGCCTCCTACGGCTGGCCATACATCACGATGTTCTTACTCCACTACCAGACCTGGCAGCTCCTACAGTGTGTCTGTAGTAAGGACTCGTATCCCAAACACCATGTGCACAGTGGATGGACCCTTGCCAGCTGTGTTGTGCCCCGTAGACATCATGGATGCAGCCTTCACTTGCTCCTTTGCTGCTCTTCTGTCCTAAACCCGCTCCCCTTGGACCTTATGCTGATAGGACGGCCTCAGGTACCTCCTGGCTGGTCTCTCCCACTGACCCACAAGCTTCAGAGGCTGGGTGCATCTGTGTCCCTGTGTGCAGGCCAGCCAAGCCAACTCACACCCTCACCTAATTGCCACTCGCAGCTCACCCAAGAAAATGGTCAATATTATGGAAAGTGGCATATGCAAGCCACAATGTAATTACAGATGCATGCAGGCTGATTCATCTGTATGTTGTCCTGGTCACACTCTGTACTACTTGTACTGCAGGGTCAGCCAGCCATTGCCTGTGTACACTCATACAAGTACCAGGTGGCAGCAGAGGTACTGCCATCCTATCACTGCATACACACATAATACATCACACAGGCAGGGGGTGTACCAGTGCTGCTCAGGCCCTCAGTCACTCCCAACATATGTCAGGGAAACCTGACTCCTGGGCAAGGTGTGCCCAACCATGATACCACGCTTTAAGTTTCTAGTTTCTTTATTAACTCAGAGTAAAACGCTGTAAATTGGGTCCACAAGCAGAAACAACCCCCATATCATGTGGTTATGGCAGGAAACACATAATGCAAAAAGAAGGGTGGGGTAAAACATAGAGCAATGCTTTTATCTGACAAAAAAATCTACTTTTAACAGATATATTTCAATAAAATTTAAGATTATACAATGTTTATTACAATAATTTATGTTTGTTCTATCAGCAACAGAACCAGGGAAACATTTCACCTCTTTCAGAAGACATGACTATTTCCCTTGGTAATTGTGACCAGGGGTGTCAACACATCCAGTTTTTTACAATTCAATCACTTTGTAATCTTCTTATAAGATGATAATAAGGTAAGGTGGCATTTTTTCATATTTTTTTGGCTAGAAATATATACCAGTGTATGTACACAAAGCTGAGAGCTTCTGGACATAGCATGGAGCTTGTAGACCCTTTCTGATGACATACATACTGGATTTTATTTTGCGAGGACAACTCACCTGGTATACCAACATACATTATAATCTGTCTCACATGTGTCAGAGGACTTGAATCCCCATATTAATGTACAGTAGTCCCTCCCTTGAGAGACAACCCCTGGTGTCATCCAAGAAGTGATCATATAAAGCAGGTGGTCTCTGCAAAGGAGGTTGACTCTTGCACCACCTGCCTAACAACTAACAATTACTTTGAATTCCCATCCACAATTTAGGGTTAAACATGGCTGATGTAATCTTGCAGTCATGTGTTCACCCATTTGTTGTTATTACATATTTTGGATTTGTTAACTGGTTTTGATGAATACTTTCCCAATCTTGTACAAAATAGGTGGGTTTTACTTGTCTGAAATCGGGATAGATAAGTGGTCTTTTAGGGTCATTTTGTGTGGTCACTGGTCAAATTCTGTAGGTGGTCTCCCAAAAGAGGTAAACTATCATTAGAAGGTGCTTTTGCATGGTAAAAATGGTCACATAAGGCAGGTATTCTCCCATAAGAAGGGTCTTTCAAAAGAGGGACTACTCTACTACTACAATCAACATTATAAAGTGCTTTACTATACCTGTCAAATGTTATCAGAAATCCCCTTGTATTTTCATGTTTTAGCATAGTCAAAAGTTAAGGGCTGGCTTTGGCATTTTCTAGAGCATGAGGTTTTCTGATGCATTTGTGAGTATAATATCACCCTGTCAGATGGTCAAAGATAAAGTGGGTATAACATGGCAAAATATATAAGTATAAATAAACAAACAACTTTCTAAATTTGACAGGCAGATATCTATGATTTTTCCTCACAATACCTATATTTACAGTCAACCTTTTATACGTTTCAACTTGAATATCTGATGACATATGCCAATCATTAGTAAATCCCCAAATTGAACACATTTTTTTTAATAATTCACTTGCAAAATATGCTGCCAGTTTGTTTTTGTCCAATTTGACCTTTTTCTTGATAACAATAGCATTACATGTACTCTGGTATTTTTGTGGTAAACTATCAACCTGTTTTGCCTAAACTATTGTTCAGTCAACTTTGTCTTCATGTTTCAGACCAGATTCAATGTTTTGAATGTTTCTGCTGGCTACATGAAAACTATCCCCTCTATAAATATTTGCCCCATGCCACTGAGGAACAGGAAAGTCATTGCTTTTAAGAATGATAAGAAGTGGTCCTAATATCAAACCCTGGGGTACTCCATACCTAATTTTCTGGTGATCTATCAATGTTCAGTTTACACACACTCTTTGGTATATGTCTGTAAAATATGATAAAAACTGTTGACAAGTGTCAAGAGAACACTGGAACACTTGCAATGTCTTTAACATTAGCAGAGGGTCAATCATGTCAAAGGCTTTATGTAAGTCTACCATAACAGCTCCTATCATTTGTGCTTCATCCAGAGCAACATATTTACCAAGTTTGATGTATTAAAGTATGTTTCACAGGAATGACACTTTCTAAAGCTTGACTGGTAACTGATAAAAGTAGATAATATCAACTTTTGTGAGGATAGAATATTTTCTTGAATGTACATCTTTTCATTATTTTGGATAGAGTGCTGCATAGAGCTTGTAACCGCCACCACCACCACCACCACCACCTTGTTTTCTTTCTTTTCTTTTCCTTTTTTTTTTTCTTTTTTCTTTTTTTTGGGGGGGGGGGGGGCTTTCTGGTAATATGGTAGAGCATAGAACTTGCAGCCCCTTCCTGGTAGCATGGTACATATGTATTTAAGACTGCAGAACATGCTTGATGATTTCTTGCTAATGACCCATTTATACATTCATTTGGCTGTTAAAGCCTTGAATTTTCAAAATTTTTATTCAAACATAATCTTGACCAATTAATGTCTAGGTTTAGACATAGACAGTGACTGGATTAGCTTTGGTGCATAGAGAGGTTGTTTTTTTTCTCTTCAGAACTATATGGAAGATGTGGCACTGTAGCTCCTGTTTGTATAAAAACATGTAGCTTCTAGTCCCTTCCTGGTGGTACGGTGCAGCATGATGAAATTCATAGCACGTACACATAGCAGTGTAACAACAGTTTAATAAGTGGCTCCATATTTTAAGGGAATGAAAATACAAATGTATATTTCATGGTTGCCACTGACCATTGCCCTACTTTCCTACTTGCATGGTCTTTCTGAGACCTCAAAGTGGTCAGTCATGTACTGCTGCCTCCTTTGTTTTTAATATTTCTTCCAACTTCTGACTTTTTTAGTGGAATTAAAGAATGCATTCTGATTGGCTTGTTTAGCAGGCAAGTCAAGCTGCTTAAACAATAATGAAAAGATGTACATCCAAGAAAATATTCTATTCTCACAAAAGTTCTTTGACCCCACTTGGGGACAAAAATGTCACTGTGAATGTCACATACTTTGCTGACTCTCTGTATTCTTTATACAGTATACATGAACAGCAGAAAGTATGTATCCAAACTGACCTAGAATATGAATCAGCACTGCACTTATGTACAGTGGTTATTGTGAACCTATATATTCATAGATAGTCAATCTGTTTTTGTACCAGTACAAACTAGTATCAAGTCACAAGCACAGTGAAATTAATTTTCATGTGACATGTAATTACAACAGGCATATATATATATATATATATATATATATATATATCATTACCCTAGAAATATACACCACTAACATGTGAATTCAAGTGATGTATAATCTTGCAATATGAGGTCTACCTTTGCTAGGAAATACAATTTAGAACTAGAAACTGGTCAGAGACCGAAAACCCCTTGGCCAGGATTGATAACTGGGAAATGGTACTTTAAGTTAAGACTATGCACCTGCACATAAGACCAGGGGCATTATAATGCTCACAATATCCCTGAAAAGTCTGAAAATAAATTTATGCCTAAGCTTCCATTGGTTCTAATATTCTAGTTCACTGAAAATGAAATATTGCTTACAGCTGTAAATGATCTTGACAATAACCATTACACATTAGAATTATAAAAATGAATCAATATGTCTTTGATTCTATAAGGGAATGTAATGGACATATTACTGTGCAAAGAGAAAGAAAGTGGAATTTATCGATAAATTGAGTGATTGAATGACATGGATTCTTTTTAAGGTATATGGCTCAGAGTTATCGGAAGTATTCAATTGATACTGAAAATGTTGCCAAATCAAATGATAATTGGTTTACCAAGGCAAAAAACAGAAAAGCCTTGGCTATGTATATCATCACTGATATACATAGCCAACTGAATGTATTAATGATGACAGCATTTAACACTAAATAAGAATAAAATCTGTACCTTTACCTAAAGTGTGTCCTACCTCAATTGTCAAAAAGGATCTGAAGTACCCCAGAGACATAGGTGGCAAAAATATGGTGAGTTTTGCTTGAATCAGCAAACTCCTGTAGTATCAGCATGTGATTATACAGGTTAAGTATGCGTAGGTGACAAAAATAGAAGTTGCTGTAGGTCACTGATATTCAAAAGGCAGACTTACAGGAAAACAGTACAGATGAGTGACCTTGACCTACTTGTGACCTTGTAGTATGTCACATGTAGGTCAAGGTCACTTCTGTTTGACCTAATGACAAAGCTTTAGTGGAAATGCAAGGAGCAGAGATATCATGGCAAGACCATTTTCTTCAATGCATCACTGTGACCTAAATATGTGACCCAGTGACCTAGTTTTTGATAAGTGTCCAGGCCTTCACATCTAAAATCGTTGGTGAGCTAAAAAAAGCTTGCCTGAAATCATTCTAGGTGAGCTGTAGGTGAGCTATTGCTATAGTCAGAGTACTTAAATGCAAGATTGAGGTGTGCTTTTAAGAGATCACCTCAATTATTTTAGGCGAGCTTTTAAGGTGAGTGAAAAATTACACTCCTCAAACGTGAAGGCCTGGGTGTCTGAGGCATCCTTAGGATCACCTGTCAGAAATAATTGATGAAGCTACATTCAATATTTTTTTTGAGTATTGTGTTTAACACCGTTTTTTCTTCAACGTAGTACTGTGATCTAAATATGCGACCTAATGACCAATTTTTTGATAGGCAGCTGAAACACCTCAATGGCCCCGTGTGATAAAAATTCAGTCTCTGTAAAGTGAGTATTTTTTGGAGATATAGCAGTAACAAGGCATGGATGGATGGACAGATGGACGAACACGTATGTGATGACAATACCCCTCTGGCCTATATGGGGTAAAAACCACCTCTGCACAAAATATAAAGGTAAATATAGTACATTAACATTCCACTCCAAGCACAGCATGGGTTGCTAATTGGCCTGAAAATAGACTCTTAAAAGTGATTGGACTGTCTTGTCTGCTCTACAGCTAAGTCATATACTATTTTATACGGTAATCTGAGACAAAATACATTATATCTGTAATTATCAGTTATGATGTACCTGATAAACTAGACCCTTGAGACATCTTGATCAGTATGTGGTCCTACTTACTAAGTAACAGATTTTTGCAGTGACTGCATTCGCAATGATACAATTATTATGTGAAAAAAAGACAAATTATTTGAATTCATTTGTAACAAGTTCTGAGTTGACCACAGTCACTGCTGTACAGGGTCAATGCATTGACAGCCAACTGTTCTCTTCTGTCCACACTTCTGGGGGCAAAATGGGTAATTTATTTCTGAATATATCTGCCATGAAAGGCCCTTTGTTATAATTATGTGGTCACTTCTGTTTGGATGAAGTTGCAATTGTTTCAGTATATTTTACAGCACATTTTCCAACCAACTCTCTAATCATAGCATAATGGTCCACTTAGTCATATTCATATTTATATAATTATGCTTTCATGGACATACATATGCAGATAATTATAAAATTATTATTCCTTTCCTCCATATCTTTAATGTCACATGTATTAGTCACATATTTCACTCAGATATCACAAGATTCCATGGATATTAATACCTTCACAAAGAAGAACATGTAACTTTGCCTTATTCTCAGATCTTCCACAAAGACAACCGGTTTTGCAAGCCTACAGGGTTTCTGTAAAAAATTAACCGTTTTATGTGATGTCCACTTCAAGGCTCCAGGCGGCATTTATGACAGACAGAGCTATAGTGATATAACATTTTGTGCATGTAGCACAGATCGGTGTATCTGGGAGTAACCTGTTTAAAAAACAATGCTGCACCCTGTACATGTAACAAAGCCCAGGCTAACTGGGGGGTAACCCGTTTAAAACACCAAACATGACAAACAGAGCTTTATTTAATGGGCCCCCAATCAGCTCCAGTGTTATTACTTGCACTCATTTGGCATGAGTACGTCTAAAGCATACAGTGTTTTCCATTACTTCTCTTCCCTTTGCATTGATTTCTGAAAATGGACCAACAAATCTGACATACCCTAGAAGTTTAAAATTCTTGTAACTCTAATCACGTGAGTTACCATGACCATAAATGAAGAAAACCATGTTTAGAAATGTATAAAGTAACACTTACTGGTCTAATGAATGGCTGTAAAAGTGGTTTGTTTGTTTTTTAATTCAATCTGTGTATGGTAATGGACCACAAAGGTAGAAAGATCCATAACCACCCTGTGCCTGGCTGTTGACTGAACACTCAACATGAAAGATGGATTTTCACTTTTTCCCATTTTAGCTGTTTATTCTAGAAAATGTTATCGGTAAATTTCTTTCACATAAATTGCATTCACATCTTCATGATCTGACTCTAAAAATTGTACCACATTTTTCATACAATCATCAGTTTGTTTGAAATCTTGACTTCTTAAGTCCGTATTCTATTCTATCTAGTCTGAGTGTAAAGGTATTTTATAAACTAAAAAATACAATTCAGAAAATGAAGAGTACAAAAAAAAAAAAAATGGGATTTTTGTTTCAGACGATAGAATCAGCCAGGAAAGAAATCATTATCACATTTTTAGGTTTTGATGAAGGAATACTGGGGGAAAAAAGAAAATACTTGCTTACATTAGTGTTTGTTTAGCAATAAGGGTGATATGAGTCCAGATCTTAGTAGGAAGCGTGCTGCCAGGACCATACAAACCCCAAAGTATATACCCTCACAAGCACGGGGCCAGTAAGTAGGACAAATTACATGTCGGTTACAACTAAAAAGTTGCTTTTCTTCATATTCTGTTGTTTTATACATGATTTTGTTAAGAGCCCTAGTTAATTACAGTGTCCCTCTATCTGTCTATACAGTTTCAGCCTAAGATACTGTTCTTGTAGCAGAGCTTGGAGAGGGGCAGGGAAAGGAGCTTTCTGTACTGGAGTACTCAGCACATTTATTTACTGTACCTGTGTGCTCAAAGCCCTTAAATTCTGTACTTCATATCTGCCATCATTTCTCAATTTTCTTATTTCCATACCTTTTACAGGGGTAAAATTATTACTTGTACCAGCATACTGGGATATGCCCACCCCACCCCCTTCCCTGGAAGCAGACATCAGTGGTGACAGGGGAGTTAGCAGAGCAGGAGAAGGACCGTAGAAAGCCATTTGGTTAAACATGAACACAATCACCAATAGACTGTTATAACCTTACAACTTCAACCTTTATTAATCTAAAATGACTGATTTCACAGTTTCTTGACATGAGCAAATACTATGCACATAATTGGAAGATTAAAATCTCAGAAAACGATGAATTACATTTCTCTGGGGCTAATGTAACTCTGTCGATTTACAACTAAAAATTTATTTATTAATGCGGAGAAGCGAGCTGTTAATTTAGATTAGCATCAGAGCTGAGAGCACTACAAGAGACCTCACTCATTAAACATACACACATTACGTAAGCCCTATCTGCTTCACTTGGTGGAGGCTTTGTTACAGGAGAAGAGAAGCTCTCCAGAGACAGGTGCAGCTGCCCCACGCTGCCTGGCAGATGGGTATCGCCATCATCAGACCATTGTGCCAGCCCTGTGCCCTCCCTCGCCTCAAACCAGTCAGGTATTTGTCTTCCCCTCCCTCCATCATCAGGTGTGGCTGGTATTTAACCCCCCCCCCCCATTCTCTCTTGTTTTTACTTGGTCTGGTACTAACCCTCCCCTACCTTCTGTCTTCCATTACCTCCACTTAGTCTGATATTAACACTCCAGCTCCCAATAACTTTTGTCATCTCTAAATTGCCTTCTTTGTTGGAGCTACATGGGCTTGTTGCCCTATGGCCCAGAGGAATAACTGTATCCCCACTCCACTCCCACCCCCACCCCCTCACAGGGTAACAGCAGTGACAACAACCTCCTGAATTAACAAGTGTGCAAGCAAAATTCTCTGCCAAACATGTAGTTTGTTCAGTTTTCCTCTGTGTTTGTCTTAAGCTTTACAGATGGTGGTGTACTTCAGCATGTTTGGTATTAATTACCACTACATCTAGCCTTTAATTGCTCCTCCACCCCTTATATTTCCTTTATGTTTGAAAATTAAAAAACAAGAGGCCCATGGGCATAATGCTCTGCTGACCACCATCACCAAAAAAAACCCAAACTTTTCCTGAAATGTATTCCCTCCATAACCTTGGAAAATGAATGAAGCTCACCCATATAATACAATATCAAACTTCTACATGGCACACATTTGTGCTACATTTGGCATCATTTGCCTTATTCTTCATCAAGATATTGAATTAAATGTCCTTTTCCTAAGTGTTTAACAACCTTGAAAAAATAGGTCAATATCACACAATCAGGTGACCCAAAAAGTTGTTCAGGAAGTACAGTTTTATATACAATGTATTTAAGTGCAATTTTGATCTGGAGGCTCAATTCTCCCTGCCAATGATATCCAAGCTATAGCCTGCCATTACCAAATCACCTTCTCAACTTAACAGGTCTAGTGACTTAAAAATATGTCAAGGTCACTGATCTTATGTAATATATTAGCACTGGATATGATCTATATATCCTATAAATTTGGCATGTCTAATTCAATTATTTTTCTAGATATGGAACTTTGTATCTTGCAAGATATTTCAACTTATAATTTCCATCAAAGTATAGGTGGTGCTACTAGTATCATAAGCAATAATTTTGACCTCCTCCACACTCCTACAAAATTTCATGAATATCTATGAAACATTAGGGATGCTAGAGTGGTCACAAGATTTTCACAGATTGGCCCATATATTACATAATACTGTAGCTGGCATCACCAATATCGAACCCGGTCTAGATTTTCATACACTTGATAAGTTCTGAAAGTTATATGGGGCTATCTTGAAACTTGTGGACTGTATCGGGCTCAGAAGAAAAAGTTTACAGACGGTAGAGTGACAGACAAACAGACAGATGGACAGACAGACAGACAGACAGACAGACATAAGTGATGCCATGAGCTCTTCGACCTTTGGTCAGCAGAGCTAAGAAAATTAATCTTCATATAATTGAACATATTCTACATTCTGTCATCATTTTGATGGCATTATGGTTGTAATATTCAAAACATTGGTCCTAAACATGAATCTGTTTCAATTTTGATGGGCTTTGGCATTTAGCATGGATAATAATGAAATCCTAACAGGGAAGACAGATGCACGAACCAAACAACAAAAACAGTCCCTTCATAACACATATGCACTGCCAGTGAGGGAAACTTTTTGTTCTGTGGGCAGTGTGTTGTGGTCAGCTGAAGGGCATGATCTCTGTTGTTCACTTTCAAGACAGTAATCTCTGCACTGACTGAAAGCAATTATCTCTTAAGGTAAGCAAAGTCTGTCCATAAAGTGATGGCTGTCAACAAGACAGCTCAAGGCTTCATATACCTGAGCACAAAAACATGCATGTTATTTTGTGTCATGTCAATTTTTTACAGCTTTGCTGGAGCAAATTATATGTACAGGTAAACATAATTTTGTGTCTTGGAAGAACTATTCCTATTACACGTAACTGGGCCTTCACCTGCCAGAAAAATAAACATCGGCAACACAACACACCTGTTGTAGATATTGCTGCCTCACAGTGCTGCAGCAAGAGGTCTTCTTACACCTAACCTATGGGCAATTTGCCTTCTGCTTATAAAACACTCTTCAAGGACATGGCTTCAATATTTTTTTTCTTACCCCCCCCCCCCCCCCCGGGGGGGGGGGGGGGGGTAAGATGGGTAGTGTAATTTAGCAGAACTTTATGAGGAGTCAAGAAGCTTCTGCCCAAGGAAAGGTACCTTCTGTAATAAAGCCCCACTCCCCAGATTCAATTGTCTGGGTGTGTACATTTTTCACCAGGTGTCTCTAAGTTTTGTCACAAACACAAATTAAAATTAACTTCATCATTAAATTCATTTCCCCTCACTTTGCTGCATGGTAATTAGCATCATCAACAAAACGAGAGCAAACAGTCCCAGGGAAAACTCGTGATTTGACGGCATCATTGTCCTGAAGGGGCAAGACAGTACAAGACACCTTGCACAGGTCTGTGTGACAGAGGTGGTGGTGAAGCACGTCCCCCCATGTCACTATTCTTTTGATCTTTGGCCGGTTTCATTTAGAGTGCAGCCTGTGAATGATGCAGGTTATGACAGGGTATGTGTGATATATTGGGAGGTGCTTGAGTAGACAGCCACCAATTTGTACCTCACACCTGTTCCAGCCTGCCTCGGACCCAAATTTACCAACTCACAATGGTTCCCCAGCAGCCACACCACCTTAATACCAGCAACAAAACTTAACTGTTTCTGATCAGACATTGGGTGTAAAATCACCCAGTAACATCGAGTCTCATTTGTAAAAGTGGACAACTTTAAACAGGGATCTTGGGAGGATCGCAAACAGAAATTGAGGATATTTAGAAGACAAAAGCTCCTATATTTTAAATTAGAATTAAATTTTGATTTATGATTTGTTACTATTTATTTTACGAGAAATACACTGAGGATTTGCAATTATTCAGCTCTTTATTTTTTAACTCTTTTAAGAACAAAATCGCAATAAAGCTAAACACAGAATAAACACATACTGATGGGAAACAAGTCATTGTATTTCAATCAGTCTTAGTAAGAATAGATGCACATACTGATGGGAAACAGTCACAGTATTTCATTCAGGATTTATCTCATACTAACCACCTCCTCCCATCTGTGCCTTCAATTTAATTTATCTCTCACAAAATCCTGTTAATCAATTATCGTGGCCTCTTTGAGCATGTGATTCCCCTGATAATCTGCCACAGTGTAATGCTCTGCTCTTTGCACATTCTGGCTGCATAAAATTCAATTAAATGATAGCATGATAAGTTGCCTGCCTGTGATTACAAGCAGAGGTACTCATAGCAATTTGTGATTTTTCAATTTATCAACAAATTAAAGGCATCAGTGTGTTGAAGCCTATGTTACCTGAAAGAGATTAAATCTAGTACAACCTTTAACGAGCCTCAGGGCTAATATTCTGTTCAGCTTCCACTGGTTTCAAAGATACACTCACATTTTTGACAATTGCCATCACATACAAAGTTTTGTTTCTCTTTTTCAATAACTTTATATTTGTTATCTTATTTGTCTACATGATCATTCATATTAAGGGTAAGTTTTCATTACCACCTTTTAGGTTGATATAAATCTGTTTTATCAATATTATTATCATCATTATTATTAATTAATTTATTCACTTTAACAACATCTATTGACTTAAAACATGAAATACTTCATAACACAGTACATTTATTTTATGTTCCTTACAGTATCCATCCCACCCCCACCCCCAAAGACCACCTCTCTTCTCAGGCTTTACACTTTAGAATGAACAACAAAAGATCAACATCTGTCAAGGCAGTGTTCAGTTCTTCCAAACCTTCCTACATGGGGGTTGTATGCTTGTACCCCCCCCCCCCCCCCCCCGTATCCAGGCAGTTGCTGACTTTGTCATTCTGGATGTGTATACCTGACTGTCACAGGTGTCTCAGTTACCACACCAGCAGTATCAGGCTGCACGTTTTCTAATATTACAGTTTTCCACCTCACTTCACAACACAAAGGCAAACTGTTGTTCCTCAATTTTCATCATTTTTTTTTTAATGTGGAAAACAGCAGTACATAGATGTATAGCACTCATACAGATGTATGGAAATGGCCTCTGAATGCATAATTTTGATGGTTATTTTTTTAAAGCTATCCTGGTAATATTCTCAAAGCCCCATGCAGCAGAGGTTTTCACTGGCCTTGTATCTTTATTTTTGGCCAGCTGTAGCTAGTACTGCCACACAAATCAAATTCCAGCACTGACAAATCAAAAATGCATTGTTTTTCCTCAAGTACTCTTAATGATCTTGGGTTGACCCAAGTAATTTTGTCACACACTCTGTATGGTTAACCACAGCTGACACAATGCACATAAGCAAAGGCTGCTCACGACATAGATCACCTTTGCAAGGTCCAGGCACATATATAGAATTACTCAATCAATCTGTTTATTCTTCATTTGACAAAGAACACACTGAAGACAACACAACTTTCTGTACATTAATAAGAGAGAGTAGACAAAAGGCAATGCCCTGTCCTGCTACAATTAAGTGACAGACAAGATAACACGTAATATTTAACATGCTATTAAAAACTAGAAAAGAATATTTGCTTTACAGTAAATCTGTGTCTTTAAAAACTTGCATAAATTAAAATGCTACAACTGTTGATCGCTTGAAGCTTTAGTGGCATCCCTTTCTGTATTCCTTTTGAAGATGTTGAAACATTTCAAGCATTATTCTTTTTCCCAAACAGCATAAAATAAAATTCTGCTATTTTGTTCACTTTCATTTGATGTGCTCTATATGAAAAGCGAACAAAATAGCACAAATCTATAGATTGAACTTGGAATGACAACTCAGGCTGGAATCCATGTCTCTGTTGCTGAGTGCAATATTTAGTGCTGCTGACAACCTGCATTTGCACACTGTTTAAAGTCATTCTAGGCATCTTTGACATTGGTCTCTGACCTTGACAGTGACCCCTGGCCTTGAAAATGACCTGTGATCTGGACATTGAGTTCTGACCTTGACAGTGACCACTGACCTTCACCTCTGACCTATCACCTTGATTGACTTCCAACCGATATTGACCTCTGACCTTGACATTGATCTCTGACCTTATCTCAATACATAATTCCATCTGGGCAACATACCAGTTGAGCTATCATGCAGTACAGCATACATTTCCAATTGCCCCTAATTTGCATAATTTTCAACCTGTCAGCTTTTTAGAATGATATGCAGAACTTTATTATTGGTGCTATACCCATGAAAAATTTGAAGTTTCTGGTTTCAGCGGTGACTACCACCCACAAATATTGAGTGGAAAGAGAGAAAGGAAGGGAGGGACAGAGAAGAAAGAAAGAAAGAAAGAAAGAAAGAAAGAAAGAAAGAAAGAAAGAAAGAAAGAAAGAAAGAAAGAAAGAAAGAAAGAAAGAAAGAAAGAAAGAAAGAAAGAAAGAAAGAAAGAAAGAAGCTATGTATGTGCTCACACATATATAAAAAAATGTAAATCATACAGGTACACATGACACAGACGAAGACAACAAACAAACCTAATAATGACAAATGGTAATGGATTAACGTTGTACCCGACAAAACATTCTTATCAGTACTGAAGAACTATTTCTTCTTAGTTCTGTAGCAAATGACCAGCTTTTAGCCTTCTCCTCAAATGTATGGACATATAGGGAATCTAAAATTCAGGTAGGAATTTGGGTCCCACATTTATACAACACAAGCATGCCATCTGCTGATCACAACTGGAACTACATGTACTCAAATGTGTTGCTTGTTTCTTCCTGAGGTCTCTCATCAATAAGTTGGAATCAGTACTGCAGAGTAAAGAATGCACAGCTAAAAAGCAACTGCAGAGGCAATGTTCAACTTTGATACATCAAATCTGTATCTGAATGCACTTTAACCCTTCCCTAACTATATTGACATGGCTTTAAAACTCAGTCAACACCTTTCCTTAGCATGGCTTGGGGGCTGAACACCCAACCCAAGCCAAGGATAGCTGCTGACCTGGCATATGTTATCTTGACAGGTCTCATCCACAATTTTCCTTCTATTTTGTTCACTTTTCATTTACTTTCATTGCAGTCTGTTTTGGATGATTCTAGGGGGAAGGGTTCAGGTTACAACTCTCCAAGTTCCTGTAACTCCCTCAGTGCTACTTTAGTATATGGTAATTTACATGTTCAACAGCTCCAGAACCACTGATCACATTCACCAGGATGAACCTTGTCTGGGTGTGTGCCAAATATACTCGAATGGTTATGCTCCAGTGATTTTTTAATTTTACTGAATTCTAAATGTAAATTCTTTTCATTTTTCTGCTGACTCAGCAAATTTCACAAATTGGCAAATATATGTAAAACATATCCTTCAAAATAAGGAATCTTAGGCCAATGGTTTACATTAAACATTAATAGGAAAGTACCTATGGGCTTTCAATATTGATACAGTTAATTTTGATCCTGGGTGACCCTGAAAGGTCAGACTGATTATACTGACTTTTATCTTGGTCATCATCGTAGATCCTAGATGCATAGAAACTATAAAATTTACCAGGAAAGTACCTATGGGCTTTCATTTGGTGTAGTTAATCTTGACCTTGAGTGACATTGAAAGGTCAAACTGGAGGTCAAACTGATACATCAGCTTATATGTTGGTGATGATGGATCCTAGACCCACAGTTACAACAAATGTTAATAGGAAAGTGCCCATAGGCTTTCATTTGTTGTAGTTAATCTTGACCTTGAAAGGTCAAACTTGAGGTCAAGCTGACACATTGGCTATTTCACTTCATGTCTGGGCTCTAGCTCTATATGGATTTTTAGCTGAGTTGTTCACTTGAGAACTACATTTGTATATGAGGCATGACTTTGATACTGAACTTGGTGATGGTCCATTCTGTGGGCCAGAGCAAGTTGGTTTATGAGCGACATTGACCTCATTACCAAGGTCACATGGTTATTTTTATGAATTTGTACAGCTGATAACGAGAAATTTATTTCAGCTAGGACTTTGATGCTACACACGATACAACATGGTATTCTGCAAGATAACAAAGGCAATTGTTAGCAACTGAGCAATAAAGACAGACAAGCCAAGGCCAGTGATGCTGCCATGTTTGCTGTTGTGGTTTCATCCTATGTTGCACTCATCAGGCACTCTCTACACCTGTGCAAGTTCTAACAGTAAAGCTGGTGTGAGGCCTTTTTATAAGGTGAGGTAACATTGCTAGTCACGCCACTAAACATCATCTGCATGTTGTCACTGTTTGAACTGGCTGCTTGTCTCAACTGACAGAACCCTAAAACAATATGCATATCTCCATCTGCACATGCATCAACTCAAAGTGCACTGGGGCCACAGAGTATCCCAATCACCTGATTGCCAGCAGAATTTGCATCAAAACTGAGATTCTGTATGTTCAGATCACTGGAGTAATTGTACACCGGGCAACAGGGTCAGTTCATTGGAGTAACAGTACACAGGACTATAGTGTCAGATCATTGGAGTAACAGTACACAGGACTATAGTGTCAGATCATTGGAGTAACAATACACAGGACTATAGTGTCAGTTCATTGGAGTAACAGTATACAGGACTATAGTGTCAGATCATTGGAGTAACAGTATACAGGACTATAGTGTCACATCATTGGAGTAACAGTACACAGGACTATAGTGTCAGATCACTGGAGTAACAGTATACAGGACAATAGTGTCAGATCATTGGAGTAACAATATACAGGACACTGGAGTAACAGTATACAGGACTATAGTGTCAGATCATTGGAGTAACAGTACACAGGATTAAAGTGTCAGATGATAGCTGTCTCTGCAACTTTTCTTGCAAATCCTGAGGGATTCATACTTTGAACTCAAGGAGATATAACACTGTAAATTTACTTAAAAGTGCAATAAAGTATATATTTTTTCGAAGGCATACAAACTAAAGATTTCTGCTTTGGTAAAGTTTCTTGGAAGCACAATTATTCTAAAAGTGTAGATATATCATCCCTTGATATAAATTTTCCATTCAGCTAGTACATTTTCATGTATTTCTCCATCATATTTATGGCAAACTGTAGGACACAATGCAAATGAAAAAAAAAAACATGTCCCAAATTGTTCCTGAGCGGCAGATATTAGAAGTTAGAATGATGACAGATCACAGGAAAACTCTAATCACAAAACGGCACCAAATTTAAAAAATGTGAGACACTCTTTTTTCATTCATTGCATGAAGTTTACTGTAGATTTGATATCCCAATCCTCAAAATTGAATGAGCAATATCAATATTTGTAGTAAATTATGATGATCCTTTGTGTAATTTTTATGTAGATTGCCATCAACTAACATTATAAAATCGTAATTAACAGAATCTTCAGTTTTTTTGGCATTCACAAAAGGTATACCATGACTGTATTTCACTTTCTATATGAATCATGGGTAACTTATATGTAACAATTTGTGAAAGTCACAGCTAACCTTACGTATATCTTTATCATATGTGTTAACTGGCAGACAGACTCTTACAATGGACTAACATGTGCACTATTGTCCCACTGAGTTATGAGACATGATATAAAGAATTACCATGTCCCTAGTCAGCCATAGTCATCATTCATTACTACAGACACAGTAACTTTCAGCCACCTGGCATTCAGAAAGTTTGAAAAAAAAAATCATATGAATGCAGCATGGTCATGTTAAAGGCTTCAGACCATTGTTGAACAAGGTCAACAGGTTCATATTCACAGGTGTTATATATGACCACCAGATGGCTCTGCAGTTCAAAGACCGTGCAGGTGCACAGATATCTTGAATTTAAACTATTGTTTTATTGTTACACTTAGTCTTTGTCTCAATATCACTTATGATATACATGTGCATGTCAAAAGTTTATTGAGTGCAGAATAAATTATCAAGAAAGAGATGTTTCAAAATGTCTTTTAGAACCACACACTAAAGCACAGAGAAAACATTTTATATGTGCATACCTGGGCTCATGTACTTGACGAATGAATTAACCCATAGTAGTCAGTACTTGATGAAAGAGTTAACCCATAGTGGTCAGTACTTGATGAATGAGTTAACCTATGGTAGTCAGTACCTGATGTGCACACCTAGACTTCATCCCACATTCTGCACATGGTCGCAACGTTTTCTGTGATATAGGTGTTCAATACAAGTGCAGAGACTTGCATATAAGGACAGGTCCTCACTTACGCATTATAACTCTTGCCATGTCAGGCCAAAAAAGGTTGTATCAGAAACTTCATGGGTGAAAAACCTCAAATCAAGCTGTGGGACAGATTAGTTTGCCATGTACATATGATGTATGTTCACTCAATACACAACCCTGGACACCACAGTTTTGGGTAAGCACAAGGGTGCCTGTTAAGATAAACTGGTCACTTGGCCAGTTTCGGTATTAAAATGAGACACTTTCAGTGACATGTTTATCTTCAGCATAGTCCTGCAGTTTTCAAGTTATATGGTGGTTTTACCAGTTTTTGGGGCATCAGAGTTTTTGTGGTAATGATTTTGTGCTTGACTGTAATGATGTCACAAATAAAACCAAATCAACACAGTACTGAAAATATCCATAATGCTGACAAAGCAGCCTTACTTTGAATGAAATAAAAATAAACATATCAAGCTGTTGGGCAGTGGTCAAATCACCAAGCCTACCATCAAAACTAGCCAGAGCAGCACAACTTTTAAACTAATTTTGGAAAAACATAAGACTGTTACGACTGTACAATCCCAGCTCACAGAAACACTGGCGACCTCTTCTGGATGAGCACTTAAACCAGCTAATTTTGCTTTCTCTTATGTTAAGTCTGTAAATGAAAGTTATATCATTCTCAGCTGTCAATAATGGAGCATAAAACCCATACAAAAAAAAAAAAAAAAAGAAAGAAAGAACTGGGGGGGGGGGGGGGTCCTCCACAAATAGTGCCTGGCATAACATGAATGAATAATAAGTGTGCATGTTTGTGCAAATTACATGTGTAATCACCACACACATTGGTCACACCTGGTCTTGGTGTCTCACAGACAGTCTGCATAACATAACATGAATGCGTCTGAGCAAGTGCCCTTCCTAATCACCAATATTCACAGGACTCATGGGTAAATGAGTTCACTGCACTTTTCTGCGATCTGTATTACTCTTGCGCAACTCCTTCATTTTCTTTGTCTCCTGTCGAAAGTTAGCCATTATGACCTTTCCATACAAGCCCAATTCAAACATATTTTCTACTTGAGTTGCTTTCCTTGTGGTTAAGTGCCTAAGGAATGTTTTCATTTTCACTGACTGTTTACTTGCTTTCACATTGCACTCAGCTAGGCCTCAAAATTAAATGGCAGCAAATGAACAATGTCTGTATTTCTAAGGATTCTACTGTTGTCAAATTAACAATGACATGTACTTCTTGGAATTCCACTGTTGTCAAATGAACAATGACGTGTACTTCTTGGGATTCTACTGTTGTCAAATGAGCAATGATATGTACTTTTTGGGATTTACTGTTGTCAAATGAACAATGATATGTACTT
Source organism: Hermodice carunculata (assembly GCA_964020975.1). Taxonomy (NCBI): domain Eukaryota; kingdom Metazoa; phylum Annelida; class Polychaeta; order Eunicida; family Amphinomidae; genus Hermodice; species Hermodice carunculata. The sequence continues at coordinate 29,634,428 of OZ026630.1, forward strand.
CTTGGGATTCTACTGTTGTCAAATGAGCAATGATATGCACTTCTTGTGATTCTACTGTTGTCAAATGAACAATGACGTGTACTTCTTGGGATTCTGCTGTTGTTAAATAAGCAAAGAGATTTTTTTATTGTCAAATGAACAATGATATGCATATTTCTTGTGATTCTACAATTGTATGTGCATTTATTGCACATCGTAAAATAGCAAACGACCAGATAAAAAAATGCCTTCACAAGCAATACCTGTATCGACTTTCTAATTTTTTTTTCTTGAAATAAAGTAAACGGCTTAATAATTGTATATATACAACAAGCACTGAACCAAGCTTTAGACCTACACAACAAATGTATAGGCATTATAAAATACTTTCTACCTGTCCATGAAAGTTTAGTTCACTCACAGCAATACTATACCCCAGGATATCCCATTTTATGTTGTGAAACAACCTTTGGGTAACAGACTTCTATGTTCTATGTTCTACTAAATGTACAGCAGTCCCTGTCTTGATAGATCATCTCCCATGAAGAACTACCTGCCTTTAAGGACCACTTTTCACAATACTTTGCTAAGTAACTTTCAGGTCATTGATATCTCATATGAAGGACCATCTTAGTACCTTTCAGGCCATTGATATCTCATATGAAGGACCACCTTGGTACCTCTCAGGTCATTGATATCTCATATGAAGGATCACCTTAGTACCTTTCAGGCTATTGATATCTCATATGAAGGACCACCTTGGTACCTTTCAGGCCACTGATATCTCATTTGAAGGACCACCTTAGCACCTCCCAGGCCATTGATATTTCATATGAAAGATCATCTTAGTACCTTTCAGGCCATTGATATCTCATATGAAGGACCACCTTAGTACCTCTCAGGCCATCGATATCTCATGTGAAGGACCACCTTAGTACCTTTCACGTCATTTATATCTGATATGAAAGATCATCTTAGTACCTTTCAGGTCATTTACATCTCATATGAAGGACCACCTTGGTACCTTTTACGTCATTTATATCTCTTATGAAAGATCATCTTAGTACCTTTCAGGTCATTTATATCTCATATGAAGGACCACCTTGGTACCTTTCAGGTCATTTATATCTCTTATGAAAGATCATCTTAGTACCTTTCAGGTCATTTATATCTCTTATGGAGGATCATCTTGGTACCTTTGAGGTCATTGGTATCTTATGATTTTGCCCAATAGACAATTTTCCTCAAAATGGACAGAAATTTTATAACATTTCCTTCACAAAAGTTAAAATTCTTGTAGGAGCATTTTGAGCACAAACATATGGCCATGTTTTATACTACATTGTATTTTGCTAAAAAATGCCACAAGGCACAATTTTTGCCCTAATTAAGGGTGTGTTTTGTAAGGTTTGAAGTGCACACTTCTGCCAAAAATTTGGGTAAGTACCCTCACCCCTATACCCCAAATGGCCTGCTCCCTATCATTTTGTTTTTCTGCAGTATATGCAGTAGACAGCATATATATATATATATATATGGTTGATATCCAGTGTAGGCGTATGGTGGACACCATTGTCATTCTCACCTACTCCTGTTACTACTTCATTGTCAACTGTCCTTGACTGTCGCCCATTTTTTTCAAACTTGCAATTATCGTGATTTCCATCTACCCATAACCTCAAAACACGTGGGGTCAAATAGTTGTGACCTTTATACTTATGTGGACTTCTTACTCAGTTTAGGCGGGAATTTGTGCATCCTGTCAGCTGTCATGATATGCTATGATGGATGACTTGTTTATGCTGCTACCTTCTATTCTATGAGCACTCCAATTTCTCTACCCTCCAACCCCCCCCCCCCCCAACTACCACCACCAATGTTGATCCTGCCACAAACCAGGTATGGGATGGCTAGCTATTTTGGTATGGGCCCCTGAGCCTGGCACCTTAGAGATCAGACCACAATGAGCAGCAAAACAAATTCTTCACTTGATATCAGCCCACCACTGGTGCATACCAGCCAACTGCAAGCTGTTTTCTCTGCGTCAAAACAAGCAGCCTGCTGCGTTCATGTTTGCTGACCCAGAAACATGTATTTACTATTGACACCATTTGGCGGGAATGCATACAATGGATTGCAATGCCAATAATGCAGTACCCACAACAGTATGTTTCAAACTGGAGGGGGAAAAAAAAGTGTTTGGCTGGAGGTCCTGTCCTATACACAACAGCCCTGGCTTGACATCCGCTCTTTGTGTTCAGGTGTGTTTGTGTTTGTTCCTGTCTCTGTCTGTGTACATGGGTGGGGGGCACCAGGCCACTAACTTTCTTGCCCAACATATTTTATAATAAACCACAAAAAACATAGATACCAAAAACATAAGACCATCTTCAAAAATAATATCAATATTGTACCTTGTTCCAATATTGGATATATTACATGCAAAATATCAAAACACTGGGGGTTTTTTTCTTTTTTTTTCTTTTTTTTTTTTTTTTCTTTTTTCTTTTTTCATTTTTTTATTTATCACATGTCTCACCTTCAGATGGAGCCCCTTTTAGTTAGAAGGTTTATCAATGGTTATCACCAGAAGAGATAAAGATCTCCGAGGACATTCTCCGAAACAGTTGAGTTGTTTGTTGGGACACAATGCATGATGGAGTCTTGATGGCATCAAGTGCACCAGCTGATACTTTCTCACAACATTACAGTTTCTGCCAACAGATGGCAACACTGAGCCAGTACTGCCTTTCCACTCGTGACAGAAAACTCTTGCAGTTCCATATCCTGTGCATGGGAAACATTACTGACTCTGTGTGTGTCCATGTTTATTTAGGTTGGGAGGTGAGAGCATGACAAAGCCACTCTCTACCAGCATATCAACTGAATGCTTTGAGAGACACCATCTGCAACATTGCAGTTATGATCATGGTATCAATTGTTGGTGCGGCTTTTCTTCATCCAGCCTTTTCTGGGGATGGTGCTTCCACAAGTTTGCCGCTGGTAATTTGTAGGTATTGACTCACCATGTGAGCCAGCTTACAACAACCTGTGGTCCTGTATTCAAACTCATCCCCAGAAATGTACACAAACATTCCACGCCCGATTTGGTTATTTACATTTTTATAGATGAAGATATGCAGGCAACTCATCTCCACCCCGACAGCGAAGCCATGGACCAATACTGCAGTATGCCGGCCCTTCCTCTTTTTTACGACAGTTACGACACTGAAGGTATTTTTGGGTAACCACTACTTACCAAGGCTCAGGCTGAAAAGTGTTTACAAAAATATTTATACCATCAATATTTCTGTAGAGGGAATGATCAAAAGATTTCAAATATGATTATAAGTCCAACTTTGTGAGCTAGTTGTTGAATGTGCATTTAACTCACGGGCAAACATGGCAACTGTCAGACCCCTGTGCAAATGTGAATACAACTCTACTCAAGTTTATTCAAATTTCAAACTTTTTCACCAATGTGGCTGAAAAAAGTGTCACATATTTTTCATATCTTTAGTTTTCCAAATATGTGCTTTTTAAAATTAAAGAGGCCAAGAAGCCCCAAAAATGGAAACCTCAATTTTCAAAACTGCATATATATATCACGAGAGGAATTCATACAGGCATGGTGTCTGTTTTCCAATCGTTTTTTAAATAAATATGTTTAAACCATATATATATATATATATATGAGCTACATGTGTTTAAACACAAGTATTTTAAGCATAAAATAAAGGATTGAAACTGCAAACAGTTATTTCACATTTATGTAGACATCTGACATTTCCACAAAGGTGAATATATGTATTTATTTAACAATTAGATGACAAGGTAGAAATTATAGTCACATTTAGAATCGTTTGGGTCACATACATACATAATTTCTTCATTTTTTTCTCTCTATGCACTTAAATAGGTAATGGTTATCCCCCAAAAATAGGACAGGAAAGTTACATAGGCAATCCCATTCAGGATTCCTAATGTTCCCCTGCACCCCACATCAAACCTGTGAAATATCTCCTTTTCCTCTCTGTTCTGTGGTTCCCCTTAACCATGTTAACTATTGGGTCACTCCAGTGGTGTACATTCATCCAGTCTGTGATGTGACTGGCCCACCGTAAAGGAGTACGTGTAATCTGTACATAACTTCTAACACCACGTCACTAGACGGGTGGACCATTTAAGCAGAACCACTGTCTGCCTGTGACGTTGGCCAAATAATGTAAGTATAACATCCAATGTTACACTCACATATAAAAGCAGCGTCCCTAACGGTCATAACCAGTTCCTGATGATGCCCCACTAGAAGTGAAACCAGTCAAACTATTTTCCCTTATTTTTCTTCAGGTTGTCAGCCCTTTGCCTGGTTTGTTTCATTTACCCCCCCAAAAAATGCCTTTGGTGTCCTAACTGTCCTTAATCCCAACGTGTTCCCATTCCAAGTTTCAAGGTCTGTATAATCTTTGGTTCAACACGCACAAACTTTCAGTAGCTGAACCCTGCAAATTTCTGACTCCATGTTGTGTGAAAAGATATACCAGATGGCAAAAATGTTAGATTGGGAATCCACAGCATCCAAGGTAGCCAGAATCACAAGCAACCTGCATAAAATCCAATCCATGACTACTTCCATGTCACTCCATTCAGGATTCTGCCAGTTTAGAATGTCCATGTAGTTTACTCCATCACTTTAATAGTAGAGGGTAAGCTGCCTCAAGACAGGCCTTAGGTTCTCCACTGGGAAGGTGATTTAAACATACTTTGTTGTACATGATTTATTAGACAGTATGGGACAAATTGAATTACATTGTATGTATAAATATAAAACTATATGCAAGATAGATGCATTTTACAAGTACAGTGCTTCCTCTTTATAAGACTGGTAGCGGTGTACACGCAGTTGAGGGTGTTATAGAAAAACCAGCTTATAGTGAGGGACTCTTAACATGGAAGTACTGGGAACAGTAGTTCAGTGGGACCATGTAGCCACCGTGTTATATCAGAAACTGCCTTGTATTGAGGGGCATTACAAAGAGGCAGCACTGTACTGTGAACCTGCATAACATTTCCCACACAATGCCGAACAAACAGACTGGATTTTGGCTGTATAAATATGCAGGGGCCTTGGCAGACCCCTGCATTAAACTGTACTGATTTATACAAATCAAAACTCTTCATGTGATAAATAATTTCTACCGGAAAAGAAGTCCATATGGAGAATGTCTAAGGTGGAAAAAAAGGCAAACTGAAGTAAGCCCTGACTGTACTGCCATTCTCTCATGTGCCAAACACAATCATCACATGGTAACCACTAGAGGGCAGCACTGACATACCAACTGCACATGTTGGCACACAAACCAATTTACATTCCTGTTTTGAAAAAGCACAAAAGTCGTACAAAGAGTTAAGAAACATTGGTGATAAGACAAGTTCCTACTAGCATGCACCTTAATAGAGACATCTGCCGTGAACCCAGTGTTGTTGGTTAAGACTGCCGTGGTTTGAGTTACGGAGAGGAGGACTAATATCTGTCACTTGTCACAGATCACTGAAGAAATGGCCACTGTCTTTTCTGAAAGATACTCCAATACCTCCCTTCTTCACCATGACTCACATCCTCCCTCAATGGAAAGAATGTACCTTTTTATATGGCTATACTGTCCTTCCTGCCTTAAATGTGCTCCCTCCACCATGTCAAAGACGGGGGACACAGTGTCTCTGTATCCACTCAGAATAATCAGATCCAGCACCCACTATTTTCACAATATATTTTCCATGCCAATTGGGTACAATCATTGTTGTTTAGAGAGAAAAAAGTTTTCCCTTTTCATGGCAATCTTTTTCATTCAGGTTTATCAACCCGGATGAATCATCCACCACTGACTTTTCAGAAACAATGTAATACATTTCATGTTAAATGACACAAATACCTTGGCCAATCAATAGCTCTACTTATCAAGGTAGTAACCACCACATTTTTTCATGCTGTAACTGCCCCTAATAATGCTGCATGTACCACACCTCATGCTACAGGATACCTCTGACAATAACTACCACTTATGAGTGTTATGTACATCTGATGTTATGGTATGCCTCTGGCAATAACTGCCACTTATGAGTGTTTTGTACATTTTATGTTACAGTATACCTCTGGCAATAACTGCCACTTATGAGTGTTTTGTACATTTTATGTTACAGTATACCTCTGGCAATAACTGCCACTTACGAGTGTTTTGTACATCTCATGTTACAGTATACCTCTGGCAATAACTGCCACTTACGAGTGTTTTGTACATCTCAAGTTACAGTATACCTCTGGCAATAACTGCCACTTATGAGTGTTTTGTACATCTCATGTAACAGTACACCTCTGGCAATAAGTGCCACTTACGAGTGTTTTGCACATCTCATGTAACAGTATACCTCTGGCAATAACTGCCACTTATGAGTGTTTTGTACATCTCATGTAACAGTATACCTCTGGCAATAACTGCCACTTACGAGTGTTTTGTACATTTCATGTTACAGTATACCTCTGGCAATAAGTGCCACTTAGGAGTGTTTTGTACATTTCATGTTACAGTATACCTCTGGCAATAACTGTCACTTATGAGTGTTCTGTACATGTCATGTTACAGTATACCTCTGGCAATAAGTACCACTTATGAGTGTTCCATACATCTCATGTCACAGTATACCTCTGGCAATAAGTGCCACTTACGAGTGTTTTGTACATTTCATGTTACAGTATACCTCTGGCAATAACTGTCACTTATGAGTGTTCTGTACATCTCATGTTACAGTATACCTCTGGCAATAAGTGCCACTTATGAGTGTTCCGTACATCTCATGTCACAGTATACCTCTGGCAATAAGTGTCACTCACTATGGTGTTATTTGCCACACCCCATATTACAGTGTACTTCTGACAATAACTGTCACTTAGAAGGATAATTCCTATTTACACTATACCTCAAGGAAGCTACTGACGAGACCTGCAGCATGCCATCATGGATGGTCTTTCATACCATCTCAGCAAAAACGTTTTCTAGTTATGAAATTTAAATAAAAATATCAAGGTAGATGACAATTTACATCCAAGCATTTCTGGGTGATTTGAGCAGGAAAAGGTTAAGAGCACCTGCAAGAGAGGGCCACTTTTTGACGGCAGTCAGGCCAGTCTTAAAGGTATCACTATTTGCCTCTGGCAATCCAACATGAACTAAATTGCTATTAATCCCTATCCTCTCAATTTTCTTACTTTATTGTTTTCACCTTCCCCTTTTGAAGGACAATCATTGCACCAAGTCCTTCCCTCTGACTAAAACAAACAATGGAATTGTGTAGTAACTTTTAATTTCTATACTTAAGACCAGATCAATGTATGAGTGACCCAGGTGATGGCATTGAGGAAGCAACCACTTCCAGTTCCTGCTAAACAGAGCAAGCTCCATGTTATTGCAAGTCAGTGGCAACTGGAGTGGAAACACAAACAAGATGGGTTTGTTTGGCAGACAATGTATCTACATCAAAAAAAAAAAAAAAGAAAAAAAAATTTTAATGTATTTTTATTTATTTTATTTTTTTTATTTTTATTTATTTTTTTCCCCTTTTGCGAATACATTGAGACGTCACGGCCCCCTCAAGCCACAGTCATACTATTATTGTATCAGTGACTAATGCTAGTTTCACAGAGTATTCCTCTCAACTGCCATTTATGGGGAGCATTACAATTGGTTCCAAAGAGCACTGTACTCTTCAAACTGCAGTTAACTCAACACCATTTGAGAGAAAACTAATATCTGGCAGCTACAAGGCGAATCTGTGTCCATCATTTACTGGTCCCTGTCATGTTTGTCTGCCAACTGACTCACCTATCCACAAGTGACATTGGTTCACTATCACATATCTGTATGTGGGTTTAAATGGAAAGACATGGTACTTTGCACACTGTTAGCTTGACAAGGAGCAAGAGGACTACCAGAAGTGAATCCTCCATCCTCCACAGGGCCAGCATTTCGGCAAGAATCCATTCTCGTAGAGATTCTCCTCAACTTGTCTGTCTTTAAAAAGAAAACTAATTGACAAAAAGCCAAATAGATTCTCGCAAAATTTTGCGAAATTCTGGCCCTGCTCCAGTGTTAAATTTTCTCTCCCCCCCCCCCCCCCCCGTCCCCTGGAAATAATGATCTTATCTTTTTATTATGCATGTAGCTCATTTAAATCCATAAATACAGTATACATACTAGTGGCACTAAGGCCTCCCATGTAAGCTGAAAGCTACTCTATTTTTCTTACAAAAACAAAGTATTTAGTGGCACTAAGGCCTCCCATGTAAGCTGAAAGCTACTCTATTTTTCTTACAAAAACAAAGTATTTCCTTCCAGCATATGTAAAATAAACCGTGTAAAATAGACCATATGTCCATTGTTTGTGACCATTTAAATGATAAAAATTCACAACACAACAGTGATTTGTATGACTTTGTATGCTGTGTAGCCTGGCTGCCTCTACAGACTAGGATGTATAGATAACAGCAAACTTCCTGTGTTGATTGTATATTCCTTAGGTTTGATCAGTACAATACCATGCAAATTATCAGCTCTGGCAATCTCAAGGGGTGAGGCCATTTTTATAGAGATGAATATTAATGAGAATGCAAACCACTAAGTTTAGGGAGATGAGGTCAGGAGATATCATGGAATGCTGTAGGAGCCAGTTCCTGTTACTTAAATTATCTTAAGGTGACTTCAGAAGGAATTACAGGAGAGGTGTGGCCTCAGAGATCTACAGTGTTGTCATACAGGTGGCTTTGTTTCTTTATCAACCTAACTCTTTCAGTACCAAATTTTGGACTGAGTCAACAGCTTTTCTTTGTTCGCATTGGGCGCAATGTGCCCAATGCGTGCCAAGAAAAGCTGTTGACCTGGGATATTCTTTCTGGAGCTACAGGCATACTGGTACTTGAATGAAAGGTCTTTTTATGAGGAATACGAATCTGGGATCCTAGTGATAATTCAGACTAGTTTGACTTAAGTAGATCAATTTTAGTCATGATTGGCACTGAAAGAGTTAATAAATGTGATGGGAATCCCATACCTACCTACCTACCTACCTACCTACCTAGTTTGTTCACTCCTCCCGACTCTTTTTGGCCAAAAAATATACCTACCTACCTATCTATCTATTTTGTTTACTCCTCCAGACTCTTTTTGGCCAAAAACTATGCAGACCACAAAATAAAAGTGCCATCAACAGCTTTCCTTGGCATAGGTTGGGTGCGATGTGCACAATCTGTGCCAAGGACAGCTGTTGACCAGGGGCATGCCATCATAATAGGTCTTATCTGCAATTCTCACCAAAAATGTTTTCTGTTGACGAGACCTTTAAGTGAATACAATGAGGCACCTGACAGTCTACATCCAGTCTCTTTAAGGCCATTGGAGTGGCAAGGAGTGAATTGCAATGCAGGTGTGGTACATGGTCTGGCTATGGCTATAGCACAAGTTGTACCCAGGTGACTTCTGACAATGATGACCTGACATCCCCTAAAATGAGGAGGACAGGTGTCTAATGATAACGTTCCACCTGAATAAAGAACTTGAATTTCCCATTTCATTTAATCATGAAAATCCTACTGGGTAAGTTGGGACTACATGTACATACATGGTACATGTAAAAGGGAAGATGAACCAGAAAAATGAAAAGTTCAGGATGAAATGGAGATTCAAATGACTTCTGAGGCAATAATGATTAACAGGTCTTCCAGTTGTGGTGTTAATTATCTCTATATTTAGGCACAGTTGTTCAAACTGGCACAAAAATTTATTTGTGTGGCTTTTTCCCACATGCTATGTAACAAATTCTGTTCTTTGCAAAAGGACTTACTCTCCAGTCCACAAGAAATTTTTCCACTAATGCGTAGTTTTTTCCATGTTCTAAAACATGCTGGCTGCAGCCAGAATTATCATATCCAGCAGTAAATTTTTTCCCTTTAATCCAATCCCATGCTTAACTCAAGTGTTTATATAACAAGGAAACAACTCAGACAGCTGACTGGTGAGCAATCTGGTTCCCTGCACTCAATTGAGTCCTTAATTAAGTGTTCTTGAAGATATTAACCTTGCGAATAAGTTTTCACAAACACTGTAGGTTTTTTGCATTATGTGTAGAGGAAAGGAAATCAGATCTGGGCCAGGACAAAGGTAGACAAGGTCGGCTGTGCTGGATCAAAGCACCAATGCTTCAAGTATAGGTCACCTGTGACCCACAACAAAAGCTGGCAAAGGAAACCGGGCCCATGTCTCTCTTTTTATCCTCCACAACGAAAACTATGATACTTTGCACTGTTGACCCACACGTCTCCAGGGTATACTTTATATATATATATATACGCGCACACATACAAAAATATACTTTTATATATCCCTCTTTTGAGCGACCACCACTAGGGCAGGTCTAAAACTGGTCACATAAAGCAGTTGGTCTCTCATTGGAGGTAAAGTAACATGGAAAAGATAGTATACGCTTCTGTACCTGGTAAATGTGGTCTTAAGAAGCCAGTGGTCCCTCAATGGAGAGGTCTCTCAAAAGAGAGACTACTCCCTATATTTATACACAACACACACACAAACAAACAAACAAGCATACATATTGTATAAATGTACAAATATATGAAGCTGTTGTGAGGGCCCTTGCACCACTTGCATGGTGACTCCAGGAGAAACCAATCTTGCTCACTTTTGTAGAAGTTAATCCAGTGGACACATTGTTGGGCTGGTGGGCTCCCCCTAACCATGTACTGTGTGTTTTCTGCATGACGGGATACAATTAAAGGCTGCAATGCACAAAAATCCGTGTCACATTCCTGCTGGCAAGGATAGCACTGGCACTGGCCTGACCTAACAGGGCCAAGAGGGGGACTTCAGCTGTGAGCGTGTCCACATGGACCTACAGCTGGTGCTGGGGAAGGGAGGACACAGCCATGTCAACTCACCTCAAATGATTTACTCAAGTAGAAAAAGTCAAATGCCTTAGGGCCACAAAGTTCTCTCTACTTGTCCTGAGGTGTTTGTGTATGACAATCTTGACTGTCACAAGATACCACAGCCCCCACTTGGATGCTTCTGTATCCTGGCCAAAAGGGCTAATATTTATAAATATTGTTTATAAATATAGCAACATACAGGTATTTAATCTCCAACCAGCATTTTTTTTACAGTATGTGCTCTTCTGTGGCACCATACTTCATTGAACCATCAAATAATGGAACAAAATTAAAAATATAAACCTATCAAAATTACATTTAAAAACCCTCCCTCCTGACCAGATGTCAAAGGTCACTGCTGATTAGACATTGTAAGAGGCAGCTGATATAATGGCTCATCACATCAACCGCACACTAGCAAAACAGCACTATCTGCAGGCTTATAGACTCAAGTTATTAACAAAAATGCTTGACCTGCTATTTTCTGACAATACCCGGTTTTACAACTTCCAACAACTTTGGAAATCAAATATTTTGCAGAATAATAAAAAATTAAAGTATTCTCACAACTGAAATAATCTGTAATCAGTTATGATACAGCAACTGTGGATGAATTTTCATGAACTCGTACATTGCCACATGTAGCAATTATAACCAACTGGGATCAATCAAATGCAAGCGGTAGGACTTTCAAGCCAGTATATCCCATACAGTGACCACTAAAATACAAGAGGTAGCACTTGCAGGCAAGCAACCTACACAGGGACCACCCAAATGCATGAGGTAAGACTTGCAGGCAAGTACTCTATACAGGGACCACTCAAATACAAGAGGTAGGACTTGCAGGCAAGTACCCTGTATAGGGACCACTCAAATGCAAGAGATATGACTTGCAGGCAAGTACCCTGTACAGGGACCACCCAAATGCATAAGGTAGGACTTGCAGGCAAGTACTCCATACAGGGATCACTCAAATACAAGAGGTAGGACTTGCAGGCAAGTACCCTGTATAGGGACCACTCAAATGCAAGAGATATGACTTGCAGGCAAGTACCCTGTACAGGGACAACCCAAATGCATGAGACAGGACTTGCAGGCAAGTACGCCATACAGGGACCACTCAAATACTAGAGATCGGACTTGCAGGCAAGTACCCTGTACAGGGACCACTCAAATGCAAGAGGTAGGACTTGCAGGCAAGTACCCTGTATAGGGACCACTCAAATACAAGAGGTAGGACTTGCAGGCAAGAACACCTGTAGCTGTGCCCAGACATGACAACATAGCCTGACCTGTATAAGAGCCACATGGCACACCCTGTGTCAAAAGTCTTGCTCATTTATGGCTATGTAATTGCAGAAAGACCATCTCATCCTATGTAATTCTGCCAATTTGTCTGTCAATGTGTGAAGCACCCCCAATTTTAAAATTGCCACCATGTTTGTCAGGCAAGCCCGCACAATGCTGGCTTTCCTCTCTCCACTTGCCTGCCTGTGAACTGTCATACATGCATGCTTGGAATTTCCCACAAGTCTATGGTGAAACTGCAAAGATTCAGGTCTTGTTGTTGTACATATGTGGAGAGTACATGTGTCCTAAGTATCTAGAATGTAGCAACTTTTTTTTTTTTTTTTTCCCAAATATTTTTGGCCATTGGCCACACATGAAAAAATGCAAATTAATCCACTTGTAAATTCACGTCAACAACTTTTTACAAAGATCATAAACAAACAAGCTACAAACATATTCAGAAAGTTGTTCAATATGCAAATAACGTGGTATGATGAAAGTTTAATGATCAAGATTAACTGGTTTCTGAAAGCCAAGGGGTGAAAAAGTTGGAATTTTCTGCCCACGAGCACACACAAAACATGAATAACAGTTGCTGGTCCCTCTAAAATGCCTATATGCAGAGACTGTTTTGCTCAGTAGTTATTTTCAACTTTCTCTGCATACAATACACTGTCAATGTCAAGGGTGTCTTCATTGCATGGTTTTACCAGTGTCCTTGCACCCAGGCTGAGCATACTTGACAAGTGAGGGGTGCAATGGGGGCTTCCTGTTAAATCAAGAAGTGGGCCCAGTTTTCAAGCACCATGACACCATATTTGGAGAGTTTAACCTACATATAAGATAGTCTTTCTGCTGTTTATATAGATTGCACCGCCTTCTTTTATTTTTAGTACACTTGTACATACCTTGTGTTCCAGTATAGAAAAAAAGTATGTTTATTAAATTATCCATTAACTGAGACAATTCTCATGTCCCTTTTCTCTATCTGACCGTCAGATGACAAACATATCAACAACTTTTTTTCCCCCCCACAGCAGATCAATGTGCTATTAATTTGTGCCGTGGCCCGCAGGTTTATGGCAGGCATGAAGCAGGCCCCTTCTGTGTGCGTGGGAGTGTCAAACAAAACGTACATTGGTTAAAAAACAGCCAGTGTGGCACCAATTGTTGACATTGGTTGCTTGTACATAGCTGGTATGGAACCAGCAGCCTTTGAGCAGCCTGGTGCCCAGTCTACAACAATTCAATAGCTGTGAATTATGGGCCTTCAGCCTGGACCAGACAAACAAACTATATTGTGGCAGCTTTACTTGTCTGTCTACCATCAAGTTTCTACTCTCACCAACTTGTATTCTTCTGGCCTTTGGCAAAGCCGCTCTAGGCCACAAAGGTATTCATAGTCCAAAATATCTTTTTCACATTTGTAAAATTATCTTCTTGCTACACTTTGTATCTATTGCAGGGTTGTTTGGCGCCATGTTTGGGTTTTATCCCACCCATGGTTTGACTTTGAACTAATTGGCACTCATGATACATTGGCAGCCAGCTATACCAAACTCAGGGCAACCTGCGGATGTGACCATCTGTACATAACAACCTCCTGTTAAGGATCTGTTTTATTGCCGATGGTTTTGCTTGTAACAGGCTGCTGGCACAGCCTCCATCCACAACAATCATTCCCTGATTCTAGTGATGCATTAAACTGGAAGTTATCACTACAGCAAAGAATATTTTTAACACAGCCCTGACAGTACTTGTAATGCAACCAAGATTTCTTTAGCATGCTCAAAGAAAAATATAAATTGTAACAAGAGGCCCATGGGCCTAATGCTCTGCCAACATATAATCTGATCGGCTGGAACAGCGGACGATGAGACTAAAAACTAAATGGATTCCCTCCTAGGGGATGCATAATGAATTTAATGTGTTTTAATACCTACAAAGCTGGTCCCACTTATTACCATCAGTGTGCCCACCGCGACTCCACACATCATAGACTTTTGTCCGTATAATGTTCCTGTAATGGTATATTGATACATGTGCACAAGTTCCGAGGTACTGACCATAACAAAAAGAAAAAAAAAAAAAAATTAAATTAAATTCCTGAACTGTACTTCCTCTGTGACTTTGAGAAAGTAAGTCCAAGTCACCCATATTATGCACTATCAAAGTTTGGTATATTGTCACATTTGTGGTACATTTGGTACGGCCTTCCTACTTCTCAAAATGTAGAATTTAGTGTCCTTTACTGTGTCGTTAATGACTTCTAAAAACAAGTCAAGGTCACCCAAAATTTTACAAAATTTGATCATTGGCCTTAAGCATGTTTGGTTTGAATTTACAAATTCCATCTGAATTTATAATCAAAATGATCAATATAATGTACATTTAATATCTATGATGCTAGTTCCACTGAATACAACCAGTGGCGCCCCCATGATTCCATGTCAGACTTTTATCTGTATAATATTCAAGTAGGTAGGAAAGTATACACCACCATCTGTGTCATGGATAGTGATTTATATCGGCTTGGCCTGTTTCGCAATCCATGGGCCTATACTTTTATAATATTCCTGTACTGGCATATTGGTATATGTGCATAACTTTTGATATAATGACCATACAAAAGTAAAAATCATTTCCTGAAATATTTTCCCTGCATGACCTTGAGGTCAAGGTCTCCCATATTGTGGTAAATAACTTCTATATTTGATACACATTTGTGGCATATTTGGCATTGCAAGCCTTCTTATCTCTCAAAATGTAGAATTTAGTGCCCCTTACTTTTCATGGAAGTTTTGTCTGTATTATGTTTCTGTAATGGTATGTTGATACATGTGCACAAGTTCAGATATAATGACCATAACAAAAAATAATTTCCTGAAATGTGTTCCCTCCATGACCTTGAGAAAGTAAGTCAACGCTATCCATATTGTGCAAAATAAAATTTCTGCACGATACACATTTGTGGTACATTTAGTATCATAAGCCTTATTCTTTCTGAATTTGATGTGTTTGTGACAACTTTTGGTCTGTATCTTTCCACACACTGTTGTTGCTGCCACCAGCTTCCACACGTTTTTGTCTTTTTGCCTGATTGACATTCCTCCATGACAATTTATGAAAAACTCTTCAAAAAACAGCCTTCTCAGTATTTTCATATTTTGGCGTAAATATGACATAATACCATAGGCAGCACCACCAATATCAAAGTCAACCTAGATTTTCATACACTTAAGGAGTTCTGATATGGGGCTATATTGAAAACTGTGAACTGTATTGTGCTCATAATTAAAGTTTTTTGATGGATGGAAGGATGGACAGACATTAGTCATCAAATGGGCTCCGTGATCTATGGTCAGCAGAGCACGAAAAAAAAAGAAAGTAAAACAAAACCACCCAATGTTCCACCATTTGCTGATGAATATATGTGTACTTGCATTGTGTATTATGTCCTTTGCCTATGGCAAAAATGTCATCTCTCTGGTACAGAATACCTTAGCAACACACTTTTTAGCAGATTCAACAGATGAGGCAAACAGACAATCAACATAGGTACTAATTGCCTGTCTTCCTCATTATCACTCACTATATTACATTGTACTTGTTTGGGGCCCCAAAACATAACCACACTGCAGCATAATGTACTCATATTACAGTCTGGGTCCCTGCTGTTTACTTCCTTCAGGTAATTCATGATTATCCCACATTACAGCAATAGTACAGCTTTCAGTTTGATAGTATGTATATGTACATAAGCTGTGACTTACAGACAATGTATTCACAAAAATTGAAACTTACAGACAACTTCCACTTTTGCACTCTTCCTTCTGACAGTATGTCCTCCAATGTGAAAGTTCTTGGCATAACACACGTACGTGGCATTCTCGGTGATATTCACTTCTAACTTGGGCTTGGAAAAAACCATTTCTGTTTCAGGGTCTATGATCTGCAATACACAAAAAAAGTAAAATGTTAGATTTGTATCTTGATATAAGAAACAAAGTACCTTAACTTTCTTCTGCATTATGAACGTGTGGAGTTCAGTGTACTTTTCTGTTCAGTTTAACATTTTCTACTTGCCGGGGCTGAAAATTAACACACCACCAAGCTCCGAAACTGGTAACATTAGTCCAGTACCAGTCCAGTGTACCTAGTCTACAAAGGGATGCCGACGCGTCATTAGCCAGCAAACATGGCAAGTTCTCTGAAAGATGGGCAGGCATGCCAAGACATCGCAAACAGTCAATAAGAATCCAGAAAGTATATTTATAATTGCGTTGAACTGACACTTTGTGAAAATGGTGCACTGATTATTTATACCGGCAAGTGGAAGACTTTTTCCAAATTATGAAGGGCATGATGAAGGCATCAGTGTATGATAATGGCCAGGATGTCCTGATGCTGGATACTCCAAGGCATTCCACCCCATGGCAGTGTATGATTCTCAATAGAGTTACAGTTTCATTCATAGCACAGTTTATTGCAAATCTCCAATAATAACAATTGATAATTTATGGGGTCACTGCAGCTATGTTCCATCACAGGGTCCAGCGCAATGAATCCAGTTAGAGGGTTGTACCCAAATTTTTGGTACAACCCTGTAGCTGGATTCCTATCATGTTTGGGCCAAATATGATAGGAAAGGGTGGGAATGGGGGAGGGGGGTGTCATTCCAGGCCCCGAACCCCTGCTCGATTTTTTTTCACAGCCCAAAAACTTAGAAAAAGAACCCATGCCATTTTCAATTTACGGCTTGCAGAAACTTTTGAGTTCCTGCAATAGCTAGCCCATTGGCATTGGGCTTGAGTTCAGACTAAATTAAGCTGATCTTAGACTTATAAGTAAGGCCTAAGTGAAAAAGAAAAATGCTTTTTTCCACCAAATCTACCTGCCCTTAATTTCCGCTGCTACCTATTGTAATTACTCCCAAATTTGTAATTTCTGTTTGGATAGGTCACAGAAAATCTTGGAAGATGTCAAGAAAAAGGTCACTGAAAGTCATGGAAGTTCTACATGAATGAGGAGTATTTTTATGCTGTATTACCATTTAAATTAGCATTATTATTAGATTAGCATTATTAATTTTTGTGTGCAGCAGTACAGCTGTAACAATTTAGTAGGTACAATACAATACATTCATCAAGTACCAATATATGGTGTACACTATAGTGAGTATGGGGGGCGGGGGGCCCTCAGTCTGCTGCGTTTGTCTTGTATTATTAGTGATCACTTGGGTAAGTCAAACATGTGACCCACCACCTGGGATTGAATGATCAAATAATATGGTCTTTTGGGTAAGTGAAACAGTGACTATGCAGGAGATTGAAAGAATAGCACTAATTATACCAATAAATTAAATTTCTGTGCACACTGCACTGGTCTATAGCTGTAACAGGGCTTATAAGGATGCTCCATACGACAATGCATGCCGTAGCCGCTCACCTTATACACATGTTCCAGAGCCAGTTAGCATTCTACAGAGAGCAACTGAGGGGCAAAAGGTGCAAAAGTGTACTACAAGGTGAAGGTTACTGTACAAGGCAGCACCTTGTATATTGTCTACTACCACCAGAGGTCCACCACCATTCAACAGGAAAGTCGGGAATAATCTTGTGTGTTATCATCATTGTAACATTTCATTTGCAAGTTAAGTCTCTACGCTCTGCATCTCAAAAAGCCAGAAAAAGCATGAAGAAAATTTTCTATAATTTTATAATAGGATCAAGAGGCAAACAGAGGTCAAAATTTAAGTTACATTTTCATGCAATATTGCAATAAACAGGTGCAAATCCAGTCACATTTTCATCATCAGAAAACAGGGAAAGGGCCTCTGAAATGCCAGGAAATGCCACCAGACTCCCCTAGCAATGCTTCGTGCTTTCCCCGCTCGGCAAAGAATCACCAACTCATGCTCAGCTCCTACTGAGAAGGTAAGCTTTGATCCCAAGATTGATCTTATAATACTTTCTGATTCCTTATATATATATATATATATATATATATATATATATATATATATATATATATATATATATATATATATATGTGTGTGTATATATATATATATATATATATATATATATGTATGTATGTATGGTCAACACAAGGTCCTGTAAGATGTAGATTCTGTCCATAACCTAACATCTGGTCTGTACCACTGCTTGTTAAGTCTATATGCCTTTCAGCGATTTAATCTAGAGCACAAACACAAAAGAGTACTTCAAAATTAATGGTTGACTTCACTGAAGGCACATCTTTCATGTCATATTTGCTACCAGAGATTTGTCTGGTTATTTTTTTTTTTTTCATTTCAAAGCACAAACAAATTATTTAAGCCTTCTTTCCTTTCCTTTGGGAACAATTTTTTACTGAACTTTCATTAGAAAAAACATACATTTTCACAATAAACTGTAGACATATGCACCCTCCCTCCCTCCCCGCCCTAGTATCTTTATCCAACATTTTTGGCACAGTTCCAGAAGTAAGATTTTGACCAAATTCTTGGTCATCATACTGCATCATGAAAGTATACACTTTGGCTGCATCCCCCACACAATGCAACTGCACTGCATATACTCATACACTCTGACAAAGTAACAAAATTGTTTAACTGTTTGATATAAAAGAATAGATAGATTATCTGTATACTACTGCCTGGGGGGAGGGGGCGGGGGGAATACAAGTAGGCCATGGATGGCATACATCACATAGACATACCGTGGTATGCTGAAAAATAAACAATATTTTCTTTTTGAAAGAAACTTGCTCCTAAGTCAATAATTACAGCACCACTGCTGGACAGGAGTTGCTAAGAGGGATAAAAAACATAGCATAGCCTCAGTAATATACTACCATGTCTGCTTACATGTATGTATTCACATACACATTTGACAGTATACAACTGTGCAGATGATCAGGATGATTTGTAAAACTGGTAAAATATTGTGCTTGAAAAAAAAAAATGGCACAGAGCCCAAATAAATTTGCATGTTGACCCTTTCATTCTCAAACTGTCCAAAAGCAGCTGCATATTGTTTGTTTTAATCAGTTGAAGGTTTCTTTCATTGACTTTAGAATGGTAATCATGGATGAGTCCTAACAAGAGCATGCTTCAGGTCAACACTATCCTTGAAGCTGATTGGCTGCTCAGCACACTACCCACACCTCAGGAAAGCTGCTGACTTCTTGTCATGAAAGGGTTGATTTCTCGCAGCAGCTCTGCCTAACAATGATCTACAAAGGTGCAGAGACTTGTGGATGTTCCTCCTGGTTTCATGGATGATTGCTATGAGTGCAGCATCAGCAACACTGAATACACAAGCAACATCCCTTCCTCAAATTGCTATAATCTTGTAGCAAAAGACCAAAATATGTTCAACCTTGAGCCAGTTACTGACCTTTCAAAATCATGGTTTCTTCATGATGTATGTGTGGCCCAGCTTGGGATATGAGCAGGTATTTCACGAACAACTCCTCATATATGACATGTACCATATTATCACAATGAAGCAGTGGGGCACTCAGAAAATTTAACTTTAATGCGACTAATTTTTAAACTTACATTTGGAACATCCGAGCTACCATTAAAACTAGCATAAATTTTAAATATTTAATGTCATTTGAACTTTTCAGGAAAGTGTGGGGGTGCTTCAGGGACAAGGACTCTGAACAGGGGTAATATGCTACATTGTATCCAAATGCCAACTCCTGACATTTGAAAGATTATCCAACAGTTTCTTTGAAGATGCATCAGCAATTCCCCCCAGGGATTGACACAAAGATAGCTGATATTAGGGTGGCTTACAAGATGTGATATCTATGGATTCCACAAGATGTAAGTTATGCTGGCGCAGCCAAGTGTGTTTAGGGTTAAAACAGTAGGCCATTAAAAGCTATGTCCATCAGGTTACATGGGGTAAAAATGGTGAATAATTTGGCTTTTAACTCATTCCATACTATGGTCACAGGCCTTAGTCAGTGGTTCTGGCACTGCCTGGCACTTGTGGCAGCTGCAGCATGACTTGCTAGGCAGTGCCAGAACCACTGACTTAAGACGATAGGCATGTTGCTACTTGAACAAAAGCTCTTTTCATGAAGAATTTAAATATGCAATTGTCGCCTTAAATCTTGGCAAATATACGTAAATATCAGGGACTGGTATGGAATGAGTTAAAAGCTACATTATTAGGGTTCATGCTTTTTCTGTTAAAAGTGGTCCTCAAGAGCTATGCCAACAGAGTACATGTTTGATTTTCCATTAATAGTGGGTCGTAAGAGCTACACTAATGGAGGACATGTGTTTTCTATCAATAATGGGTCTTGTGAGCTATGCTGGTGGGTCACAGGGATGTTTTCCATCAATAAAAGGCCTTACGAGCTATGTCAGGGCAGTCCATATGTATTTTCATCAACAGTGGGTCTTTAGAGCTATGTCACTAGAGTACATGTGTATTTTCATCAATTGTGGGCCTCCACAGCTATGTTTGAGGAGTACATGGTTGTTTCCTACCAATAGTGGGTCTCAAGAACTATGCTAGTGGTGCACATGGATGTTTTCCTGTTATCTGTGGGCACTAACAGTTAGTTACTGTGAGCTACACCCACAGCATTCAAGAATGTATAACCCATGAAACCTGTGCCACCAAATACCCTACAGTTTGGATGTCAGACAACTTGTCAGATACATAGATATCTAAGCAGGCCTATGATAGTTGTGCCTGAGGTACATGTATACATGTGGTAAAGTATACCTGTGACAGCTTTACCAGTGGTATACATGTGGTAAAGTATACCTTTGACAGCTGCACCAGTGGTATACATGTGGTAAAGTATACCTGTGACTGCTGCACCAGTGGTAATACATGTGGTAAAGTATACCTGTGACAGCTTTACCAGTGGTAATACATGTGGTAAAGTGTACCTGTGACTGCTGCACCAGTGGTAATACATGGGGTAAAGTATACCTGTGACAGCTGCACCAGTGGTAATACATGGGGCAAAGTATACCTGTGACAGCTGCACCAGTGGTAATACATGGGGTAAAGTATACCTGTGACAGCTGCACCAGTGGTAATACATGGGGTAAAGTATACCTGTGACAGCTGCACCAGTGGTAATACATGTGGTGAAGTATACCTATGAAAGCCGTACCAATGGTGTGTATTTGGTAATGTATATTTGTGACAGCTTTACCTGCAGCATCTATGAAGATCATGTCAGGAGTAGGTAATATGAAGTTGTATCAGTTGTATATACATGTAGAATCTCTCTGAAAGCCACATACAGATGTCTTCCATCTGGCTTATGAAGTTTGAAGATGGGTGGCTTATTTCAACTCATATGTTAAAGGATCTATTTGAATACAACACCAGTGCCCCGACAGCAAGGACGCCTGTTTGAGCTGCTGTCAAAAACATGACAGTCAAAATTTTTTTATTTACAAGTCTGACTGGTTTGTGAATGTATGTGTCCAAGTAGTACTCAGTGAGGATAATGGATCATGATAATGATTCATGAAACCTTTAGTGGAGAAGTTAACGCCACTAAATTAAAACGCAAAAAAAAAAAAAAAGAAAAACCTCATCAACAACCACTTTATTTCATTTCTCAATTTGGCCAGTGAAATTTGCAAATGGAAAATTCATTTCAATATAAATTATGGAATGACCACACATCTTCTTTCTCAATTTGGCAAAGATTTTTCAGTTCAAGATTATTTGTGGCCTCTCAATAAGTGAGTCCATGAAAGCACATCAGCAGTACACTATGGATGCTGTGTCAATTGTGTACATCTGGAAAATGCAGGCCTACGAAAAAAAAAAGTCAGTTCACGTGTTTAACAGTTAGCCCATGAGAGCATAATTGTGAAATATCAGTGAAAGGGGTCCACACAACAGCACATCTGTGACAGAAGTCTGGGCCCATGACAGCTAACTTGAGGTGTGTAGAAATGATTCAATGGCTGAGGAGTAGCTGCGTGCGAGCTGTGCCACAGGTGTACGCCAGGTTACAGTTGCCGAGTACACAGCAGGGCTGCACAGTGGCATACATGTGGGAACAACATGCCCTCAGGTGATCTTAGGTACACTCAGCCAGACAAGAAAGTTCAACAAACTACAACAACTTGCTACAAGGGTTGGTGTTATCCATACAGTCCATGCCTGTCGGGCACACAGAACACCCAGACGCTGGCTGGCTTCAAACACACCACACTGCTATGGCCCACAGCAGTCACAATTCCCAGCCAAACAAACCACTGTAGTTCCCCAACATACAGACACCCTTTCATTGCCCCACACAGCTGCTGTGCCAGCAACAAGTAGGGCTGCAAGTAGCTGAGCAAGTGCTCACCCTCTTTATATCTTATCGTTTCTCCCTTCTTCATTTATAAACACATGGACATGTTTTTTTCATGGTTTGCTTTCCATTTTTCCCCCCCTTAGCTTTGCTGTTTCATGAAAAAGAGGCAACAAAAAAAAAATTTTTTTAATTTATTCCTAATCACATCTTGAATGTACTCAAAATACATAAAAGGCCTTGATGTAAATCCCTGGCTGACAAATGTTTAAAAACAAGAATAACAGTAATACTAAAAAAAAAAAAAAATGATTCTATTACTATGTTCAGGCAGCAGGTACAGTTTTTTTTAGAACCTCTACCTATACTGGAAATAATCTAATCTTTCCTTTAGATTAAGACATTTTAACCAAACTCTACTTGTGCAAAATTTAGAAACGTCTGTTCACACTGACAATTCCAGGTTTTGACAAAACATGGGTTTTGGCAGTTCTCCCCACTCACAGGTATGTCCTGTATTTGGTAAACAATCATATGTAGCATTCAGACACGGCGGAAAAGATCCCAATGTGCACACTACCAAATATAAATTACAAAAAATGCACTTCACCTGCAGGACTTTTTTGTTCAGAATATATTTGCACTTTATTTGGAGGTGTGAGAAAGGGTACATGGCGTGAATGCCACATTTGGGCGATATTCGGGAAAATATTTGGTTATTTTTAGCGGTATGAACTTAGTATTACTGGCAATAGTGGTTTTTGTGTTTTTCGAAGTTCACAGTTATCATAACCATGCAGAAGTGCCAAGTCTCTCAATCTGGCAGGAGGTCTCCCCCTTTTCTAATGATATAAGTCACCTTGATTTGTCTACCTCCCACTTTTTTGCCTGTGTCCTCCATAACAGAATAATAGGATTCCTGCTTTTTGGCACTTTTGCATAACTAAAATCTCGTTTCATTTACCTTCGTTTGAACCTCATTCACAAATAATAGTAAAATAGTTATTCATGCAATTCTTAAATTTACAAACTACAATAAACTAATGAAACAATGAAAATCACTTTCCAACTTGAGGACATTATGCTGTGCTATAATGAGAACAGTATGCAATTTGTAGTAACTTCCCATTTCTCTGTGCTGTCATGGAGTGGTTCTTGATGAGACCCTGCTACCACCCTGGAAGTCCTTAAATCTCTAGATTTTCTGTGCTGTCATGGAGTGGTTCTTGATGAGACCCTGCTACCACCCTGGAAGTCCTTAAATCTCTAGATTTTCTGTGCTGTCATGGAGTGGTTCTTGATGAGACCCTGCTACCACCCTGGATGTCCTTAAATCTCTAGATTTTCTGTGCTGTCATGGAGTGGTTCTTGATGAGACCCTGCTACCACCCTGGAAGTCCTTAAATCTCTAGATTTTTTTCCCCACTGGTATCACCCAAAAGCAACTTGATGTGAATTGGTCTTTTACTGACTTTTTTTGTCAGGAGAAATATTTTCAATGAGAAATGTAGAGATGAGCCATCAGGATACTATGCCACCCACCAACAGCTTTCCTTGGCACATGCACCTGGCCTCACCGAGGAAAGCTGTCCATACAGCCTAATCCTAACCAGGAAAAGGTTAATTTTAAACAATGTATGACAAATTGTCTTGTGTGAGTTTACTGCACAGCTAGGTGTATAAGTGTTTAAACATCAACTCACTGTCTCAGCATTTTTCTGTTATGTCTACTTCATTTTCCAGTACAGCTATGATAGTATAATTCTGAGATAATGAGCTATTGCTCACTGTTTTTTGTCTCTTTGTTCTTCACTGATATATATGTACATCGATTTCCATTTCATTTCATTATACACGCGCTAAATGAATGGATAGGGTGAAGAGCAAGGAATGTGTCGGCCCTCTCATCTTACTATTTTTCTTGTCTTCAGATGACAGCATTTAAACTGTTGAAAAGGTAGCAACTGACATCCTGACACAGACCTGGAGAATTCTTTCCCTCAGGTTGTTATGCCCCACATTAGAGATAAAAATCGAGTGTGATGATTATTTTGCATGGATTTGCTGGTGAAGAGTTACTGGCGATAACAGATGGAGCAGGGGAGAGAAGGACTTGGTTAAGACTAATGTATGCAGCGCCTTCTGTTGATGAAAAAATTGGCTCTGTTCTATTATCCAGCTTGTACAGGGGTTTCTCTTGATCATGACGTCATACATGTAATGGTTGCTGCCATAGAGAAATGAAGCTAGTTGGGATTCCCCTTTTCCAGTAAGATGCATGCACTTGCACCCTCAAAAGGCTATCAATTGCAGATAGAAGTCTGCACCAAGTTCTTCCCACCTGCGTTCCGTCTGTTTGCACAAGTAACTCTGTGCCTTCAGCACATGAAAAATAATTATTGCCTTTGATTTTTACCAACGATGTGGGGCAAAAAACCCTGTAGGAAGTCTACACATGTACCTGACAATACTGTCACAAAGGCTGGTATATCTGACAACAGTCACAAGAGTCTAGTTTATCTGACAATGTGGTCACAGGGACTGGTCTATCTTACAACATGGTCACAAGGGCTGGTCTATCAGACAACACTCTCACAAAGGCTGGTCTACTGGATAAAACTGGCACAAGGGCGGCTCTACCTGACGTGATCATAAGGACTGGTGTGCTTGACATGGTCACAAGGACTGATCTACCTGACATGATCAAAATGACTGGTCTAACTGACAACATGGTCATATGGGCTGATCTACCTGACAACACTGTCATAAGAGCTGGTCCACAATACAACACTGTCACAAGGGCTGGTCTATCTGACAACACTGTCACAAGGCCTGGTCTACAGGACAACACTGTCACAAGGGCTGGTCTACAAGATAACATGGTTACAAGGGCTGGTACACCTGACAACACTGTCACAAGGACTGATCTACAAGACAACACCGTCACAAGAGCTGGTCTACAACACTGTCATAAGGGCTAGTATATCTGACAACACTGTCACAAGGGCAGGTCTACAAGACAACATTGTCACAGGGGCTGGTCTACCCGAAAACACTGTGACAAGGGCTGGTCTACAAGACAACATGGTCAAAAGGGCTGGTCTACCTGACAACAGTGTCACAAGGGCTGGTCCACCTGACAACATTGTCACAAGGGCTGGTCCACCAGACAACATGGTTACAAGGACTGGTCTACCTGCCAACACTGTCAGAAGGGCTGGTCTATAAGACGACATGGTCACAAGGACTGGTCGGCCTGACAAAACCTGTGACAAGGGCTGGTCTACAAGACAACATGGTTACAAGGGCTCGTCTACCTGACAACACTGTCACAACAGCTGGTCTACCAGACAGCATGGTTATAAAGGCTGGTCTGCCTGAAAAACACTGTCACAAGGGCTGGTCTGCAAGACAACATTGTCACAAGAGCTGGTCTACCAGACAACACTGTCACAGGAGCTGGTCTACAACATTGTCACAAGGGCTTGTCTACTTGACAACACTGTCACAAAAGCTGGTCTACCTCACAACACTGTCACAAGAGCTGGTCTAAAACATTGTCACAAGGGCTCATCTGTCTACCAGACAAGACTGTCACAAGAGCTGGTCTACCTCATAACACTCTCACAAGAGCTGGTCTGCCTAACAATACTGTTACAGGAGCTGGTCTACTAATGGCATGGACTGTCACGCTTTGCTTTATAAAACACTTGTGTCCTTCTTGAACATATAAGTCATGTTTTCCAAATGATTTATGAACTGATTTACAATTATAACAAATGACAGCTACTTTGTATTTATCCATTATGTGTACATATGTACTGATTTGGAAAGTATAAAGCTCTATGCCAGGAGGTATTATGATTTATAAATATACTACACACCCTTTCTTCACATTCCATGCTTATTGTGGATATAAAAAAGGGCAAATCAGATTACAGTTTTAGATTAGCCAGCCAGGTCAGAGGAAAAGAGTGAAGTTATAAAAACAAAACCAGCCCTGGGGAGGTTCAGGATGTGAGCACGTCAGGAATTTGAAAACAAGTTTGACCAAAGGGGGGGGGGGAGGGTAGGCTTAACTCTAGCTCACACTTGTTCTTGCCGGTGATTACATAGATGTGATCTGATAATCTCATGACTCCAATTGAAGCAAAAAAAGTGTCTGAAATACTGTGTTGCCAAGGACCTAGACTTACACAGAATTACATTCTAATGACTTGATGGAAATGAACCTCCAGACCTCCACTTGCACACTGGGGAAAGAACCGCCTGTAGTTCAGGCAAAGTTCACCCTTAGTGGCCAGCAGCAGCCTATGGACCCACAGAACCACCCCTTGCTCTCTGTAGCTGGATTCAGTTACCAGTGCCATGCACAATACCCTTGTACATTGTCATGAAAATGAACCCCAAGTATGTGAAGAATCTGTTGGAATGTTCTTCAATGTCTGGGTCAATGTTTCCAGCCACCCCCCTCTCCTGCTGATGCATGTACATGTACATGTTTTGTTGCCAAAGCGGGGGCCTACCTACAAGACTCACTGTTAACCTTTTCCTGTCCAAAATGCTTTCCTGTCTGAATTGTGCACTATTCAGTACTCCTCCACTTCCCTCTCAAAACAACAATAATGATGATAAAAAAAAACGCTGAGAAAGAGAACTTAAACATAGGATGCTAAGCTGAGATCAAAGTATTTGTCCCTTTGTGTTGTTTTTGTTGCTTTTTTCGAGGTGTAGTGTCGGTGGTGGTGGCGGAGTAGGGTGTGCAGAAAATGTGAATCAGCAGGGAAGTATGTTGACTGTCACCTGTGTACAATGGCAGGGGTTAAAGGCTGCTGTTACAAATACACATTGTAACCTGCCCTGCCTCTTTTTGCCACCATGCTTTCATTTGTACATGAGCCACATTTTCCTTTGACAACATCTTTGTATATCAGCTAAAATCTCAATTAACTGGCTCATACATTACAATACTTCATAGGGTCAAATTGATTCTTACTCTCCATTTTTGTTACCCCTTTGTACACTTGCCTGGGGTATCTCGCCACGGCAGGTCTCACCCATAATACCCATTAAAATATTTTCTAACAAACCATTTAAATAAAGCATTGACATCCTGGAGCATCTGGATACTTTGAAGTTGAAAAATTTAATTTATCTTTGGGCTGGTGAAGGTTAAATCTTGGCAGTCTATTTTAGTCCCAGTCTACTGTTGTGTTATGGTTGTCTGACATAGTCACAAACACCCAGGCAACAGGGATCTTTACCAGGGTCCAACACACATCAAGTATACATTAACAACAATACCAAATGTTGTGCAGAGACCTGGCACAAAATACCACTTTAAGGGACTACTTCACTCCAGTGTGAAAAGTTTTTCTCTTAAAGACTAGAAAACTATTAAAACTATAAAGAGACAGTAATCAGTAAATTGTTTGACAGTTTTCTGGAGTTTCATACGACCACAAGTGACAAAGTACTCAGTACACAGCTTCAAGGCAACAGCCAAGCAAGTTAAGCAAGTTATTTCATCATTTTTTAAAAAATCCTTTTCACATCGGACCTGGGCCCCAAATATATTGTCTTGTAAGACCATCCCTACAGCCACACACCACTGGTCCTTGAAGACAAACAGTGTCAGAAGAAGTCAGTCTGTGAAGACAAAAGACCACTGTAATTACACTCAACATCTACCAATAGTATCAGCACAATGAGGAGATACTGGACGCATGAAACCACAGGTAAACGGTAATCCAGTGAGACAGTCATGAGCAAAAGCATTCAGGCACACATTGACAAACTTGAAGTCATCAAGAAATCTCTGTGACCATGCATGCACTGGGAGACATTGTTATGGACTGGTCCCTGTTGCAGGTTGGTAGGTAGGTAGAAATAGATACAGAGGTTGACAGCAAGGCAGACAAATAGGTAAATTGACAAACAGAGAGACAGAGAGACAGAGAGACTGAGAGACACAGGTGGAAGGATAGAGACAGAAAGGAAGACAGACAGATAGTATAATGTACATTAATAATACAAAATAACAAGAGGATAATAATGCTCCTGTGTTCTGCTGACTGGAATATGATTTTACAGTATTGCACCACATGCACTGTAGTCTGTATAGCTATATACATGTACAGTGGTAGCTAAGTTTGATACATAATTAAAAAAAAAAAAGAAAAAAGAAAAAATTGCAACACCACCTGATGGCCAAAATAAGTTCTAGGTGATCCCAGGTGACCCTATGTGTAATATCAAAGCATTAAGCCAAGTAGTTCTTCAGATGAAGTTTTTTTTAAAAAATCAATTTGAAATTTCATTAAAAAAAAAAAAAGAAAAATTCTTGCACCATCATCTCTTTTGTAAATTTGGTTGAGGTTCACCGGGGAACATCCATGTGCAAAATCAAAACATTCCAAGCACTGCTTTTGATAAGTTGAAAATGTAAATACAATAGCCATATACACAGTGGCAACACTTTCCTACGGTTGCAAAGTTTGATTTCCCATAACTCCATCGAAAATGAACATGTCCTTACAGACTTTTCCCCAGAACCTAAAAGTTGAAAGGTAGTTAACATGACATTATCTTATTTTTCTTGTTTTGGTAAAAAGTTGTATCAAATAATGCTGAAATATCAAGTATTTTAATGAAAAAAGGTGGAAGGTGGTGAGGAAAAGGTGAAAGGTGGGCCAACTTTGAACTTATAATGTAAGGAAAACCCTGCCATATCATTTTCACAAACTTTAATTGTCTAAAGTCAAATTATGTTCTGATAAAATTTTAAGCAACTCTGTTCAGTCGTTCTGGAGAAGCAGTCAAAAATAGCCTTAACACATGAAAAAATTGCATAGCCACCTGGTGGCCAAAATAAGAACTAGGTGACCTCAGGTGATTTATGTGTAATATCACAGCATTTGGCCAAGCAGTTCTTGAGATGAAGATTTTTTTTTTCAAAAAACAATTAAAAGATTCATAAAAAATAGAAAAATAATTGCATCATCATGTTCTTTGCAAAATTGGTAAAGGTCCACCTGGGAAACACCCATGTGCAAAATCAAAACATTCAAAGCACCACTTTTTGAGAAAAAGTCGAAAATGTAAATTATACAATAGTCATATATAATATACAGTGGTAACACTTACTTATGCTTGCAAAGTCTGAAATCAAATTATATTCTGGTAAAATTTTAAGCAATTCTGATAAGCTGTCCTGGAGAAGAAGTCAAAATTAGCTTTAACACAAAAATTCATTAAAAAATTAGGAAAAAATTGCAGCACCACCTGGTGACCAAAATAAAAACTGGAAGCTGATCAGTGACTGCAAACCCCTCGGCCAGGACAGACAGACGGACAGATGCGTAGGTGATGACAATACCCCTCCAGTAGGTCAAGGTTACATCTGTTTGACCTTTTTTCAAAAAATTAATTCAAAAATTCATAAAAAATAGAAAAAATATTGCATCATCATCTCCTTCACAAACTTGGCAGAGGTGTACCTGGGAAAAATCCATGTGCAAAATCAAAACATCCCATGCAGCAGTTTTGACAAGAAGTCAAAAATATAAAAAGTCTAATGACAGATGGACAGATGGACGGACAAAAATGGATTCCAATAGCTCTGCTGACTGACAAGTCAGCAGAGCTAACAACAGACAGAAAAATAGAACGATGCAGGTGGCTGGTCAGAAAGAAAGCTGAGTACACAGACAGACACAGGCAGATGGTCAAAGATAGATAAACACAGACACAAGTGGACAGACAGACAGACAGACAGACAGACAAACTGATGCAGGTGGATGGATCGAGAAAGATGGATAGACAGAGACAGAATGACAGAAAGATACACACAGATGGATGGACAGACAAAGATAGATAATCAGACAGACAGGCAAACTGATGCAGGAGTGGATAGACAGAAAAACAGACAGACAGGAAGATAGACAAAGACAGATAATCAGGCAGACAAGGTAGATAGACAGGCACAAGGCACATTTTAAGCAGTATCGCATCACACTTGGCGAATCAAATTTGACCCACTAGCAACACAAATTTGACAAGCAGAATTGTGATACTTGTTTTTTTTCATGACACCTATGTATTTATAACTTCTAGCCTCCCACAACTCCTGAAAAATGAAAATATGAATGCAAAATTTACCCCAAAACTTAGTAACTTTGAACCTTTGCAGTCACAACATTTTCCATCATCCACCACTATTTTTTATACTGCTGGAATCCTCAGTCTTAAATAGTCTTTCTATATAACAAACTCTCTTATTGGCTAAGAAAAAAATATTCCTGGGTTATCCCTCCAAAAATAGCCCAGAATGGGAATGGAGTTGTCATTTTACCTCATTCTAAATGCACCTAAGACATTTCCAGGCTCTTCATTGGATCAATTTGATTATGTGCCATTCACTGTCCAATCAAGCCCACTGTTTTCCCATGTGCATGTCTCATGTCCGCAATGCTGGGATGGTAAACAAGTCGTATTCACGCCAAGATTATTGGACACTTAATTTTTACATCATACTTTCACAAAAAGACTTTGATCGGACAAATCTAGACACAGATAAAGGCAGGAATGAAAACTCTTAATGGGAGGCAGCGAAAATACGCAGATTAGTCACCACACGACCAGTGACAAAGCAAAGATTTGCGTAAATACGATGTGTTGTTGATCGATGTCTCCGATGCGTCACGACGACATTGAAGTTTTTAACAAAATTTTGTTTGTATCTTATTAAAATGTTTGAATGGAACAAATCTGTATGACAGAACAAGATAGGAATGAAATTCATGATCGAAGGCTAGAAAAAATATATACGACAGAGCGGAAAATAGTGGCCAGGAGCATTTCAGCATCCCTGTGTACACTCGCTTGTGTTGCATGGCCCCTGTTGCCTGATAGAAAAAGTGACCATACTTTAGCTTCGCACCTTCGGCACTTGCAGTGCCCCTCAATTATTCCAAGCTGCTCCTCATTCCTCAAATTGGTTAGCACTTTTGGTCCTCAAAAAACCAGCCTAAAATGTGCCTTGCAGACATATTGACAATGGTAATCATGATGGGTCTGTTCGACTTCAACAAAACTCTGGTTTTCATGTGGTAAAGATGCCCAGAAGGAGCATGTATCTTTAAGTGCGACTTATACCTCCTGCTCCTACATTGGGGAAGAAGCTCAAATACTAAAAGGTTCAAGATAAGAATGTATTTTTACCGGTTTTCCATTTTTGTACCAAGAGATGATGGGAGGTGGTACACCTATGACGTCACACTGTAGATGTATTATTGTGCCCCACTTTACTCGCCTGTCGGTTGGTCCATCCACAATTTCGGCGGGTGCTGCAAGTACACAACACAGTATTAACATTATAACGTCTTTTATGTGACATCAACCAGTGTGACCAGATAAAATCATTTCTTTGATATGGCAAAAAACACATATCTTTGTGTGAAAACAACAATGAAACCCAGTTGCTGGTGCCTGTCCGCTGTCCATCAGATTGCATGCTCTCTCTCACCAGGCTACAGCAGCAACATAACCTTCCTGCATCCTCCTGCAGAGCCTCCAAGCCTCTCACCTCACCAGGAGATCTCCTGTTTTCTCTGACTTTTTTACAAAGTCTCCCACTCTCCCGCTTTTTATAAAATGACTCCCGCTTTTTATAATTTTTTGTTTAAAAGTAGCATTCTTCCATCGATGGCTGCAATGTTTTGCTGTTTTGCTGTGTTGTTGTACTATGAATGCATGGAAAGTACACATCTTTATCCTCATTTTGACTGACGTTTTTGCCATGCCTTTTTGCTCACTGATTTTGTAACAATAGGTGATGACCATAAATATATGTATGTAGCGCTTACTTTTGTTAGTTGTTAGAGCAGTTGAGTGATTATTTTCTTTGCCTGAAAATGTCTCTGATGGTGCCTAAAATGGTTCAAAATGCAGGAAATGAAGATACAAATTTAAAGTTTTTCCTGCGGGAGCATGCCCCCTTACCCCCTTAGCTATATGCTTTGCAACTTCCACACTCGCCCTCCCACTTTTCAGTACCTGTAGGAGGGAGATCTCCCGCTTTTAACATAGCCTACCTTGGAGGCTCTGCTCCTGTGGAGGAAATTTTAGTCAGGGGGACTACAGTTGTGTATTCCCATCACTTCCTATATATTGTAATCTGCACGAATGACTGAAAAACCACAGCATGCAGATGCACCAAATTTTCATAAACTTAAATGACTCTAAAAATTGCATTTCATTAGCTTCAAAGGTAAGAAGCATGTATTCAAGGTAACAATGCAATAGGAATACACAACTCTGGCCCCCAAGTATTTTGTGCATTAGGTGTTCCATTGTGTATTCAGCTGAATACACACACAGTGAGTGTATTCAGCTGAATACACACACAGACGCAAAGTTGTCGCTTGTGACCTCTCCTATGTGAAAGATTTGTATCCAGTGAATTGACACAAGTGGGTGGAATCAAACTAGAAGTGTCCTCATAGGTGTCAAGTGCTGGTCTCATAATGCAGGTCTCTGTAGTTCACAGGTCTCTGGACCAACACAACTGAAATTCCAATGAGCGTAAACAAAATGTCCAAGCAGCTGCCCGTGGATGATCTGAATGGATGGACAAGTGAATCAGTACTGAAAAGGGGGTAATAAGTAACATAACACATTGACTTATTAAGAGAACTTCAATCTAAAATAAAAAAATAGCTGGGCCTACAGTCTCATATATCTGACCAATTTATTTCACAAAATGTAGGGTTCTGGATGTTATTTTTTTCTTAGACCCTTCCCCTTTAAATTAGAAAAAGTCAAAAATACAAAACAAATGACTATGTGGCTCTGGATATTACTTTTTCTCACACCTTTCCCTTTCACTTACGACAAATTCACAACTATGAAACAAATAGCCATATGGCTATAGATAGTATTTTTCTCAGAACCTTTCCCTTTAAATTAAGACAGTCAAAACTAGAAAAAAAAATATGGCTACAGCTTCTATTTTTTCTTAGATTCTTTTCCCTTTGAATTAAGACAAAGTCAGCCATAAAATCTTACCAGATTCCATCCATGCCTAATGCCATGATGCAAATTTTCCGAAAAAAAAGAAAGGTTTTACTGTATAAACCTGGAGAAGCACCCACTGAGATACATAAAGAGAAGAATTTTATATTGAAACTACACTTGCCTCACTTTATCATCTTACCCACTACCTGACTGTGATACAATTTTAACAAATATTTTACATCCAAATTTTAACAGCAAGTAGCGCAGAATCCTGTGTCCAGAGTAACCGCTCCGGTAAACCAAACAACAGGACTCTGACCCAGTGTGAGATCTGTGATAACGTGGCTCAACTAATGGCTATTTATTGTGCAATATCCCTCTTCATGTAGTCAGAACAGCCAAATGACAGATTATAATACGTCACTACACCTTAATCTCTACTTAAGGCTGATAATGTGCATCTAATGGCATTGACTGTTCACAAGATAACCTGGTAACCTGACACAATTGATTCCCTTTTTTTTAAATCAAGTACTACATTACTACAGGGCCAGAAGCGGCCAGAAGCTCTGTCAATTTTCCAGCACACTACTAAAATCAGTTTAACTGACAAGGTCATTTATATATATATATATATATATATATATATATATATATATATATATATAATATATATATATATATATATATATATATATATATATATATATATATATTATGTACAGTATTCGCTCCTAATCCAACTAACCACCACTTTCAATTCCTATCCTTATTTACATTTAAATGTGGCATATATATACTTAATATACATATACTCCCTTCTATCCTGCAGTTATCTGTTCACTTACTTATTGGTATTTGAAACATATTTTGAACTTGTAAACTTGTTTGGACAAATGATCTTACCAATCTTGCACCAAATAGATGGGTTTTACTAATGTGAAATGGGGAATTGGTCTTTGGGGTCATTTTGGGTGGTCACTGGCCAGATTCAACAGGTGGTCTCCCAAAAGAAGGGTCTTTCAAAAGAGGGACTACTGTGTGCATGTACATACATACATGTGTATATATGTGTGTGTGTGTATATATATATATATATACATATACATCCCATTATTTACAAGTTTCTCACTAAATAATCTTTCAGACTCTGGCAGAGTTTTTACTGTCTTTGTTTTCAGATAGAATATTCCACATGCTGAATACTAGGGAACCAATGAAGATTATATATATATATTCAGTGACTCTACTGGTCAGAATGGAACTGACTCAATTATTTTCCCTGGCATGGACTGGGCCCTGAACTGAGGAAAGCTTGGAGCACAGCATCCTGATGGGTCTTATTTACAATCTTTTAAAAAAATGGTTTCTGTTAACATGAAATTCAATGCAGCTGACAATTTACATCCAGATACTTTTTGGTGATTTGAGCCAGAAAGCGTTAAGAAGGAAGTAGTTCTTAACAACAGGTCTGTAATTAATACCATGTACGTCAGCCTTAAACATGATACACATATAGTCTGGCAGTACACTATTTAATGACTTATAAATTGATGCTGCCTTCTTAAAATGAACTCTTTCTATATGTATTATGTAGGTCTGGAAGTGACACTAGACAGTGTGATTGACAGTCGAAGAGAGACTGACAGAGCAAGACAGACATAAATGCACACACATCTTGTTTGGCAGTGTGCTTTTTAATGACTTATAAACTATGACTGCTTTCTTAAAATTGCTCCTTGAGGGAATGAGGGAGAGAGAGAGAGAGAGAGAGAGAGAGAGAGAGAGAGAGAGAGAGAGAGAGAGAGAGAGAGAGAGAGAGAGAGAGAGACAGACAGACAGACAGACAGACAGAGAGAGAGAGAGAGAGAGAGAGAGAGAGAGAGGGGGAGGGAGGGAGAGAGGGAGGGAGGGAGAGAGAGAGACTGTTTATTATGGACAGCTCAACTCACCTGGCATTGGTGACCCTAAAGATACATTTTTACACGTTTTTTTTTTTTTTTTTTTTAATTTAATGTTTTCCTACATCTACACATACACAATGAACATTTTCATATAAACATACATTTGTAACCATGCACACTTGGATAGACCAAGTAAAATTACCTGAAAATTGAACAGCTCAGCCCACAAAGGTGGTGACTGGTCCATCAGGAGCATGCATCTTGTTCATGCACAGTGGGTTAGATTTCAAAAGTATTTCTGTGTATTCCTCTGACCAACCTTACTTAAAATGGTCAAGGGCATCAACTTCACCTCTCCTGGCCCTGGAGGCCAAGATGACCAAAAAGACTGTCTTGTTAGACACACAATCTAACCTATAACGCATGTCCATGATCTTGAGTTTGAAAGCCAGAGAGCAGAGACCAATGACTGACAGGTCCCATTGTGGAAAGACATTGCGTCTGACCAGCCTGTCTACAAAAAAGCTCTTGAAGAAGCCAAGATAGTACCATGCTTGAGCTGATATTGGTACCCTTCATGATTAGAGAGGTACAGATCACCACCCTAGAGTCTGCTACAGTGTGAACTTCCAGACCTTTGTTCAGGAGGTACGTATTAAATTTGCCATGTTCTGAATGGAGGCCTTCCAGGTCTACTCCAGATTCCTGTTTTGAATACCACATGATGAACCTAGGCCATTTAGGATCATACATTTTCAAGGAGGTGGTGTGAAGTTTGCCCCTTGCAACTCACAGCCACCACCTTGTCTGAGAATCAGGCATCTGCAATGCTCTTTGCAACAGTCGCTAAGCATGAAGAGGGCCACACCAGCAGAACTAGCAGAGGCTCCAGACCGAGTTAAAGAATCTCCATAGCCCATGGACTCGTGGACCACCAAGGGGTAATCAACATCAGTTCCACCTTTTCTGTCCTGATCGTCTTCAGAACTCTCGGGATCAGGGCAGTAGGAGGCTAAGCATATGTCCACATTTTTTCCAAACTTGTGGAGAGAGTATCCCTGAATAAGAGAGACCAGTGTCAGTAATTTGCGATGTCTCCTGTTGCAAAAAAGTTTATATGATGGATCCCCCAAAGGTCCCATAAAGACCTGACAATAAGGGGTCCAATGACCACTCCATGCTGATTACCTGGTGGGGACACAACAGTTGGCATTCATGTTGAGGACTCCCACTATGTGCGCATAGCCTACACACCAAAGCTGGAGCGTTTCAGCTGAGCACAGTAAAGGATGCTGACCAAGTTTCCCCAATTTGTTCACATATGTGACTTATGCCCAACTGTCCGAGCGAAATAGGAAATGTTTGTGACAGATCGTGCTGCAAACTAAGGCCAGATGGATGACCTGTAGTTCACACCAATTGATGGAACAAGGCTATTACTGACAGGGCCAGACTCTGAATACCATCTTCTAGCCCACGTGAGCTTCCTCCCCTCCCCCCCCCCCCCCCCATCTCACAACCCTGGAGTGACAAATCTGTGTAACTGATCTCCAGCAGACTGAAGGAGAAAGTAACTGCCCACTCATCATATTGTCCTTGCTGCACCACCACAGCAGCGACTGACAAACTTTGCTGGAGATCACTGGGAGTCATTGTCAAGAGATCCTCTCTCATTAAGTGAGAAATGCTTGCCGAAGTCTTCACAGAGGGACCTGAAAGTTCCATGGATTTCAACATATCTATCAGACTCTGGCACTCACCCACAGGGAAATCAGCATTGGACAAAAATCATTTCAGGACCATCTCAAGCATGCTGAAATGATCTTCTGATGACTTGCAAAATGAAAGGTACTGTCTGGTAAAGCATGCCTAGAAACACACTCTTGAAACAGTTCTACACTGGACTTTGGATAATTCACTGATGAGCCTAAATCTAGGCAGATCAT
Source organism: Hermodice carunculata (assembly GCA_964020975.1). Classification (NCBI taxonomy): domain Eukaryota; kingdom Metazoa; phylum Annelida; class Polychaeta; order Eunicida; family Amphinomidae; genus Hermodice; species Hermodice carunculata. Next base: position 29,671,855 of record OZ026630.1, read on the forward strand.
TAGTATGAGGACTGTGACTGACCAAAGACCCCGCATCAAAGAGAATGTATCAGCCAGTTGTTCAGGTATATGGGAATATGCATGCCCCGACTGTGTACGTAATCCAATACCATGCTCACAAAAGCACGTGCCATGCCATCTAGGCTTGACCTTTCATGAAGCACATCAAGTACCAATGTACAAGGTAGGAAATGCTAAATGTAAACAAAACTTTCTGTCAGGAGAGGTCTGTCACCAGCCTCCATCCATTGAATTTCTTGCCTTATCATTGGAATTACTTGTTTTCCATTGCCACTGCCACTGCCTCCACCACCCTGGGATTTTTCCTGGTGGTGTTGCTGAAAGAAGAACTGCTGCACACGCAGATGAGACTCACGGCACTTGTCGTGTCTCACTGCCTGCAGCACTTCACAGCCAAACAACTAGGTCTGCTCTATAGGCAATGTATACAGCCATGAGCCCTGGTGTTGCTTGATAACTGACATATTCAGGAAGGCCTGTCACTGAATCAACATAGCATTGATGTCCAGGCAAACCATATTCTCAAGAGCATGGTATAATGACAGAGCCCTGGACTGCTCCAGCTGGCCTGTAATACTGTGGACCAGGATCCAGGTTCAAGCAGCTGGCAAGCCTACATAGCGGTTGGCTCTGGATTAGCCCTTAGACGCTAGATCCGGACAAGGTCAACAGGACATATATATGTAACTCTGCAGAAGGTAGCAGGCAAAACATGAGGATCCGGTGTAACTGCTGACAAGAGCCATACCCTGTCCCATGGTGGTGAAGGGCCCCAAGGAGGAGAGAGGAACCGGACTAATGGATGAACTCTTGCCCATAAAAAGATGCCTCAGGTCACCCATAGGTAGCTGGTCCTAATGGGACAGTGATGGGGCTGGTCAACTTTGACAGGTACAGTGACTGTCGTCTTGCCTTGTAACACATGCTGCCTCGCGCTGTTCACTGAAAGTTCCATGGGTCCCGGAGATGGGGAGTGGAACTCTAAAGAGGGGGTAAGGGACTGGGAACAGGCCCTAGCCCACCTCTTTCCTTTCTTTTGCTTGTGCCAGTGATCCCTCCTCTTCTGCCTTTACCCCCAGCATGGTCCTTCCCTGAGGAAATACAGAGGGACTGACTATGAAGCCACAGATGGTATGCAACGGGAACTGTCAAAGCTGAGCTTGAGATGGTATCGAGCTGTGCCTGGCTCTGTGTGACACCTTCAATTGAGAGACAACCAGCAGGATCTGCTGACTTATCATCCCTGCCACCAGTGCTCACAATGAAGTCTTGTCAATGCCTGGTGCCACAATCAGATGGGCCAGTGGTCGTGATTGCTGTACTGGAGCAGTTGAAGCAAGGGTTGATACGGCTCGTGTAACTGTAGTGGTAGTGGATGTACTGCTTGTGCGGGGACAGTACCGAAGTGCCAGTAAAGATTGCTATACTGCCACCGGTAAAGAGGACTGGTCCTGTACTGTGGTGAAGACCAGACCAGGCCTTAAATACGGATCCATTTCTTTATCTTCTGTTCAGCTCTAAGATCAGCTCTAGCAACCTTTTCCCAGTATCCCTGGAGCCAATCACTGCAAACATTGCACAGGTTTGCTCTGGAGCATGTAACTCCCTTTATAGACTCCAAACAACAACGGTAATGTGCATGGTTGTCCCTAATTGCCATTACATGTCCTGTGGCATAACTTTACCTATGCTGTCATGAGATGCCATCTTGGAAAAAAGACAAAGTGGGAAACATGCCACCAAAATTAGCTCTATGAACAAGAAGTGCCCTATGGAACTCCTAACTTCTGCTACCAGAACTTGCACTGACACCCACCAAATTGAGGCAGATTAGATAAACTAACAAAAGGTTACAGACTACAGTTGTGATTGGCTGGTTGCGCATCCCAACGGAGATAGTCCGTAATTGTGAAAATACTGTGTTTTCAGCATGCTGTAGCTTCTGTTTAAATAAAGTTAGCTAAGTCAGGTCTGCTGCATCGCCGAGTTGCTTCATTGGAGGTCATATAGGTGCACTGTCTTCCAGGCCAGGTGGGAACTTTATGGTGGGGAAGGACAATGATGTGACCCTGGCAAGAGCACAGTTCATACACCTGTATAAAGCTGACATCCAGGTGTTGTTTCGTATTTCAATTATCACAAATTAACGAGCTGGGAATTGTATGACAAAAATCCGTCCATATTTTTCTGACATTTTTATCTGTTAAATGCCGTTCATGGAATTTCAAAATACCAAAATGCTGATTTTTTTAGACTGAAAAATGCTAATATGAAAAATAGAAGGATTTATAACTGTGGTCTGTGGCCAAAAACAATGAAAGTAAACAAGAGGCCCATAGGTATAATGCTCTGCTGGCATCGTGGCTATATTGCACCTGTTCATTTCAAAGTCGTGAATCCTTAGGTGGCTTCTGAACATATAAAGTTTAATGCAAAAATTGGCCACCAGATGGCATTTCACACCACATGTAAACATGGCTTATTTGTGCAACTCCTGTGATGAATATTGTTGCATTTGCCAAGACAACAATGAGTGAGTCCTTAACTTTATGTCCTCAGTGACCTTGGGACAGAGGATCAAGGACACCCAGATTATGTGATACAAAATGCCCAAAAGCCTGCCTGGTGCTGTGCTGACATTGTCATTGAAGTCCAAGCTACAACCTGCCATTAAAAAATTACCTCTTTCAACCTTACAGGCATGGTGACCTCACAAAAATAGGTCAAGGTCACTGATATTAAATAACATTCTAGCTTTGGATATTGTCTATATATCCTATAAATTTGGCAAGTCTAATGCAATTACATTTCGAGACATGGAATTTTATATCTTAAAACACATTTTGGCTCATAATTTCCATCAAATTACAGGTGGCGCCAAGTATTATTACCAACTTAGACTTTGACCTCCCCCACAAACCCACCAAATTTGGTGAAGATCTGCAAAAAATTAAAGATGCTACAGTGTTCACAAGATTTTTATATTTTGACCCCTATATTGCATAATATTGTAGGTGGCACCACCAATATCGAAAAGAACCTAGATTTTTATACCCCTTATAAGTCCTGAAAGTTATATTGGGCTACCTTGAAAACTGTGAACAGTACTTTGGTCACAAGATTTTCACATTTTGACCTGTATATTACATAATATTATAGGTGGCACCACCAACACTGATGACGACAAAGATTTTTATACACTTTATAACTCCTAAACATTACATGGGCCTATCTCAAGAATTGCGGGGTGCAGAGCATTCACGAGATGACCCCTATATTCAAACTCGCCATTTGACCTTCTCAAGTTATCATGCCCGACACCAAATTCACTAATGTGGCTCTGTTCCCTTGGGAATTGGATCAAGGTCACCCATCTTTCAACTTCATATAGTTCTTACAGAGGACAATAACCCTGTGCAATATGAAAGGCCTAGCTCAAGAATTTCTCAAGTTATCATGGGGACACCAAATTCACTACTGTGGCTCTGTGATGAGAGGCAGTTGGCATCTCCTCAGTTCTCTTTGTCACATTGAGATAAATTCCCGAATGGTGACCTGAAGCAGCGACTGGCTAGTGTGAGCTGGGATGACATCCATAGCCACTTTGCAAATGATCCTCTTTTGTTTAAAATGTTGTCTCTCTTCCCCAAGGTTTTTTTTTTTTTTTTTTTTTTTTTTAATAAACATTGATCTGCAAATGTCAGTACTGATTCAGCTCCTGTGATGAATAATGTACCTAACAGAACTAATTTCCCCTTTGTTGTTCATGCCCACAATATATTTAATGGTAGTGCATTGATCTTAATACGAGGACTTTGGCAGACAATTCAGTGCATATGGAGTCTACCTTCATACTGTGACCTGCGGCAATCAAAGAGATCTGATTAGCCAGTGATCATTTCACTGATGATTCTGCTGCTGAGAAATCTTTAATTTTGCCAGGATTCAGTTCTACAGTGAACAGCCTGAAAATTCGGTTTAAAAGTTGTAATTTATGGTGTGATGTTGTTTGTAATGGTCACAGTTTTGTTTTCAGATTTTACTTGAAGCAAGTTATCTGGGACTGATCTAAGCTTTAAAAATTTGTGGCCAGAATACAAAATAAATGAAAAATTAACAAAGATTTTGCTACACCTCTTTTATAATCTTAAAGGTCTTTAGCCATTTACACATTTCCGGTGCCAAATCCAAGAAATATCAGCATTTGGCTGAGTGGCTAATGGTCAGTGTGATCCCTGGTTATAAGATATAAATATGAACACCCTGCCCGAGGATGAAGCTTTCAAAGTGCATCTGAAACTACACAAGTGTTAAAACTAAATGCCATAAACAAAAAAAAAACATGTGCTCATGTCCTTGTAAAACCACATGCTTTGTAGTGGACAACAATGGACATTGTTGGTTTCCTGTTCACCTTGTTATGTTACACCTCAGTCATCTCAGTAGCAGAGACGTCTCTGTCAAACTGACGCTGCAGGCAGCAGGTCCAGTGCCAAACATACACAATGACTACTCACTGAACCCATAGAGCCAGGTACATACATAATGTATGGGCAGGATCAACAGTTATTAGAACTGTGGTCCTAATGGGATCCAGTGACATTTATCATGTGCTGGCTCTTATGACAAAGCCTGTTTAAAATAACTGAAGAAACATTCGAAAACTTACCAGGATCCAGAGTTAATCTCATCAAATATTTTATCAATTTTAATAAGCACCAACCTGTTTCTTCATACTTGAGACATGTTACTGTGCAGTGCATTGGTAAAGTATCAAATCTTGAGTCCTTCACCCTTCATGAATGGCCAATCAAGAACAATGTATTCTAAGCAGTCCTGAATCCCTTTCACTTTGTCTTGGTTATGTTAACTAAGTTGCAACTGCACTACTAAAGGTTGTGGCCAGTCATTTTTAACTTTTTTACACTGCACTACTAAAGGTTGTGGCTAGTCATTTTTTAACTTATTTGATACTGCACTACTAAAGGTTGTGGCCAGTCATTTTTAACTTATTTGATACTGCACTGCTAATATATGTACCCGGTAGTTAATTTACAAGATATTTCATGCATTTGTCAAAAACTGCTCACATATCTTGGATCATGATCAACAAGTAAGTCTTCAACTTCAATGACTTGGACAGTAAACTTCACTTCATTTCAGTACAAGCTTTTAATTGTCATTTCATGTTGGCAAAATCATGTTTCGATAAATATATCTGCTATTTTTTAGAGTATGCTCATGTCCCTAGAATATGTATGCAAGTGGTTTTTTTTTCTTTACAAATCATTTTGCACATATATATATATATATATATATATATATATATATATATATATATATATATATATATATATATATATATATATATATATATATATATATATATATATATATATATATATATGCATGATCTCCCTATTTCAAACTGGGCAATATATACGCATTCTTATGGAAGATGAGATGAAGCATACAAAAATTAAAGGTGATAATTTTAAAGATATAATAAACTGATAAAATCTAAAGCAGAAAATGATCAAATTCTTTCATTATTTCACAGCATGGATGCTCAGTTCATCAGCTATCTCAGACACAATAACAGCAAAGTAATTCTGATAGGCCTCTTTTCAGAGGCTACAAAAGTTACAACTTCTCTTAGAATGAAGTTTAAAATATTTTCCTATGTTGTACACCTTTCCTTTCATATATTTTAAAACATGTGCTGCGTGAAATTTGGTCCTTGTTGGAAATTTTCACAAATTCTGGAGAAAACTCCCCAAAACTTTGCAACTAAAGGCAAAAAACAAAAATTATTTATTGATTACATGTAATATATTTAAATATTACAAATCATGAAAATGAGGTATTGTGATGATCATCAATTTAAAAGTCTTTATTTAAATTTGTGATGAAAATTTGCTTAGGCATGATTTAGTAAAGCTCTAATTATTGGAAATAGGTGAGTCAACCATATTTATATAATTAACAAAATAGAATTGCACGGTTTTGTCTGGACTCTAGTTCCCACATAATGAGTCTGGTACACTGGTGACATTACCTGGCAATGTATGAGTCTGGTACACTGGTGACAGTACCTGGCAATGTATGAGTCTGGTACACTGGTGACATTACCTGGCAATGTAGGAGTCTGGTACACTGGTGACATTACCTGGCAATGTATGAATATGGTACACTGGTGACATTACCTGGCAATGTATGAGTATGGTACACTGGTGACATTACCTGGCAATGTAGGAGTCTGGTACACTGGTGACATTACCTGGCAATGTATGAATATGGTACACTGGTGACATTACCTGGCAATGTATGAGTATGGTACACTGGTGACATTACCTGGCAATGTAGGAGTCTGGTACACTGGTGACATTACCTGGCAATGTATGAATATGGTACACTGGTGACATTACCTGGCAATGTATGAGTATGGTACACTGGTGACATTACCTGGCAATGTAGGAGTCTGGTACACTGGTGACATTACCTGGCAATGTCACACTTACGTACAATAAAAGAAAAGTCTTTGCACTTGCAAATAATGACACAAACATAACAATATTGTGCTTGCAGGTAAATTGCTAATGGGGTCACATACAACCCCAGCCCCAACTTATCTTCTCTATGTGCAATTTTGTGTGTGAAAACAGCCCCACACAAGTGCTGGACAAACAGAGGCACAGCAAATGTCCAGGTGACACAGACTTATCAATTGGAAATATATGCTGCAGGTGACAATGATGATGATTGATGTCCATCTATTTGGGGACAGATCCTATCAAACCAAGACATGATAGGTGTAAAACAGAGAGGCCTTCAAGAGGAGACTGAGGGCACACAGTGCAGGACGACCAGCCTCTCCTCACCTGTAACCTCCCTCATTTGTCAATACTTTATGACATTTTTCAACCCCAGGTGACAGTAATCGGGGTTTGCAACAAAACCCTGCTCTCTAGAATTCTAGGGCTTTTCAGCAAAAAGTCCAATTCTAAGGCTGTACATGAAAAACTTTGGACTTTTAAAATTGGTCTGTCAATTAAACTGAATGGGACGCTGACACTTTCATTAGTGGTTTAACTTTCTGTTATGTCTGGCAACCTCCTAAGTTCCCTTATCAATGACAATAATACATTCTGCTTGTTGCAATACAAGTGTGCCTCACTATTGTGAGAATTTTGGAAGAGGCCCACATCATCCTTTTTTAAATTTTTTTTTCTCTCTCTCTTTCTTTTTCTTTCTTCGTGCATATGGCACATTATAATTATTGAAGTCTGTTTGGCTAAAGGTACATAAATACATTTTGTAGCATGTTGACTTTACACTTAACATCATACTGTCCAAATCAATACTTCGCTTTTGTGATTTTTTTGTATTCTTTTTTCTAATTATTACAAAATAATAGTTACCATGCATGTGTATCAGAGCCAAATGAAGTTCAAATTAATCCGACATGCTTTGTTTTACATTGGAAATGCACACATGCTGAAATATAATTGGTGTGAAGTTAAAAGTTGGACCCATGTCTTCATGGTCTAGTACCTTGTACTTTTGGCCCATTTCCATCACAAAAATTCAGTGAAATGCTATTTACTTAGCTCTTTTTATGCGCATAATTAGCCTAGATATTACATCCTTATTTCATCCGATAAATATAAATCTCATTACCTGAAGATCCCAGAATAGCAATGAATGTTTAAAAATAGCAAAATTTGGCTATGAAGCATTAAATAGTCAATTAGCATGAAACAGCAAGACTGTATCACATCTATCACATAATCTAGCGTGAAATTCAAAAATAGCAACTCACTGTAGAACTCATGACCTAAACATTGACATTACAACAATACTGTGACCCACCTAATTAGTGATGTACAATCCTTGTACACTAATATTCCCCAAAATGAAGGTCTGTACAGTGCGACAAACCACTATTACACACCAGAGACCACACAGAGAAACCCAAAACAGCTCACTTGATAAACTTGTTTACTTAGACTTGTCCTCATCTGTGACAATTTCGAGTTCAACAGTGACCACTACCTCCAAATCAACAGCACTGCCACGACCACTAAAGTAGCACCATGTTTTGTATATATGTATGTATATGTGTGTGTGTGTCTATATATATATATATATATATATATATATATACACAAATACATATACATATACATATACACAAATACATATACATATACATACACATACACATACATACAAACAGAAGTCAAAATATTGCCAGTCTTTCAGCCCTGAACTGACAGATTACTGGCAGGACTGACAATTTGTGTGATCTGCCAGTCCTGTGGCCTGACAGGACTTGCTAGAAAACATTTTGAGACAAGACTGGATCAGATGACAGTCTTAACAGTTAAAGCTTCCATCAGATTTTAACAGTTCAATGTTTTCAATTTTGTCCAAAAATGTACAGCTAACATAGGCATAGAAAATGTAATATCATTAAGGCAGGTCATGAATTTATTGACCAAACAGGACCAACCAGAGTCTCAAGGACTCGCAACTATCAGCCCCTGTGGACTGATAGATCCTCGCAGTTTATATAAGTCCGTCATATATAATATGCACACACGTTTTGAACCTGGTATGACCAGGGTTAAAACCAACAACATTCTACCTATATGTAACATTTACTTCAAACAATAAAGCCCTGGTTCAGATAACAGCTTACAACTATAATACTATATCCTCCCATGTACCCTGCCTGTGCTCCCCCCCCCCCCCTATACAGTAAAACCCCCATCAGTGGGCACCTCCATGCAGTGGGTACCTTCTTACAATGGGTATTTTCCTTCAGTTCTGTTTGATTTTCCCTATTACCTACATGTACATGTTATTGGAACCTCTCTGCTGGGGGCACCTCCCTACTGTGGGCAGTGGGCACTTTGAATGTATACCAAAATCTGCTACAGTGGACACTTTTTACCCCCCCACCCACCCCCCAAAAAAAAGAAAAAAGAAAGAAAGAAAATCAGTGCATCTATTTGGATTATTTTCATCTCAAGCTGTCACTTTTGCACCAGTGCTCATCCCCTTAGCCAATTTCTTTACCCCACACAGTGTAATCCCTTTACAACATCAAACAGTGCAGTACAGGGCAGTATGTACATTCAAAGCATATAACAGTTAAAAATTCTGATTTAACTCTTCAAGTGCCAAATTTTTGGACTGAGTCAAAAGCTTTTCTCTGCACACATTGGGGGCAATGCCCCCAATGTGCTGAGAAAAGCTGTTGACATGGGATATTTCTCTGGAATCAGAAGCATGCTGGTTACTTGAATGATAGGTCTTTTTACGAGGAATACGAGAATCTGAGATCTTAATGATAATTCAGACTAGTCTGACTTTAGTAGATCAACTTTAGATGTGATTGACACTGAAAGAGTTAACACTGATGTATTTTGATGTTCATCATTTTCACCTACGAGATGAGAACTGTTCTTCATATGTAGTCTATGGACAGTATTAGATCAGTTCAGTTTGTACTCCTGCCAGTCAAGCTAACAGCAAAAAGATCACCAGTGTTAGGAATGTGACGGACATAGAATGGGAAAGGGTGAAAACTCCCTACCTTACCCCTACATATACTAATCACATCATTTTTGCACGTTTCAGACAAAATTCAGGACATTTTGAAACAATTTTCAACACAAAAAGAGGAATTCCTCTGAAAGGAGCAAAAGTCACATCTCTGCAGTGTTCATGAAACCCAAACAAGTTCTCACACTTAGCATTAGCTTGCAGAAATTCTCAAAGAACTTGAGAGTAAATCTCAGAGACAAACAATTATTGTTGCAGAGTGTGGCATATTGAAAGGAACAGTGGGCAACATTGTTTTAAAAGAAAAGCAGACATCATGTCAGCTCCTGAAGAATCTCTATCTTTTGTGTTGTGTACTCTTCAATACTACTGGTAACTGGCAGTGCTAGAAATAAGGAAAAATGTTCACTTGTCCGCCAACCAAGTGGAGTCTTAAATTCTAATTGAACTGTATGTAAATTTTGGACAAGTGCATTGGCAATTTTACTTGTCCGTCACAAGTTTCACTTAGTACGGACAAGCGGATAAGCCCTATTTCTAGCCCTGACTGGTAATCTATCTACCCACGGTGGTCAGCCTTCTCTGTAGTGGGCACCTCCTTACAGTGGGCACTTTTCTCCAGTCCCAAGGGTGCCCACTGTATAGGGGTTTTACCGTATTCAAAGATAATTTCCTGGTTGATAAAGCTAAAATGTTCCAAATTTAAGTCTGCAATTGGAACTTACTTCACTGACATTTCTAAAGTGCTGGCAGGTACTTAAAAGGAATTTATAACACAGTACATCAATTTATGACATGTACCAAAGGGCCATCTGGGCCTCTATATTAACTATTGAAGTGCCAAATTATGGATGGAGTCAACAGCTTTTCTCTGGAACTAGAGACATGCCGGTACTTGAATGAAAGGTCTTTTTATGAGTAAAACAAATCTGAGATCCTAATGATAATTCAGACTAGTTTACGTTTAGTAAATCGACTTTAGACGTGATTTGCACTGAAAGAGTTAAAAATATGATCCATGGGGCCCAAACAACATTTGATATGAATTTTTAATTCATGTGTTCAATTTTTTTAAAACTTAAAATCATACAGAAACTAACATCACGTAAAGAACCATGTGCAGATCACACTTTAGTATTTCACACTCATGAGTACAGCCAGGGTAATGTGTAAGAGGGGCTAACTGTTGACAGTGTGGAATTGTAAGAGGCAGAGTACAATGGCATAAACACACATCAGGTGTCCAAGCCAGACAGCCATGAAAAGCAATGGCTCTGCCACACCGGCCACACGTTGAACTTGTTGTTGTGAACTTGGCTGCAGTGCCATGTCACCTGAACAAGTGCCAAGCCATCAGCTGACAGTGGGATACCACCAGGCCACGTCCAACCCACCCACTTGTTACATGTCATTTCAACAATGTCCCCAACCTGTTTTTGGTAACTTTTTTACTTGCCCTTTTTAAACTGCTGGTCTCTTCTTTGTCAATGGTATGCCCTGCCAACCCCAGTCTTGTTCAAAATTTGATCAACACAAACTTGTACAGCTATAGGGAGCCTACATCGGGAAACAGAACTCACCTGAAATATACTGTTTGTCTATCTGCAAACACAGTGCCTTGACACTTGCTACAAACCTCACAGATCCATATCAATTCTTGAGAAATCTTTTACGAGTGATTCACAACCTTTAATTTCCACTGACTACATTGCTTTTGAACCATATCATGCCCACTGTAAAATTGTTACAACTATTGAATTCTCTCTCCCTTCAGGGTTTTTTTTATATATTTTTTAAATTTTTTGCAAAGTAATTTGATATAATGATTTTTTCCTGTTCAAAATATACCTCCATATTTCATTGACATGGCTTTTATTAACTATATTCAGACTAAATAGTGGCACATTCACATGACTTCTTTACATGTGTATTAAAGTTGCCTGTATATTTTATTGAGATGATTCAATGAATCTAAATTAAATACATTCAATCAAATTACTTCCTCACATACATGTAATCAAAGAAAATTACTACAAAATGAGTCATCAACAACAATTAAACTATTTAAGCTTTTCTTCCTGTAATTTATCATAAACCATACACCATAACTGTATAGGTTAGTTTTTCTTGTGTAATGTGTCCCTGTATGTGTACATGCCAGCTGAAACAATACTTGCCCAAATTTGTATGCAGTCAGTGTATTGCTCATCACAATGTTCCTAGTGGCAGGCAATATGCCAGTTTAAGTCTCAATGCACTTTCTAACCTTTTTTCCTCCTATATTCCATTGCCTGTGTGGCCCTGCCTTGGGGCCTTTTCATACTAGGCTCACATGTTGGAGCAGTTGTGTTATTTAGCAAATTGTGGTACAAACTGTTTGTACTACAGTCAAACTGAAACCATACTAATACATTCTAGTATTTCAGAAATAAAAAACCACAATGGAGGCAGACTGGCTTTCGCCATACCTGCCACAATGTCATGATAATGAACCACAGGCAAAATATTAACAGATTCACATGGAATCATGGCTTGACATTATGGTGGGATTTTTATGCACTTTTCACCACATCGGGTAAGTCCCAGGTAAATAACTCTTTTGGCCACTGAATTTCACTGACATCAATCAAAATTTTACTGATCTCTGTTGATCAAGCAATCCTTAATACCAAGCCTTGGGACAAATGACTGGCTTATAACCTTTAATGCCTCAAAACCATATGCTAACCTCACAGAAAGTATATCAAACAATCCAGCCAGTACAACTCTCATCCATACAAACTTGGTTTGACTCTTTTAGTGCCAAGCACAACTTATGTTGATCTACTTTACAAGCCAAACTTGTCTGAATTATCATCAAGATCCCAGATTCGTATTCCTCGTAAAAAAAGACCTTTCCTTCAAGTACCAGCATGCCTATAGTTCCATAACAGAATATACCAGGTCAATAGCTTTTCTCGGAGCGCATTGGGTGCAATGCGCCCAATGTGCGCCGAGAAAAGCTGTTGACTCAGTCCAAAATTTGGCACTTAAAAGAGTTAAGATCGATCCTTAGCTGCAGATGTGGGGCACCAAATGAATACGTATGGCACTGTATTTTTAATGTGGTCATACATATATGGTGTCAAACAATCAACATCATATTCATTAATTTCGCTTTAATCTTCTTTCTCCTTACAAGCTGTTCTGCATGGATCGTGAGAATGCTCTCTTTACGAAAGTATGCAAATATTCTCAGCAGCGCAAAACAATATTTCTCAACTTGGTTGTTTCTTGGCTGCAGGAATGAGGAAAATTATCTTTTATTTTGTATGCCTAGCTTGTGTACATAGCCAGGTTCCAATAACAAAATATTAATTATTATGAAAACATGTGGTGACTGTATGTGCCCTGACTGTCTGTCTGTTTGTGTCCTGATGCATGTTCTCCATGTCTTGTGGCCTGACCAGCCAGGCAGTCAGTATGCCAGACCAGTCAGTATGCCAGGCAGTCAGTATGCCAGACCAGTCAGTATGCCAGACCAGTCAGTATGCCAGGCAGTCAGTATGCCAGGCAGTCAGTATGCCAGACCAGTCAGTATGCCAGGCAGTCAGTATGCCAGACCAGTCAGTATGCCAGACCAGTCAGTATGCCAGGCAGTCAGTATGCCAGACCAGTCAGTATGCCAGACCAGTCAGTATGCCAGGCAGTCAGTATGCCAGGCAGTCAGTATGCCAGACCAGTAAGGCACATGTGTTTGTAAACATTTTGTCCTGTCCTTGTCTGCTTCCCTCTATCTAGATTAATTTTAGAAAACCAAGCCCTTTTTCCCAATTGCTGATTCAGTTCATTGTGTTACTCTTATTATTTATTGAACAGAAATGCTTAACAACCCAAGCCCTTGGAATGAAAGGTAATTTCAGACTAAAGCAAGAAGTCAAAATGGATGGAGACTCAGGCATATGGAAATTCTGTGCTCTGGAAGCATTCATATTCCTTCTGTAGTAAAACGTACATAGCCAAGGCCAATAACTCAAAGTGCATTGGAACCAATGTTCAAACTGTATGGGCACAAATAAAGTACATTCTCCTCACTTGAATAGGGACATATCATATATGCATATAGACCACTCATCAAACAAAACAGGTGCCAGTGAAAAGCACAGCACCATCTTTAAATGCAAACTATATAACTCCAGGTAATACTACATGCAATTTCCAAGCAGTTGGCCAAGTCACCCCCAAGAAGGAGAAATCTGATGAACAAAATTACATCAAGATCATCCAATATGATCCATCATGTTGTCCAATTGCAGCCTTAGCTGAAATAGTTCTTAAGTTATGATCATTCAAGATTTAAATTAATTAAAATTACCACATGATGACCTTGGAAATCAGATCAAGGTGAGCATGGGTAGTCCCTTTTTTAAAGAGCAGCTTGTTTTGAACAGCAGTTGCAGGACAGGTGCTTTGAACAGCAGCTGCTGTAAAAAGGATATTTACCTTTACACATTAAGAAACCTACACAACTGGGCAATTTTAAAAATGTCATCTTTTGATTTAAAGACATAGACTTGGTGGCTGGCTAGAGATGCATTTTCAGTCATGAGCAGATATAGAATGGCCCATAGACCTTAAGCTTAACTGGTTAAACTTGTTTATGATAGTAATCATTCACCTCTTCTCCTCCCACCTCCACCCCATGCAGAAATATTACCTTTCTGTTCATACTCACTTGCACCTCTGGACTAGTGCTATCCACTAAACAACTAGTTGTGACCGTAAAAGGCTAATAAAATTTTGTAACCTTTAGTGGAATTGCTAATTATATGTTAAAAATTTGTTGAAGTATTGAACACACTCATCCAGCAGTGAACCTCCGATACCAGTCCCACATGTCCACCTGCTGGATTTGTCACTCTAGGTGACCATGTCTATACTGCCGATACACATAACACTGCCCGCCCTAAGCCTTTCTGGGTATCATTAAAGAAGCTGCAAAATGATGTTCAAATATTTTGCTGTTTGGGTAAAACTTAATATTTTTACCATGATATTTACTTCTCCATATTTGTCAGCCCTTTACCTCATCTCTCGACATATTTTAACCCCTTCCTGCCCAGACTAAGATTGGATCAGCTACTTTCCTTGCAGCTTAACCCTAACCGATAAACTTGTTGACAAACGGCACATTATCTAGAGAGTTCAGATGGCATTTGACATCCTATCACTGTCAGGCAACTGAGCTTGTCAAAAGTTGAAAATGTTGAAGAATGTATTATGTAAATTGTGATTGATAAACATAACAATATTACATTTACATGGGAGCATGGTTTCGGATTGTCATTAGCAATGTGCGAATCTTACCTTGAACTTTGAGGTAAATATAATGAGATATAATTCTTCCTTTTGTGTTGGTCACAATGCACCTGTATTTATCCGAATCTGAAAGACTGGTCCGTAAAAATCGTAAAGATCCTCTTTTGCCGATGCGGTAATGGTTTCCTCTGCGTGTCAAATTCCTGTTGTTTCGCTGCCAAATGACTGTTGGTTTTGGGATTCCTGAAGCTCCACAGTGGAATGTATGTATATTGCCAATAAGAACTGTTGCATTCTTAGGAGGTCTGTCCAGGCGGGGCTCTGGAATAAAAAAAGTGGCAATAATAAGCACAAGCACATTATCAAGATTTCAGAATTTTTTTGCATGCAAAATTGACAGCATTTGAAAGTTGTAGTCTTCCTCAGCAATACATGTATGTTACCCAAAGACCCCAATTTGATCCCTCGTTCTACAAACAAAATATGCATGGCACAAATGATCACACATCATTTTTAATGATATTAATTACGATGATCCAAACATCTCAGTAGGTTCCAGTAAAACCTGTTTACCTGTCAGGAACACGTATACTACAATGTCACAGGATTGTCACTTTGGAGACCACTGTGGTCATGGTCATTGTCCTGAGTATTATAATGGCATGGGCATGTCATTTTGGGCAAGTTATTACCCACTGTACTATTATGGCAAGGGCATGTTATTATGGGCATGTTGATGCCTAGGGTTCTGTAACACCATGGCCATGTCATTTTGGAGATATTTTTGTCCATGTTGTCAAGAGCACTGCAACAATACAGTGAGATGGGCTTGTCATTTTGAAGATCTGTGTTATCATTACTTTTTCACAGTACTACTACTGGCCACGGACACACAATCGTAAACAGGTCATTGTCAAAATTAGCATGATGCTCCAGGCTTGTCATCTTTGAGATCTCTATTGTCATGGGTTCTGTCCACAATACTGTAAGACCATGCACATGTCATGTTGGACTGGTTACTGTCAACAGTATCACATGCCTATGGCTTGTTACTTTTGAAATCTCTGTTATCTACAATGAAACCACATTATAATGACATCCTCTGTTCTATGCGAAGTATGTCAGATATCAAGACATATCAGATAAATAGTCAAACAGCAAAGAAATTTGACTAAGTCCCTCAATAGAATGGCTGGAATGACCTGAACCAAGTCCCTCAATAGAATGTCTGGAATGACCTGCACTAAGTCCCTCAATAGAATGGCTGGAATGACCTGAACTAAGTCCCTCAATAGAATAGCTGGAATGACCTGAGCTAAGTCTCTCAAGAGAATGGCTGGAATGACCTGAACACGGCTGAAGACCTCTTCGGGCAAGGTTAATATATAACCCCCCGGTAACCTTGAAAATAGGTCAAGGTTGGTGAATGTCAAACTCAGCAAAGCTTCCAATGAGATGATGCAACAGTTAGTTTCAGGACAGCAGCTCCATTTGGTCAAGTTATTGTGTTCACAAGAGTACTGCCATGCCTGTTCAGCCAGTTCTCAACTTGCTGCCCCGTTTGAAACTGGACCACTTTCCATTTCTTGAAAAACAGACTGATTCATCCACACATGGTTTTTCATATTTTCATGTTAACCCTTAAAGTGCTGATTTAAGATTGAGTCAACAGCTTTCCTCGGGACACTTTGCGCGCATTGCATTGCATTGAGGAAAGCTGTTGACTGAGACTACTTTTTGCTTCAGACAAGGCTTCCTGGAATTTGAATGAAAGGTATCCTCATGAGGAATTTGACTCTTTTAACCATTATATGTTTAATGGTAATGAGAAAGCAACTATAGCAGTGATTAGCACTTTAAGGGTTAATTTACTGTCCAGAGTGCTGCAATACCATGCACTGACTTGTCATTTTAGAGACTTTATTGCATGGGGCACTTAAAGATTTAATGTTCAGAATAATGAAATGTTATGATCATGCCATTTTGAAGAATCTGTGTAAATTGTCATGGCTACTTGTAATACTATATCCTGTCAATTGAAGAATTTATTGAACATCCAGTTAATACTGAAAAGTATTGGGAGTTAAGAAGTAGGAAAAGTTATTCTACCACACCACGTGAACTTTCTTTTTTTTTTATCAATTATTCAGGGGTGGGCTTAAAGACCAAAAAGCATTAACATTCTACCCAGTGCATTCTGTTGTCTTGTGCGCTCACCCAGCTCTTCAAAGGACCTGCCCTTCTCGAGCACTTCTTTTCAGAAGACAACAATACAACAATATGAAGTGCTGGGTGAAGACGAAATTGTTTATTTTCTTAACATACAGTTCGGAAATATTTAACTTCACATGTTTGGGCTCAGGCACATGAATTGAAAAGTGTAACTGTTATCATTCTAATATCAAGTGATATACTGAAGTTTCTGTCCACAGACAGGCTGCTGATCTCTAGTGCTGAAGCTCATGCTAATATGACAGGGTAACACAATTACCTTCACAAACCTGCACTTGCGACTAAG
Organism: Hermodice carunculata; assembly: GCA_964020975.1. Lineage (NCBI taxonomy): Eukaryota > Metazoa > Annelida > Polychaeta > Eunicida > Amphinomidae > Hermodice > Hermodice carunculata. The sequence continues at coordinate 29,689,265 of OZ026630.1, forward strand.
TACCAATGATCACTCTGTTCCAACCATTCCACATCACATTATTTGCTAAGACATGTGGCAGGAATTTGGGTCTGTTCATGACGTTGATTATTTCTCTCTGCTTGAATCTATTTTGTGTGCATTGTGGCCGATACAATTGCATAGTGCACCATTCTCCCCAGCCCTCTTCACTAACATTGTCAGTGCTGTCCCAGCATCTGGATTTATTCAGCAGGGTCCGCCATGCGTGACAGCCTGCTATCACTGTACCAATTTTTGCTCTTCCACGCCACTTCCCACCACAGCACATGTTGCAGAACACAAATAATGGATGGCAACAACAACAGACAGCACACAACCTTGAAGCATGCTACCCCATTGCCTCCCACTCCCATCTCAACCCTACCCCACATGCAAAATGACTGACGTCCATGTAAGACAGGAATTATTGGGACACATCAGAGTCTGTTTGATGTTGCTGACTTGGGCTAATGCCAAATAAGTTTCTTCCAGCTACCTTGTGCCCATCCAGCCACCTGTGTGAATTTGTTTATCAAGACCAATTGAACAATGTCGGGTGCTCCGGCCTACCCATGTCTTTTCTTTGCCTGCAGACCCCTGGTCCGGATGGCTCTCCTTAGATCAGCTACTATTTCTTTCTTGTTAAACTACGCAAGAATGCATTCGCCGCGTGCCTAAGGCAACAGGGAGGTCCATATTTATACATGCATGGTCGGACCCAAATAAACTGTGTACAACCTCACATTGCTACATCTATGTACCAAAACAACCTCTTTAAATCAGTAATACAGGGGAAACCAATGGTGCATATATGTATGTGTGTATGTACATGTATATGCATACGTGTGTGTGTGTCACAATCTGCTGGTACCTAAATGTTGATTTCTCTGTCCCTTCATAAGTATCAAGTTCTATGCAGGAGATGCAAGTGTTTGAGTTCTGGGAATATTAATTGTGACTGAATCTTTCACAGCAGAAGTTGCACAAAACCGGGGTTTCCAAAATCACAAATTTATGGGTCTTATAAGTTGATTCAATCAGTAAAATTGTACAATGTACAAAGTAATCAACAAAATGTAAGTTGAAGTAAAAACGATCACATTGATATCATAGATACACTCAGAATGGAGACATTTATTTGTCAAATACTTCAGTATTAGATTGCATGTGCACGTAAGGGTTTCTGGTGTATACCAAGCTTCATCAAACACACATACATACATACACACACAATTTCCAACTTGTATCATTTGAGAATGCGACTCAGAGTGTCAGCCAGTTGGGTATCCATGTGCCCTATTGGACACTCAATTTCAAATTTGGACCTCCAAAAATCTGGATTTTTACAATGAAATGAACTGGAAGTGGACACCCTGATATCATGAAATCTGAACAAACTTGGCATTTTGAGCACGCAGATTTCAAATTGTGGCTAACAGCCTGATGAGATTTACGCCTAGTGTCAATCATAATCCTTAACAATATCCAAGACTAAATATTACGAAGACTAAATATTACGACATGCATATTAATTTCCCGCCACAACTGCATACCTGATTGCCTAGTATCGCTTGGCAGGTTATGGTGAGCTACTGGCCGGTATCTGTGGGGACAAGCAGGACATCACTAATATTTTGGAAATAAAGAACTTATCAAAGGCAGATGGAAATTTTTCTTTATACATGGCTTGGGAAGTGGCAGATGAATACCAGTAAAAAAAAAAGAAAAAAAAAGTGCATTTGTGAACTTAATTTTATCGAAAAAAATACTTATTTTGTCAGAATCGAACATATGGCCCTCTCTGTGACAGTGATGTGACCCGCATGTCCCCTTTGATCGCCTGGCGTCAAACTGGTGCTTTGTGGCAGGAAATTAATATGCATATGGTGTTTTGTATGGGACTACATTAAATTTTTTCACAAGATTTTTCTTTTTTTTTTCCATAAAAATTTGTCTTTCAGTCTTCACTATGTCCTCCACAGGGAACCAATACTCTGATAATTCTTCATGCTATATGGACTACCACTGAGCAACCTGCCTCATGACCTCTCCATAACAGCACAAGTTCACATAAATCGAGATCTCCGTGAGCAGGATACACTGTATTTGTACCATTTTGATTTTTACAGAAGTTTTCAAAAATTGTAGGTTGACTTGTTCATGTTGCAGAGCCAATTTAATGTCCAGTAACAGCATGGAAGTCATTGTTTTACAGGTAGCCTTTGGGCCCAATATTCAAGTCAAAACTCAAGGGGTCACTCAATGCCTTAAGTCCTCAATCAATCAGTTGCATGGCTTGTTTCACTTCTGATATAAATGTGGAACATGCAAAACAAGTGGGTGCTATTTATAAAAGGCAAAAATGTTGTGGGATTCTCATTAAAATTTTTAATTGAAAAGAACATATAGAGAGAAATGACTTGTATACATACATTCAACTGAATACTCCACCCAACACACATTTTGGCAGTATGGCAGGTCTGTTTTCAAGTTAGAATGATTGACTACAAGCTGATTAAACATGAATTAACTGGTTACTTTTGCAGTTTACTGCAACTTTTTAAGTAGTTCAGCTTATGAGCTAATGTTTAACATTTGAATTTGATGTTTCCATATACAGTATTTTAATTTCAAAGTTATTTGATTTACCGCTCTACCCCTACTGGCTGACAATACCTCACAATATGGAACATCTCAACCTTTGTCAGCAACCTTCCTAGCACATGTACTCCACTTTCCATACTACAGCTTTAAAGCTGATATTCATGAAACATTTTGGCCAGTCATGATTTTTTTAAATCATGCATTTTGCTAATCCCCCAAATATTAAATCTTTTCAACAGGAAAGCATGTCAATCATGCACACACAGTACCATGACTACTAAATGGAATACTGTGTTCTCACTGGGTAACATTGTTTCTGAACTGTCCACTAGGTGGCAAACATGTTGATAGAACTGGTCAAGCTGACTAGTTACAAATTAGCATTTTGGGGTCTAAAATTTCAGCAAATTTAAAATTAAAAAAACAGCATTTGACACATGCAAATGTCACAAAAACACGGGTGAATTTATTCTACATAAATCCCAGTTCACCAATTTTTTTAAGAACTGAAATAGGAAACAACTACTGGATGCTAGCTTTGTACAGGTGTATGAATAATGTGCTCTGTCCGGGGTCATGTTGTACTTCCTCAGTATATACTTCTTAATTGTTCCATAAGACACTGCACCTAACTCACCACCAATGCAATTACTGTGTACTGCCAGACACCTGACTCAGCCTACTTTATCAACCCTTAAAGTGTTGCCCCAAGGAAAGCTGTTGACTAAGACTACTTTTTGCTTTAGACTAGGCTTGCTGGTATTTGAATGAAAGGTATCTTCAACCGAAGTTTGATTCTTTTAACCATAATATGTTTAACGGCAATGAGAAAACAAGTATAGCAGTGATTAGCACTTTAAAGGTCAACACAGGAGCAACAGCATGTTGAAAATGCACTATTTTCACAATTGTGGACTATCTTCATTGAGATGCGCAACCAGCCAATCACAACTATGGTCTACAACCTGCCAGGGGTCTGGCATGCAAGCCCCTGCATGAAGAATTGTTGCGCCCCCCCCCCCCCCCATATTGCGCAGGGAAGTACTTTCTTCATAAAAAATATGACACAGGCATTTGACCAAGATTCCAAATATTTTCTTTTGATGTATCTTAAATATGAGTAAGTTTTACATTATCAGTATTGATGTTCATGAGAAATTAAAAATATTATATAATGGGTCTTCCAAGTATTTTATAAAATAGCGTTCAGAGAACGGATTACCCTCGAAGCCCACAACTTTTTTTCCTCAATTCTGCATTTGTTTGTTTTTTTGTGAGACTTTGCAGTACAATACTTTACATACAGTGCTGGAGGGTATTGTAGTCCCCTTTGTTGTCTGTCCGTCTTGTCAACATTACCACGGTATCTCGAAAAATATTGACCGTAGCTGTACCAAATTTTTGTCACTGAAGGACCTAGTGATGGACCAGGATCCTATTGAAAACCAGCTTCTGATTATTTTACAAAAATTTATGAAATTTTTAAAGTATGAGGTCAACCCTGACGATGTTACCGCCATATCTAAAAAAATATGGACTGCAGCTTTACCAATTTTTTGTCAGAAATGTATCTTATGATGGACCAGAACCCTATGTAAAACCAGCTTCCTCTCACCAACTTTTGATATACTTATTTGAAAGCCGTCTATGTGGCGTCAACCCTGACAACATTACCATGATATCTCACAAAATACTGGCCACAGCTTTATCAGATTTTTGTCAGAGATGTTTCTTATGATGGACCAAAATCCTATGTAAAACCAGCTTCCTTTGATTATTTTCAACCTTTTTATAAAACTTTTAATGTATTATTTGAAGGCCATCTGAGTGGCACCAACCCTGACAACATTAAAGCAATATCTCAAAAAATATTGACCACAGCTTTACCAAATTTTTGTCAAAGATGCATCTTATTATGGACCAGAACCCTATTTAAAACCAGCTTCCTCTTTGTATTTATATTTTTATGAAACTTTAAAGTATTTATTTGGAGGCTGTCTGAGTGGTGCACAAGGGAACAATGTTACCTTAATATCTCATAAATGATCTAACACAGCTTCACCAATTTTTTTTTTCAGAGATGCACATTATAGTGGACCATATTTCTATTGAAAACCAGCTTCCTCTCAATATTACTTGGAATCTAATCAGACAGATACCGTCCACCTTGTATGATCTTTGGCGAGTAGACAGACAGTACCACTGTTTTATGACTGAAAACACTTATAACACATCTACCTAAGGAGTGCTGTACATGTAATACTATTTCTGAAAGCTGAATAATTAGAGAATGTCACCATAGTATGGAATGAGTCAAAGTTTTACTTGGGTGAGTTTGGGACTCGCATGGGTTAAATATAGCCAAATATGGTGGCAATTTTCAGACCCTTTAAAACTATCCCAAACCAATTTTTTGTTCTCTTGGCATAATGTTGTATAGCCAAGAAACTTAACCTGATTTGGCTGTCCTTGGCAAAACATAGGTACCTTAAATAATGTATATACGAAAAATTACAAACTGGGTGCCCTATTAGATGTACATTTTTCAAAACCAGTATCACATGACATGATTGGGATCTCGTCTATGCAGCAAGTCAGAAAAGCTAAGGGGCATACCCGTGTGTGTGTGTGTGTGTGTGTGTGAGAGAGAGAGAGAGAGAGAGAGAGGAGAGAGAGAGAGAGAAAGAGAGAGAGAGAGAGAGAGAGAGAGAGAGAGAGAGAGAGAGAGAGAGAGAGAGAGAGAGAGAGAGAGAGGAGAGAGAGAGAGAGAGAGAGAGAGAGAGAGAGAGAGAGAGAGAGAGAGAGAGAGAGAGAGAGAGAGAGAGAGAGAGAGAGAGAGAGAGAGAGAGAGAGAGAGAATTCTTAACTCAGACATGACCCTGACCAAGGAAAATTTCCCTGACAGTATCATATAAAGTACTCATCCTCAGTGAAAAACAACATTTGACTGGGGAAAAAAATGTAACTTTCTTTAGAAGTTCAACCAGAAATCCAGGAATTTCTGTAAGTCTATGACACAAAATTCCCTGAAATCCTGGAATTCCTTGAACAGGCTCATCCCTGTTAACTGAAAGGAACATGCTTTTATACACTTTGCTTTCATGAAATTGATTGTGGTATCTCATTTTGCTGGACTCACACAGCCACAGCAGAGGAGGTGGTGGGCAGGTAAGGTCACCTCTATGACCCCAGCGCCATTCACATACAGGAAGTGAATATTTACACAATACCACATAGATGCCAAAGACTCAACACAGACTTTAACTTCCAAAACGTTGAATGCATCACCCAAAAACATCTTTCAAGATATTGCTTTCTCTTAAGATGATCAATTTATTATTGGCTTTCACTCACATATTTCATTTAAATGAGCATTTTTTTAGACTTCAATATACATGGACTGATATGGTCAACTTAACTTTTACTGCTAGCTACACTCATGTACAAGATGCTCCCCACCATGACATCAAACACAACCACACATTTTTTGTGTGTTTGTATGTTTGTTTTTGGTGTCATAGTTATTTGCTGTTCTAAAAACTTCTGTTTAAACACTGCACACCACGTAGGCAGTGATCTTTCACCAAGTTGTGCTTTTCCTTTATTGAGTAATTTCTTACACAAGAAGTTTTTCGTCCCATTAAAAAACCTAAATGTTTAATTTCTGTACTTTTTATTTTTGCTTTGTCAGGTAAGTGTTGCACAAAAAAAAATAATATTTAAGACGCAGGTTTTAAAATATGCATGGTTTGCATTGCAAGAAACATATAACTGGCTCCCCCCGAAAGCCAAAGTATCAGTGTAAACACATAGCTTAACAAAATGTTCAAGTGTAGTGTACAGTGCTATCTGCTCTTTAAGACCACCCTTAATGCCAGACAAATATGGTCACATATGACAGGTGGTCTTTCACTGCATGTAAGCTAGCAAAGAAATTAAAGGACAGGGTCTTGCCAGTCTTAAAAATCAGTGTGGTCTTTCATAAGAGGTGGTCTTTAGAGCAGGTACCACTGTATTTAACAAGAGGCTCAAGAGCCTAATTTAATGCTCTGCTGACATGTCATTAGATGACCAACACAAAGAATTCCTTCCTGAAATGCAATCCCCCTGTGACCTTGAGATATTACTTCAAGGTCATCGACATTGCACAATATCAAACTTCAACATGATACATATAAGTGGCATATTTGGCATCATTTAACTTAATATGCATTCCCTCCACAACCTTCAGAAAATAGGTCTAGGTTATTCATATAATGCAATAATAAACTTCCACATATGATACCCATTTGTAGTACATTGGGTATCACTGACCTTTTTCCTTCTCAGAATATTACATGTTGGATATATATATATATACTTATATATATATATGAACATACATACACAGGGGTTTCGTCCAGAAAAGATTTTAGGGTACACAAACATGCCAAAGGCATGTCACATGCTAAAGCCATATCACCTGGCACGGGGTCTGAGGGCCCTCACCCAGAAAATCTTATTTAGATGCTCTAGCATTCTATGGCACTTCTGGAGACTAAGGGATCAAGAACGATATCAAACTCTTAATTTTAACCCCAGAATGATCCAGCTTGAATCATTTTGCATGTTACTTTCAAATGTTTTAGGGTACAGAGTCTTACTGTTAGAAAATGTTTGGGTATGGAATTTTACCCTCCGGCAAAAACCCTGAATTACAGAGAGAGCGAGAGAATAAAAATTTATCTTGATAACAGATCATCAAGTGCTGCCTGGTAGTATCAATACATGTATCTTGCAAAACTTATTTTACTCTGCCCAATTTTTAAATCTTAAGTTACTTTTAAAAACTTACAGGTGCTCAATTTCACAAACCAGTCATGTTTATTATGCCAGTTTGCCACCATAAAATTTCCAACAGCATCTAATCTTGAATTCCTTCAGAAACCTTACTCCTTCTTAACCACTTCCTCAAACTCAAATTAACTCATTCCATACTATGGTCACAGGCCTTGGTCAGTGGTTCTGGCACTGCCTGGCAAGTCATGCTGCAGCTGCCGCAAGACGACAATTGCATATTTGAATTCTTCATGAAAAGAGCTTTTGTTCAAGTACCAACATGCCTATAGTCTTCAGTCAGTGGTTCTGGCACTGCCTAGCAAGTCATGCTGCAGCTGCATGTCATCATAGTATGGAATGAGTTAAACTTTATTATTGCCCCCATGAACATCACACAGAAACTCTCAGCTCGTATCAAATTATCCAACATTTTGCCCCAAGAAGATTAAAGCATCTTAAGAAGTTTTCCAGCATTCTGGGCATGAGGGCAACCTCTCATCCTGTCTTGTATCCTGTCAGTGGTGAAGCCTAGAAACTAGCTTAATTGAAAATATGATCCTCACAACCAATGATCTCCTTTCTGAAGTCAGGTCCTATAGCTCCACAGGGGCTGGCAACAGTTTGGATGCACAATGCCATATTAGGCCTGGCTGTTCAGTGACTCATGTATGTCTACCTCACTAATTTTCCAGCGCAGCTTTAAAATGGAATGATTGTGATTATCCATTTAAAACCAGATGTTCTCAAAGGAAAAGGAAAGGTATTTGGTTTAGGTTCACTCACTTGGGGAGTACAATGACAGTATGCAAATGTGCATAATGAGTGCACAATGCACAGAAGTGGGCACAATATGGAATCACATGTACATTATACCCCTCCTTATGTATGCACTCATTGTGTTGTTCTATGACCATCTTCCCGATTTTTTCAGCCTTGTATATCATCAGAGTTCTGTAAAATGCGATACCTATGCATTTTGCCATAAATGTACAAAAGTTTTATGTACATATCAAAATATTTTTATCTTTATACATGTACTGCACTGTCTTTCTTTTAAAATCATTTATTAGAGCAACAAAGAACAATACAAATGTCTAAATTTCCAATAATGCAGACTGGGAAATTTTCTCCTTTAACTTTGGAATCTTCTCATGCTCCATAAATTTATGCAAAGCTAATCACCAGAGACAATGTCACTTGCTAATTTAATAATGGATAGCTTGGCTCTAAAACTTTGTCACCTGCACCATCAATTATCTATTGCAGCTGTACTCACTGACGGTCAGGCTACTGACTGTAGTGACAGCAAACAGACACATTACGCACCCTCCAGTTTGGGGGAGGAAGGAACATGGCAGTTTTATGATGACAAATCCATCACATGCTGCATATATTTTCACAATTTTCTGCAGAAATGTGCTAAGCTCTGCCCTCCCCTACTACCCCCCCCCCTTCTCCAGCAAAGGCATGAAAAATTTTACAATTACCTGAATACATGTATTTCATTTTGAGAGATCTGTATGTCATCCAAGTTAATATACAAGCTGTAACAGCTGCAGAATTTGTTCCGAATGTAATATACTTCATGTTAAAATATATTAGGCATTTACAATTTTTTTCAGTAAAATCAAACAGCCATTAGCATTTGGTGAAATGGCGAATGATACCAGCAGTCCCTGCACAACATATAACAACTCATTGGTGATGTACATCTACAGCTTCAAGTGTTGAGTTCATGTCGAGTGAATGATATGCATGGAAACATAACACAATAGAAAAAATATATAAAAGTTGTCAAGGATTACTTAGCAACACAATAATCATAGATAATAACCAGATACAATCACCTGCTGGAAGTGCTAAAAATGCATCAAGGATTTCTATTGATTCACATCACTGATAGAGTGGAATCTCATTATAATGACACCATCTGCTCCCAGCAAACTGTGTCAGATGTGCGAAGGACAGATAAGACACCAAAAATAAATCCCACTTTAATCAATCCTAGCTCAAAATGCATTTGCGTCAGTATAACAAATCATATATGTGTGCAATCGTCATGCTCCAAAGAATTTATATGTCCCATATTTGGGTGTCTGTGATGTTAATTGTTGAATAAACAATTGAAAGCTAACCGCAAAGCATCCACCCCACATATGTTGATATAAGCATGGACCTATTATCGGAAGGACTGAGCACGGCGTATTTCAGTAGCGCAAAACCCATTAACCTCACTTATACGAATAAACAGTGTCTTTGATCCGCCTTTGTTTTACGCTGATTGCCGCAACGCGATAAGCGATAAGCGGGGCCCTTTGTTCCGCGGCTCTGGTACCGCCTGAGCGGGTGGCAGTCACACTTGGGCAAGCACATTCAGCTTGGCAACCCGTGGCGTCATTTGACCGGAACTTAAACGCTTGGATGCGCAATGATATAAGGGGCCTTTCGTACTGAGCATTTGAATGCGCAAGCGGCCTTGCCGTTCCCCTTCCGCAAAGACGAGCAAAATGGTGTTCGAATTTTTGTTCTGCGATGGTTAGTAGGGATTTTACGAAGGGATTGCCGTCTCTATGGGACTCCTTCACTGTTGATCAGTTAAGACAAACCTTATAAGATTCAGACGCGTTTTACAATAAATGCCGGTCGAATGCAGAACTTTAAACCTACATAATACGATTGTATACAAGCAAAGGTTGATTTTGGTGCAGTTCAAATTTACCGCCAGTACCGGCGTATCTTAGAATTTTGCGATCAAAAAGTGGTCAATTTGTTGATTTCTGGGCCCAGTATGCAATATGGCGCCTGTAGATGCCAGTAACATGCATAATATCCCCATGCCATAGAGTCATGGGTATTTTCATTCCGTATGAACCTACTGTGGTGTACTTAAACGTTTGAAATGCAAAAAATATAAAATGAAATAAAAATAATAATAATAATACAGTGGACCCTGTCTTGAGAGACCACTCCCATGAAAGCCCACCTGCCTTGAAAGACCACTAGTCAAGATATTGAGTAAATTTCATGTTATTCATGGTATTCAGCAAATACAATAAATTTCGGACACAAAATCTGTGGTGTTGAACGCCATTGCCGATGTTATTCTAAAACAGCTGATTTTGTGATTAGAGGAAACGGAAGTACCGGAAGTACTACGGAGACTACCGAAGTGTACCTTCGGGTCACCGTTTAACGCTCGGGAGACCAGCGGCCGCGAATACACAATTGACGCCTGCGAGTTTTATTGCCGCCTACCCGCTGTGGCGGTAACAAAGCTCTGGCGTTTGAAGTGCCGCTGGTGCTCAGTCCTTCCGATAATAGGTCCATGATATAAGTCACTAATTGTTTGTAATAAAATCATAATTACACTTGCATCTTAATCCTGACATATTGGCAACAAAAAAACGATCCTGCAATTTTTTAATGTTTGGTTTAGTTTTTCTGTTATCCATCCTAACAGTTTGACGTTTCAATTTTCCCTTTGATTTCCAGGATGTTTATTTTCTTCATTTCATATAAAAAGAACGAAGCAAAATTTTGAAAATTGCTGAATTGGTTTTACAGTTCAGACATTACAGAATCAAAAGCCGTTAACTAAATTAAATTTCGCCCAGCCGTTTTCTTGGAATAACCATTCTTACGCACGGTTCTCGTCCTATTTTCCTTTCTGAGAAAACAAGCTTCAAAGGCCTTTGATGTTGATCATTTGCCTCTGAAACAATACCGTTTGCTCAAGTTGAGCTGATATTTGTACAAAACGCAGTAAATATTGTCTCTTCACATTTGGTGAGGTTGTCAATCAATTATTGGCCAGTCACATGAATAAAAGAGCCTTTGAAGTACGGAAAACATTATTCAGCGATCTGTCAAAGGACGACGTGACAACATGGAGGCGGCCCTTTGGGCCCCCTGACCTCAAGCCTGACAACGAAAGTTGTGTTGCCTGGCTTCGGTGGGGCGGACTGTGGTCACTCGTGGTCAGTGGACAGATGGCGGGTTTGGTCTTCTGGCCCTACTTCTTCATCCTGTATTAAGGGATAGTGTTTTATTGTATTTACTCCTATCTGTATACTTTATGTAGTTAGCTTGTTAGACTTGTCTGTACACTTTCCTTAGTTAGCTTGTCATGATTTTGCTGTTATTTTCTCAATGAGTTTCATTTCTCTTTCCAACCTGAGTTTTGTGTCACTATTTTGTGTTTTCTCTTCTCTTCGCGTTTATAAATGCTTATTTTGATGTGTTTATTTGAGTTTTTATTTCCGCATCCCTAGGTTTCGATAAAATATTATATACATGGGTATTGCTGATTAAAGTGCCGGTTTTTTTCCACCCCTGTCTTTGGTGTGCAGGACCACTGGGGTAATCCATCGTGGCACGGCCTTTGAAGGGACGTCATTTGACAATTCCCGCTCCTCCTGAACATTTAAAGCCTTCCTTCATTAGAACGCAAAACAAGCATGATAATTATAAAGTAAACCACTAAGGTTATGATATGTTAGCATGTTTGCATCTTTTCCCTGCCCACAAACATACTTTCAGCATACCGCCTGATTTCGCGGTGCCGCTGTGATACCACTCTCCTTTTGAGGTTGCTACCTGTAGCCAAGTGACAGACTGTTAAGTACGATTGACGGGTGGCATTGTTCCACCTGGCGGCTGAAAACCATTTGAAAGAATGACACATGGACGTTCGGATGTCCACATGCCTCTGTGTTGTTTTTTTTTTTGCGTTTTTCTCATATTTCTACTTTAAATAAAAGCTTGAAATTTTGACAACTTATAGAAAGGACATTCATCTTGTAAAAACCATTAAAATCTCAAAATCGGCCATGCAAAGGTTTTTGGAGTCTTACCAGTCCTTAATTATGTCAGATAAATGAATCACAGAGCTAAGGAATTTGACTTTAAATTAGAACCTGAAAATTTGTACCATTACGTGAATATATATCCAATACCTGAATATCATGACGGGGTATCACTGTAATTTGCAAATGAAAATTTAATTCCTCTTAACTCTTTCATTGCTCAATTCGCCCCAAAGTGCCCAGATGTTCATTGTCATTTGGCTTAAAATTTCTCATTACTAGAAAACCCTTTTGCTGAGATTTGTATGCAAGCCATTCATTATGGTATGCCCTGGGTCAATAGCTTTCCTTGATGCAGGTTGGGTCCATTGCACCCAAACAGAGCCAAGGAGAGCTATTGGCTCAGTTGTACTCTGACCAGGAGTGGGTTAATCTTTCTCTGTGAGAGACTGAAACAAACTCATGTTGTTTCTTTTTTGTTTGTTTTTGTTTCTCAATCCCCCCCTGAATCATTGGGCCTTGGTCTAGACTTTTGATGAAACAATCAAACAATAGCCAGGCAATCTTATAAAGTTCACAACTGGTACAACCTCACAGGGTGCAAAAACACAATCACCAATCAAGTGCCAATTACTACTGCAATTCTGTCTTCTAACTTCTACACTCTAATTATACATGTAATTAATTGATGAAGGAATGATACATAATGAACGATAAATGTACTGCCATACTTTAATAGGTGACCCAGTATCAAGAGTCAATCATACTCTATCCCGGGACATTACCCACTTGAATGACATATACATATGTATATTATAATTCAGTAGACAGCCTCTCGCATCAATTTCCATATTAACCATTTCTGGTCAGAATACAACTGAGTCAACAGCTCTCCTTGACATGGGTTGGGCACAATATGCTCAACCCACGCCAAGGAATACTGATGCCCTGGGGCTTGCCATTGTAAGTCTTGTAAACATGTCAGAATGGAAACCAGAAATTTAGGTAAAAGCATTAACCCTTTCCCCCTTGAATTAAGACCGAGTCAACAGCTTTCCTCACCATGGGTTGGGCACTAAGTGCCCAACCCATGCCGAGGAAAGCTGTTGACCTGGGTCATGTTGTCTTTTCAGGTCTCATCTTCAACTCTCAGTCAAATTGTTTTTCATTGCTGTAGAAATTAGTTCAAAATGCTGAGCAGACGACATTTGACCATCAGCCAGTTTTGGCTGGTTTAAGGGGGAAATGGTTAAATCAGATGATAATGTTCATCCAGGCACTTTTTGATGATTTGAGCGGGAAAGGGCTAAATACGGTATATGCTGGTCCTCATACATGTATGCAGTAATTTTTCGACTTCAACATACATAAATATGTTCCGACGATCCACTTACAATTGTTTCACTCATTCTGCTGAGTTTGGCATATTAATAGTTAATGATAGTACACGTACTCTTGTATTGGTACAATGCATGTGGATGGCCACATGCATACCACAGGGTTGACTCCACATTTTGATTTGAATAGTAGCAAGGTGTGTAATCACCGGTTGGCTATGTTGTCCACATGAGCCAACTTTTTTCCATGTAGATGAACTGTAAATGCAACACTCTCCTGAAGGACAGTGACATCATGTAGCTCCATGAAGTTTTGTGATAATCTTGATATATGATACATAGGCTTGCCTGTATGTTCAGGGCCCTGTTGCAAATATCCAGTCATGCTTTTTTCTTTTATAAAAAGAAAAGACAACAAGATTTTCTTTTGACAGTTTTAATTTGTGAAAGTTGAATATTTGATATATAATATTACTGATCCTGCTGATTCTCTAAATCGACCCCAGCTTAATAACTTAGCTTTTCTCAAGATCTACGTCCTTATTTGGACTGGAGAAATACATTTCATTTGTTCCTTCATTTATTTTGTATGATTTTATATGGACAAGGCAAAGGCCTGTACATTGTAAAATGTACATTCTGTGAGTTTGGGAAGAAAAACAAAGCCTTCTGAACAGACTATGTTTCAGGTTGTATTCGCATGGCGGGGGGGGGGGGGGGAGGGTAGACAAACTGAAGAGTGTTTGTACAATTTATAAGCTGGGAGCCAGCTGTATCCCATTGCTACTGTCTTTTTACATAAACAATTGCCCATGAACCTTCTACACACACTTGGAAACTGGGCTTGACAAAAAACTTCTATTGTTTGGAACAAGTAATTTTGAACCAGACTAACCCAAACTTCTGAGCGCCATGAAGAATTTTTTGAGTTGTCCAAAACAGTGTCAGAGGTTGCTTTAGGACAAGCTGTGAAAAATCTTAATTTTAAGGTCTGGTTAGACATATGAGAGGAGCTGTTTGTAGCTAACCTGCCCTGGGATAATGGGAAGTCACTGGCAGTCATCAGTGCTGACATTGTTATTTCCTTTCACAGCACATGAGGAAGGGAGATTGTACTTCATCTTCTAGTATAAATGTTACATTATATGTCTTTGTATTTAACAGTTTAGTAGCTGGAATACCTTGAACTCCCCTGTACTACACCTTTTGTTGCATGCATTTCAATAAATTAGTGGTCACAGTTAGCACCTTCGTGTGAATTCAGCTCAGTACACAACCTAGTAATACACAAAGTTCTTTGAGTCGTGTAGTTCTATATATTTTCATGCAACCTTGAATAAATTGGCTATAGACTGGCCTCTCTCTTCAGAGACCACCCCTAAGCAGGTCCAAAAGTGGTCACATAAAGCAGATCGTCTTTCCAAAGAGATCAAATAACTTGGGAAAGATAGAACCTGGATAAAGTAGTCTTAAAAGGAAGCTGGTCTCTCAAATCGAGCTGCCGTACCAACATACAATTCATTATTAAGAATACACACCATTAACCTGTCTGAATTTTGTGTATTAGGTTGTGCATTCAGCTGACTACTAATACAATCTCTCCAACACCAACACTAGAGGTTAGTTCAGTTTGTCACACTGTAGTTGGTATGCCAGTCTTACTCATTTATGTTTCACAAACTGAACCTCAAAAACACTGACGACAGTTCTGTCTAGAAAATCAATGTGTTTAAATAGTCATAATATGTCCATTTCAAGTTCATGATCTGCCTGCTTTCCTGACGCTCATGCCATTATTTATATGGCTAGCTAAGGTACCACTATCCATTAGCTAAACAGCCAATAGCTAATAAAAGTGTGATTTGGCTAACAGAATTTTACAAGCATCAGCTAAACTGGCTAAAGATATCTCATAACTTATTCAACTTTTGATGCACATATTTTTGGTGTTTTAGTTATTTGCTTATGGTTTTGGCTAACATAATCAGCCTTAGGCTCAATGTTGCATTTACCCAATTGGCTACAGTTGTAAAATTCCTGGTGCTAGCCTAGTAGCCCAGTCCAACCGTCCAGGCCCTAGGTCTGCTACACAGGCAAGTTAAGGACCACAAATGAACAAAGCAAGCTGCTCATTTTATCAACATGCAATTCAATGAAACAAGTACATATATCCACGCAGCATGACAGACTCGGTGTATCTATTTGTTCAGCTGAATGCACTGTAAACATAGCAGAGTTAGAAAGTTAGATTTCCCTTTATGTTAACACTGTATAATGGTAACAAAATGTTATGGTTTAGTAGTTGATGGTACTGAGATCATTGTAAGTTTGATCACTTATTATTGCTTCTATTTCGTTCAAGTGTTTATTTACATCATATTCAACAATTCAGTCCACAATAAGTGGATTGAAACTCAGATTTAGGGCAAGCCATGATAATGAAATATACATTGTAACCTTTCACAAGAATCATAGCTAGAGTACAATTTCTAAGATTCACAGATTCTGCTAAACATCTGTGCCAACTGTTAAAATCTGTAACGCATGTATATTAATACCTCTTGCTCAAGTGACCTGGTAAAGTCACTCTCCTCAATCTTGGATGTAAGCTACTGTGCTTCCCCCTACCACTTGCCAATTTGCTGCCAAAAAATTAAGGTGACTGAGGAAATTTACTTCATTATTATGGTATGGCGGTGACTTTGGCAAGGTTTTGTGAATTCTGCTTAAAACTAAAATTTCCAGCGTAACCACATGTACGTGTATATCTAGAATTTACGTAACCCACGTCACACTGTTTATTTCTCTGCCAGCAGAAAAACGTTAAAGAGCACCCAAATCTGTGATAAGACTAGGCCAGTAGCCACATTCATGTCACCAATCATGTGATAAAACTGACACTTAGAGACTTCTGCAAACTTCTTGCCATTCAATCAAATTTTAATTTGAAATAAATCAATCTTATTGATGACTGTATATTTGTATCACTGTCCCAGTACTAGTACTTAGCTGAGCAGTCCAACATTACAGAGGTACTTCTGTAACCATCGTTCCCTCTTATAACTCCATCTAAAGAAGTAACGTGTTTAATTATTTTACTTTCTCTCAACAGAGGCCACATTTCTGGTGCATTTAGGGTGGTCTTTAAGTGGTACCTACTGAGCTGTGAATTAAGAATGATGGGAGGGGTTGAGGCCTTTGTATTCACCACAAAAATGATGCAAGGGGCTTAAATTTTTATTTAAAAAAAAAAGGAAAACATTCAGTTCTTCTTAGACTGAGTGAAAGGCTTGAGCAGGTCCAAATACAGCAGATGGTATGTGGACTCATGTCCTGCATGTTGACTTCTCTCGGGAATCAATCTACATGATCATATGGGCCTAGGCCTACTTCCTTGTTTCGAACAGCACTTCCAATTTTAAGTAATCCTGTCATTTTGCATCAAACCTGAGATTGTGCTGAAGACAAATTTCAACTGGCTCAAAGAGTGATACAGTAACTCAGTGCAACGACACAAAACATCATTTTCAGCTGAGAGGAATTTCACAGCGCATCAAACAAGTCAGCAAGTCATACGCAGTAACATTGTAACTGGTAGCATTTGGGAAACAATTTCCATTGATAAGATAAACTGAATCCCACATTTGTGATCCAGATTCCTTACTATATTCCCAGCCAGCCAGATTTAAGTGTGAACTCATTTGTTTCTGTTCTCTTTCACAGTAAAAAGAAAATAAGTTGGTTGCCTACATGTAATTTATATTTCATGATTACTTCAAAAGTAAACCTGTCAAAATGTGACAGTCCTATTCCCATAATTGCTAGCATTTCTGGGAAAAAATGTTTTCAACCACAGACTTCCAACAAATGGTACATGACACTGGAAACAAGGATCTGCACCAGCCACATTTAAATCAGCAGGTACTGAGCATGCTTAATGGTAGTTTAGGTGGGTAACTGGCTACAAGATTTACACATTTGTGGTGTGCAGCAGGTTAAACACTTCTTGTGTACATCATGGCTCAGTTGTTTCATAATGTTCAGAATGAAGCATAACAACTGCTGCTCATCTTTAAACACACCTCGTGTTGACACTGTTAACTAAACTATTTATCAAACTGCAAATTCCCCATAAAGTTCCCAGGGTTTCCCTTTTGATTTTTTTCACCCGAGGGTCATCCATACTCTTTGCGATCCTGCATGGGGCTGTCCTGTAATCTAAGAGGGTTGCCAGGGTTCTCTTTCTTTTAGGATTTTTAGGATTTGGGGGGGGGGGGGGGGGATCTTGTACACTTTAAAAAGTTTGAATTTGGGGGTCACAAGTTAATTCCTATGCATCATATGCACAGTTTTGCTTAAAGGGAAACACTGGTTCCACTCTTAAACTGGTAGGGCACGGAGTGCTGACTCTAATATGTTGCCAATTTCCATATCAGCAAGCAGCACCATACATTCCCACTGATTTGTGGGTCTGCACTAGCACGTGGGATACATCATCTTGAATAAATGGACACTTACCACACTTCCACCATGCTGACTGACTGCTGGCCAATCACAAGGCAGGGATGAATGGACATTTCCACCATATTGACTATTGGCCAATCAAAAAGCAGGAGTTCCGGGTATGACCACACCCCATACTTTTACTCTGATATCAACTGACTGTACAAGAACATTAAGTCATCATCTCCCTACTTTCTACATCTGATATCTCTATTCAAAACCATAATGTCATTGATGCTCTGTTAGGCTACATAACTTGAGTGATACCACAACCCTTCATCAAAATTAACCTAATCTTCTCCTTCTGGTAATTAGAATTCCATCACAACCTTGACCCAAACTTGCTGAAAGGACCTCTGCTGGGGAGCAACTGAACCAGCCAATGCTGCCCTTCCCAATGATACCCTCAGGCAACCCTGAGTGAAATTTGTTTTCTCCAAGATTGACACTTGGTGACAGGCACTATCCAGCATGTACTTAAGTGACCCCTACAATATACCCTATTATGGTTATCACCATGTAATAAACTACCAGACAAAGATTTAAGAGAATTGCAGATTAAAAAAAGTCAAAGATTACTTTGTTTTATGCTGGCAAGGATTTTTTTCTTTAAGCTATGGTGATGACTTACAATAGTCATATACTGTAGAAAGTAACAGCCCCTTCTTTTTGGGCCTTTTTTTCCTGGACCCTCCCAAATAGTCATAAATGAAGGCATCGGTTTACCTGAAGATTGACCTGTGTTCTATTAATTTCTTTCTGCCAAATATCATCTTGGGCAATCAGACTTGGCACACGGACAGGTTTTCTAGTGGCCTCAGTCCCTTCCAGCAACAGGATCTGTAAATTACTGTGGCGGTGGTGGCCCTGACTGTTAGCAGTACTTAATGGAGAGGATCATCACAGTCCATTCCCCCTGGCAGTGCTCATGTCTGTCCTCCACAAGTTTTGTGTGTGGCAGACTTCATCATAGCATATGACCACACCAATGACACACTTTTATTTTCAACCAGCCAAAGTACCTTGATGTCACATGCTTAGATCTGATTCACTGTTTTACTAAAACTCCTCACTAATACATAATATTTTGCATCAGAATTGCTGATGAAACTGACTCAAATGAAGCTGTCATTTGCGCGGGTCAACAGATCTCCTGGATACATGCTGGGTGCTCAGCACTCAACCTGCACTGGTCAAGAGAACTGACAACACTCACTTTTACCAGCAATGATAGCTTGGATACATGCTGGGTGCTCAGCACTCAACCTGTACTAAGAGAACAGACTACACTCACTCTTACCAGCAATGATAGCTTGGATACATGTATATGCTGGGTGCTCAGCTCTCAACCTGCACTGGTCAAGAGAACAGACAACACTCACTTTTACCAGCAATGATAGCTTGGATACATGCTGGGTGCTCAGCACTCAACCTGTACTAAGAAAACAGACTACACTCACTCTTACCAGGCATGATAGCTTGGATACATGCTGGGTGCTCAGCACTCAACCTGTACTAAGAGAACAGACTACACTCACTCTTACCATTACTGGCATGTCACAGGATGTCTCCTATGTACAATTTCACCCTTAATTAATGACCTGGAACTATACAGTACAAGGAGCTGCATAAAAGTATCTTACAACCCAACAGACAGGGGGAAGTGGCTGGATAAGGATGAAAACATGCATCGTTTTACTTTTTCCTTTCCTTTGGCAGAAAGTAAAAAAAGCAGAAAAGCTAAAAAAACAAAAACAAAAAAAAACAACACTGGGTTGTAGCCTTTTTATTTTTCTTACAAAAAAAAAAAGAAAAAGAAAAAGAAAAGAAAGGAAAAGAAAAGAAAGACACCTAACATTGGATTGAAGCCTTTGAACTTTCACAAAGAAATTTTACAAAGTGAAATCTAATACAGGGACTACAAGTACTTTGGCACAGGGCATTTGTGAAACAAGTACATATATCCTCAAATAATAAAAAATGCAATATATTTTAAACCATGAAATTAAAATGCCTGGAATCTGGCACATCAGCCTGGGCTGTGAGTGTGGTTTTGGGGGCAAGGTGCTGATCACGTCCACTAGGTTTCCTGTTTTCTCCACCACATGAAGTTTCACCTGTTGTGCAACCAAAGACAAAGGATAAGCCTGAGACAGTGTGAACACTCACACTGACCGAAATGTCTCAAGCAAAGCTTTTACCCCTGAAACATTGAACCAGTACATCTGAACCTAAAAAAAGGTACTCGCAAGTCAAACTTGAGCAAACTCTATCAAGACATTTTTGATATATTGTGGGAACAATGTCACAAAATACACATTACATTACATGGCACATTAAATGGGTCGGAGTGAGCCAATCATCTGATTGTTCATGTGAGGTACAAAGAGTGCTAACCATAAACACAATACATCCTTGGAAGCATTTTTGAAATATGGTAGATCTTAAAAACATGACTGGGAGATAGGCAAAGTATGCCACAGGATGCTAGTAAAGGAACAGGTCACAATATTGGACACCTGTACGACACAGTGATCCACACGTCTATTAAATACGTTCCTCATAGCCTCATTTGGGTAATAAGGTGCCAAATTTGAGCAACATCTATATGGGCAGAGTTTTATACCATGGTTAAAAACATGACTTGAGGATGAGCATTGCAAAATGTATGCCTGGTTGTATTTGTCAATAATAACAGGATAAACAAGTCACAATATTGCTTGTATCAGTTATCCACAAATCAACAGAGCATATATTTGCCTCATGAGGCGCTGCATGACAAATTTGTGCAAATACATGGTACATGGATCAGTCAATCAGAAATTAAATGCATCTACTTCAACATGTTCATTTTAAACAAGTTTTAAATTCCTTTTGAGACAATTTGAACCAAATCTGTCCACACATCAAGATCTGGTTTAATTGTCTCATCTATTCATGGTAATAGAAGAAAGTTGTTACATGAAGTGTGCTGGTCAGTAAATAGGACACAACAACCTGGATTTATTTTAAATAGGTTGCAGAGACCCATAGTCTTATCAGTGTATTTTACCCTTGTAAAAGGAGGTACTTTTGCACTATTTCTCAACCAATATATTCAATCCAAGCATTTTGCAAGAAATTACAGTGACAAAGATTCCATGGACAGAAGGATGTCATGCCAGACACTGATCCAATTAATCTGTCAAAAGATGGGATGCTTTGTGACTTGAGAATGTAAATGACCAGGAAGAGTGACAGACTGACAACCAACAAGAAAATAATAATATGGATGTTGCTTACAACAATGATTTAGTATCAATATTGATTCAACCGGCTAATTTTTTTTTCTTTAAAACACCCGACAAGACAATGACATGTCACTTGATGGGCCTTACTTAGTCTTTAACAAGAGGACTGTGACAGTCCTGTGCTCAGCTGACATGTACATATACCCTTGCATTTTTTTAAGAAATGCCCCCAAAAGAGAACAAAGACATTCATAAAAATCCAAAAATCAATGAAACGTGTCCATTTGAACAAATCTTCTTGAGACCCACCCAAGGAACATTGCCACCAAGTTTAAAGTCAATCTGACTGATGGTTTCGCAAAAAAAGAAGCCAAAACTGGGAATCAGCATTAGACTGCCCGTTGACTTACATAGTAATCAATAGGAAAGGTGCATTTATCGACAAGTAACCAAATTGAATAAAATTGTTAAAAATCAAGAATCTGCAGCATTGCATCCTAGTGAACAACTTTCTTTGGCCCTTCCACAAGGAATGTATCCACCAAGTGTCAGCTTTATCTAAGTAACCATTCTAGAGAAGTCAAAAATAACAATAACACAAAAAAATCACAAAAAATAGAAAAAAATTACAGCACAACCTGGTGAACAAATTCAGAACTAAAAGTCCCTAGGAGTATTCCTGTGTTGTATCAAACCAATTGGGTGAGTGGTTTCAAAGAAGAAGATTTTTTAAAAGATTTCCCCCCGCCCACCCCCATCCTAAAAATCACTGGAGCATGACCATTTGAACAAACTTGATAGAGACCCACCAAAGGTATATTGCCACCAAGTTTGAAGTGAATCTGGCCGACGGTTTTGGAGCAGAAGTGGATTGTTGACACCGGAGGAAGGACCATATGATAAGCTCAGCTGAGCCAAAAACAAAGCACCAGGAGCATAATGCTC
This sequence comes from Hermodice carunculata, assembly GCA_964020975.1. Classification (NCBI taxonomy): domain Eukaryota; kingdom Metazoa; phylum Annelida; class Polychaeta; order Eunicida; family Amphinomidae; genus Hermodice; species Hermodice carunculata. Next base: position 29,711,507 of record OZ026630.1, read on the forward strand.
AGCTGACATGTAATCTCATGACCATCACAAAAACCCATTTCCTGAAATGCAATCTATCTGTGACCTTGAGAAAATAGGCCAAAGTCATCCACACTGTGCAATATGAAACTTTCATGAGACACATTTGTTTTACATCTAGTATCATAAGCCTCTTTTTCCATAACATATTGAATTTTGCCCTTAAATTAAATGCTTCATGACCTTGAAAATAGGTCAAGAGCACCCAAAAATTTTACACAATTTGATCCATTGGCTTAACCCATATTTGTATAAATTTTGTAGTTCCAACTCAATATATTAAAATTGTACAATAATAGATTTTTAACGTGTTTTTTTATACATATGACATTGGTTCCAATTAATACCACTAGTGGCGCCACAATGACCCAATATGTCATAAAGTACTGTCCATATGATGTTCCCTTAATTGTACAAGGATATACATTGAAAGGCTAACTTGCAATGATCCAGTGCAGAAGAAAAACAAGAGGCCCATGGGCCTGGTGCTCTGGCCCAAACCTATAAAATTGTGGGTACAGAGCAGTTAAGTGATGATCCCTATATTCAAACTGGCCATTTGACCTTGACCTCCCACTCAGATTAAAAAAGTGTAATGCACCCAACATCCAGTTCTCCATACACAGTCTGTTCAAAAGAGATAAATATTTTAGTTATTGAATTAAAACAATAAATTTGGACAACTGCCAAACTCCATAATTATTGGGACATGATGACCCAAAAAGTAGGTCACCAAGTACAGTTTTCTATACAATGTAATCAAGTGCAATTTGGATCTGGGGGCTAAATTCTCTTTGCCATTGATGTCCAAGCTACATGCTTCCATTACAAAATTACCTCTTTCCACTTTACAGACATGTTGACCTCACAAAAATAATTGGTCAAGGTAACTGGTATTACATAACATTCTAGCAACGCACATGGTCTATATATTATATCCTATAAATTTGGCAGGTCTAACCCAATAACTTCTCCAGATATAGAATTTTATATCTTAGAAGACATTTTGGCTCATTATTTCTGTCAAATTAAAGGTGGTGCCACTAGTATACTTAGCAACTTAAGACTCTGACCTCACCTACAACCCCACAAAATTAGATGAAGATCCGCCAAAAAATTAAAGATGCTGGAGTGTTCACAAGATTTTCACATTCTGACCCCCAATACTACATAATACTTGTTGGTGGTACCACCAATATTGAAAGGGACCTAGATTTCCATACATCCTAGAAGTCCTGAAAGTTATATTGGGCTAACATGAAAACTGTGGATGGAATCGTGGTCACAAATTTTCTCCATTTTGACCTGTATATTACATAATACTATAGGTTGCCCCACCAACATTGAGGTTGAAGAAGATTTTCATACACTTTATAACTTCTACGCGTTATATGGGCCTAATTAAAAAATTGTAGAGTGCAAAGCATTCACACTCAGTAAATTACTGAGTAATATTGTAGTTGGTGCCACCAATATAGAAAGGGACCTAGATTTTCATACACCCTGTAATGTAAGTCCTGAAAGTTATATTGGGCTTACTTGAAAACTGTGGATGGTATCGCACTCACAGCTCTTAAGTTTACAGATGGATGGAATGATTGATGGACTATTCTAATTTCCTCTCTTGAATAAATTTATACCAGATTTGTAAATCATCATAAACAATCTGACAAGTTCATGTACATACTGTGTTTATTCCAATTGTAGCAGACTGCTTCTGATGAAAGAGGAGGATTCATTGTTGTTATTTTATGCATATGGATTCTATAATAAGTGTAATTGCTTGTGGTATTGTAAATTAAGTCGTATCATCACAAAACTCTGTGAGAACCATATCTGCTCCAGGAGATCTTTGCATTAGCATAGTGTGCTACTATTGGAATGAATCCTGTATACATTTACATGTAATTGCTCCGTACTTGAAAGTCTGGTTCTAGTAATTTCAATAAAAATGTGCCGGCCCTGATAGTAATAATACATGTATGTTTGATGTGCCCTCAGGCATCACATCTAGCCAAAAAACAAAGTGCAAGATCACAATAGAGGAACTTTATATTTCTCTTGGATATAAATGCAAGTGAAGGTAAGTCTGTTACCATGCTCAATGTTATCGATGTGTGCCAGGTGTACATGCATGTATACAGATCAAGCCACAGGTTTGGACCAGTACGAATAGTATCACACAGTTAAACTTATATACAAACTGTTTGCATAATCTCTGATCCATGTCTTGGAATCCAATTTCTAAGCTACTGATCTCCAGTTATATAACAAAACTACATTCAGAACCATAACTTAACCAGAACGAATAACCACAGATCTGCAAGTTTTTAATTGTTCTATGTTTATGTTCCGCTCACGTAAGGTAATGGGATGTACAGTTAGAGGATACATAGATTTGATCTCCCTCACCCTCTCCCACCGCTACCCTGACTTATGGCACACAAAGAAGATCCATATTTATTTTTTCCCAGTGGTCTTGGCATGTTTTCATGAGGGCAGGGCAGTTTGATCTGAAAAGGGCAACTTGTCAATGTGGGTACGGACCATAAAGGGCACCCCAAAAGTAAGGTTTTTGATAAAATAGCATATGTTTCATGTAAAAATGGAGAAATTGTGGATTTACTAATTACTGTATCTAAATTATGGTGAAAATACTGCTTTTGATATACATTTTGGAATTCAGCTTAGATACTGAAGATTTTGCTAGTCAAAATTGAAGAAATATGTAATGTACCATCAAAGCATGATGTCTATCACAGAAAGAGGACAGGGAGCAAAATAAAAAGGCAGGCAGCAAAGAAAAACAGCAGGGAGCGAAAGAAAAAGGGCAGGGTAAATCTCCCTTCTATTTTAAGCTGCAGAGAACACTGTTTCCACATATCAGATTTAAAACCACAGGGGTTCATCTTTGGGACAAAACATAAATAAAATAAAGTGCTTAAATCAAACAAAATCGGTGAGATCTGATATCTCAACACAGAGCTGAAGTATTAAGGTGGTCTTGCTCATACCAACTGGGAAGTGTCGCCAGTTAATGAAACTTCTAATAACACAAAATGGATTTTTTTTGCACACAGAAAATATGCTATTCCATAATCATATTGAGTCACCTGTCTTCAAGTGCAGGTGAACCCATGAGTTAACACCTTGATCACTCTTTCAGTCTTTGTTCTCATGTGCCTCTCCAATACTTCAAATGCTGGCAACATGCTTTGTTCACACTGAATTCTACATCGGAGAAGATTTTCACATCGGCAGTAAACACATTATCTGGGGGCAACTGTTTTGTGCCTGATGAGTTTCACAAAAAACAAAAGTGGACAGGAGCAGAATACCAGGTATATTTGACGTCTGTCTTCCTTTAAAACCAAAATACACACACAAAGAAAGCAAATAATATAGACTATATATACATGTATGAATCCTTCTAGGACAAAGCATTATCAACTTCAATAGAAGATGGAAAAAATCTTCCCACTGTTCAAGTGCTCCTGATAACTTCAAAGCTGATGACAAATTGGACTATCTGTCTGTCAGATAATATCCACTATGCGCCCTTACAAGCGGCAGCCACAAAGCTCCTTCTACTGTAATGCTGTAGCTATGGGTGTGTACAAAATGCTCCTTCTGTCGAGACTTTACAAAATCAGATCGTCAACTCCTTTACTTTCCACAGTGAATTTTCAATTCGGAATTTTTACATGTAGGTGTCCCCAAAAACATGTTGACACCCACCTAGCTAACACTGTGACTTCCTTCACAATAAAGCTATTGAGATGATTTTTATTAGTGCTCACAATCATTATCTCCTCCATGTCGATTTGGTTACAGTTGTCTATTACTGTAAGATTACAGAAATCCAATGTTTAAGTGTTGACTTCACTTCAAAAATGATACATATTTTTCATACTTTTAACCAAAGACCTTTTAAAGCAGACAATAGTATATAGTGTTTGACAACAAATTCCTTATCAATCACTTGGGGAATTTGCCTGCAAACAGACTCTTTTTAAGTGCTTCTGAAAGCAGGGCTCCAGGGTTGCTTAGAGTGAACATTTGAAAGGTACGTTTTGATAAAAAGAGAGGCATTTCAGTAAGTTTCAAAGCACTTAGGAAGGCATCCAGAATTCAAAACAACAGTAACGAATTTGATGGCAGACATAATAATCAATCATTTCATTTCAAATCGCAGCACCAAACAAACCATGATGACAGAGGACAATACATCATAATGAATGCTATGAATATAACATATTTTGGACTGTTTTTAAGGACCCTTTCCCCTTGCCTCCTTTCATCAGAAGTGAGTCCACAGCTTCCATTGTAGTCCTATGTCCACAGGTCCAGGAAAGCAAACTGTACCGGCCAGGGGCACACATGCCACTCGGAATGCTTAATTTCATCTACACTTACAAGTTTCCATCAAAAGGATTCAAATTAAGAAAAGCATGGAGGCAGCCAACCTCTGACATTGAGATAATCTGGACTGACGTAATCAATTTTGTTCCAGATTATAAAGGCCATCAGTAGCATGTGCACATCTTTGCAAATCTTAGATTTTCAAAATTTGAAAAAGCAAAAGCAAGCAGACCACCAATTATAATGTTCTGGTCACATATGATTTAAAATGGAAACCATCCTTTTACAAGTACAGTGAAAGCAGCTTCTAGCGCATACAGCAAAATAAGGCCCTAGTGAATGATTGTGAATGTGTTTCCAGGTCTCCTTAATCAGTGATGATGGTGGGGCAGAATTGGACCCGAGACTTTAAAGGAGAAAATACCCCTCTCAAACTTGTGTGATCTGATGTTACAAAATTCAAACATGTCTTGAAAATGACTAAGTCTTCCTGCACATCCCTGACACAGTAATCCTTTTTTGTTTACTGACATCTTGCCAATGTACCAAGACAGATTCCCCCACATCAATGCACTGAGACCTGTCTAAAAAGATCACCCTCCACCCCATCTGCCACACAATCCCCCAAATTATAGTCTCACTGGAGCTTTGAACAAAATATGCAAAACATTATGCACATTATCTTGAAAAATGAAAGTATGGTCTTTCAAGGCATGACACAGGAATGGTGGTCTCTGATGACACAGATCACTTTACATCTTAAGTCAGATCCACACATACCTCCACTTTATATTTTAATTACAGTTTTCTAGTACCTGTTTGTGCATATGGCACAGCACTTGGTGACACAAGACAATTTTGGGGGTTAAGGAAGGGTACAACTTCAGCACTGTGTACCATTCCACAAAACTGACAAACTGCCTTTGCTGTCATCATATGAAATACATATTTCAGTTTTTGACATGGCGTTCAGCTATGAACAAGCACCAGGCATCTGGACCATATCTGACAAGGATACAATGAGTTTTACATGTATGTGACTGTGGTCTCAAAATATTCCCTGGCTAATATTATTTCACATAATTGTACTTCACAATCCACAGTAAAACATTTCTTTTAATTGGTTGAATACTGAAGTAAATACATGCACATATATTTGAAAATTTCAATAGTTATGATGGTCTGATATTTGAGACAATGATTTTAGAGTACTGCACACTTGCTGCAGCCAACATGACTATTTGTGTCAGTGATGATCTATTGCACAGTGTTAGCCAGAGTGGTGTCCATGTGTCTTTTTGGACACCAAAAAAAAAAAAAATCATGATTTTTATGATGAAAAGAATATGAAGTGGACACCCGGATATTATGAAATCTGGACAAATTTTGCATTTTGCACACCAGTATTTCAAATTCTGGCTAGCACCCTGGTCGATAGAGCAGATAGTCATACAGGAACTATCTAGTGCTCAATTATCTTTAAATCTATGAATAATATGCCCAAAGTTGTAGTAGTCTGCCATACTGGAGCCCAAAGCTGATTAATTGCACACACAAGTAGTATACGGTAAAGGCATCCTTACACATTTATCAGTCAATTACAACTGTGCCGGAAATATCAAGTAGGCCTATTTAGCAACTCCAAATTATTCAATTAACTTTTAATGTACCACTCTTAAATGGTATACAAATCTACAATAAGATAGCTCTTAGTTGGTCTAACTAGTATACCCATTTGGCAAAGCAACATTATTCATTTTGAATCAATCAAACGTTGATAATTATTATGACTGTCCATACTGTTTATCTCCAATTATTCAAACTTCAATCTGTGCATGTATGTCAATCTTATATATATATATATCTTATAGATCGACAATACTATGTACAGCTCTACAACTTGTCCACTGAATGTACAGATGTCACAATGGTATTATTTTACATGCTGTATCAGTCAAAAGTCAATAAATGATAAATAACTGTTGTGCCATCTGTACATGTATAATGAATTGTAGCCTAGATGTCAACATGTTCATGAATAATCCTATGGTTTTTTTTGTTTTGTTTTTTGCAGTGCTGACATGTCTTGTGCAATGCATTGCCATTTACCATGGAGGGAACTATATGACAAGTTTTTGTTCATGACCTTACATGTAACCGTCTCTCTGATAGAATAATGGTTTGGAAGAAATAAACAGATCTATACAAGCAACAACTTAAGTATGGCCTATAAATGTCACCAGCCCATGACTAGGTTTACAACTCACAAGATGAAAGCTGGGCTTATAGTTTAGGCACACATATATATTTTATGTGCAACACTGTATACAGTATTTCGGTTTATGGACAGCAAAGTTGCCCTGTTCAGAGAGTTACTTCAGTGTAAGGAGCGGAGTGTAGGGTTCAGTCACGAATGCCCCTATTTACTCTCCACCCACACATCAGCTTAGAAATTGTCCATACCAGTTTACACAGTTTACAGATTAATCCACTTGATATGTCCGGAATTCCATTGAGACTATCACAATGGCAATGTTCACTAAATTTAGTACAGTTCTTGTGTTATGGTTTTAACTTGGAGTAGACTCCTCTCTTTCCAAATGCAGTGTTGGCATACCCTAGGCTGATGAAACCAGAATTTGTTCAATTGATGAACAAGCCTTGTAAAATGGGTTACAAGTTAGGCCTACTTGGGAGTTTCAATAATGTTCACATTTTTGTCTGTGGTGACATAACTAAGGCATACTGATCATATAGAATGTAGATACAGGAATTGTGCCTGCATGAATCAGCTGTAGAAACTGGAGACACTAGGTTTGTGGGTGTACAATGTTTTAATACCACCATGGGATTGTAAGTTACCCAAGTATCATGATCAATAAATAACACAAACATTTACAATAAATGAGCTAACCAGGTCGCATCTGTTGACTAACTTCATTGAATAAACGGTGTCTTAGTTCTCTTGCCTAAGGACACATTGGTTTTTTTCCCCTCATTTGGGCAACACAAACTGATCACACAAAAATAAAAATAAATAAATTTCAAAAAATGGGTGTCACGTAGCTTTAAGCAAAAAATTTAACTGGTGACCACTGTGTGACAGGAGGTCCAAACTAGGTCGAAGCAATACAGAAACACCTACTGCATGTATTGGGTTTGGCTTACTTGCTGTCAGCCGGCCAAACAAAAGGATCTTGCCCTGAAAAACACCCGTGTCATGCAGCTTGTCCGACAACCGACTGTTTTAGTTGTAACACCGGGTGAGGCGGTGTGCCAACTTTCAGGGTTTGATCGGTTAATCATGCTCACGTATGGCCTATTGGTTGGCAAACTTGATCATTTCGTCAAAAATTTAACTATAAATTACGGTAACTAGTCCTGCAAGTGATGTTTGTTTTGTTTGACACACTTTACATGTTGAATTCATCGTGTGTGTGTGAGTGAGTACGCGCTGTGGCCATGCGTGGTAATTTTTTTCTTCTTTCTTTCTTTTAAGAAGACTTCGTTGTTAGGAAGTTAAGACTTTGATTCGAGATAAAGTTTTGATTCAGATCACGCTTACCTCCACTGGCCAAGACAGCAGGTAGAATCTGCAAACTCAAGAAGATGACCAGGAGCATATTTTTGTGTGTAAGTTGTGTGGCTTGTCAGTGCATATCGATGCCATATCGCCCGACCGACAAGACGAACTCAGTGACTCGATGTCACTTCAACTTGTCACATCTTTTGCCACATTCCCTTTCGCATCCCAGAGAGTGTAAAAATCCGCCTGCACATGGTAAATCCGTAGTGCTGTGCTGTTTCCAGCACCTACTTCCACTTTCTTTGTGAGCTCGGACGCTAATTTTCCATCCAGTTTCACGGGAGACGACACAGGAGTTCGTCACCGTTCCTGCTCTTTCAAGTTGTAGTTGGCTACTGGTGTGATCTGCGCAGCGTGTTGGTTTTAACACAATCTCTGCGCATAACAAATCCACATGGCGCGCCTGGGTGGACCGCGCACCTGTCCACAAACAAGGAAGAAATTTGCAGGCTGACAGTCAGAAAACATTTCACCAGAAAGGAATTGAGACAGAAGTTTCATTTTTGTATGCTTTTATCCCATTTTTAGACAATGTGATACAACTGTTTTCGATGTCACAATTATCATAAGGCAAAACGAATGAAATGCGTTTTCTCGGGCGATAATACGTGTTTTTGAGAATGTTTAAAATAACTGGTGCCAACGGGCATTTATGGTATGGAGGAATAAGCTATTTCTGACTTATTTACCCATGCTCATACACACTTGTGTGATTGGTTATATGGTTTTCTTGTGTTATTGAGAGTAACATTGTTTTTTCCCCGAAAAATGTCTATAGTTGTAGGGATGAAACCACCATTATATTTACTGTATATTCTCATATTAGCATAAAGGCGTATAACATTTGTTGCGTCACTTTAAAAAAAAACAACTATGCAGTTGGTGTTGTGCGGACACGTTTCATTGAAAACATTCAAGATAAAAAAGGCGAGTCTATAGATAATCAAAAGTTATGTCAGTGTTTGCCTGTCATAGCCAGGAAACACGTGCTCCGAGCACGGCCTGCCAGCATTACGTCACTGTGTATGAATATGTGATTTACCCTCTGTTTATAAAACTCATCATGGAAAAAATATCTGTCAAACCATACCACACAAACAGACTGATAAATTCATGTAATAGTCTAGCTGAAACAGTGGGTTAATTACAGGTAAATGGCCCCCGAAGGTGTCAGCACAAGACAAGCAAGAACTATGTAGTGCAGTAACCTGCACCTGCACCTGATTGGCCGCAATGGTGTATTCATACCTGTACACGTATACTGTCTATACTGTTTGTGTCTTAGGTTGTGCATTAACAGAAGGCTTTCCGATTCATGCTCATGGCATCATAGCCATCAACACTAGTGACTCCATCATTGAGAATCACTCACCAGCATGCCACAGAAATGTTGTGCGAATAATAACTTACAAAGATGAAATCATAAAACCATATCAAATCATAATTAAAAAGATTTTTGAAGAAAAATCTAATAAAGATGCACAATGTTTACAACAGGATCTCCAAAAGCTTGAAAAATGGGAGAGCGATTGGCAGATGAAATTTCATCCAGAAAAGTGCAATGTCCTCTCTGTCACCAGGAATAAAAACCCACTTGTTTTCCAGTTCCGCCTCCACAATCAAACCCTAAAAGATGTAGACAACAAAATATATAGGCATCACCATCCAAAAAGACCTCCGCTGGGACCAACACATCAACAATATCACGAATAAAGCCAATAGAACTCCATGATTCCTCCGCAGAAACTTCAAGATAAACTCAACCAAAATTAAAGAAAATGCTTACTTGGGACCCATAGAGCACTACACATATTAACCAGCTAGAAATGGTGCAATGAAGAGCGGCCCAGTATGTTACCAACAGGTACCATAACCGCTCTAGCGTGAGTTACATGCTGGTCAATCTACAATGGTGGTCCCTGCAGGCAAGGTGCCTGGACAGCAGGTTCACCATGCTGTACAAAATACCCCACCACCTGGTAGCCATTCCTCCGCCCCGAACCTTGCCCCCATAATCCGCCCTACCCACCACTCGCATAGCCACAGTTTTCAAATTCCCCACTGCCACGCAAACTACCGCAAATTCTCCTTTTTCCCCAGGACCATTTGGGACTGGAACGCCCTCCCACCCGATATTCCTGCTGCTGTGACACTGGAGGCCTTCAAGACTCTAGTGTCAAAATTGAAACGTAACGTTACAAACACACGATAACCAGTAACCACTTAACCAGCCTTTAAGTTCATGATATCTGTGTTTTCTAACTAACTTATCCAGCAACTAACGGCATGTGCAACCATGACAGAATCTTCGCTATGTTGAAGGCGGTCATTTTACAGAGGAAGAAGAGAACCTTGAGTAAAAAGACGCAGATCTGACTATGGCTGATTTAGCAAGGAATGGCCTAAAAAGTCTTGCAAGACTTATTTTCATTGGGGTCCTGATTAGATGGACAATTATCATGAGGCATGATAAATTTGAATAGATAAATATATTAACAAATAATGATACACCAAGAGGTAGATATTTGCTGGCCTGTAGTAAACTTACTGACATTGCCATAAATACAGATACATAGGCAGACATGTCTATTATGATCTATGGAAAGTCATACTGCTTAGTGTGGGAATATGTGGACAGAAACAGGTACAAGTTCCATTGCCAATAGGAGATACTGCATCAGGCAATTCAGTACATGTATTATTGCAGTAGTAGAGGCAAAATATACCTCTATATTGCTTGATGTAAGTAGAGCCTTTGATCATGTGGAGTATGCCAAGCTCTTCAAACTGTTGCTGTGTGATTTCTTTGTCTTGTTATTTCAATACCTTGCAGTATATACATCCAAGATTGTTAGAGTGCCTGGACTGATTTTTAGTACATCTTTCATAATCAGCAATGGTATGAAATAGGGCAGGACTCTCTCACAATCCTATCTACCATATATTATAATGAATCAAATGTTGAGACTTCAGAACTCTGGATACGATGCCATATTGGTAACCTTATTGGAACATACAGTTGACATAATCTCACTTACCTCCTTAAAAAGTGTTGTGCAGGAAATTATGTCTGTGCAAAATTCATTGAATAATCTGATGTCAGGTTTAATGCATTTAAAGGAAAACTGATTGTTTTGGGGAGGAATGCATGTTCTGGTAATTTTGGACTGGAGAGGCTATGATAAAATGTGTTAATCATGACGTAGGACAACAAATATGCCAATGATATCATTAAAATAAAAATTGAACATACCATTTGATTAAATGGTAGAGTTTTTTTTTTTTTTTAAATACAGGTTTTACAAAACTTCTTGCATGTGTCTTTTTTTATTTTGTAAATTCTTATTTTGATAGGCATATACATATTTCAAAGTTTGGAGAGCAGACGGTACCGATATTAACCCTTCTCTACTTCTCTTTATTGCTTGCGATCCAATAACTGAAACAGCTTTATTTAGTTAAAACAGTCAAGTTCATGTGGTGAATCTTATTGTAAAGCCCTGTGGGTTGTGTGGTCTGGTAAATATTGAATTGAATTTTTAATAGTTTGATGTATGTATGAAACTAAATTATGCTCATGTATGCATAAATTAGATATCAATATTTGTGTATTATGTTGTGCAATGCAGCTAATTGGCAATGATGCATGGACATGTATTTAAATAATAATGGTAATAATAGTAATAAGACTAATGCTTTTTTCAACCCCCATAATTGGGAAAAGAACATACAAGTACAACTGTATACACTGAGGAGATTTCAAAACACAATTTATCAAATAAATAAAATATCACAATACCCTTACCCTTGGAAAACAAACTAGGAACATTACAAAATACCAGACAATATTAGAACATTAGTCGGGTGTCATGGGAGCTTCCCTATTGTGGAACACCACATTGCTTAAAAAAATAGGAAAAGTCTGTCAGACAGCATTTGTTGCCTAGAGGGGTCTATACGCACGGAAAAATGCTTTAGTATCACATAAATCTCAAAGATAGAAAATGACCATTCTGTTGCCAGCAAGCCTTGGGAACCACACAGTTACTGTACTCCCTTGCTGTCTGTGTTTTCCATGTGATGCTTATCTTTGTCATGCATGTCTTTATTACCATACTGTCCTGTGAAGTGTGCATATGTCCTTTCATTAATTCTTATTGTAATTCTATATAGCCTCTGTGTATTTTTTCCTTTTTTTTTTTTTTTTTTTTTTTGATTTGTGAGAGGGGTTAACATAGGCTCCACCTGCTCCCTGGACACTTTTGAAATAAAAATATGTTTCAACCAAGGTAGAAAATAAAAGCAATTTGGGAGGTGCATGTGAGTATGGAAGAAAGAAAAAGCAGTACAGGGTAAGGTACAAGAGGCTGCCTCACTGCAGAGGGGGTCAACCCAAAGGCACACGAAGAAGCCAGGCCAAGAGGCAACCCAGATGCAGCCTCTTAAAGATGTATTTAAATCTCATAGGATCAGCCAGTAACTAATTTAAAAGGTTTGGTCAGTAAAAGAGCCAGGTGATGATCTTTTCTGTGAGGTTTATTGCATTTTAATTTAATAATCCACAATACCATCTCAATACACAACTCGATACATAAACCTGACAGGTAACAGGTATCTATTCTATTAGATTGCTGTTCATGAATTATTTAATAAGCTGATAATATGTGTGATTAAAGAGGGACATAAGTAGTATATCATATAAGCACTCCAGATACTATATTTATATACTGTAAATTGCTTTAATTTCGCTGATGGGACAAAACCATGAAAATAAAAACACTGTGAAATAGTTTTTCGACATTGTATGAACAGGATTTATGTCCTAAATAGTGAAATTAAAACTACAGTGAACTTTCAAAAATACAAAAACCGTAAAATTTTACACACATGAAAATAAAGCAATTTACATTACTGACTGCTGCCACTGTAGGTGCTCCAAAATGGTAGCTGCTGCAGATAGCACTTACCCTACTTTGTTCATTATTGAGTTGCCCCGGCTTTACCTCAGCTGACTTGTCCATCAGCTTCAGCTGAGGTTCTAGGATGGGTGGTGATCTGTCATCTGTCTTTCGCCCATCATTTCACATTTTTGACTTCACAAAAACTGTCATCTGGATTCACTTCTAACTTGGTGGGTATCTACCTTGGATGGGTCTCTACCAACTTTGTTCAAATGGTCACATTCTGATGATTCATGGATTTTCTACAATTTTTTTTTGGTTAATTTTTTACCAAATCTTTAAAAATCTTCCAAAACTGTATGGCCAATAGCTTTGAAACTGCATTGGACACTCTCGGGGGTACCTAGACTTTAGTTTGTTCAACAGGTGATGCTGTAAATTTTATTTTCAACTTACAAACTTTTGTGTGTTTTTGATATTTATGGCTTATTCTGCAAAACCGTCACTCAGATTGTGCTGAAACTTGGTGGAAATGTGGCATGTGGGAGGGTTAAAAGCAATTGTTCACCAGTTGGTGATACTGTGGATGTCAATTTTAACCAATTTTTCAATCTGGGTACAAGTTTGTCAGTTGATACATGCTTTTCTATTGATTACTATGTAAGCCTATGGGAATTGCAATGGTGATTCACACTCTGACTTTTCTAAAATAACCAACCAGATTCATTTCAAACTTGGAGGGAATGTACCTCAGGTGGGTCTGTACCAAGTTTGTACAAATGGTCATGTTCTATTGATTTTTAGAATTTTTACGATTTTTTGTTTTCATGCTCAGCTCAGCTGAGCTTATCTTCTGGTCCTCCACCCATCCATCATCAACAATTTATATTTTCAACTTCTCCTCAAAAACCATTAGCCAGATCCACTTCAAACTTGGTGGGGATGTGACTTAGGTGGATCTCTACCAAGTTTGTTCAAATGGTCATGCTTCAGTGATTTTTTATTTTTTTTATGATTTTTTAATTTTTTTGTTCTTTGCATGGGCAAATCTTAAAAATCTGAGTGACAGTTCTGGAGAGGAAGTTAAAAATAGTGAAAACACACAAAAAAAAAAGAAAAAAACATTAAAAAATTAGAAAAGAAAATTGCAGGACCACCTGAGAAACAAATTAAGAACTAAGAGTCCCTAGAAGTGTTCCTGTGTGGTATCAAAGCAATTGGGTGAGCGGTTTAGAAGTATCTCATTAGAACTGAAGTTTGGCTTAGTTCAACATTCCACTTCTTTGATCTATTTTCAAGGTCAGCAGGGGTATAATATTTTTTCCCTTGTGAATGAAATTACTTCTGAACAAAGTGAGCTATCATGAAACTTGTACTGTAGAGGCATCTCATCAGAAGCTTGACTGAGTTCAGCACTCATTGAACCTTGTCCTATTTTCAAGGTCACCAGTGCTTGTCACATGTTTACCCTGGCTCAGGGGATGTTCAGGTTCTAACCATTACCTGTAATTTTATTGTGTAGTTATGATTGATCCAGTGTATATGTTTCATTTGATGGATGACTACACAAGGCATATTCTTCTGGTTATCTGTCGCATGCATCTGTAACCTATTTTAATCTAAATAATGCAAAAGTAGAATTATTTCATTAGAGCCATGATAGATTTGTTTGTTTTAGTGGTTTAATGGTTGTAAGCCCAAGAAATAGATAACAAGAATGAGAAATCAGGTATATAGCTTCTCAATGGCAAAGGGAGATAACAATTCCCACAGGCAAGGTACACTTTTTTTTCTGCCAAAGGAGGCATGCTCATTCCGCTGCCCCTTTCCTGAACAAGTATGTCGTTTTTCAGCCTCCCAAATGGAATCCATTATTATTTAAGTGAATATGGTTCAAAATGAACATGCACATCCTGAGCAAAAGAGTTTTGCTATGTGGTATCCAGTGCAAGTTGATATTCTTTGTATCGAAAACAAACCATGCTATGATCTGTTTCTCTCCTGTTTGTTTAGGCCTGCTTCAATAAGTTGTGCCACACCAGATGCCAAATGTTCCAGCAGAGATTCAGCAGTCTGGCTGATAGCAGAGGACGCCATCGCTACCCAGCAAGTAGCATAGCCCATAATAGTATATCATATATTGGTACTTCCGGTTGTATGTATGTATGTATGTATGTATGTGTGTGTGTGTGTGTGTGTGTGTGTGTGTGTGTGTGTGCGTGCCTGCCTGCCTGCCTGCCTGCCTGCCTGCCTGCCTGCCTGCCTGCATGCATGCATGCATGCATGCATGCATGCATGCATGTATGTATATATATATATATATATATATATATATATATATATATATATATATATATATATATATATATATATATATATATATATATATATATATATATATATATATATATATACTGAGGCTTGAATGCATTAACATCCAAGGTGACATTCTTCATTGAGTACTGTAATAAAGGCCCACTGAAGGAGAATTTTAGCCATACATCTCAATTTACTAGACAATATTTGATGTATAAAATAAGGTACCAGCATGCAAATTTCAAAGGACTACACAAAGTCAAGTCATAGCTGTGCAGACTAACATGAGTAGATGTCAGTTTTATGTGTATTTGGCCCAATACATAAAATTCTTGTTGGATAAGGATGTGTGTGTTGTGGCAAGATTTTATGTTAAGTACATGTACATAAACTGGTTCATTTTGCTGATGATGTTATTTTTTTATCTTTTTTATTTGTATGTTCCATTATGAAATGCAAACCCTAGTCCTACCAAGTGGAAGTGCCCTCCACTTGATGAGAACAAATATTTCTTGTTTTGCTCTTCTGTATCCTCAGGAGGGAAAGCTGCTCCATCTCCTTTTGGAGCTCCATCTTACTTTGTTGCTCCATCTTACTTTGTTGCTCCATCTTACTTTGCCGCTCCATCTTACTTTGCTGCTCCGGTGGAAAAAGGAAAGTCCCTCATAACAGTAGCACTTTCTGCATTCATAGCAAATAATGTGGTGCAATGCCCCTCCCCCTCTTTCCCATGCTTTGTTCAAGATGTACCAAATGGTCCAGGAAGTGTAAACTATGATTAATCATAATACAATCAAACTGATAACACCTGGAACAACTATATTAATGAAAACAGGTAAATCAACACATATAACCTAGCCTTGAAAGGTAACACTTTTGATGCATGGTTCATGTGGTTTCTTAGATACAGTTTATCTGCTACATTTTGCACCTGTGTTGTCCTTTGAAGATACATTTGTTTGTGTATACTCTTGGATTAACATAAGAGTGTATTTATTGAGTGAATGTCATCAGCAAAATCTATTACTCACAGCTATGACCTACCAGACTGGATAGCCAGTATACATGTATACTCCAAGTCGTATAAAGGTGTTTGCATTATAAAATATATACATATAAATATGATGTAAATATAAAACCCATCAAAGTATTTTATGTCAAGGGGAATAATTTAAATGCAATGAACATTACTTCTTTGCCAATGTGAGGACTGTAAGGTTCCACTGATGGCCTCATGTAAGTTTGTAACTCAACAGGATACTGGGCTATTTAAATACAACCCACTGCTTCATCTTTAACATTCCCAGTATTCATTAAAAGTACCTGTCAAGCTATACTGATCACTGAGGCAAGCATGTCTGTGTACTGCTGTTTCACATTACCTGGTCTGTGTACTGCAGTTTCACATTGCCTGGTCTGTGTACTGCAGTTTCACATTGCCTGGTCTATGTACTGCTGCTTCACATTGCCTGGTCTATGTACTGCTGTTTCACATTACCTGGTCTGTGTACTGCAGTTTCACATTGCCTGGTCTGTGTACTGCTGCTTCACATTGCCTGGTCTGTGTACTGCAGTTTCACATTGCCTGGACTTGTACAATTTCTTGAAATTTCAATGTAATGTAAGAATGTGATTGTTTATTAATCATGGTGTTCTGTGGGCAGGAAAATTACAAACTCCAAAATATCAAAATTATTTAGCTCCACTTGAGAACCAACAGGAATTCCACAAGACCTGCTCACAAAACCCCACAAACCATTTTGGTCCATATTTTGTTTGTAAACTAGTTCTTGACATTTGGATCTTGAAATGTACATTTCAGCCAGAAATCTGCAATGCTTTGATAAACTAATGCTAGGCAATGCAGAACAATTTAGCGTATAAATTCAAGTGCTTGAAATGTCTTTCAAGGTTCTCAACCAAAATTATGGTTAATAAAACTAATGTTGCAAAAACATGATTGCGTATGTCATGGTTCATTGACAACAGACCAGGCATTATTTTTGCAACCAGCTTACTACACATTATACATGTATGTCACTATAGAACGTCTTAACAACATACAGCAAGGTTCGACTGTGAACTTTGTCTGTGTGCAGGCCCATTGTTTTTAGCTCTGCTGACCAAAGGTTCCAGAGCTTATACGACTGCTCAAGTCTGTCTGTTCGTAAACTTTTGCTTATTAGCGCGGTACCATCCACAGTTTTCAAGTTAGCCCAATATAACTTTCAGGACTTAAACGGTGCATAAAAATATGGGCCGAGTTCGATATTGGTGGTGCCACCTACATTATTATGTAATATAGGGGTCAAAATGTGAAAATCTTGTAAACGCTCTGGCATCTTTAATTTTTGGCGGATTTTCACCAGATTAAGTGGGATCGTGGGGGAGGTCAAAGTCCAAGTTGCTAATGATACTAGTGGTGCCACCTATAATTTAAAAATTATGAGCCTTAATGTGTTTTAAGATGTAAAATTCCATATTTGGAAGAGTAATTGGAATAGATTTGCCAAATTTACAGGATGTATAGAGCATGGCCAAAGGTAGAATGTTATGTAATATCAGTGACCTTGACCAATTTTTGTGAGGCCACCATGCCTGTAAAGATGATTTTGTAATGGCCAGGTGTAGCTTGGACATCAATGGCAAAGAAAATTCAGCCTCGAGATCAAAATTACACTTGATTACATAATACATAATAGTGTACTTGGTGACCTGCTTTTGAGGTCATTATGACCCAGTAATTATGAAGTTTGGTGCTTGCCCAAGTTTATTGTTTTTCCTCAATAACTCCAAAAGTTATAACCTGATTTGAACAAACAGACTATATGTGGAAAGCAGCATGTTGGGCGCATATTTTGAACGCTAACAATTTTTTAATCTGAGTTGAAGGTCAAAGTCAAATGGCCAGTTTGAATATTGGTGTCATCTTGTGAATGCTCTGCGCCCCACAATTCTTGAGATAGGCCCATGTAACGTTTAAGAGTTATAAAGTGTATAAATATCTTTGTCAACATCAATGTTGGTGGTGCCACCTATAGTATTATGTAATATACAGGTCAAAATGTGAAAATCTTGTGACAGCAGTACTGTCCACAGTTTTCAAGTTAGCCCAATATAACTTTCAGGACTTATTGGGGGTATAAAAATCTAGGTTGTTTTTGATATTGGTGGCGCCACCTACAATATTCTGCAATAAAGGGGTCAAAATATGAAAATATTGTGAACTCTTTACCATCTTTAATTTTAACAGATCTTCACCAAATTTGGTGGGATTGTGGGGGAGGTCAAAGTCTAAGTTGGTAATGATACTAGTGGCGCCACCTATAATTTGATGCAAATTATGAGCCAAAATGTGTTTCAAGATATAAAATTCCATATCTTGAAAAGTAGTTAGATTCTTCTTGTCAAATTTATAAGATATATAGACAATGTCCAAAGCTAGAATCATATATAATATCAGTGACCTTGACCTTTTGTAAGGGCAGGGTGTAGCTTGGACTTCAGTGGCAATGTCAAGACAGCACCAGGCAGGCCTTTGGGCCTACCTCTCTCTCTGAGTATATATTTGGTACCTCTAATATTGATAAAGTTATGACGCTCAAACTTGGACATATCAAGGTCATGAATATTTTTAAACCTCAAGTGCCTTGGTGCTCAAATAGTTCACAAGGATTTTTTTTTTTTACACCAGAAGGTGCTCCCATCTAATAACTGGTTATATGTATGTGAAAACACATTCTGTTTTTACTTTCTTTTTCTGTACATCTTTAAAGCACTTAGTCTTCTGAAGCACGCAGACAGATTTACTGTGAAGCAAATATTCTTTTGTAGTTGTCATTGTTCTATCCTATTGTGACTTTCCAATATGTAGTTGAAATGTGAGTATACTGTGAAGAAAAGCTTAGGATAGCATTCAGAATGGTTTGTATATTAAACCATCACTTTTGTTCTGTACAGACTTTCATTAAGAGAGACAAAAAATATGCATCAGATTTCTTTAAACCAAGGAGACAGAAGCACTTTCAAGTAGTTGTGGCAAAAAGTGCAATTATCAGTTTTATTTTCAAAATTCCTGTGGGGTTTTTTTTATTGGTTGGAGTGTATTTATTTTTTAATTTAACTTGTGTATCCATTGAGAAAAAATGTTTTAAATCATTTTAATATGTGATAAGTTCTGATTTTTTTCCGTGATAAGACTCTTGCATATACTTGCTACATCAATGATAATAACAATAATTTTATTGACCTCCATTACTGGGGAAGCATCAAAATACCTGATGTATATTTACATAATAAGTCGAACCATGGACATAGAATGATAAGTACAAGCAACCTACAGATTTGATTGTTGCAGTGTGGGTAGCGTCACAACATTTGGCTTATAGCTGGAGTGTATTGACACACAATGAAAACCATATTTCATGTCTTTGTTTTGGAGTACTCCATGTTGACATAGTGCCCAGCTTGAGCATGTATTTACAAAGTAGTATTTTGTGTTTGATATAGGCCTACATACAGAAGGTCACCAATGCCACTGCCTATGTAGTGCCTGGGAAAGTGATCACATGACTTGAGGACACCCTATGTCCTCAGATTTACATCTGGTTTATGATGACTTCTAACTGTGCACCACGCCATTTGAACATAAATTGAACTGACCCTGAAGGGACTTCATCAGTGAAAAGTTTGTGCTATTCTCATAAAAGTGGTTACTATACTTACTAAATTATGCCTAGGTGCTAACAAAGGCATTCAGTTTTTACCAAGATTCTTCATTTCTTTCCATATCACCAGATATTTCCTCAGTAAGCAGAAAGAGTCGTAATATGTGGTGTCTTCAAAGAGGCTTCAAATTGTCCAAGTTTGAATCGTCAACATTATGATAGAGATGACATCCTAACTACTAGTGTATGTTGTTGTCAAGAGTGCATTGAATAAACATTGAGAATACTCTTTAAACTTTATGCTGATTGAGGACATTCTATATTTTCAGAATCTCCATTGTCATAGAAAAAGCCATTTAAACAGATTTTTTTTTTCTTCAAAATCCGTTCTCTATCTTGCTTTTTTTGTGGGTTTTTTTTTTTTTTTGTTGTTTTTTTTTTTGTTTTTTGTTTTTTGTTTTGTTTTGTTTTGTTTTTTTGAAGGGTGGAGAGCAGTTTATGGAAGGGCATGTACATGGTAAACGCAAGAAGCCCATTTTATCAAATACCTGGAAGTATGAAACAAACGCGTTTCAATTTCAACTTTTTCTTTCAGCTGGGGAAACACTAATGATACATATGCAACTTGTTTATAAGTGTCCCAAAGGCAACATCATGCAACATCCCACACATAACTTGATTTTCGGGAACTTGTTGCTCCTGTCTAATAGTACCAAATTATTACCTTGCTTTGGTTTGACAATACAATTCATTTAACATGGGCTTTAAAGAGATTTTTTTTTTCGTTTTATCCATAAAATTTTATATTTCTATTTTGTTCAGATGTGTAGTTTATTCTGACACAAAAAAGTTTGCAATTTTAAAAGTACAAAGGGCCCTTCAGTGAAAGTGTCTTATTTGAATTTCAAAACCGGCAAAATATTAGTGAAAGAAGCTTGAAAATTTATGTAGTAATACTTCATGCTATAATTTAGGTCTTTCTTTAAATGTGATAAGTTGCTTAATGAAATTCTAGATGTTTCTTGAATTTGCGGTAAAGAGGTGTCTGATTGCTGTCTGGTTGGTGACTGTGTGATGAAGCACAAACTAAGATTAATTTCGTGAAGTCTGACTGAGAATATTGACAGTTTCTGGGCTCTATTTTTTTCATACCTTTAAACATTGGTATGTGAAACTAGGCATGATGAAAGGTCAGCCGTGCATCGCGCTAAAGATCGTCAAAAATCCTTTTTGGCAATCTGCAATGTTCAAGACAATTTAAAGTATGCACAAGCCACATTGAATATTGCTTTATTCATGTTACTGTCAATGTACCCGACCTGTTACGTGAAATCTACTCAATACACGCGGGCAATGTGTTATCTGTGATGCGCAAATCGCATTCCTGCTACGACTAGCAGATGTTAAATTTTGAGCATGATATTGCATATAAAGCAACCTTCAAAATGTGCTATACCTGCTATGAAACAAGGACAAACAGACAAATAAAATATGAGTTTGTGATCAAGCAACAAAAACTACACTTTATTCAAGGACAGAGAGACGTTACAGTGAATTAATCTGAAAATAAAACCTTCAGTGATATTATAATATATGGTAAATTGCCCAGTAATTGCTGATATGTGGGTATGATTTACAATATTGGCTGAGCTACTAATATACACCAAGGACTTAATTGTAGCCCTGGGATTACCATATGAATATCGTATAAAATGGAACTTTATCATGTCAAAGTTAAAATATATTTACCAAGCTGTTTAACTACTATCCGCCCTACAACTCTTGTAAGAGCCAATTAGATACACACAAAAAGCAATTAGTGACCAGAAAAAAATAGTGAAATTTGGTGAAAAGGCAACTTCCTGTAATTATCACAATTTGAAGATCTAGGTCCATATGCTTTTGCAATAAATGGTTCAAACATGATTGATGCAGGAACATCACCATAACTGGCACGTGTCTTCCTGTAATTTTATACTCTGTACTATTTTTACTACCAACTCTATTAATGGCTCTATTTTGTAGCTCTAATAATCATTGATATTGGTGCGTAGGTCATATATTAACCACACAGTATAAATTTTATTAGAAATAAGGACTGTAAAATCAGTCATATTCTTACACACACACACATTGACAATCTATTATTAGGCCCTTTCTTGGCAGAATAAGTCGGTCAACAACTCTTGGAATACAGCAGGGTTGGATTTAACTCCCATCCCACCATGTGTTCCGCTGCATGTATTCTATGCACTTCTGATCTAAACATTTCATGAAATCACAAACTTTGACATCAGAAAAGATGAATGGGGCAATGTCCAAAAATATTGTTTGATGGATTTGTAAGGTAAAGTGTTAAGAAGTTCTACTTGGACTCATTTTTCTCATGTTGTTTGTGAGCTTTGATTACACAAAAGAAGTTGCCTAAAAAGGTGACGTCTGCTTTCTGGAAAGTGGGGGGGGGGGGCAGAAGTGTAGTCTTTAATTCCTGTTGAAGGAATGTTTGATGAATATGCGGCAGTGCGGTATAAAATAATGTAAAGTTGAACAGATGTTCATGATATTGTCTAGACCTACGTGCCTGGAAAAGTAATAATTCATGCGAAAGAGCACAGAATTTGACGTACGCCGATGTCTATCAAATATGCTCATGACAAACAATTGTTGACCATAAATTTATCCGTGTGCAACAACCCTGTATTAAAAGCGTTTTAAATATATCCTTATAATTGAGGTTTGAATTAAATTTAAAACAAACAAACAAAATAAAACAAAAACAAACAAAACTAACGCCGGCCTGGAGAAAATTACTCTAACTTTAAGCAGCTCATTTGCATTCTTCACTATATTATGGTCTTGAACTTGACCATTGGGCACGTATTGTATTGAATCGACTGAATAAGTCAAATACAACAAATGTCAACTTAAGCCAGATTCACTGGCGATATGGTAGACTTGAACATGCTT
Organism: Hermodice carunculata; assembly: GCA_964020975.1. Taxonomy (NCBI): domain Eukaryota; kingdom Metazoa; phylum Annelida; class Polychaeta; order Eunicida; family Amphinomidae; genus Hermodice; species Hermodice carunculata. The sequence continues at coordinate 29,734,324 of OZ026630.1, forward strand.
TAAAATCTATCTATGTTATCTAAGATACAAAACTCGAAGAAAGTAGGACAAATGTCAACAAACCTGTCAGAAATCTTCATTAATTTTGAAATATTAAATTTGGAAGATTAAATTTATAATGTCAATGACTTCTGGTGATCACGAAACGTCCGAGGAAATAGCTAAATTCTTTCCAAGAAACCGTAAAAATAAGAGGCAAGTCGTGAGTGTGTAAACTCCCTTAAAACTTCTTTATTGTAATTTTTGACGGTTGTCATCTTTGATTAGTACTCTCAAATTGTCAAATTTGACGTGTTTATTTTATTTTGATGCCAATTACATTTGTATTAGTTTTATGTTCTTTCTTGTGTACTCATGTGTCGTCTGAACTACAAAATATTGTCGTGAGTGATGCAGTAATAAAGATATTAATTCATTTAATCACGCAGATGATCTTCAGTGCTATAGAATACAGTTTTGTAATTTTCGCTTCCAAATGAAACAAACCAGATTACCCCCACTCTTTTTGGAAATACACGAACATCTATACCCGAAGCTCAGCAACACGGATACCTAGGAATAACTCTATCTCATAATTTCCCTTTACGTTTGTATACGCAGCATACAAAAATAAACCAACCAATATGATCCGATCAGGAAAAAAATCGAGATTTGACAGATAACAGTAAGTTCTGAAAATCTTTGGAAAGTTATTATCCAAATATATTATTCAGTCATTCAGGTGTGGAGATACCTTATCTGCTGATACTGAAATCATAGCAGTTTAAATTAAACGACTATTTAGAAAACATAAGATGAACAACTTCAGCCATTATCAGATCTTGGGGATAACTATAGTGATTCTCCTCATGTAGATCCAGTTTCAAAGGTTGGAATATAGGAAGTTAGCACAGGACTTCAATTTCCAAGCCCAGTCTGCATGGGGGCAATGTCAGTGCTGAAGTGATTAAACATGTAGCTGATAACATTTCTAATTTGTTTTGACATTTTTTTTTTTCTACTGAAACTGTCCCAACAAAACCGAAACTGGCTTGTGTCGTCCAATATTTAAATCTGCTAATCCTTCTTCCTTTTCTGACTATAAACCCATCTCACTACTAGGGTTCTAAAGAAAAAATACAGAAAAACCGAGGTATACGTTCGTCTGCTAAAATACCTGGATAAATATTATGTTATTTTTAAATAAAAATTTCGTTTTCGCGAATAACATCCAACATCTCTTGCTATTAATTACCTGCGAATGAACTCAATTTAGCTCTTGACAACCCTGAATACATGTATAGTTTTGCTGTTTTTCTAGACCAATCTTGTAAAGCAATTCATACTATGAACCGTTTAACTGTGGTTTAAGAGGATCATGCATCAACCTGGTTCAAAAGATATTTAGCAGACCGAACTCCGTTTCTCCAGTACTGTGGAGTAATTTTCTGCGAAAAGAAATACTTTATGTGGGGAACGGCATGGGTCTATATCTGTTGGCCCTTTCTTATTTCATGGGTCTATATCTGCTGGCCCTTTCTTATTTCATGGGTCTATATCTATTGGTCCTTTCTTATTTCCTCTCTGTTCGAAGGATTTGTCAAATTCCTCTCAACTGTATGACATCCATCTCAACGTTTTCAATTTGTACTTTTTTGTTGATTAATGTGTTTCTGTGAGATAAAAATGTGATACTTTATTTGAGATAATGGAAATTACCTGTGAAATACAATGAGCTTGAATCCCCTCGGGAACCTATAAATTCTAAAGCTAATGTCAAATATTTGACCTGAAAGAGGAGGAAGTAGATGATGATGATGATGATGATGATGATGATGATGATGATGATGATGATGATTATTATTATTATTATTATTATTATTATTATTATTATTATTATGTGTAAAATTTATTATTATGTGTAAAATTCGACCATATAAAGACAATTTACAAATTTGTGCAAGAAAGAGAAAGAAAGAAAGAAAAATAAAGATGCGGAGTGGCCAAAATAAACATCAAAGGACTTTTGTTACGGTAGTGAAGGTTACGGAGGAATTTCTGCATTTTATACTTGACATAAATCTTCACCACTACCCTGGAGTATTAATCGCAGATGTATACTCATGCCCTTACCCAGGATTTTGAAAAGGGGATGCCATTTCACTGTTCATGCGGACCTAACCAGGCTTAAGCAGGAGGCAAGTATCGCAGGCGCGAAGCACCCTGAACGGGATTAGGGGTATGCTGCCTCTGAGGAATTGTCATATCCAGGCTGGATGCAGGAGGGAGCAGTTCCTACATTCTGACTGACAGTTTTTTCGTCGTAAAGCTAGTTTCCTGACACAGAGAATGTCATAGGAACAGTAAAACTCATTCAGGTCGACTTCATCAAAGCTACAAGTACATGTTGTCATAATTTGGGGTACTCGTATGTTGATCTATGGCAGACTGTCTGCATAATTTACATGACATATGCCAAATGTATGTACATTCATGCATGAGCGAATATACGTGAAACATGCACACACCACGTAAGCAAACGCACAAACCAAAATTGCCAAATACTTTACTAAAACTTCGAAATGGCTACTGACCCCCATCGCTACCTCCCACCCCATTTTGTGGAGCAGAAATTTGACTATTTCTAAGTCTTTGTAGCTTTCTTTCTTTCTTTCTTTCTTTCTTTCTTTCTTTCTTTCTTTCTTGTTTATTTATTTATTTATTTATCTATTTACTTTTATCTTGCATAGTGGTGTTTTAGTCCTACGACTGAGCACAAGAGGGCGGTGCCTTGATGTAGTCCTCTTGTTGCTGCTTGTAATGCTATGATCCGGTTAAGGTTTTTATGCAATAAAGTATTCCTGAGAAAAAAGGAAAACATGAGTGCTAATCTTAAAATTCTAGCACCATGCTACAGCCCATGCACACACCTATTTGTACCTTGGATTTTGGTTTCCATACCCACAGGCACATAAACAGGAAAAACTTGACACAACATACGGATTGTCTCGACCTCCAGAAAATATGTAGATTTCCGTAATACAGATAAAGATAGAAGATATGTCTTACTTGTTGGAACATGGTTCACTGGCCCAAAACACAATGGTAGGCCCATGATCTGTTAAGCTCTGACTTATATATTATTAAGCATGTTCAAGTATTGTGGATCCCTATTTTTTCAACCAGTTGCATCAAAACATTCTTCTGTTCCAGCACAGTCAATTTAAAGTCTTCTTTGGTGAAGACTTGCAAAATGGTTTGCTCAAATGATAATCTTGTCTTGAGGGATGACGTACGGATTATATGTTGGTTACAGCCTGTAGCAACCTGAATTCTTGATACTTTATTCGGTTTAGCCCCACGATATATTTCACGCCAGCTGACGAGAGCAGTTTGTGTGGCCATGGAGGAAGAAAGGGTCTATGGTGTAGCCTAATGACGAGGCCGCTAACTATACTCTCTGTTAGCACTGGCTTTGACGCACACCAACACGTGCACCTGAGTTTTGCCGTTTACTTTTCTCTGAAGCCCTGCAAAGGTTGAAGTCCTAAAGCACGGACATAAAACCAGGGTACAATTTTATTGTTATGGATCAGTGACCATGATCCACCATATTCACAATCAGGGACGCTTATGGTGAATATTTTGCAGGCATTATCTTAAAAGAAATACACAAGCATTTCTTCTTCACATTATACTGAATGAATTTTAATGGGCATTCTGGATCTTAAAAACATTTTTTGTGCTGAGGCATAAATTGGACTCTGGTAACCTTATTGGCAGCCCAGGCATTTCAGTCTTTTTAAGAAGTAAAATAACAGTTTTCTCACGCTGGACGTTTAAGATTTTTAACCAAATTTCGGACCTTTGGACCTCAAGAAAAGGGGTTCTGTAATATTTTGAATTTCATATACCCAAAACTTTGCACTGTTGAAGCTAATTATAACATTGGACCCTTTGCGCTCAGGAATGGATATAGCCTTTAATTGTTGGCCTATAATTATTGGCAAATATGCAGCATTAGTGACAATAGTTTAAAATTTGACAGGACAGGTAAGACGATAAACGTCAATAAGAATAGGCCTTTTTCCCATCCAGTATATATGCACCTTTTTTCATGGGGGTGTGACATCACAAATGCGTAACCTTATAAATGGACACCAGATCTGATTATTTTGTAGCCCAGGGGACCTTTTGTTTGGAAATAGCGGGAGGAGGGGGGGAGAGAGAGAGAGAGAGAGAGAGAGAGAGAGAGAGAGAGAGAGAGAGAGAGAGAGAGAGAGAGAGAGAGAGAGAGAGTTGTGTCCAATGACCACATGTATTGAGAGCCCAGATGTTTGTGAACTATACAATGCACAACAAAACAATTATCAAAAGAAGTAACATTGTGTTTGACTGCAATTAGGAATCATTTTCGTAAATACTGTAATGCAATTTCTAGAAACTGTGAAATTAATTGTTTTTGGAGTATTAGCAATTCTTCTGAGTTTGTATCTAAAATCAAAGATGTAAAAGCAAAAAAATATCAAATGTTTTGATTTTTGTACATTGTACACAAATCTACCCATAGATGAAGTCAAAAGTTCTCTTTCAGAATTAATAAGCAAACATAATGGTAAACCATACATTAATATCAATTTATATGCAAAGAAAGCATATTGGTCACACAATAAATATTCAAAAAGTAACGTTAAATCTTACACTGTTGAAACTTTGATAGATGCTATAAAATTTCTTTTGGATAATACTTTTGTTCAATGCGGACCATTGGTTTTTCAACAAATAAAAGGCATTCCAATGGGTAGCAACTGCTCCCCTTTGCTGGCAGATTTGTATTTAACCTGGCTTGAATTTAAGCATATGGATAAATTAATGAAAAAGGACTTTCAAATGGCCACAAAATTATCAAAAATTATCAAACAACGGAAGATATATTGATGACATTGCTTGTGTAAATGTACAAAATTTCAGTGAAATTGCTAAAGAAATTTACCCAAAAGATATCCCTTTGGAGGATAACAATTCAGATGGTTTCAGAGATGTGTTTTTGGACTTGGATATTCAGGTCATTAATGACAGGTTTTGTATTAAAGTCTATCACAAAATAGATGAGTTTAACTTTGAAGTAGTTAATTATCCTTTCCCGGACAGTAATATTTCGGATACTATTGGATATAATACATTTTTGTCACAGATTTTGAGATTTGGTTGTATTTGTTCTACATTTCAGGACTTTGCATCTAGAACCAAATTTATCTACAATAAACTTGAGTCAAGAGGATTCAAAGGTGTACTTTTGATCAAATATTTCTACAAATTTTGCTGTAAATATCCCGAGATGGTTAGAAAGTTTGGCTTCAATAATTTTAGAGATTTTAGACTTGCCTGTTTTGCTACTTAATTTTATCTTTTGACATCATTATGTTTAAATGTTCACCTTTAAGACATTTTTGGCTAGCTTGTTTTCTGTTTGGTAAACACCCAGGGGCAACAGGTAGCAAGAAGCGGCCTACGATAGTTACAAGCTTGCCTAATTGTACTTGATATCTGGTTAATATTTTCATTGCATTCTCTTGACATAAATACTAAAGACTTTCATTCTTTTCTGATTTGCCCTGTAATTCTACTGTTAATATCCAAAGATTATTAGAAAGTTTGGCCACAATAATTTACAGTTTTTAGACTTGTCTGTTTTGCTACTTAGCTTTATCTTTTGGCATCTTTCTGTTTTAATATTCACTATCAGACATTTTAGGCTCACATGTTTTCTGTTAGGTAAACCCCCAGGGGCTACAGGTAGCAAGAAGCGGCCTACGACAGTTACATGTTTGCCTAATTGTACTTGAAATCCTGTTAAGAAAAATTGTTTTGATAGCATGTTTTGGGCATAAATGCTAATGACTTTCATTCTTTTCTGATATGCCCAAATGCACATTTACTCAACATTAAAAAATTACTCAAAATTGACAGTATTTTCTCAAATGTCACAAACCTGACACATGAAGTTGACACATTGACTCAGGGTTGGCAGTTTAATACAGCTTAATTGTTGAGGAGTAGGTGTCATCATGGAGTTTGTTGTACTTCTCTGGTGCAGGATGTACATTGTTGCAGTCCTTGTTAGGATTTCCCTTGGTTTATACAGGTGGTCTAGCTGCAACTGTTTATTTTACAGCCACTGGGACTGAATATAATGCCCCAGCTTGTTTCCACTTCAATTAAACATTGGCGGATGGTTTAACTAGGATAAGCTGTCCAGCTGGAAAGGGTACATATTGGTTCAGGGGTAAGTCAAATTGTTCTTATCTGAACCTGTACTGTGCAAATTTGGTAATTATGGTTTGTTTGACAGGTATTCTTCTTTGATATGAAGCTCTGCATTTATAAGCAAAACTTCACGTATTTAGCTAATTCATCAATTGCCACGTTCATATTTATTCATTATTATGTGGGTTGTCTTTGCTGAATATTTAGCTTAGACAAGGAGCCGCTACTAAGAGAGACATGTACGGGTAAAAGGCTCCGAAACATCTTGAGTAGTAACCCGCTGAAGACCCTTTAATTTATTTGGGCTAATACAGCCTATGTCCAAATTTTACAGAGGAACGTGTGCAATATGGACAATAATAGTACTTCTATGTATATAAGCTAGACAGGGACACGTTAGCTTATTGAGAGTAAAGAGTTCGGAGTGCGGAATAGGGTAATGACTACTAGGGAGTGGTTTTGGACAAAAAGACACAAATACAATAGACATAGAAGTCTTGACGTTAAGAGCTTTCTGTGATTATTTGTTAAATTAGAGACCCTCAGACCCTTAGGATAATTTGAAATTTTTATTTTATTTCTTGAAATGTAAATCCGCCTACTCCATACCTGAGGCTAGGAATACTGAGTATATCAGTATTCCTTGTCTCAGTCCATACGATGAGACTCAGGCTGTGGGCATAACATGCAAATGTAATTTTGACCTTTCCATTGTTTATCGTGGACCTAGAAGCCAGGTTCCCGAATCTTCTTACTTCGGCCGCTGCGATTCAGGCTATGGACATAGCTTATAAAATGTAATTTGGACCTTTTAATTGTATTGTCATGGACCTGGAATTCTAAATCTACTAACTTCGTGCATTCAGGCTCAGGCTGTGGGCATAATTTCTTGAACCTCTCAATACGCAGCATGCATGTTAATTTCCCGCCACAAGTTGACATATGTGTTTGACGCATGGCAATCACGATGGACGTGCGGGTCACATCAGTGTCACAGACAGGGCCACATGCTTATTTCTAACAAACTTAGCAATTTTTTTCTTTCTTTTTTACTTTTTTTTATTTTTTTGTTTTTTGCTTTAAAAATTTAAGTTCACAAATGCGACACTGCTATTCATCTAGTACTTTCCGATCCATATATATATATATATATATATATATATATATATATATATATATATATATATATATATATATATATATATACAAAAAAACAAACTTTTTTTCATTTCCAAAACATAAGTAATATCCCGCTTGTTCACACAGGTACCGACCCGTATCTCGCCAAGGCGATACCAGACAATCAGGTTTGCGATAGTGGCCGGAAATTCATATGCATGTCTCGTATTGTTTATCATGGACACCTGGACACATAAATGTACTTACTTCATGCACTGAGGCTCAGGCTATGGGCATAACTTATAAACGTAATTTGGATCTTTTAATTGTTTATCACGAACCCATAAACTTACTTTAACTTGACAAATACGTATCAGAGACAGTGGTGCATGAGCTATAATAGTCCGAAGCATTTACAACATAGGCTTAATATGTGCAAATATCAGACATAGCTAAGTCATGTCATTGTGATAGGCAAGATTATTTTCTTTTCATGAATTTCTTTTTCTTTTCTTCCCTCTCCCACCCTTTGATTAAAAAAATGTTTGCTCCAAAATATTGGATATGTTGAGTGAAGATGGGGGTGTCAGGCGACACACACACACCACACACACACACACTCTCTCTCTCTCTCTCTCTCTCTCTCTCTCTCTCTCTCTCTCTCTCTCTCTCTCTCTCTCTCTCTCTCTCTCTCTCTCTCCCCTGCAAGTTCATTCGACTATTTTTCGGACACTAGTACACGTTTTGAAAAATATGCAAATTAGGATCATTTGAAAATTCAAATCTTGAATACCCTCAAAAGTATTGTAGGTAGAGGTACCATCCCAACTTCAATTTATTGGCGCATCTAATGAACCACAAACAAAATTGTGGAATTTAAATTTATATTAGGGGCACTTGAAAAGTATAAATGTTTGAATATCTTCAAAACTATTATAGGTAGAGATGCTATTCCAACTTCAATTTATAGGTTTGTGCTGCACCCATTGAACCACAAACGAATGTTGTAAATTTGAATCTATGCTAATTAAGTCCACTTCAAAAGTTTACATGTTGAATATCTTCAAAACTGTCATAGGTAGAGGTGCCATTCCAACTTCAGTTTACAGATTTGTGCTGTAGCGTATCCAATGAATTGCAAACAAAAGTTGTAGAATTTTGATTATGCTAATAGGGGACACGAAAAGTTCAAATGTTAAATATCTTCAAAGTCATTCATAGGTAGAGGTGCGATTCCCAATTCAGTTCCAATGTTTCTGCTGAAGGCGCATCCAATAAACCTCCAACAAAAGTTGTAGCATTTAAAGTTCTGCAAGTTTTGCAGGCACACCGATTTACTTTGAAACAAATCTCTTCTTGTTCTTTTGTTTTTGTTTTTCCTGATGTTTCACGAGACCAATCTTGGCGGGCCATACATATTAAATGCTCCGACTACCAAATCAGCTATTATTATTACGCTATTGATCCAACAAATTCATTTCACCACATGTACAATTTTGAAGGGGAGTGGGTCTCCCAAAAATATAACTTTTGTATACTTTTGAAAGTGTCTACAATTATCCCTCTGCCACTTCCTCCTCCCCCTTGAAATAATCAGCATATTCAAAATGTGAACAAGAGGCCCGTGGGCCTAATGCTCTGTTGACATTTAATCAGATGACCATCAAGAACCTCTGACACTTCCCCCTCCTCCACCTTGAAATAATCCGCATATATAAAATGTGAAAACACTGTTTCCTGAAATGCATTCCCCCATGACCTTGAGAAATAGATCAAACTCACCCATATCATAGAATATAGATTTACAAATGTAACAGGTATTGATTGTGAAAATTGTAATGATATTACAACATGGGACATTCAATTTAATATGCTGAGAAAAAATAAGGCTAATGATCCAATGTACAAGTGTGTATTATATGTAGGAGTTTCATGTCACAAGAGAGACACCTGTCCCTTGATAGAGGTAGAGACAGGGGAAGGGGATCCTCAAGAAGAGACAGATGGTACACCAGCTGAGAAGGATACAGAGGTGTTACCTGAGAGTGAGAGCGAGCATACAGCAGATCAAAGTGAGGAAAGTTTGCCTGAGGATGGAGACTTGCCGGTAATGGAGAAGGATGAAGGAGGAGCACCACCACAGGGACAGAGTCCAAAGGAGGTGGAGGCACCTGGGAAGGCCAAAACTCAGAGACACCTAAAAACATACATGTAGCAGTGACGGAGTCATGAGGGCTAGCACAAGTAGATTAACCCTTAAAGTGCTAATCACTGCTATAGTTGCTTTCGCATTACCATTAAACATATATTGGTTAAAAGAGTCAAATTCCCCATGAAGATACATTTCATTCAAATACCAGCAAGCCTTGTCTGAAGCAAAAAGTAGTCTTAGTCAACAGCTTTCTTCAGCATATCAGAAGTTTGAAAAGTGACTCAGGAAAAAACTCACAGATCCAAAAGAGATTTTAAATGAATAAATTATATTTTATTCAAAATTGTATATATTCAGTAAACCCAAGAAACAAGATGTGGATAAGTATTTGACACATACTACCTTTGAAAAAAAACAACAACTAATGTTGAAAAAACAGAAATGTGAAGGCACCCTATCATTGGAGGAATGTACTGAAACAGCCAATATGAAGAAAAATAAAGCACCTGGTTTAGATGGTTTGTGTTGTGAATTTTACCACATTTTCCGGGACATCATAAAGAAAACGGTAGTAGCATCACTAAATGAAGGGTATAAAAAGGGCGAGTTTTCAAAAAACACAGAGACATGGTATACGTACATTACTGTATAAAAAAGGAAATATAGAACAACTTGGAAACTGGAGACCAATCACTTTGTTAAATGTGGATGTCAAAATAGCAGGATATGTACTAGCAAAAATATTGCAAAGAATACTTGGTAACATCATAAATGTGAAACAATCTGGATATATCAAAGTATGTACATTGGTCTAAACATGAGGTTACTTGAAGATATTATAGAATTTCCGGATAAGCTTGAAATTGACTCGGCCATCCTTTTTTTATATTTTAAAAAAGCGTTCGATATGGTAGAATGGAACTTCATGTTATCTGTTCTTAAACATTTTGGAATCGGAAGGTCATTTATGAAATGGTACAAACTTTTACACAAACATTTCTTGTGGCATCACCAATAACAACTGGATGTTTGAACCTATACAAATATCAAGAGGCTCCTCAAGACATTGCAAGTCAAATGGATACAAAGATTACTCTTCGACAATTTTGCTCCTTGGAAAATTTTACCATTATATTATTTTGAACAGTTTGAACAGAATTTGATTTTGTTTAAGTTTTAACAGGCAATCAACAAAACAGTTGAAAAAAATATAAATTGCCAATATTCTCATCGGCAGATTCTAGATGCTTGGTTCTCAAGCGGGGGAGGAAATACTAACGTGCCGTCTACAGACATGCAAATTGGACAACAGGTTATTTGGGATAACAAATTTATATTACATAATAAAAAGAGTCTAATATTCAGAAGATGGATCGACTCTAATATAATCTATGCTGCAGTTCTACTGGATCATGAAAATGTTTTACGAAATGATATTGCATATGACAAACTAAAGGATAAAAGAAACTGGATAGTTGAAAGCAGCATAGTGTTAATGCCTTGCTCAACAGATGGAAAGTAGTGTTAAAAAGTGAACCTGCTCTGAAATCTAAGGGTAAAATAAATAATAACTTCCATATGTATAATAGAACTTTTGATACGAATTTTGATGTTAAAATGATTTACAAATGGTGCATAGATACACAATTTTAGAAACCAATCATACAAAACTTCTGGAAAAAGAAATTCAATATTAATGAAATTATTTGGCCAAAGGTTTGAGCCCTGTCTAACTGTATATATATTTTGAAAATAAACTACAACAGTTTAGGTTTAAACTGATTCATAAGTTAATCACTTTTATTTAAATGGAAACTAACAGGCAGCCCTTTGTGTTCTTTTTGCAAACGAGAAGATGATTATGAACATTTTTAATAATGTGTAAGAGAGTTTATGTGTTGCGAGAAAAAGTGAGAATTGTTTTTGTTTTATTGGGCTTAGAATATGTTAAGGTAACCTTACAAGAATTGATTCCAGGATATAAAATATACTACAAACAATACAACTGGGTTAATTTCATACTACTTGTTTTGCCTTCACTGTCTATAAAGGTCACTTAGTAAATGAAAATAGAACTAAAAAGTTTGATTATTGGAATTAATTTAAATGTGAACTGAAATGGAGGACGGACAGTATGAAAGAAAAACCAACCAGTGTCCAAAAATTTGTGAGAGTGAAGATTAAAACCAACCATAATTTCTAAGTAACAATATAAATCAATCATAATTATAAAGCAATCAGAGATTGCTGGATCCATGCCCCCATCGTCTTATTTATAACTTTGTCAATCACAGGTCTCATTTTGGAATGACTATAGTTAATAAAATAGGCTATCACCGTGACCCATATACTTGACATAGTGACCTTTTGTACATGACAGACCCCTGTGTCCAGATACATGGGTGTGTAAAGTTTCGTGATTCTAAGTCAAAGGACAACACAATTACAGGCCAGACATAAAGTGTAATATAGTTTTCCATGAATGTATCACCGTGACCTAGATACTTGACCTAATGACCTACTTTTGTTTCATGACACACCTTTAGGTCAAAATACACGTGTGTGTGAGGTTTCGTGAAACTAAGTTAAAAAGTAAAGGAATTGTAACCCAGAGAAGATTTTTCAAGGATATGCCACTGTGACCCAGATACTTGACCTAACCACCTTCTTTTGGTTCATGAAACACCGTTATGTCTAGATGCACCTGTGTGTAAAGTTTCATTAATCTAGCTTGAAGGACAAGAGAATTACAGCCTGGACATGAAGTGTACTGTAGTATTACATGATTGTATCACCGTGACCCAGATACTTGACCTAGTTTGTTTCATGACATACCTGTAGGTCAAGATATATGTGTGTGTGAAGTTTCATGAAACTAAATTAAATAGTAAAGGAATTATATCCTGGACACAACTTTATAAGGATATGTCACTGTGACTCAGATACTTTACCTAGTGACCTATTTTTGGTACATGACACACTCTTATGTGTACATGTAGATGCAACTGTGTGTAAAGTTTCATAAATTTAAGTTAAATAGTAACAGAATTATAGAATGGACATGATTTTACAAGAATATGTTAAGATAATTGACCTACTGACCTTTATTATGGTACATGACACACCCTTATGTCCACATTTACCCATGTGTAAAGTTTCACCAATCTATGTTGAAGGACAAGCGAATTATATCCCAGACACAAAGAGGGGATGCAGTGAAAAAGCGATTACTATATACCCCCCTCCTCCGGTATGAGGGGAGCATAATTACTAAGTAACAATACACCCAGGTAGTAATATTGAATACAATTTTCAGAATTAAACTCTACTTTAGATCCCAAGTTGATCAAGCAGACCTTTGCAGAAATTACCTTTATCCCAACATTTGATTATTGTACAGATGAGAGCTTGATTATTGGCATAATCGAAAGCTTTAGCAAAATTAATGATGTAGACATACAGGGGCTTCTGTTTGAACTTTTGTTTCTCAATTATGCCATGCAATATGAATAGGTTATCAAATGTAGAACACTTTTTCTTTAATTCAAATTGGGAGTCATCATTTTGATGTATGGCATTATCTTCAAATTACGCCTGTAAAGTAGGACTGCTTCAAAGAGTATACCACCAGCAATCATGATAGTGGTCTGGGTCATCCTCGGCTTTTATAACCAGGAATAATAATACATGTACCTGGACACCATTTGCTGAGGTACTCTCCCCTGTCAAGGATTAAGTCAAACATGGATGTGAGGCATGAGACAATATGACATCTGCATTTCTTAAGAATTCAATGACTACTGGGCGTTGCGACTGATGGGCTGAAAGTTCACGACACTGTAGGGCTACAGAACCATAAGACCAATGTGTTTGAGGACCTGTAGGCTGTGGAAAACCTGATATGACATGTACAATTACTTCATGGCATACCCTGGGATTTCGAAACACGTTTGATGTATTTGAGTGGGACTTAAATACTGGTGAAACAACCAGTGAGGCCTCCAGTCACTTTCAACTGGATGTAATTGGTGTGGCCAAGGGTTAAAGACTAAGAGGATTCTCATGTATATACATCCGTCTATACCAGATTTTCACAATTATATTCAGAGCAAGGCTGTCATTTGAATAAATGTTGTTAAAGTATGTGAATAACATCTTTAAGCATTCATAAATAAGAAATATTATCTATGCATGGAACATGTATATACATAGTCATTTTGTGAGTGTGTGTTTGATGGTGCAATTTAAGCATATCCACATACAATATGCATGGGTGAATCCTACATTATGCATGAATGAACTATTATACTGCAATAAACATAATTTAGTAGCCTGGCACACCTAACTGTGGCTCGCATTAAGTTGACAATCTCTCTTGGCATATGATACATACACGGTAAAGCAAAACCTAAAGAGAAGAAAAACTTCCCCCACACATTTTTCTGATGAAGCAGCTGATTAAGGACAACCTTATATATATATATATATATATATATATATATATATATATATATATATATATATATATATATATATATATATATATCTTTATTCATACTTCCATAGATAGTACAATAATATAACATGTGTATAAATAATATATGTGTGCAACCACACAGGGCTACATAAAGTTTGACCAAAAAAAAAAGCGGGCCAAATAAAAGCAGAACAAGAGGCTCATGGGCCTAATGCTCTGCTGGCACCATTACTATATTGCACCTGCATCTTCATTTCAAAGATGCTAGTCCTCAGGTGGCGCATGAACATATAAAGCTTATGTATATTTAGTGTATAAAAAGTTCACCAGATGGCACTCTGCTCCACATGTAATCAACGCTTATTTGTGCAATCCATGTGATGGATATTGTAGCATGTGCCTAGACAACAATGAGTGAGTCCTTAACTTTATGTCATCAGTGACCTTGGGACAAAATATGGAGACAAAAAAAATAAGTCAAGGTCACTGATATTCTATCAAACGCTAGGTTTGGTCATTGGCTACATATCCTATAAATTTGGAAATTTTAATCCACATACTTTTCAAGATATAAAATTTTATATCTTAAAACACATTTTGGTTCATAGTTTCCTTCACATTATAGGTGGTGCCACTAGTATCATAAGCAACTTAGCATTTGACTTCCCCCACAATCCCACGAAATCTGGTGAAGATCTGCCAAAAATTAAAGATGCTAGAGTATTCACAAGATTTTCATATTTTGACCCCTACATTGCATAATATTGTAGGTTGCATCACCAACATCGAAAAGAACCTAGATGTTTATACACCCTATAGATCCAGAACGTTATATTGGGCTAAGTTGAAAACTGTGGATGAATTGTAGTCACAAGATTTTCACATTTTGACCTGTATATTACATAATACTATGGGTGGTGCCACTCACATTGATGTTGACAAAGATTTTATACACTTTATAAATCCTAAAGATTATATGGGCCTAACTCAAAAGTTGTGTGGTGCAGAGCATTCACAAGATGACCCCTATATTCAAACTGGCCATTTCACCTTGACCTTCAACTTGGATAGAAAAATTATTAGTGTTCAAAATATGTGCCCCACATCTAGCTTTCCATATGCTGTCTGTACGTTCAATTGGGTTATAACTTTTCGAGTTATTGAAGAAAAACAATAAACTTTGAGAAGTGCAAAACTCCGTAATTACTGGGTCACAGTGACCCAAAAAGTAGATCTAATCCAATTACTTTTCCAAATATAGAATTTTATATCTTAAAACACATTTTAGCTCATAAATTCCATCAAATTATAGTTGGAGCAACTAGTATCAATAGTAATTTAGACTTTGACATCCTGTACAATCCCGCCAAATTTGGTGAAGAACCACCAAAAATTAAATATGCTAGAGTGTTCACCAGATTTTCACATTTTGACCCCTATATTATATAATATTGTAGATGGCACCACCAATATCAAAAGAACCTAGATTTTCATACACCCTATAGGTCCTGGAAGTTATATTGGGCTAACATTAAAACTTTTTAGGTTATCACGCTCACAAACAAAAAGTTTATGGGCAGACCGATGGACAAACAGACAGAATGACATACGGACATAAGTGATACTATAAGCTGTGCGACCTTAGGTCAGCAGAGATAGAAAAAAGACTGACAGTATAAACCCATATGATGTCAAACTGTTCCCACATCATCCAGCACATTAGCAATTTAAGAAGTACTCAAAAAGTCAATAATATCACAACATTCAATTTTTGTAAGAGAGGATTGCAACTTGCTGTCCCTAATCTCACAAAGCTCTCTTGTCATGGCTGCAGCTTCTTGAATGTTGTCAGGAGAACCACAGTACTTGTTATTCATGCATGACAGGGTATAAGATAAGAGAAGTCAAAGGTGAGAAATTGTGATTTAGAAATTCCGAGCTGTGATACTGTATAGTTCAAGGAGCTACATGCTGACGATTGACTGCCTCCACAAGCAATCTTAGCAAAGATATTTACAATAGTGTTAGCACTATGATGATTTGTGAAAAATTTAAGGAAACTCTTGTGAAGCTGTGATTTGATATCATTACAAATAGGGTGAAATAAATTGCTATGTCATGTGCATGGAAGCTTCTATATGAATCTGATACCTTTCTACCATGCAGTGAAAAACAGCTGAACTTCCTTGCCAGAAAAATCCCATAGTTGAAATCCATAGAGGCATGCAATATGTTTTATTTTAAACAGTTATACCTGGTGGTACAGTACAGATTTGAACTGACCCATGAGTATATTAACTTCACAGTTAAAGGTCCCAAATGCCAAAAGATTTATTTTGGTTCAAACTGAAGGATCCTGGGTCGTGACGTGACGGAAGGGAGCTAATGGGATACAATGGCTGATAGGGATAGAGAAAGCAATCAATCAATCATTTATTGCGTGGAAAAAAAAATAGATGTACATAGAAAACATACATGATGCACACATCCTAATTCATATGCATTGTAAAGATATGGCACTTGCCTAGCACATAAACTGTAAACATTAGTATCCAAACAATAATTATCATAGTAATTCTTAAAGCAATTTACACTGGGTGTTGTTATTATGTGATTTGGTAGACTATTCCACATACAAATGAGTCTGTTGCTAAAGAAATATTAACGCACATTATAATTGCACCTGTTAAGTTCCAGCATGTGAGAATGACCTCTTAGTCCTTTTTACTCCTTTCTGGTAAAAAAAAAAAAAAAATAAAATAAAATAAAAATTCAAAGAATCCAGGCCTTGCAAATCTTATAAGCTTCAATTAAGTTGCCTTTCAATCTACGTTCTTCTATGGTGATTAACAGTAGTATTCTTCACCTTTCTTCATAACTGAAGTTTGTTATTCCTGCAAGCAGCTTTGTACCTCTTCTGTGGACCATCTCTAGAATAATTATGTCTTTCTTCAAGAATGAAGACCAGGCCTTCACATAAAAGTCTAAATGAGGTCTAATGTAAATTTTATACAAAGTGAGAAGAGATTCTTTTCAAAAATATGAAAAAGTTTGCTTGATCATACCTTATATTTTGTTTGCTTTTGCTGCAACTTTTCCAATTTGTTTGGAAAAAGTCAAGGAATCAGTTACTTATACTCACAAATCTTTCTCCTCTGTGACTTTTTCGAGGGACTTGTTGTTCATTTTATTATTCTAATTCAAATTTTTCTTTCCAACATGTAGTACCTTGCAATTATCTTAATTAAATCCAAGAAACCATTCCTCGGACCACTTAGCTAAATTTTCTTAATCTCCTTAAAGTATATAATGGTCAATTGATAATACTTGGTGGTATACTTTGGTGTCATCAGCAAAAACTTGCAAGGAGAAGAAATTACAGCAGGTCAGTCATTTATATGCAGTAAAAACAACACAGGCCTGAGAAATGAACCTTGGGGCACACCACTTGATACCTTTAACCATGTTGATTTGTTGTGGTTTACTGATGCACATTGTTCCAGGTCTCAGAAAAATCTTCAATCCAAGCACTTATGGTATCTCTGATACCATATTTTTTGTAACTTATAAATAAGTCGACCATGTGGGACAGTATCGAATGCCTTTTTAAAATCTAAATAAATTGCAACAAAAGCTGTTCCTTTATCATACATGGCTGTCCAATCCTCTGTGTTTAACAAGTTTGTCAGTACCAAGTACGTAAAACAAGAGGGCTTCCAGTACGCCAGTACGGTAAATAAAAAGCCCTAGTACGCCAGTACGAGAAACCCCTTACCGACCCTCATACGCACATTGACATTCACTGCTGCGAGTCAAAGTGAGACACAATTCCGCTCAATAAAATTGTGAATCAGTAATATATTGCTTCATTACAAAGGCAAATTTTCTTCACAAAGTGCTATGACAATTCATCACCTTCCATAAAAAATAAAGTACTTGGCAAGGGAGAACTTTAAATTGTTGCACTTTACTACCAATATTTTCCTCGGCTACATTAATCCCAATCATATTACCCAGATGTTTGTAACTAGTAGCATGTTGAATATCATATCACCATCTAGGGAAATGTTGCGGTTGCATAACTTATTATTTTGATCAATAGATAGAGATCTTGATTTAACAGGATTAAATTCCACATATTCTGTGGAATAAACAAAGCAAACATTTAATAGCTTTTACATGGACATAAGTGTAGGTGTCAGTAAAACAATATCATTGGCATAAGCTATAGCTCCCACAAAAGTTTTCCCAACATGGCACCCAAAGCCAGTAGCTTGAGGTGTAGTGAAAGGCTCATCACTCTATACATTAAAGAGAATTGGAGATAGTACGCCACCTTGTTTAACTCCATCTGAACAGCTAAACGATCTTGATTTCTCCACTTGACTTTGACATTTTGATTCACATACATCTGTAATAATAGTCGACATAGAATAAGTCATAAACCTTTTTCAAGAAGTAACTTGAACAATTTAACATATTGAACCCGATCCAAAGCCTCTGTTGCATCTAAGAAAACTGCATGTACATGAGATCCAGATTTCTGATAATAGTTCAAGCATTCCATCACCATTAGCGGTATGATCTGAGTAATAACCTATGTCTCCATCATGTTTACCCAATTTCAGAGTTTTACAGCATGGTTTACTTGGTTGACAGAGACTTTTAATGTGTTGAGGTTAGGAGAACACTGACCCTGGACATGACCATGTTTCAATTGAATCATCTTTTCAATATCTTGGTTGAGTAAATTAGCCATTTCAACTTTGTCATAAGAGACAGAGTTATGAAGTGTGCCGTGCTTGTCTGCAAAATTATTTGTAATATTGTCAATATTTCAATAACTGTGCATGTAGTTGGAACATAATTCAAATTTTGTTTAATTTTCTTGACTTCCTTCCAAAATTCTCTGGAGCAATTACTGAAAATTGACTCGACTAATTTCTGGGCGCATATTTTTTCTTGATTCTTTTTCAGAGAATGAAGAGCTTAGTGATATCTGGCATGGGTTTTATGCCTTATGTCAGCAACAGTCCCTAAATGTGGCAGATTATGAAATTTCCATACAAAATGCCAGGTTAGGAATTGATGCCTTACATATTCAACATGATCATTCCATCCAGGTATTACTTTTTTATTGTTAATAGACTTAATTGATTTTTCACAAATGTTGGCTTTGAAAAAGTTATTTGAATAATTCAACCATCCATGTAGAGTGAACATATATATATACTTAACAGAGATCACATAACTATGTTTTCATATTTCAGGAAGAAGACAAAGCAACAATAAAAACAATTGTACTTGATTTTAGACCCAAAACAAGCTGTAGCTTTGACAGTATATTCCCTTGAAATGCTGAAAATTGCAATGGTTGTACCTGTATATACAAAAGTAACAATTCTCATTTCACAAATTATGGGCGACTTTCTGTATTACCTGCTATTTTAAAAGTCTGTAAAAATTATTCATAATCAACTTTATGATCATGTTTAACAATGTCCATTATTTTATAAGTCAAGATGGATTCCAAAATTAAAATGCAATCAGAGATTGCTGGAACTATGGAACTATGCCCCCGCCCCCCCCCCCCCCGCTCCTCATTGATAACCTGACATCTCAGACAAGAACAGCAAATGGACAGATGCAAGGACATGTAATAATTGACCCAGTGACCAACTTTTGTTACATGACAAACCTTTGGGTCAAGATATGTGTGTATATGAAGTTTCATGAAACTAACTTAATCAGTAAAGGAATTACAGTCCCGACACGATTTTACCAGGATATACCAGTGGCCCAGATACTTGACCTAGTTTTACTTCATGACACACTTTTAGGTTAAGAAATATGCATGTGTGAAGTTTTATGAAACTAAGTTAAAGAGTAAAGGAATTATAGCCCCAACATGATTTTACAAGGATGTCATTGTGACCCAGATACTTGACCTAGTGACCTACTTTTATGCATGACACACCTTTGTGCCCAGATACACAGGTGTATAAAGTTTTATGATTCTAAGTCAAAGGACAACAGAATTACAGCCCGGACATAAAGTGTAATGTAGTTTTGCATAATTGTATCACTGTGACTAAGATTATTGGCCTAGTGACCTATTTTTATGCATGACACACCTTTGTGCCCAGATACACAGGTGTATAAAGTTTTATGATTCTAAGTCAAAGGACAACAGAATTACAGCCCGGACATAAAGTGTAATGTAGTTTTGCATAATTGTATCACTGTGACTAAGATTATTGGCCTAGTGACCTAATTTTGTTTCATGACACACCTTTAGGTAAAGATGTGTGTGTGTGTGTGTGTGTGTGTGTGTGTGTGTGTGTGAAGTTTTATGAAACTAAGTTACATAGTGAAGAAATTATAGCCTGGACACAATTTTACAAGGATATGGCACTGTGACCCAGATACTCACCTAGTGAGCTAATTTTGGTATATAACACATTCTTATGTCCAGATGCACCTGTGTGTAAAGTTTCATTAATCTAACTTGAAGGACAAGCTCGGGCAGGAATAGCAGATGGAAGGACACACACACAGAGAAAAAGCAATTACTATATGCCCCCCCCCCCCCCCCCGAAGGAAGGGGGCATAATCATCATTCAACTGAACCAGCCATAGCAGAGCTTAAAGATGAAATAATTTGAGAAATGAATCAAGGAAAACCTGCTTTATGTATATTCCTGGACATGGCTAAAGCTTTTGACACTTCAGATCATAATATCTTATTTTAAAAGTTATACTAGAATAGACTGATTTTCCAACAGAAAATCAAATGTCTCCCGGTGGAACAATTACGTCTCTGAATAAGCTACAGGTGATAACAAATTACAAATGAACAAGTTTGCTTGAAAATTACAATCCAATTTTAGCTCTCACCTAGATACATTACTCTAGCAATTTTCAACAAATTCTTCAAGACTTATTGCAGAAAAACCAATTTCACATTAATGACCCTGTGACCTAGAGAATTCGGTCAAGGTCACCCAAATACAATGCTTACCTAGGTCTTACCTTGATACATTATCATACCAAGTTCCATAAAATTCTATCATGTTCTTCAAGACTTATGGCACAGAAACCAATTTCATATTTAAGTGACCCTGTGATCTTGAAAATTAGGTCAAGGTCACCCAACTACGATCCAATTGTGGATCTCACCTTGATGCATTATCCTTCCAAGTTTCATCAAATTCCATCAAGTTCTTCAAGACTTATAGCACAGAAACCTATTTCATAAAACTGACCCTGTGACCTTGAGAATTTAGTCAAGGTCACCCAAATATGATCCCAACCTAGGTCTTGCCTAGATATATATTTCTACCAAGTTTCATCACATTCCATCACGTTCTTCAAGACTTATTGCAAGGAAACCAATTTCATATAAGTGACTCTGTGACCTTGAAAATTAAGTCCAGGTCAGACAAATACAATCCAAACCTAGGTCTTGTCAAGATACATAATCTTACTTAGTTTCATCAAATTCCATCAAGTTCTTCAAGACTTATTGCACGGAAACCAATTTCACATAAGTGACCCTGTGACCTTGAAAACTAAGTCAAGGTCAGCAAAATACAGTCCAAACCTAGGTCTTGTCAAGATACATAATCCTACCAAGTTTCATCAAATTCCATCAAGTCCTTCAAGACTTATTGCATGGAAACCAATTTCACAGAAGTGACTCTGTGACCTTGAGAATTCGCTCAATGTCATCGAAATACAATGCCAACCTAGGTCTTGCCAAGATACATATTCCTACCACTACCAAGTTTCATCAAATTCCATCGTGTTCTTCATGACTTATCGAACGGAAACCAATTTCACATAAGTGACCCTGTGACCTTGAGAATTCGCTCAAGATCATCCAAATGCAATCTCAAGCTAGGTCTTGCCTAGATACATAATCCTACCAAGTTTCATCAAATGCTGTCAAGTCCTTCAAGACTTATCGCACAGAAACCAAGTGTTGAAGAACCTGAACAAGAAGAAGAAGAAGAAGCAGAAGAAGCGGAAGAAACCGGCACTAAAACAATATGTCCCCCGGCTTCCACCGGGGAGACATAATTATTATGGGATTAAGGATACCCCTTTTATTTACTTAAAAATTTTCTATATAATAAAAAAACAGTACATTGAGTTTAATTCTACAATATCAGAAAGCCATCCTATAACATCAGGTGTACCACACAGCTCCATTTTGAGGCCTCTTATTATTTACAATATATGCTAATGACATTGCCAACGCCAGTAACACTTTTGCAGTAATAATGTATGCTGATGATCCTACTCTTGCAACAACATGGAATTCTCTTCAAATGTCAGTGATGCATATATTAATGACAAAAATCAGTTGAAACTGCAAACAAGAGGACTGTGATAGTCCTGTGCTCAGTTAACCCTCTATGCACAGACTGAAGTGGTCCTGTGAACTATGATATCAAGGTCACCTCTGTTGCAGACCATGCTCACCATTGGTAACATGTACATATCCCCTTGCCAATCATAAAAAATACAGTAAAATAACAACAACACCTGTTGAACAAATTAAGGTCAAGGGGTCCCAACAAGTGTCCCTTTGCAATTTGAAACAATTGGCTGAGCGATTTCTGAGAAATTTTTTTATCATTTTGCCTCAAAATCAACAACAAAATTCATTAAAAATCCAAAATTCACTGGACCATGACCATTTGAACAAACTGGTAGAGACTCACCCAGGGTGCATCCCCAACAAGTTTCAAGTGAATCTGCTTGCTGGTTTTGGAGAAGGAGTCAAAAATCTGAATTTCAATTGCAATCCCCATTCACTTACATAAATAACATGCATGGTTCAACCAGCAAGCACCTGAATTGAAAAAATCATTTAAAACCAGGCATCAAAAACAAATAAAGAACTAGGAGTCCCTAGGAGTGTTTCTGTGTGATATCAAAGCAATTGGGTGAGCGGTTTCGGAGAAGATTTTTTAAAGATTTGCCTAAAAAAGAACAAAAACACAAAAAACAAAAAAATCACTGGAGCACGACCATTTGAACAATTCTGGGAGAGACCCACCCAAGGTATGTTGCCACTAAGTTTGAAGTAAATCTGGCTTACAGCTCCAGAGAAGAAGTCAATAATGTGAATTAGCATTAGAATGCCCATTGACTAACACAGTGATCAATAGGAAAGGTAAATTTACCTAAGTACCCGAATAAAAATAATACAAAGCTTAAAGGTCAGACAGACAGATGAATACAAATGGATTTTATGAATTCTACGGACACAGTGCCACCTGATGGCCAAAATGATAGCTTGGTGACCCCAACTGACCTTGTGGGCAATATCAAAGCAACTGGAAAAGTAGTTCCTGAGAAGAAATTCTGATTTAAAAACATGATCAAAATGGACTGAATGACTGAATGAATGAATGAAAGAAATGAGAAAAATCATTTTATCATCATCTCTGCAAACTTGGTAGAGGACCACCTGGGGGAACATGTGCGTAAAATGAAAGATTCCATGCAACTGTTTGGACAAAATTGCAATACATGTATATGCACTGTATTGCTATGTACAATGGCAGCACTTACAGAGACATGGGCCGAAAGTAGAATATCCCATAACTTTGTCAAAAATAAACCTCATCTTTGCTATTCTGTTCAGCTGTACTGGAAAAGAAGCTGAAAATAGCCTTTCTTCTATGGAAGTAACAGGAATAATATAGCTTTTGTGCACAGGTTAATTGTTCTCTCCCTTTTTGTCTGATGTTGTTAATTGTATGTTCTTATGTTCATAATGTGATATCTCTTTATAATTATGTCTGGTTTAACAACCACTATGTGTGTGAATCTTCTATACACTATTGTTAAGACACAATTCACACACATATATGACACAATTAGTATACTTTACTATAACTACATAGTGACAGAAGGCAAAGTTTGCATTGGTAAGAAACAGTTACACTTTTTTGTTTCTTTTAGGTATATTTTATTCAACATATCTGTAAAAAAATTACATACATACTTACAAAAGTAAAAGTGGTCAGTAGCAGTGATATTTTTTTCAGTTTGTTCACAGTTGATGATACAAAGGTAGTTTTCAAATTTGACTGTGGTCTAATTCTGTTGGTTAGATAAGGAACACCGGCTGACCATGAGTGGCTCAGCACATGACAAGAAAGCACTGGAAGGTCCTTTTGGCCTTTTACGAGACCAATTAATAAGCAGTGATTTCATATAGGGTTGGGCTGCTTTCCAATCCATGTAAAACTTACGGGTCTACACCTGTTTTTATTTTTCATTTCACAACATTCTGCTTGGTGATCATGCTCACTCAATTCATTTTGACAAAGCTTTATCAAATATCTTACATGTGAAGTACTTTGCATTTATTGCATATGTTGCACACAAAAACTCAGAAAATCAGCTGATCAATTGACAATTCCTATCCCTGCTTTTGGCCAGGAGAAAAAAATGTACTATACACTACTGCAAATAATGATTTAGTGCACATGAACCTCCAAGAATTAACATTGAATTGTTTCTTCATTAACTTTGTCTTAAATCCTCTTGCTTCTACAAGCTAATTAAAAGTAAATGAAACAATAAAAAGGTGTCCAGTTGCATCAAAGAAGGGCTGCAGAATTAGGTCCTGCACTGGCTCCTTTTTCAGCCACATAACTGAGAGGCCTGTGATGGGCTGTTGAGATGTCATTACCATGTGATTATTAATAAAAACAGGAGCAACAGTGCCACATTTTCCATGTACTTCCAAACACACACACACACACACACACACACACACACACACACACACACACACACACACACACACACACACACACACACACACACACACACAAAGCACAATCTAATGTCTCTGTGCTCCACAGCCAAACCAGTCACCAGTAACATAATCCCTTTGACATTATAAGTTCTGAAAAACCATTGCTGTTTGTTTCAACATAAAAATTCAATACAAAACAGATTGTTTAAGATCTTCAAGACTGCTGTGGCAGGCCTCCATGTTGGATATGATTATCTGTCAATACAAAGACCAATGACATTTACGGGGAACTACTGTTCACCAGGACTCATACACTGGTGAGTATTTATGTACACATTTATAAAGAATAAACGTTTAAATAATTGGCAAACATGTCAAACGTCAGACCCCTATGCAAATGTAAATATAACTCTTCTCAAGGTCATTCAAATTTCAAACTTTTTTATCCAGAAATATTTAACAATAGTGTGGTTCAAAAATGTTTTTTGGATTGTCTTCTTCAGACTTGCAAACATTTAATCTCCATTCAAAATGGAGGTAAGCCAAATTATGGTAACCTCCATTTTGACTTTTCATAATCAGAACAGACACTGATAAACAAAATCCTTGACAGGTTTTAAGAGCCACAAAACACATATGAATTCCTTCCAAAATAAATAAAATTCTATGAAACCAGTAAACACATATTTTTACATTTGTATATCGGTCTGAAATTTGAAATGTTTGCCACAAGAAGGAAGGTTGAAATTATAATCAGATTTAGAATCTTTGGGGCATGCCCATTTTTTTTTTTCATGTTTCTATTAATCTTTTTTCACACTATGAACTATGACAAGTAGTTGTGACTTGCCCGTCTTCCACATTTAAAGAATGAATAACTTGGCTGCACAAACAATAATGATGCTATCAAGTATGTATTACAGGACCATGCTGATTACAATATTAACAAGTGCTGCAGCACAGTTTAACTCTTTCAGTGCCAAACTTTGGACTGAGTCAACAGCTTTTTTCGGCATACATCGGGTGCATTGTGTGCAATGTGCGCCGAGAAAAGCTGATGACCTGGGATATTTTCTCTGGAACTATAGGCATACTGGTACTTGAATGAAAGGTCTTTTTACAACGAATACGAATCCTTATGATAAATCAGACTAGTTTGACTGAAGTAGCTCGACTTCAGTTGTGGTTGGAACTGAAAGAGTAAAGATGTCAACCAGACCTAGCGCCCAACTCCGTGCCACCTGTGAAGCTGTATCCAGCACTCCAGCAGGTTTTAAACTGGCAGCTGGACCCAGCTCTGTGGCCTGACATTAAAGCAGATGAGAAATAGGGAGAGCTTCCCTCCAACCCTCCAAATGGGGTACAAGATCATGCAGAATATATTTGCCACTGTATCTTCCAGATATTTGCCATGCCATCATTAAAACAAAAATTCAGCAAATAGGATCATGACTTCAGCAATCTTTTTACATGTATTTATATCCTTTGGTTTTATGGCAGGATGAGTGTGGTAGTGGTGATAGTAGTGCTGGTCATTTATGTTAGCAGTAAAATACCTCAAGATAATGGTACATATGAACTATTTTACACTAAAAACATTGCTTACATTAAATTATATTGTTTTTATAGTTTTCCTTGTGTAACATACACCAAAGCTTCTTTCAGAGAGAAGTCTTCATATCTTTAAATCAAATGTTTGAAACTTGGATTAATCACATTACAAAACCATAGAACCAGTTACTTTACACAGAGTGGTTACTTTTATGCAGACAAACCTTCTCCACACTTTGCATTTTAATTGACAAAATAAATGAACCTGCCCACTCTGACTTGACCTACTCTACTATGTCTCCAGTGTTAATTTGCATCACAGGAAGACAGACCGAATTATTTCAGGAACTGACCACTAGGAGTCACTACCATCAGGAGTTGATGTGCCAATCAGCAGTTGTTCATGCAGCCAGACAAACTTTTTCTATCCACTTTAATGTAGGTGAGCCAACTCAGCCACTACTGGCGGTTTTAATTTTTGTTTCATGTATTTAAATTGTTCCACTGAGAGAAAAGCCACTACTTATAGAATTAGAACACTCAAGACAGATGCTGACAGTGCCTGCCACAGCCGCACTTTCCTCCCGTTAACCCATGTCCCCTTGGATTGAGATGGAGTCTACAGCTTCTCCCCTCAGATTAATACTGAGTCCATTGGTTCTCCCCTCAGATTAAGACGGAGCCCATAGCTTCTTTCCTCTGATAAAGACTGAGTCTATAGCTTCTCCCCTCAGATTAAGATGGAGTCCATAGCTTCTTTCCTCAGATTAAAACTGTGGCATTTCAGTGCCAAAAGGAATAACCCAGCAATTAGTAAGAACAGGGCTTCCTTTCATGTCAAGGACTGCATGACAAGGACATGCACAGTTCCAATTAAATCAACCACTTTCACAAGTTCAGATATACAACAAAGTTGCTTTCTCAATCTAATAAGATATTGATTTATCCTTTTGACATATATAATATATATATATATATATATATATACACACATATATATCTACATACATGCATACATACATATATATATATATATATATATATATATATATATATATATATATATATATATATACATATATATACATGTATATATATATATATCCCATTTTTGATAAGTTTCTTGGTTTCAGAGAGGATAAGCTTGGTGTTAAACACTATGTATTTCCCATTATATCCAATATCACATAGGAAACCAGTGGAATACAATGTGAATGATGTAACTGGTTGGGGAATACCATGTGATTCTTGATACATTGCACTATATGAGCGCCCTATATACTCCAACAGAATTTAGTTTTGCATTCATTTTGTACATGGCAAACAGAATGGCAGCAAATAAATTGGAGGAGCCCAGTGCTATATACACTACATGAATTGACTGAGTGATCAAAGATGGGATAAAAACATAATTCACAGTTTCAGCATGGAATACAGGGAATATCTCCCCAAGACAGCTGTCCCCTGTGGGGGACAATACAGCTGTCTGTGAGGAAGATATGTGTATGTATATGTGTGTATGTGTGTATATATATATATATATATATATATATATATATATATATAAGGTAACCCAAAATGCAGCCAAAAAGTGGCCTTATAAGAGGGGTGGCCTCTCTTAAGGGGGAGAATATAATGGAAAAACCTTACTTTCTGCACAAGACTGCTGGCCTTTCAACAGGGGTGGCCTCTGGTGAGAGGGGCCTTATGAGAGGGGGACCACTATATATATATATATATATATATATATATATATATATAATATATATATATATATATATATATATATATATATATATATATATATATATATATAATATATATATATATATATATATATATTATATATATACATACATACATACATACATACATATATATATATATGTATACATATACATATATATATATATATATATATATATATATATATATATATATATAATATATATATATATATATATATATATATATATACATACATACATACATACATACATGCATACATACATATATATATACAGTGATCCCCTCTTATAAGGCCACTCCAAATACATCCAAAAAGTGTCCTTATAAGAGGGGTGGCTTCTGGTAATACGGGCCTTATACCAGGGGGGCCACTGAATATATCACATATAATATAAACTTTATATCTTCTGATATACGGTGATATCTATTCTAAACACTACACTTTTTTAACCACCATTCTTTTAGGACATCAAGGTCCGATATTTCTCTTATAACTTTGTATATATTTTATGACCACTTGCAATATAAGCACAACACACAAGTGTGTCGCTTTTACCTGATTAATGCCTGTACTCAAAGTGGGGCTTCCTCTCTCCAGGTGATTTTTTTCCCTCATCCCTCATTATTTTATTGTCAACATATCTCTGACATCTTGCTGTATACATGTAATTTATGTCTGATTTCCAGCAAATTCGAATGTAATACAACACAACAGATACTTAATGCACCATATTGCATGTTTACCAAATCTTCGCAGAAATTCGACAAAGAACTGGTTGTCTGTGATATGAGCCAGCATAAACAGACAGATCAGCTGATTTTTAACAATGGTCTCTTCAAAAGATATGTAATCTCTTTCATTAACTGTATGAAAGCATATCATTATTTGCCTTTTTTTTTAAATTCATGGAACGAACCACAAACCATGAACCACCACAACTAGTCAACATACAACCCATATTTTGATATCACAGTAAAAAGTATTTCTCTGTGACAGATTTATGTGTCGGGAAATGAACATGTTGGCTGATTACTAGACACCATCTTTGTATGTTTATCATTTTTAAAAGCTGCATATTACTCTAGACACATGAGCTATGCACATTTCATCCGAACTGTTCCCATACAAACTTCAGAGACAGTCACATTTTGTGCTGGATTGTTGATGACCTGAGTGTGAGGTCAGCTGCCGCCATCTTGTCGTGTCTTCAGTACAAGTTCCTCCACTGCCTTGAGGGTTTTGCGGGCGGTATCTTGCAGGGCAAAGGCAAATATGATGGACTTACTCACATTCATTTTTTCAGCCAGACTGCGGGCTAGTACATGTGTTATAGGCTGCAATGGAAAAAACATCAAATAGTAATTGACCATAGTGTAAACAAAAACGGCTGAGAGAACAAAAAAATATAGACACTGATAATGTTTCAATACATGTACACATTACTGCAAATGTGTAAATATGAGGTTGGAATAGAAGTGGCTCCATTGAGTAGCTGTAATCAATAGACTGACTTTCCTTTTTGTCTATCCATGATGCATAGGCACTCATTTAAATCATGTCCTACAACATAATGTATTATTTTTCTTTTTTGTATCTGTTTTCTAAACACCAACACTTATGCTTTTAAACTCCACCAGTGCTTGTTATAATTGAAGTCTCATCTGAAATGCTTGAATGATTAAAGATTCAGAGTTCCTGTAAAATCATTCAAGTTCCACCATTCCTACATTTCCAGATAAAACAAAAAGCGTCTGAGTCAACAGCTTTCCTGAATGAACTGTTGTTTCCATAGCATGACAAGGAGCTGTTGACTCACTATCAAACTTAGTACTAAAAAAGTTAATCTATAATCACATAAATATATACTTGAATGGACAGATTATAGAATTATAAACAAGGATGTAAAAGTAGAAAATAAAAATGACACACTATTACCTATCCTACTGCACTGCCGAAGTAGAGGAATTCTCAAAATAACAGCTTTATCAATTTTACCAGAAACTTATCAATGTCAAATTTCTTTCATAACACTGGCACATAAAATAAGTTTCTATTTCATTACTTCATAACAGTCCAGCATAGTTTTACTGTAAAAATTAGGGGAAAAAATTCTGATATGAAACAATACTCAGTATATTATGTTTATCTGCATGACACAAGCCACTGAACCACCCATCATTTTGTATGTAACTACTGTTGGACCATCACAGCAGCCCCTCATTGTCAAGGTTGCAGGTTCGAGTCCTGCTCATTCCGAACATAAAATATACTTTCCTGGAAGACTCATCCTTTCAACCTTCCTAAGATGGAATGTTATCAATGTATTAATGAATTACTATAAATAATATTTTATTCCCTTTTTTCTTGGAAGGGGAACAGAGGATGATAAACCTTCCAATCTGTTTTAATATCATTACATCACATTTCAAACCAGTTTTTGCTGAGAGGGTTCAGCCAGCACTGTCTCCTGTATGTGGTACTTCAGTTTTACCACTGACATGTGACAGTCCATTAGACTTTTGTCGTATTTTGGTCTTACATACAGAAAGTCATATAGAGTAACATGAATACCAGTATGCATGATTTTCTCTTTACTCATAATCTGTACAATGTGTTTGTCATCCTTTCCATTATATGGAACATGATGGTGGTACTTTTGTCAATCATGATATAAGTTGCAAATTATCCGGGTGTATTTAGATGTACATGTATTTTGTTGACCATATTTTGGTTGAATTACCTTGTCATCTAATGATAAATTCATAAACCAAACAATCTGTAGAATGTAACTGATATTGAATGTACATTACAACAAATACACTTTTGCCTAACATCTACTTTGTCTAAGTTTTTTCAGACCTTCAGGTTGTAAGCTATCCCTATCAGAAACTTGATACAGGATCTCTCATCATCCCAGGGAATTATGCATTTGAGTCTTGCTCTACATGAAAATCCTCTTGTATTTATTGCCAAAATGAAAGAACAGAAACAAAGCAAAGTAACTAAAAGGGATGGAGTGGGAAAAATAAGTTATGGTTTTCGATAGCTTGAAAGTGAAAGCATATTACATGAGACAATGATCAGTCAGAGTGGTGTTAGCCCTATAGAATGTAAGACACTGTCAGGCTGAGTGTGTGACAGAGGAACTAGTAGTCTGCTGAATACGCTCTATGCATAAGTTCAGCAAACGGGGAAACCCCGTCAGTTGTCCCATTACGAAAAAGCGAGGCATGCAGGCTGATTTTTTGCAACCAGATGGCACGCTGTGCACCTTCACAAAAGTGGTCACGATAATGCATGATGGTGGACACTAATCTTGTTCGTGTCAACATGAACAGAAAAGCAGGAAATGGACCAAATACAGGAGGTGTATAGAAGTTTACCATTGTAGATCGTTGGCGGAGGGAGTACGGAAAGCATTTATAGTTAGAACTTTGAGTGACAAGGTGAATTATCATGGTAAAACACCACTGACTGTTGTCTAGTGGGCTGTAATGTTGATACCAGGAAAGAACGTGAAACCAGGGACATGCTATTCTAAATAGCACTTCCCTGGTCAAACTGACAAATATCAAAAATAAAAGTGCCGCTTTATCCCTTCGATCAATTGATATTACTTTGTTTTTCAAATTCTTTTTCAGCCACCCAGATTATGTTTTTTGAAGAAATCATGGTCTGTGTTTCACTCTTCGTTACTTGCTGTATTCAGTAGCGCTGTAGCCTGTGCGGTGTGCGGAAAGACTGAGTGGCCCGCAAATTACACAGAAACCTGTGCATGCCTGGCTCTGACATCGGAATCTCCACTGGGATTTCCTTATGCATAGAGCATATTGGCAGTCATGCAATAATTATTACTGTATTCCACTTAGTGGCTCAAGTTATATTCACTCTGAGATATTGATAAGGGTCTCCTTGGCCAACATAGAATTATATTTAAAATTAGCATTTTTTAACTGTTACATGTACTTATTTCAGCAACTGAGAATGCTAGGCAACTGAAGCAGACAACAAACCTTTAACCACAAAAATATGTTTTGGAATACAATGTATGCACAGTTCAGCCATCGAATGTTAAATCCAACTGACCTCATCTTTTCCCAGCAGTACTCTGGTTGTGTATGTGAGGTTACTGCCCTCTTCCAGGGCTACATCCTTGGTCACATGTACCTTAAACAATGTGGAATAATTGTCTTAAAGGTCAAATACACATGAATGGCAGGTTTGTTCACAGTTTTCATCAGTATCTGAATTTTCTTACTGGGCACCACTATATGTACACTGGCTAGCACTTGATATATGTGACTTACATCCCAGTTTTATTGATGATAAATGATTTTGTCCACTACTGCTTATTTTACACCAACATGCGGAAAGATCAATGGCCAAAGAGATTGCTTATGCATTTATTTTACATATTCCATCACACATAATCATTAAATGAATGTATCTCCACAATACCTAAAAAAAAAAATAAATAAATAAACAAGAGGACTGTGACAGTCATGTGCTCAGCTGACATGTACATACACCCTTGCGATTTTTTATGATTTGCTTAAAAAAAAAAAGAACAAGGAAATTCATAGAAAATCCCAAAATCAATGGAGTGTGTCCATTTGAACAAATCTGCTAAAAAACCCCACCCAAATGTATATTGCAACCAAGTTTACACTCAATCTGACTGATGGTTTTGGAGAAGGCAAAACTGTCAATTAGCATCAGAATGCCCATTGACTTACATAGTAATCAATAGGAAAGGTGCCTTTACTGGTAAGTACCAGCACTGAAAAAATTGTGACAAATCAGAAATCTGCAGCTTTGCCACCTAGTGAACCCTTTTGTTTAATCCTTCCACAAAGAACATATTCACCAAGTTGGTTTACACATATTTTACTTACGAAAGTTACAGAAATTATATCAATACAATACACATAGGCAATTGGGAAAGAGGGCAAAGCCCTATATAAATCCCTCTTGCAGTTTTCACCAAGTTTTAGCTTAATCTGAGTGAAAGTTCTAAGGAAGAAGTTGAAAACAGCAATAACACACAAAAAATTAGAAAAAAAATCGCAGCCCCACCTGGTGAACAAATCAGAACAACTAGTCCCTGGGAGTGTTCCTGTGTGATATCAAAGCAATTGGGTGAGCGGTTCCAGAGAAGAAGATTTTCAAAAATTTGCTCCAAAAAAGACCAAAATTATCATAAAAAATCCACAACTCACTGGAGCATTACCAATTGAACAAATTTGGTAGAGACCCGCCCAAGGTACATTGCCACCAAGTTTGAAGTGAATCTGGCTGATGGTTTTGGAGAAGTCAAAATGTGAATTGTGGACGAACAACAGATGATGGATGACCTACCCTCCTAAAAGCTCGGCTGACTTATCAGCTAAGCTATAAAATAGGTACAGTGTACAATTCATCTTTATACATATCAAATTTGTAACAAAATAAGATTTCTTACAGCCAAAACAAGCTCTTACATAGCACACTTTTCATATAATAATAAACCTCAAACCCGGAATTGAAAGTAAGTGATATGGCATGTTACCAATGTAGAAGAATGATAAAAATTATTTTAAATACAACCCTACATACACACCCTGCAAAACAACCAAATGATAAATCAGAATATTGAAGTATTCATTTTTTTTCAGTTTTGGGTTTCGTGGCAACCAAAAGACATTCTTACCTCTAGAGTCAGAATTTCTCTTTTTCTTTTTAAATTTGATTCTACTTTCTAGCTCCATGAATTAAGACATATATGACAGTTCTGTGATGCTATTTAAATATACCAGAGCCTTCACTCAGCTCTCTTCTGCATATAGGTTAATTTTATGGCATATTAGCCACTGATCTTTAATACACTTACAATAAAGGTTTATGTAGGTGCAAACCCTGTTCCCTTATCGCTTAATAAAACATGTTTAAAGCAAATGTATTTGATGAGTGCACGTATACCGGTACCTGTAAATCCATGAATCAGTTTACTCACCAGTGTCCCTATCTTCTGATACTGTGTGACCACAATGAACAAGCGGTCTTCAAAGTCACTACAGACAACATCTGTATGGATTCCATCAATAACTGCAGCTCCCTGTAATGAATTTTTATAAACATATCACACTTAGGCCTATATGCAAATACTATTTATTTTGTGACCCCTCAACCACTGGACCTCAAACCACCAACCCTTTAGCACCAACCACCTACTACTGACATGGGAAATGTACTGTGGTACCTCTCTTGAGAGACCCCTCTAATGAGAGGCTCAATATCTTTTTAAGACCGCACTCTCAGAACACTGTGCTACCTTTTCCATGTTGTACCTCTAATGACAGACCACCTGTTTTAAGAGACCGCATTTTGACAAGCTGTAGGGGCAGTCTCTCAAAAGAGGTACCACTGTATATCCACTGAACCAAATGTCCATTTCTAAAAAGAATGATTCAATGCAAGCAGGTATGCACGAATGCCACAATTGACAAGGCCTAATACAAGGCATGCATATTAATTTCCCACCACGACTGCATACCTCATGGTCTTAGTAACCATAGCATAGTCTGATGAGATAATGGGCCACTGCCTGTGTGGGCAAGTGGTATATTACTTCTTTTTTGCAAGCAAAGAATACTTAGTTCAGGCACTGCTGCAGATAGAAATCTGTTTTTGTAACCGATTTAGGAAGCACTAAATGAATATGACTTTGGTATTTGTAAACTTAAATGTCTCTGCTCAGCCATAGGATGTTGACATTTACATTGCCTGTATACATTACTGTAAATTAGACAAATACAACAAGCGAACTTTGACAGTTAGTGCTCATCTGACCTTGGATGCACAGACTGAAGTAGTCCTATGACCTTCAGAATAATATCAAGGTCACCTTTCTTTAAGCCCATCATCACTGTTTGCAATATCAGTCTTCCCTCACACACTTCTGGAAACACCATTTTTTCAATGAAAAGTGACAGGGTCCATTATTGCAAAGATATAAGCAGATATATATCAGTTTGACCTTCCAAGGTCACTCAAGGACAAAATACCTGAAGAAACAAAATCAGGTACTTTCCTATAAGTGTTTTATAGTATCAGGGCTTCCTCTGGAAATTTTTAATTTTGTTGCCAAATTTATGTACAGAAAACAATTTTTGGTACACTCCTGCTTCTTACCCATTAGCCAATCATAAAAAAATTATAGCCAAAGTTATATTATTACAGCATTTGGCTACATTGGCAACTGACAGAGGAAACCCTGAGTCAACAGGGGCCCAAGAATCACCATAACCCAGATTTAAGCCAATATATCAGATGTTAGAATGGCTTCTAAATCAGTTAAATCTGTAAAATCCAGGCTTTGATCTATAAGAGAAAGAAAGAAAACAAGAACCATGCAGGGGTTCCCTTGATTTGCATCAACTTTTTTGTTTTCAGTAGCCAAAGTGTCTAGTGAACCAAAGAATTTAATCACTGTGTAGATTATTGCTTTCATGACAATGAAATAAAGGCAAAGTGGCAGCTCAAAAACAGGGGGGGAAAAAACAAAAACAAAAACAACAACACCCACCTACCCTTTCAAAAAAAAAAAAAAAAAAAAGAAAAAAAATGGCCAAGCACAATTTATACTTAATACTATGATAGGCTATTAGCATTTGGCTAGTGGATGGCGGGAATTCAAAGCCCTGCATATAACAGTAGGACCATAACTGCATGATTAACCTACCTAACCTGAGACTATACATGTATGATAAATTAGTTCCTAGGGGTCTAGCACTTTTGTTCTATGATAATGGTGATAGAGATTCAGCCCTTTCAATACAAAGTGTGACTAAAGTTACACTGTTTGGAACCACAATTTTGATTCAAGATTCTCATTGCAAAGACCTTTCTTTCAATTAAAAAAGTATCTAGTTTAAAATGTTATTCACTGTGTTTCGCAAATGAAGGTATAATGCACAGACACCAAACTTGAAATTAGTCCCAAGATATTCATTGAGCGACTGTGACCCTCCCTAGTGGAGAGAAACCTTACATAGAACAATCATATGATATGAAATTGGTATAATCCCTCTATTTGTAAAAGTTTTAAGCTATAATCGTCCAATTTAAATTTTTGTCAGTTGTCCCTGATTAACATAAGTTTGAATAATCTAACTTAACTTTGTACAAGGACACTTTTTGAAAGGCGAGTGTCCAAAGCCTTGCCAGTGTGTTTATGTGTGTATGGACGTATGTCTGTCACACACCCAACTCGAGAAGTTTTTCAGCCGGTACTTTCAAATTGTACGCTTACAGAACTACTAGTATATGAACATGATTATGGTGCTTTTGAGGCCATTTTATAAATGAGTGATCTTGACCTGTTTATCAGTCATGGAGCAATTTTGGGGAAAAAAATGGAGTGAAGAGTATAATTTGACAACAATTACAACTGCATCTCATATTCCACAGGCTAACAGTCTTCTACAGGACCTAGATAATGCATTCATTAGATTCATTTACAAACATGTACATGCAATTTCAAGTTTTTTGTCGATTATAGCTTTGAGGATATTTGAATTTTTAATTGCCTCCAATTTGTATAATTCTAGAAATAACATTTCAAACAAGGTGGATAATTGTACTATTAGTGCTATTAGCATGCCGAATTTGGGGTTTATAACCTCAGCCATATGCAAGATAAGCTTGTTTAACCTACAATTATCTTAACTCTTTCAGCGCCAATTGTGACTTAAGTTGAATTAATGAAGTTGACATGCCCTAAATTATCATCAGGATGCTAGATTCATATTCCTTGTGAAAAGACCTCCCATTCACGTACCAGCATGTCTGCAGTTAAAGTGAGTACTTATAAAGACTAGCCCAAAATCTGGAGTTTCCTTAGTGCACTTTGAGTGCATCATGCCTGAAAGAGCCCAAGGAAAGCTGTTAACTCAGTCTAAAGCTTGGCACTAAAGGACTCTATTTAAATTGCAACAAATCTGATGGTAAGTCCATCAGATAGCAAACCAACCTGAACATTCTACACATATGTAGGTATTGAAATTTCATTCCTATCGATGGATTTTTGAAGATAACAGAGACTGGAAATTTATATTGACCCTACTGTCACTAATTTTGAACATCTGCTCTTGTATATACAGTGCTACCTGCTGTATGTAGCCAATGCCGTGACACACCGTCTGTGTTTTTTGTTTTTTTGTTTAATATTTCATGCACCCAGTTTGTGGTTGGTGATAGGTGCTGCATTATTACAATTATGAACAAGAGTTCTTCCTCACTATCCATCTTAGAGTGTAAAGATACTATTGGGGGGGGGGGGGGGGGTAAGGGGGCCCCATGTACACTAGTACAAGCATAATTTTGCCATAGTACAAGGTGCAGAAAATAAGAAAATGTCCAAATATTGGTTGGTATGAAGTACGGAAATTAAAAAAGGCTTCCAGTGCATAAGTACATGAAATATAAATGCCAGTACAGAAACCCCCTTACCCTCCACCTCCCCGCCCCCATTGATTAAGCCCATATTGGCTTGGCTTCCTTGATGATAATGCTGCTCCCAACCAGTTTGCATGTAGGAAGCACAGAGATACCTTTATACCTATCTCCATGATGTAATTACCTATTTTCATCAAGCTAAGTCACCTATGTACATTTACTGATTAGATGCTGAAAAGTGCTATGATACTATATGGTACCCTGGCCTGCTTTATAAATTTTATGCTCTGCCCATGCCCCATTGGATGTTTTGGATCAAATGGTACTCAAATCTACAGGCTATTGTAAAGGGGCAAGGTCATTATAGTGATGTTTTTCACGTCACAAGGGGCACCAGGCAAGGAAGTATATTGTCCCTGAAGTTATATTTATTAATGATCTGCTTCTTGAGTTACAAGCTGCAGTACATAGGGCTAAGATAGGGTAATGATAAACATAACTTATGTTCATATACAGATAATATTACTGTCTTTGCTTCTAGCATAAGTGGGTTACAAGCGTTAAATGTCACAACTTTGCCAAGAGATTGTCCTTTAACTAG
Organism: Hermodice carunculata; assembly: GCA_964020975.1. Classification (NCBI taxonomy): domain Eukaryota; kingdom Metazoa; phylum Annelida; class Polychaeta; order Eunicida; family Amphinomidae; genus Hermodice; species Hermodice carunculata. The sequence continues at coordinate 29,772,438 of OZ026630.1, forward strand.
AGCACCAAGAAAACTAAGTGACATGTCTATTGGTAACTTTATCTATTTTTCTTAATGATCCTGTCCGGAATCTTGATGCTAATAATATCATGGTTGAGAGTCATTTAGATATACATGTACTAGGTATCACCTTTACTGGTGACAAATCATATGAAAAACATGTTTCCAACTGTATTTGTTTGGCTCAGCATGCTATGTTTGGCATGTCCACCTCAGGGTGTAGCTTGACACTGCTGCAAAAGTTCATTGATGGAATACTCTAGGTCTTTAATGTCTATCTTATGGTATGGACTGTATTGATCTTACAGCAAGACTACTTTCTCGTGTTGACTCTGTGTAGGGATGCTCCATGAAGGCAGTCCTGGACATGAGCTGGAGGTCCTGCCATAGTTGTTTGCTAAAGCTATTTGATATACATCGTGTCTCTGATGGGGTAAAACGGGACAGTGTGTCTTTATTGCAAAGAGTTTTCAAAGTTGACTCCCTGTATGAATGGTTATGTGTACATTTTCTCTCCACTTACATTAGGTGGGGTACAACCAACAGCCATACATTAGTAGGTCATGTTTTATCTCTTGATGCCCCCATCATAAACTCTGTTTACCATAGGGGTCACCACTATGTCCCTAGACATAGCGATGACCCCTCCGGACCAGTTAACTTTCTACGATACCTTGTGCACCATCTGAATTATAATAAATCTGACATTGAGCTCTCACTGACTCCTCACTGGAGCATACTGAAATGTACTGACACACTTTCATTATTTTACATTTATGTACAAGCTGGTCTAAATGTTACTGTTCAGAGAATGTGCTTTTCAGCTGAACCATTATTTCTGTGCTTTTGTTTGTACTGTGACGTCACATTCCCCATTTTGGGGGGTTAATAAAATTATCATTAACATCATCATTAATATTATTAAATGCTTTTAATAGACCTTTACATCCCAGAGGACTTCAAAGTGATCTTATGCCTATTACATTGTGGCGATTCGCTTTTGCGAATTCCATGTGAACAGGAAAATATCGCATTGTTCTTGTTACCCGTTTCTAAAGTTGAGTCGCTCAAATCCAGTGTGAACAGCCCTGAAGGTAGCAGTAAAGAATTAAAACTCTCCACTCAAGTGCCAAACAAAAGTAATAATAGGGCCTGTATTCAATGATTTACTGTGTAGATCATTTCGATGGAAGTCCAACATTGTACACTGTGTTAAGAACCAGAGTGATTTGGCCATCATATGCACAGGTTTGTGGACTGATGCTTGAAGCATGCATTATATATTCATACACAATGCATAATGAGTCCTGGTTGGTGACATCAGTTTACGTTGCTTGTCTGCCATCACACATAATGTTTACAGGGCAGTAAAAAAAAGTTCTGCTGAAAAATTTAAGGACATCCTTCAGAATCTGAGGTGGGTCCTGGGTTGCAAAAGTACAGCATGTGTTATTAGACAGTTTTGCAGAGATACTAGGAACTATCGCAGCTTGCAATATCAGTTGTTAAATGGAGGATGCTGTCAGTGGTGGTAGCACTGCACTTGAAGCCATCACATGACTGCAGCTCTACTGTCTTCTTAATTTACAATGGTAAAAACTTTCATGATCATTAAATTAGTTGTTTGTGATTTCTTTGTCAAAGAAGGCATCAGAACTGAGGGGCGGTAAGGGGTTTCCTGTACTGGTGTACTGGGCCTTTTTATTTACTGTACTGGAAGCCCTCTTGTTTTACGTACTTTGTACAATCAAAAATTTTGAAAGATTTTTATTTTCTGTACTGCATACTCTAGAAAAATAATTACCTGTACCAGCATACTGAACCCCGCTCTTACCCCCCCCCCCTTCATAACTGCATGAATTCCACAGAAACTGTATGAACATTGCTAATTTTCATTAAATATAAAAGACATAATCCACTAAAGAAGATACAGTTACTGACATACACAGATCATGCAAGCATTTTCAGACGTGACAAATACCTTTGATATATACCTATCTATCCTGCATGCATTTGTGTAAGATATGGTGAACCAATTATACTTTCTCACCATACATTCACACACACACACATATATATCTATTGCCTCTGGAAGCACTTTTTTTTTTTTTTTTAAATTTTGAAGAAGCCGTGAAGTCCTGCAAACATTTAAAGTTCTCTTTTATCAGGGAAAAAAATAAGTTTGCTGTTTCGGTTTCTACATTTTAAACTTTTCAATGCAAACACAGCCTTCAATTCATAGCATCAATTGGTTGCTTTTTTTTCCTTTTGTTTTTAATGAGCATAAAAGTGCATGTAATATTAGATTTCTTTTTTGGTTCCCCTTTGTTCACTATAATATTTAAATATTCTGATTATTTTGAGAAAAAACTTTGTTGTCCTCAAGTGAGGAGGGTTGAATATTTCCCACACCATTATCACCTCATATCAAAGCTAAAGCAGGATACATAGCCTGTTCATACCTAATTTTCAAAATATCTAAGGCAACTTCATTGGCCCCATGGATCCTCAAAATACAAACTATCTTTTGGTATCTTTTAAAATATGACAATGAGTACTGCCCTGTGACCCTGCTGGATTGTAAGAATCTTAAGTAAAATTTATTTTGCTTTCTGCAGGATGAGGTACCATTTTCACCCCAGACCATCAGACGCTACACAAAAAGATCAGAAAAATGGCAAAAAGCCCACTTTTCCATTGACCATTGAAAGTACTATAAAAGTGTAAATCCTTGCTTTAAACATAGAGACAAGAATAGACAAAAGAAGAATGTAACCAGCCTCTTTCACTGTTGATAGTTCTCCCTGTTACAGGTCACAGAGGTTCCCTGAACAAGCATGAAGGTATGTGGATCATTTCTCCTATAACAGTAAGTTCCTGAACAAATAATGACACCTTATTAATCCCTAAGAGACCGTAATGGAAGGCACCACTGAGCCATAGGTCTATGATCTAGAGGTATCAGCCATGTGCATCAGGGGGTGACCAATTAAGATAAGCTAGTTACTGTGCTGAATACACAACTGGAGCTTGTCTTAAGGTTACTATACATGGTGAATGCATTCTCAAGTTTATTGCTTATCAACGATACCATTATTGACAATGCTTATTCAATATACACTGGAACTTAATGTAAGCCCATAATATGACTGAAAAACAGACACAGCTATAGAAAAGGTTTTGGTCCCGCATGCTTCCTGGGATGATCCAGTAGAACCTCTGCTGATGGTCTCTGTAAAATAAGAAAAGGGGGTGTGGGGAACCCCCCACCAAAGAAAAGTGCTGTTTTTGGAGGAAAAGGGAAAAGTAAAATCTGCCCCGGATTCTGAAGGAGCTCCAAATTAATTGTATATGAATGAAAAAAAAAATTCTTCAAGCCCGTATTTTATAAAACAATACATGTGTGCTACACAGACAGTGAAATATGCCAGAAAATTTATAATTACCCCCTGAATGGCGGTAGGTTAACAAAGAAATGTACAGGATTTTTGTACCCTAAAACCTCATGCCAATGTCCTACCATGGAGGAATAAGAAAGTCAGTATATAACATGTTTTATCTTCATACTCTTTGTACAGAGTTTACATAAAAACATTACTGTCTTAAAGGTAAAGCAGATCACCAAAAATAGATTGATAAAAGTGGACCACTTTTCAAGAAAGGGGTGTAACAGCATCATTCTTAAAGCCTGTGACATCACTCCTAAAAGCTTGTGATGTTATGGCCATATCCTGTCAATCAATTGCTAAGTCAGTGAGCCCCTTTGAAGTCCTTTCTTTTGCCTTTGGTGTTTGTGTTGTTGATTTACACTTATCACAATTAGGCCAAAGAAACTAAAAAGTGTGTTTGAGGTTACATGCCAAAAATAAATAGGGTAGGTAGGTAGGCTTTTTTTTTGTTTTTAATTTTTGCTCTGAAAACAGAAGAATAGTGACTTAAAATGAATAAATTGTGTATTTCATGAAGAAAATCTGCCTAGATGTTTTTTTTTTTTTTCAAAATCAATAAAAAGTTTTAGGGTAGGGGGGTTTGGGCAAGGGTCGGTAGGGAAACCCCAAACACAGACTTTTATTTTTTGGCCTTATCAGATTCAGACTTTATTAAACCAGTTATGCACTCTGCGGGCCAACAGTTATAGAAAATTTACAAAGCAGGTCAGCATGACCTCTGGTGTCAACTACAAACACTACAAAGAAGTACTAGGCAAACTGCAAAACACTATTATAAATAAAAATACATATGTATGAATTCAAAACCTGGTGAATACTCACTGAATGATGGATTATATAGGGTAGTCAGTGTTTCCCTTAACTCCCTAATTGGGGTACATTACCCTTTCAAACCCTGAAATACCCTCTGAGAAAATTCTAAAGGGTACACAAGTCTTGTTTATTTACATTTTATGTATTCTGTTTGGCATCATACAAGTTTTTATTCTAGTTCTATTCATTTTCATTATTTGTGATGTATGTACTCATTTTACTTGTAAATTAGATCATTTTGAGTTACAGTATCTGAGATGTATGAACTTAATCTTAATTTATCCAGTATTTTTCCTTTTTGTTTGGACCCCATTGGAAATAAATCTCCAGACTTTGTGGGTAAATTCCCAACACCAATCCCAATGCAAATATTTATCAGAGAGATACATTTTGAGAGTTTATGTTTATAGAGAATGTGATATTTACATGTATATTATCTCTGTATATTGATTATTGCTATGGTGCTGAATAAACAATCAATCAATCATGTAAAATTCGTGAAAATGCGGTCTTTTCCCCTGACTTTCCCTTCTTCTTGTGGCCCCCTGAAAAAAAATCCTAACGCAAACACTGGTCGTCGGTAGAATATATATCCTCAGAGCTAATATTCATTTTTGTACTGGATAACAGACTTCAAACAGGGAGGTGTATACACTTACTTGAACTTGGTAGTTGGAATTTACATATACATCCTCTTTTTTAAACTTTTGTTTAAAACAGGGACGTGCTATTTAGGTAGAACGTCCCTGTTTAAAGTGTCTTTTTTTTTTTACTTTCAGTTTAAAATGTGGAGAGTTATAAGTTTTGAGTAGTTTAGTTTATTCCCCCATGGTCCCACTGATTATGACTACAAATATATATCGTATATATTTTATTATCGCCCAATAAGTGACACGTATTCTTACTAAATTGCATCACAAAAAAGGCAGAAACTACTACAGATATGTTGATTAGAACACAACTTCTGTGTTAATCTCAAGTTTTTGAAGAAAAATATTTTAAAATGAAGGACAAATAGACGACTTTTACCTGCACGTTGACAGGCCCGCTTTTCTCGTTGGGCGCTGCCATGTTGAATTGAAAACGAGACTGGTGTATGTTTTTCCTGGGATAAAGTTGGGAAACTGGCTTGTGTGGTTCAACTTTTGATCTCTTGTTATGGTAAGATACAAAATATTATGAAGTGGGTTCCATAACCATCAGACAGATGTTGTAAACAAAAAAATGTGAATAACATAGAAGTGATCTGAAGGCTGAAAGTTCCACAAACATTGTGATACCCGTGAAGCCAAGTCCAGCCCAGCCCAGTTTCCAATCCAACCAGGTCAAGACGAGTCAGGTAAAACTGCCAAAATGTCATTGAATATGTGAAACTTGTGTGTACAACAGAGACCTGTTCAAAAACCACGGGGGCAACCAGCAGAAGGTAGTCCTCACATTCTGGCATATACGAACTCATGAACACTGACCACCAAAAATGCAAAGACACTACATGTCTGCCGATCAGGGTAGGCCAGGGACGCTTGTCCCAACTCCCGGCCTGGGTAAACAGTGTATTTGGGGTGGGTGGGTGGGTGAGGGGGAGGGGTCCCCAGGTACACTGGTACAAGTGATGATTTTGTCCTAGTGCAAAGTACGGAAAATAAGAAAATGTACAAATAATATTATTGTGTAATGGCGCGAAGTACAGAAATTAAAAGGCATTCCAGTATGCAAGTACAGCAAATGAAAATGCCCAGTACACTAGAACAGAAAACCCCTACCCCGCCCCCGTTTTGACGGTAAATTGATGTGTATGGGTTCACATCTACCAGAATATGAGGACAACCATTCTGCTGGTTGTCCCTGCATGAAAAACGAATGTTTAGAGGAGCTTCTTCAGAATCTGCACTTGATTTAGCTTTTAAATATATTAAGGGCAGTACTGGTAAGTTATCATATACAATGATTAACAATGAAACCACCACACAAGTAACTTAGTATAATTAACTGATAAGTAACTGTCATGTCTGCTTGTGGTTCTCATCAAAGGGAGAGGAAGCCTTCTTTGGCTTATATACTATATTATAGTGTCCCACTCTTCTCTTTAATAATTATAACAGGGATCTAAGAGCTGTACTTTTAAAATTGTTCACAGAGTTGGCATTTACAATATTTACAGATAAATTGTTTCACTCATCTATAATTATTTGTGAAAAGAAAAAAGTCTTATTTCCAATCTAGCCTTTTGTTTGAAAAAAATGAAATTCATGTCCTCTGGTCATGAGATTTAGATCCATTCTTATGAAAAGGCTCTCTTTTTGCAGACCTTCCAATCTGCTCATTATCTTACAAACCCCTGTCAAGTCTGCCTGCAATATCCTCAGTTCTAATGTCATTAAGTTTGTTTGTTTTAAATAATCTTTGTTCATATTCAAAATGACTCTTTGAAATCCATTCATCATTTTGGTGGCCCTCCACTGCTCTTTTTCGATTTTGTCCTTTTGGAATTATGGTCTCCATGTTCATATGCAGTACTCTAAACCAATGACTGGTGAGAGCTGCACAATATTCTATTTTGATTTATCATCATATGTCCTTCGTATTATGCCCAGTGCTTGGTTTGCTTTCTTCACAAATTTCCATGATGGGTGCTTGATTGCAATGATTGATGGTTAAGCAAACACTTACACTTATCAATACTGAATAATATATGCTATTCTCTGGACCACAAACATAAATTGTTTAAATCCTCTAGAAGAATAGTGGCAGCTTCCACTGTATCTATGAATGCATGTGCATGTAGTTCGGTATCATTGGTGATATAGATGATGAACAAGGTTGGTCTCAATACAGAATCTATGGGAAGTCCACTGGATACCTTTGTCCACTCTGAAGCCCGACCATTTATGTGTATCAACACTCTTTGCTCTCTGTCATCGAGCCACTTCTCAATCCATGCATGCATACTTCCCCCAATGCCATGTGCTTTGACTTTAGTGAGTAACCACTTCTGTTTCACTTTGTCAAAAGCTTGAAATCATAAAGTCCAGGTAAACTACATCCACTGGTTTCCCTTCCTCTACATTTTTTGTCCCATCTTTTAAAAACGTAAGTAAATAGTCAAAGAGGATCTGCCTCTTGTGAATCCATGCTGCAATTCCCTCAAAAGATGACATTCCTTCATATGTATCACTGTCGAGTCCCTTATTATTGATTCCAGTTATTGCACATGTGCGATGTTAGGCTCACTGGTCTGTAGTTAGAGGCCATTAAAATAAATAAACAAAGAAATAAGTAAATGGAGTGATTAAGTGGTACCTTGACTGCAGGATATATTTCTAGAATCACGGTACCATTCAGCCAAGCAGATTAGCGGTCAGGCTTGTGAGGTTCTCTAATTTAGTTTAAATGCAATCACATTTATACTGCAGTTACCAATGAGTAAATACAGTCATAGCATTAAAATTAAATCACTACCATGTTCCTAGATACCTAAAATGAACCGTCATTACTTCACATGAGCCGCTATATTCAAAATGTTGCATTTACTTTGCTTTTTTGGAGGAATTTCACAGCCCAAGAAAATAAAATACTACTGAATGTACCCCATGATAAATTCACATATCACAAAAGAAAATTGAATCAACCAACTGGAACCTGAAACTCCATGGCATTGTAGGATTATAGTTGTTGAGGATTTTCAAGTTTGCCATTAACTTGTTTGAAACCATACTTTACTGTAATAACCATCCAACAAGAAATAATGTTGGAATATTGCACCAAGATAAGATTGGTATCCATGTTAATTTAGTGGCTTGGGCCTTTGCTGTTTGAGCAGTTGAGACTCCCAACAGCAGGGGGCCAGGTTACATGTTATGTGACTGGGAAGCAGAAAGTCTAGGAAATGTAGGGTAACAATGCGTTTTTCAATAAGAGTTGTTTCATATTGTCTTATTGAGCACAATCAAGACAGAAACATTCTATGTAGGGTCTCTAGTATGATGATCTACAACAATGGTACTATGATGCTGAACTTCAGAAAACTGATGTGGTACTGTGATTTAAGAACATCCTGCTGTTGTCATGGTACTGTGACAACAGCAACTGTCACAAATGATGTTTCTTTAAGTCTGGTTGTCCAACAAAATTCAGCGCAGGGCTGTCACATGAAGCAGTGTCTTGGGATGGGGAAAAAAGATGAAAGATACAAATGTAAACTAGTGTGGAAAATGACCAGATCATGAGATGGAGGGTGTTCAAAACAAAGTGTCAATGACTGTGTATCAAAAACTATATCACCAAATACAAAGTACAACCTTGTCAAACACAAAACAAGTCACTTTATGCGGCATGAAACTTACCCAGAAATAATATTTTGTTGAATAACAATTTTGTCAAATAATATATTTGGTTGAGAATAGTCATATAATGTTTGGGCTGCAAACTTGGCAGGTAGTATTAACAAATCATACAAATAGTAAGAGAATGTTAAGAAAAATAAAATAAAAATAAACTGAAATGAAATGGAAGGGAATAATAAAAAAGTCATAATTTCTGATGATATTTACATTTTGCAATTTAGATGTTTTCATTCTTGGTTGCTTGGTTGGTGCCCATGCAATACACCTCCTTCAACAGTGATCAAACTTCATTTTTGACTGTTGTAAAACCATAAACCATAACTACTTGCTTTTCAGATAATGTTGTTGTGGACTCACTGTGTCCTTCTTTATCAAGAGCATTTTCTTAAACCTTAATTAACCCTTTGCCCCGTAAACCCAACAAGACTAGTTGGAGGTAAACTGTGATATGTTTCAATTCTATTTCATTTTTAGCTCTGCTGACATAAGGTCGCAGAGCTTATAGCATCACTCATGTCCATCCATCTGTATTTGAACTTTGCACTTGATTACATAATACATAAAACTCTACTTGGCTACCTACTTTTTGGGTCAATGTGACCCAGTAATTATGGAGTTTGGCACTTGTCCAAGTTTATTGTTTTTCTTCAATAACTCGAAAAGTTATTACCCAATTTGAACAAACAGACTATGTATAGAAAGCTGGATGTGGGGCGCATATTTTGAATACAGCAATTTTTTAATCTGAGTTAAAACATCAAGGTCAAATGGCCAGCTTGAATATAGGGTTCATCTCGTGAATGCGGCATAATTTTTGAGTTAGGACCATATAAGTTTTAAGAGTTATAAAGTGTATAAAAATCTTAGTCTACATCAATGTTGGTGGTGCCACCTATAGTATTGTGTAATATACTGGTCAAAATGGGAAAATCTTGTGACTGCAATACCGTCCACAGTTTTCAAGTTAGCCCAATATAACTTTCAGGACTTACAGGGTGTATGAAAATCTAGGTTCTTTTTTATATTGGTGGTAAATTGTGCTCTAAGATATCAAATTCCATATCTTGAAAAGTAATTAGATTAGACTTGCCAAATTTATAGGACATAATAGACATGCCAAAGCTAGGATTTGATGTAATATCAGACATAAAGTTAAGGACTCACTCATTGTTGACTTGGCACATGCAACAATATCCATCACAGGAATTGCACAAATAAGCCATGATTACATGTGGAGCAAAGTGCCATCTGGTGGACCTTTTATACACTAAATGTACAGAAGCTTTATGTTCAGAAGCCTCTTGAGAACTTGCAAGTTTGAAATGAACAGGTGCAATATAGCCACAGTGGCAGCAGAGCATTAGGCCCATGGGCCTCTTTTTAATTTAGTTGTGTTTAGTTCTGAACAAAAATTTGGAAAAAATGTTTAGACCCAGCCCTATCAAAATAGCATATCTAAGGTCAACAACTTTCCAGGGTTGTTTGGACACAACTCGCCCCTTGGAAACCCGTTGATGCAGCCTGAAATGAAGGGAACAAGGGCTGAAATGATGAACATGTGTTGATGTGTCAGCTCACTTGCATATTTTGACATTCTGTTGGACTGGTGTCCCAGATGATGGGCCTCAAACAGCTTTGTGGAACATAAGAGTCAGGCCTTTGATGTGTTTGCTGTAGGTTGGGCCGCATCATATGGCCATCTTTCCTGCCATAAAAAAGGCAGCTACATATAGCTGGAGACTGTCACCCCAGGTATTAAAATTAACCAACAAAATGACTCTCCTGAGTAGAAAAGTGTGACCACAATGAGCAAATGCCCTGTCACAAAATTCAGTTAGTTGTGCTTGGTGTTACTGTGATAATATGGGCTAATCAGGACATGTTGTTGCATAGCATAATTCATACATACTGACAGCTTTGTTGTTTGCCAAAACATCAGTTATGCACACAAACATTTATGTTAGGGTGCCTTGACCTTGGGAGTTTTGAATGTTAGGGTCCCGTGTCCATTATTTGTGCAAATCACTGCACCAGTACAGAGGGTTGTGCAGGTTTGAACTTGTACAGAATAATGTTAACAGTAGAGTGAGTAAAGTACAAGGCACACAAGATGTCTATTTATTGAGCTGTAGAGCTATGTGGCAGTAGCACACAGACTCAGGTACAAGTGAATCTGTTGCATGCAGTGGAAAAAAGCTCCGATCCATCACCAGACATGGAAACATCTTCAAGGAAAATACAAGTCTTCAAAATCGGGTATTAAACATCACTCTGACAGAGCACCACATACATGGGTACCACTGGTTTCTGGAGAAAAAACACCCAATGCAGATGAAAGTCATTTACAAACCTGGTCTTGAATTGCTTGTCAAAACATGCCATGGACATCAAAGGAAAGTTTGTCAATCATTAACTTTTATCAGATGTGGCATGGCATATCACCAGGTTTACTAGAAACCAAGGCATGCTTACAGTGTGGTCATACAGTAAGACCTGTTTTAAAAAGGTAGCTTTCTGAAATATCAAACGTATCAAATTTCATGTTTCACCCTTTTCCTTTTAATTAAGACTGAGCCAACAACTTTCCCTGCCATGGGATGGGCATCCAAACCATGCCAGCGAAAACTGTTGACCTGGGGTATGTTACCAAGGTCTCATCTAGAGTTCTTACGCAAATTGCTTTTCATTATTGGTGACATTTGTGAAAAAAAGGAGCAGATGGCATTTGACCACCAGCCAGTTTAGGCTGGTTTGAGGGAGGACGGGTAACCAGTACAAAAGTATGTTCATGCACAACATAAAACTACAGAGGAACATGAGGAAAGCATCATGTTTGTCTCTCAAGACAGGAACTACAAAGTAAAATCTTCCAACAATCTGTGTCAGTGACCATGCTGTAAACCAGTAGGGCTTAAATTAATGTACACACAGCTAATCGACACACCATAAGTCTGTATTAGTGGCCATGCTATAAGTCAGTAGGTCATGACATACACTTCATGTACATACCACAAGTGTGAATCAGTGGCCATACTGAAAGTCAGTAGGCAATGACATATATTTGTACACAAAGCTAGTGCACTCGCCACAAGTTTTGGGACAGATATAGTGGGAAGATTTGCATTCATTATCAAAGTAAAACAGATTATCACAGTCAAGGTGTTGAGAGTCAAGGACTACAGGTCTGTACATGTAATCCCCCCCACACACTATGCTGACATTTTCTTGTACATAATTTAGAAGGTTTACATGTTCGTTATTGTTGCTTTTCTTTCTGTCAAAGCTGTCATGAGTTGGAATCATACAAAAAGTCATCCAGATACTTGCTCTTATTGGGAAATTACCAACAGCATGTCTTCTACCTGAACACATACACTTGCACATAATTGAAATATATGCAAATGAAATGTTTCTCATGTTAATCTTGACTGTCTTGTTTGAGACACTAACTCTATTTGTAACAACCTACTTTTTTGGGTCTTCACAGTTTTACATAATACAGGTAGTCATACACATACATACATACATACATACATACATACATACATACATGAAAGCTTTATTGACTTGCAAATCAGGCTAAGCTATTAGGATGGCCAGTCGTCTGTTATTCATCCACAATTCATACATACATACATACATACATGCATGCACGCACGCACACACACACACACATACATACATACAGGAAAGCTTTATTGACTTGCTATTGGGATGGCCAGTCATCTGTCATTCATCCACAATTCATACATACATACATACATACATACATACATACATACATACATACATACAGGAAAGCTTTATTGACTTGCTAATCAGGCTGAGCTATTAGGATGGCCAGTCGTCCGTTATTCATCCACAATTCACGTTTCCAACTTCTTCTCCCAAACCGTCTGCCGGATAACTTCAAACATGGTGGGGATGTGCCTTTGGTGGGTATTGACCAAGTCAAATGGTCACACTCCAGTGATTTATGATTTTTTTGGTTCTTTTTTGGGACAATTCTACAAAAATCTTTTCCAAAACTTCTCACCCAATTGCTTTGAAATCATACAGGGACACTCATTGGGACTCCTAGTTCTTACTTTGTTCACCAGGTGGTGCTGCAATTATATTTTTTTGTGTGTTTTGCTATTTTCGACTTCTTTTCCAAAGCCGTCACTCCAATTAAGCTGAAACTTGGTGGATATGTTCCTTGTGGAAGGGTCATATAAAGTTATTCACTAGGTGACACTGCTGTAAATTCCTGATTGTTAATGATTTTTTTTTTTTTTTTTTTTTTTTTTTTCAGTTTAGGTACCTATCGGTAAAGGCACCTTTCCTATTGATTATTATGCAAGTCAGTGGGCATTCTAATGCTAATTCACATTTTGAACCTCTTCTCTGAAACCATTGGCTAGATTCAATTCAAAGTTGGCCATGTACGTTGGGTGGGTCTTTACCAATTTTGTTCAAATGGTCATGCTCCAGTGATTTTCGCATTTTTTTGTCTCTTTTTTAATGATTTTTTGTATGGTTATTCTATTTTTGACTTTTTCTCCAGAACTGTCACTCTGATTAAGCTGAAACTTGGTAGATCTGTTCCTTGTGGAAGGGTCAAACAAAGTTGTTCACTAGGTGGCACTGTTGTGGATTCATGATTTTTAACCATTTTTTCAATTCGGGTACTTATTGGTAAATACACCTTTTGTATAGATTACTATGTAAGTCTATGGGCATTCTAATGCTAATTGCTTTTTTTTAACTTCTTTGAAACTGCAGCTAGATTCATTTTCAACTTGGTGGCAATGTACCTTGGGTAGGTGTTGACCAAGTTTGTTCAAATGGTCACGCTCCAGTGATTTTTAGATTTTAAAAAATTATTTTGTTCTCTTTTGGACAAATCTTTAAAAATCTTCTCCAAAAGTGCTTACCCTATTGCTTTGATATGGCAGAGGAACACTCTTAGACTCATAGTTCTTAATTTCCTCACCAGGTGGCACTGCATTTTTTTTTTTCCAATTTACAAACAAATTTTTGTGTGTTTTTGCTTTTTTCAACTTCTTCTCCAGAACGGTCACTCACATTAAGCTGAACTTGGTGAATATGTTCCGTATGTGGAAGGGTCAAACAACATTTTGGACTTCTCCAAAACTGTCAGTAAGACTGACTTCAAACTTGATTGCAATATACCTTGAGTGATTCTGTACAAGGTTTGTTCATTTGGTCATGCTTCTGTGATTTTTGGATTTTTTAAGGATTTTTTTTCCTGTTTTGATGGCAAATCTTAAAAACTTCTCACCCAATTGCTTTGATATCACACAGGGACACTTCTACAGACTGCTAGTTTCTCAATTCTTCACCAGGTGGGGCTGCAATTTTATTCTATTTTTGTATGATTTTGTGTGTTTTTGCTGTTTTCGACTTCTTCTCCAGAACCATTGCTCAGATTAAGCTGAAATTTGGTGGATATGTTCCTCATGAAAAGGTCAAACAAAGATTTCACTAGGTGGCACTACTGTGGAAATTTGATTTTTAATGATTTTTTTTTTTTCAATTTGGGTGCTTATCGGTAAATGCAGCTTTCCTATTGATTACTATGCAAGCCAATGGACATTCTAATGCTTATTCACATTTTGGAGTTCTCCCAAAAAACTGTCGGTCAGATTTACTTCAAACATAGTGGCAGTGTACCTTATGTGGGTCCCTACCAACTTTGTTCAAATGGTCATGCTCCATTGATTTATAGATTTTTTACTTTTTTTTTTAAATCTGTCAAAAATTCAATAAGGAAGTTTAACATGGGAATTTGTTGCAATGATTATAACTTCAATAATTTTGGCCAGATTGGTGTCAAAGTTGGTAGGGATGTACATGTACCTTTAATATTAAAGTGTCTATCTATTTTGTCCTTTCGCAAGTTCACAGAACCACAAGTGTGATGAATCTCTGTAGTCATCTTGACATGGGCTGTTCACACAGTCCTCTTGTTTTAATTTATTTGCATTAATATGTCAAAATTTCTTGATAGTTAATCTTTTTCCTGAATGTAACATTGCAAACACTATTGTGGGTAGGTCACATGAAGAATGTTTTAATAGTAAATTTTGCAAAACAGCCTTGTTTGTGATTCTAAGCTGACATTTATTAACTTTTTAGGGGCTGTCGCTTCATATGACACCTGGAAAGAAAAACATCTAGTCTATATACAGATTTACAACGATATACTGTAGATTTGTCAAGAGATGTCATGACAACAATAATTCTGAGAATATCTACTTCTGTTCCACAGAGGGAGGAAGATGACTTTGGAAGACGGGGATCAAGACCAGACCTCCTTCCAGTTGGTGGATTTTGTTCTACCCCAGCAAAGAGAAAAACCCATGATCCACCCAGCAGTAGATCCACCCCTCTGTGAGACCTGCCAGAAACTTGACCTCGCCTTCTTTGACCCAAACTGCCCAGGATGCCAGGAGATCTTGACCCACACATCAACAACCATCCCAGAAATATTTGCTATATTAAGACAGTGGACGCCTCAGACCCAACAGAGCCTCGAGTTACTTATTAGAGAGGTAAGGTCATGTTGATTGATAGTCAGAGCCTCAAGTTACTTATTAGAGAGGTAAGGTCATGTTGATTGATAGTCAGAGCCTCAAGTTACTTATTAGAGAGGTAAGGTCATGTTGATTGATAGTCAGAGCCTTGAGCTTTTTATTAGAAGGTGAGGTCATGTTGATTGATAATCAGGTGGACTCAAAAAAAAGTGAAACCAGTCCAGTATGACAGTGTATTATTCACTCATCAAAGAGGTGCTCATGTAGACCAAGTTAAGTGCCAGGCATTGTTGAGTCAAAAGAGAGTTAAGACCTGACCCATGTGATGTAGCTGTGGAAATGCTTAAAAGAATATTCCCATCATAGGAAACTTGGTGTAAATATATTCCAATGGCCTTACTCTCCCTTTCTCCTTTTCACGTGTGTAATCATCAGTAAAAACTCATTAAGAGCAACTATTGGTGGAAAATGAGGCTGGAATTTCCAGTTAAAAAGCAGCACCGTGTTTCTATATTTAGTGACATCAGTATGGACTGTACGCTTCTCCAAGTGCTGTTGTAAAGCTCTCCTAATGAAAGAGGTAACTCAGACAGGAAGTTGACTTCTTGTTGAGACAATGGAAAACGTGCGTCTTCTGACAAAGAATTTTGTCACAAGGAAGAAGAGTACAGGCTGTAGCACCCCACCAACACTCAAAAAGTAGTACACGTCTGTTTCATTCCCTACCAGGATGTGAATTTGAGTGCAGAGTGTGCTGTTTGGGAGGCAAAATCCAGCAGTTTATTGCAAAATATGATCATGATATTTCATATTAAAGTTTTATTTAGTATCTATTTTAAGAATTGGTTAAGTTTTTCATTCCCACCTAAGTTTTTCATGGTGGGAATGTTCTTTTAACAGGCTAGTGCAAGCTAATTAGCAAAATGACAAACTGTTGTATTGCGTGAAAGAACTTCTATCTTTTTTTCTTTTTTTAGCTCTGCTGACCAAAGGTCAGGGAGCTTATGTGATCACTCATGTTTATCTGTGCTTAAACTTTTTGCTTGTGAGCGCAATACAGTCCACAGTTTGTAAGAAAGCCCCATATAACTTTCAGAGACCAAAGGTCACAGAGCTTATGCGATCACTCATGTCTATCTGTCTGTAAACTTTTTGTTTGTGAGCGCTATACAGTCCACAGTTTTTAAGATAGCCCCATAGAACTTTCAGGACTTATCGAGTGTCTAAAGATAAAGGTTGAGTTTAATATGGGTGGCGCCACCTGCAGTATGATCTATATTGATAGATCTTCATTAAATTTAGTGGGATTGTGGAGGAGGTCAAAGTCTCACTTGCATTTGATACTGAAGGCACCACCTATAATTTGACAAATTATGTACCAAAATGTGTTTAAAGATATAAAATTCCATGTCTTGAAAAGTAATTGGATTATAGACTTGACAAATTTATGGCATATATAGACCATGTCCAATGCTAGCATGTTACATAATATCAGTGATCTATTTTTGTGAGGTCCCCAAGCTTGTAAACTTGAAAGAGGTGATTTTTTAATGGCAGGGTTTAGCTTAGACATCGATGGAAAAGAGAATTGAGCCTCCAAACTAAAATTGCACTTGATTACATTGTGCATAAAACTATACTTGTGACCTACTTTTCTGGTCACTGTGACCCAATGAGTATGGATTTAGGTGTTTGTCCAAGTTTATTGTTTTTCTTTAATATTAAACTTGAAAAGTTATTACCTGATTTGAAAGCAGACCATGGAAACCTGGATGTGGAGCACACATTTTGAACATTAACAATGTTGTTTTTTTTTATCCAAGTTGAAGGTCAAGATCAAATGGCCAGTTTGAATATAGGAGTCATCTTGGGAATGCACTGCACCCCACAGTTTTTGAGTTAGGCCCATACAACCTTTAGAGCTCATCAAGTGTATGAAAATCTGTGCCACAGGCAATGTTGGTGGCACCTTCTATACTGTTATGTAATGTAAGGGTCAAAATGGTAAAATCTTGTCACCATTCCAGCGTCCTTAATTTTTGTATGGATCTTCATTCAATTTAGTGGGATTGTAGAAGAGGTCAAAATCTCGGCTGCATATGATATCTAGTGGTGTCAATGAATTTATAGGGTATACAGATCATGTCCAATGCTAATGCATGTATGTTATGGACCTCGTCTTTTTTTTAAGCTTTTGTGCCAAGGCTAAACATGTGAAAAAAATTAACAGAGTAGGCTACCACTATGTGATCCACTTTCCTAGTCAAGAATTGTGTTGTGAGATGTATACCAAAAAAAATTACCCCTGCTGTGGCCATGTGAAAGAAATAGTAATAGGGTCAAAGGTTGAGGCCAGAAATAAAATGCTCCATTCTGAGATACAAATTACACTTTGGTGGTTACATGTGATGGACTGATGACTGATCTTAAATGGTAGAGTAGACAAATGATGATGGTTGTACTTACAGGTAGGTGGCAGCACAGATATCTTCATTTCAGGGTAATAAAATAAGACTAAATAAGTGTCTGGGGACAGTAATATTGTCTGTTAGCAGACCCTGCTTGCTGGTCAGACCAGTTTCTTCCTGTACTGGACTCATCAGTGGCTAAAGAGTGATGGATGATGTGTCCACTTGCATACCCTAAGGTGTCACTGGTCATAGTATCATGTGTTATGTATGAAACCAACTGTTGAAGATGGTACTTCACTTTCATTTCAACTAACTGACCAAATTAGCATGTCAGTTGTGTTTTATGGGGGCACCTGTAAATTTGCAGTGTTGCACGCTTGAGTGCCTGGAGAGTATAGAGCTGTTATGCCTACCTGCCCTTAGCATCAGTATTTCTCCATGTGGTGTATGGTCCAGGCTTGCCATAGGGTAAATATGTGGTCAGGTGTTTATGCAGATGTTTTGTTATAATAATATATGATAGCAGCAAAATATGTGAACCAGCCATGAGTGGGAAATAAAGTGTGCACAGTGTGTACAGGTATTTCATAATGTAGTATCACCAGAGGAGTCATTATTCTGGCTTTGTACCTGGAGCAAACAATGTCACAGGAAAGTGAGCATGGGAAAGTACAAATTTAGCACAAGACTGGGCAAGTATGCTCACTTTCCCATGACATTCAAACTGAATGATTCCATGGTAGAAAGTTGATGGATCCAGAAATGTTGCTGCTGTAATTTGAGTGATTCTGTATTTTGCCTCACGTGGGTTGGGATGTGGAAGGATCTGGACTTTGATATTCCAGTCTGGATGATTCAGTTTTGCAAACTGTTTGCCAAGAGATTGATTCACAGTCCTTTTATTAATATTGTATAAGTGTTCTCAAAGTCAATTCATAAGTGGTCTCTGTGTTAATTTTAGGGGATTTTAGATGAAATAACCAGCTAAGGTTTATTAGAAAAAAGAATGTTTACTCATGTATTTTTTTCTTCATTTTTTAAATAGAAGTGCAAAATGCAGTACGAATTTCAGACAGTGGATTTTACTTCTACATTACCATAAATTGTGCACATTGCCATCATAGAAGTTTGAGGAGTTTGTATGTTGGTTTTGTACAGACTGGGTATGTGTGAGGTGGTCATGCTAGGTTTGTTTTGTACAGACTGGGTATGTGTGAGGTGGTCAGGCTAGATTTGTGTTGTACAGACTGGGTATGTGTGAGGTGGTCAGGCTAGGTTTGTTTTGTACAGACTGGGTATGTATGAGGTGGTCAGGCTAGGTTTGTGTTGTACAGACTGGGTATGTGTGAGGTGGTCAGGCTAGGTTTGTGTTGTACACACTGGGTATGTGTGAAGGGGTCAGGCTAGGTTGCAGAGTGACATATATTATGACGACATACATGCCAAGGTATAGACAGTACTTCAGAGCAAAAGACATGTCTGTTTGATGAGCACAGTACACATAATTATCAAATCTTAGGTTCATTTGTTTATCCTTTAATCTGGTTTGCTCAATTGAGTTCAGTTGGTGTCCTGTATACATATACAAGTGAAGTTTGTTGCAGTTGGTGTAACTTTCATTCTGAGGATAAATATCAGCTTCGAAATTGTCTTGGTACATATGTGTGTGTGTGTGTGTGTGTGTCTGTGTGTGTCTGTGTTATAAGAAGAGGAAAAGTTTTGACATTAATTTGTCCATGAATACAATTGCTTGGCATGTGCAGTCATGGCAACCATTTTGTACAGCACATGCAGAATGCTCTCTCTCTCTCTCTCTCTCTCTCTCTCTCTCTCTCTCTCTCTCTCTCTCTCTCTCTCTCTCTCTCTCTCTCTCTCTCTCTCTCTCTCTCTCTCTCTCTCTCTCTCTCTCTCTCTCTCTCTCTCTCTCTCTCTCTCTCTCTCTCTCTCTCACACACACACACACACACACACACTGTGAAGCATGCTCATATTCTTTGTGTAATTAGAATTATCACATAAATATGAAGGTAGCACACTATGTTTCTTAAATGCAAGTATGTGAGAATTGAACATCCTTTTAATTGTATTCATGCTCATTTGATTTCAACTTGATGACAGGTATCATTACATGATGTCATGTTTAGCGATTTCATTAGAAATGGCCGTCATCTGGTCACCTGCTGATGAATACATTTAAAAAGACATTCAGTTCCTTAGTATATGTGTATGTGATGATGGAGACAACTCATGTATCTGTGGAGTTGAATTAAAAACTGGATGAATGTGACAGTGTTTGCAATATATATATATATTGTACAGCATGTATTCTTTATTATCCCCCGCCCACGAAGTGGGGGAGGGGATATGGTAATGGGCACCGTCTGTGTGTCCGTCCGTCCATCCGTCTGAAACAAATTTTGTCCGGCCCATATCTTCTACATTATTAATGCTACCTCTTCGAATTTTTTATGGTGGGTAGACCTAAGGTAGTAAGTATGCATAAGCATTGTTTTGTGTGGCTAATTACTTGCATTAATTAATTAATTAATTAATTAATTAATTAATTAACAAAGTTCGTTAAGCAAGACAAATTTTGTCCGGGCCATATCTTCTCAACTATTAATGCTAGCCCTTTGAATTTTTTATGGTGGGTAGACCTTAGGTAGTAGGTGTGCATAGGCATTATTTTCTGTGGCTAATTACTTCCATTAATTAATTAATTAACAAAGTTCATTAAGCAAGCTCAAGCTTTACAAATTTTGTCCGGGCCATATCTTTTAAACTATTAATCCTATCCCTTTGAATTTTTTATGGTTGCTAGACCTTAGGTAGTAGGTGTGCGTAGGCATTGTTTTGTGTGGCTGATTACTTTCATTAATTGATTAATTATGTGTGGCTAATTACTTTCATTAATTGATTGATTAACAAAGTTCGTTAAGCAAGCTCAAGATTTGGCCGGGCCATATTTTCTAAATTATTGATACCAACCCTTTGAAATTTTTATGGCTAATAGACCTTAGGTAGTAGTTGTGCATAGGCACTGTTTTGCGTGGCTAATTACTTTCATTGATTAATTAATTAATAAAGTTCATTAAGCAAGCTCAAGATACAATACAATTTTGTGTGAAGCATAAGTTTGCAACTAAAAGTGGTAACCCTTTAAGATTTTCAGCGTTGGTATACCAGAGGTAGGAGGTGTGCATAGGCAGAAATTTTTTTTAATAATTACTTTCCTTCATTACACGTAATATATTAATTAACAAAGTTCATTAAGCAAGCTCAAGATGCAATGCATTTTGTCAGGAGTATAACTTTGCAATTATAAGTGGTAACCCTTTAAGATTTTCAGGGTTGGTAGACCAGAAGTAGGAGGTGTGGGCGGGGGATATGGCTAGCGTCAGCGGCTACTTGTTCCACTGGGACTCCTTACCAAACTGAGTGGCCTCAATAAGTGGGTAACACATGAAGCTTGGTCACCTGCATGATCAGACAAACTTTAACCATGCCTGCTTCCCATTCATTTTAAAACTGAAAAAGAATATCATAAAAAGGTAGATTCATGCACATTTAATTGAAAGCCTTGCATTGATGTATTTGTTAATCAGGTTTTCTGCTCATGTACAAAAATGAGGATTTATTGAGATTTTTTTACATATCCCCAGCAAAGTTAGTCACAAACTGCACGTAGAATTAAGCAAGTTACACAAAGAAAAGCGTTAAACCACAAATATGTGAAGGACAAGAAAGAGTCACTTGTGCCATGGAAGGGGTGTGGATGCCTGAAATTACCAAGTACATGCAATATAAAGGTAAAGTACCCTACAGTGTCTGGCTTATTTTTCAAAGATGGGAACTTGGAAAAAAACATTGTTATTGCACAAGTGTTCCATTTTCTTCTGGTAACATAATCAATTTTGCTTTTATTTATATTTTGTCAAAGTAGCTCAGTTATTTTCTAATATCTGTAATCAGATCGTGTTGCCCATGGACCCCCTCAGTGTGGTATAGTGTAGCTGTACTGTCTACCTGCTGGAACTGATGGCTTGTTAGGGTGGCCTGGGGCCAGCTTGCCACATACTTGCCGTGATTTGTATGTGGTTGGTATAGGCCACATGAGCCCAAATGTTTGACTGAGCTATTAAAATGTTTTGCTTGCTTGAGGTCAAGCAATCTACATTTTTTTTAAGTAGGGAAAAAATAGCCGCATAATGAGTATACCAACCTGTTGAAAAAGGGGAAAAAATTACAACTGTGAAAGTCAGGATGCCAAATATGGCACATGTGCTTGGAATGCACCCACCAGACAGTGATGTATTCAGTGATATGTAGTGAGCCAACAGCTTTTAAACACATGTAAGTGTGATTGTCAGCAGATTGTTCTGAACATACGACTGTAAAATTACTCCTTTTTACAATCACAATAAATATGCAACATAAAGAATCCCATGATATTTAAAATGATAAATGTACCAATACATTGGCACGACCCTGTCACACAGTGATGATATTCTACATAGGTAGGTGGAAATCATCTCAAAGACACCAAAATGTATAAATGCTATGTTTGCCCAAATTTTACAAGTACAGATGTTGTAAACTTCTCCTGTACCATTCTATTAATTATTCTGTATAACTTCATTTATTATTGCCACCTAGTTTAGCTCTTTTGCAATGACACCCTATAAATGGAACAAATTCAGGAATCAGCTTTCAAATGCATGTGATGACCACTCCTACTGAAAATAGGATCTTATATTGATGTCATCCATCCTTGCTCACTCATGCCTGTCTGTCCATAAACAATACTAATACTAATCAAAAATTTTTACAATTTATGTTGATGATGCTCTAATTGACCTTAAATTTACATTGAAAATTGCTACTTTTAACATGCATTGCCCTATGCCCACAAGTGTCCACCCCTGCAGTGCCCTCTCCAGTCACCTGGAGGTGAGCAAAATTCTATGCTGGTTGTGCGAAAGGAGTCAATTGCTTGTCAACACAATAGCATCTGTAATTTTTAAGTTAGCTCCTTAAAATGTTGGACATACTCTAGGAATGAAAATCTAGGTTCCTTTCATTATTGGTGTTGCTGCCTAGTGGAGTATGTAATACAGAGGCCAAAAAGTGAAAAAAAAAAGAAAAAAATGAAAATACTCTGGTGTGTGAGCTTCTGTGCATCCGTGTGAGATATGGTGGAAAAAATTCTTGAGGCTATTATGCCAAACCTTAAAAGTACTTGTGGTGTGTTTGAGCTTCTGTGCATCTGTGTCGGTAGTTGATAGAGGGCACTGTCATGGGCAGATAAGCCTTTACAACTAGGCTTTCTTTTTTACGTTTTTTTACCCTGTGCAAGTTCCATGCAGTAGTTGAAGTCTCGGCATATGATACATTAACGTTTGGTGTCCACCTGGACCAAGAAGTGACACAACAGAGACTGAATTTTGTGAGTTGCGAATCTTTTTCATTTTCGCTTGGACCTCTCCTCGTGTTTGACTCACGTTGTGTAAGCCATGTCGGGCCAAGACGGTCAAAAACAGAAGCCAGGTAGACCAGGCAATAGATCTCATAGTGTAAGTGAGACTCAAAGTCGATCTGAAAATTCTGCATCAGAGGCACCACATGAAAGTCAAGGCGTCGATATGTCTTTATTGATTAAAAACTTTGCCAAAATGCTATGTGAACCAGACGTGGTCGATGCTTTACGCAATGTAATGAGGCCACTGTTCACAAATGTGGAAACGGAGGCTAAATACCTAAGGGACGAATTGAGAAAAAAAGATGCAGAAATTGAGCAGTTGTGTCTTAAAGTGGACGAACTCGAGCAGTACACAAGAAGGAATTCATTGCGGGTGCATGGAATTACCGAACATGATCAAGAAAATACTGATCAGGTTATAATAGACTTTGCAAAAAAAGAGCTTAATGTATCCCTTGAACCCCGAGACCTCGATAGATCCCACAGAGTTGGTTCTAAGACTGGGGGCACCGAACCACGATCACTAATTGTAAAGTTTACTACATACAATGCGAGGCGATCCGTGTTCAGTGTGAAGAAAAAATTGAAAGGGCGCAATTTGTATGTAAATGAAGACTTGACAAAACGCAGAGCCCAGCTGGCAAAGTCCGCGAGGGTAATGGTGAAAGCCGGGAAGATATCCGACTCTTGGACCATCGACGGAAAGATTTTTATCAAGGATAAAACTGGCTCAAAGCCCACCATCCAAACACAAAAAGAACTTGAAAATGTGTGTGGTTAATCTGTGTAAATTGTAGTTACATGGCTCTTACATTTGACAAGACTTTGAATTTGCTGATTGCACATCTAACAGCATTTTTTTTTTTTTTTTCAACACGTGTACAAGCATATGATACTTATCGGTACATCCTTACTGTGGAGTTCTAATATTGTGTATTCCCGAGTTTTGAACATGCATATGTTAGGAAAATTGCCTCAAGCACTTTAACCAACTTCGGGGAGTTTCAGGGTATGTGGTCGATCTTGGCGGGTCGTAGCGATCTATTGTTGCGTCATTGATGCTGTAAATATTTATCCAGGGTCACCGTATTTTTTCTTGGTATGTTAGTTTCATTTCTTTATATCGTGGTTCAAATACGTCTGTACCTGACCACCGTGACGACATGCCTAGAATATTATATCATTTTTTTCCGTAATCTATGCTTATGCGAATCGGAATGCACCGGTGTGTGCGTATCCATTCAAGATTTTTCTTTGTCGTACCTCTCGGCCATTACTATTCAATTTGTACTAATTTTACATGTTGAGTGTTTTGTGTACACATGTATTTCACTTCTATTTTATGTTGGGGCATCTGCATCACGTTTGTATGTTAATTTGCATAATGCCAGTATCTATTGCAACAGATCATATTACATCAGTGAATTTTTCACATGTATAATCTATTTTCTCTATTTCATAGAGTGCTCATTTGTTCTATTTTCTTTGTACTTACTAAATAGGATGAGAACTTATATATACACTTTGTGTCGTAAAATATTGTGTATAATATATCATGCTTCAAGTATAGTGAGTACGTATGTTACAAGTATCCTGATAACTTCCAAGTCATATTTGGTATTCGTGTCTGATTAGTATTAGTGAAGGGGCTGTGTTGATATATACACCAATGGTACTTTGTGCTCTCACCTATTTCTTTTATCTTAAAGCACACGGGCTACTAGCTATTTCTGACATGTTATACATTCCTATTTTTGAGAGATATACTATATTTGTACGATGCGTTCTTGCATATTTTTTATGTGTTGATGCTATATGGTTGCGTCAAGTTTTCTTTATGAAATTTCCTATCTGTTATATGTACAAATTATACTATGTTACTACATTGCAATTGATAGGTAATACTTGGTACTTACCAACCCTGTGTACAGTCGTCCCTGACAATGCATATGTCTATTTCATATCCGACCCTACTAGTATTCTTTTACTGTATTTACTGTTTTATATATGGTTGGCTAACTTTTTTGTTACCTGCTATACTGCCAAGTATCGGAAGACTCTGTTGGTAATTTATGTTCATTATTCCTTAGTTAGTAGGAAACTTACCTGTATGGACTTCTACTTGCTCGTCTTCTGTCCACTCCTAATTTTGCTTGCAGGAGACATTCATGTAAACCCTGGTCCGGTAGGTGGCCTTCGTGACATCAAGTTATGTCATTTAAACATACGAAGTCTATCCCATGATAAATTAAGGCATATCCATGCAGACATAGCCGATGAATTTGATATTATAGCACTATCGGAAACATTTCTCACTGAATCTATGCCTGGTGACAATCTCAATTTGCCAGGCTTTCATGATATTATATGTAGGGATCGCCCGCAAGGGCTTGGTGGTGGAGTAGCTTTATATTGTTCTCAAGCCTTTACTGTATCAAGGCGTCACGACTTAGAAATTCCTCATATAGAATTACTTTGGGCTGAAATAAGGGTGCATAATAATAAATTTCTTCTCGGTGTGGTGTACAGACCTCCAAATGCAAATACTTCCTTCTGGGAATATCTCCAGGATAGTATTGATCTGGCAAAAAACTGTAATATTCGCAATATCATTATAACCGATGATCTCATTTCCGACTTTAGTACTTTTTCCGGGCGTAAATTAAAAGACTTTTGCACTACTAATATACTCTCCATTCACATTGATGAGCCAACTTGAATTACTGAAAATACAGCTACATGTTTGGATCAAATTATTTTGAATATTCCCCACTTTGTATCTGAACCCCGGGTTACTCCTCCATTGGCAAACTGTGACCATAGTATCGTATCACTTAAATATAAGATTTCAGTGTAAAATAGATCCTGTATACTATAGACATATCTGGGAATTCGGGAAGGCGAATTTTAGCCACTTTAGAAATTATTTAGATCAAATTAATTGGGACAACTGTTTTGAATCTAATGATGTGGACATAAGTTGTACAGCCTGGTCAGAGCGTTTTTAGAAGCGGCAAGAGAGTGTATTCCAAATAAAGTTGTAACTATTAGGCCTCATGATCTCCCTTGGTATAATACCACTCTTCGTTGTTTCAAACGTAAGGTCATGAGAGCACATACCAAGGCCAAATTGATATCCCGCGAGCAACCTCATTCGCCAACCCGAGAAAGTACTGCAGCCTGGGCAGTGTACCATCAACTCAGAAATGCGTATCAAGAAAACCTAAAGCTCGCTGAGAGTGAATATAATAATAATCTTCGTGAATCTTTATCTAGTGGTCCCATGGGCAAAAAAGCATGGTGGCGGACAGCCAAACATTTTATGAAACATAATCAATCTTCTGCAATTCCCTCATTATTGATTAATGACAATCACATTACTGATAGCCAGTCAAAAGCGGAGGCCTTCAATGAATTCTTCTCGAGCCAATGTAACATTGACTCCTTGACTGCACCTATTTTTCAGCAGCCTGAGTTACCTAATAATACTTTAAATGATATAGTAGTAGAAGAAAAAGAAGTACTTGATATTCTTAGATCTCAGGATGTCACGAAGGCCACTGGTCCGGACAATATTGGTCCCAAATTATTACGCGAAGCTGCACCTTCTATTTATAAGCCTCTCACAAAATTGTTTAATTTATCACTGCAGAAAAAAACTTTTCCTTCTGAATGGAAAAAGGCAAATGTTTCTCCTTTATTCAAGAAAGGCGAAGCAAATTTGTGTAACAATTACAGGCCTATATCTCTGCTAAGCTGTGCAAGTAAAGTCATGGAAAAAATTATATTTAAACATGTTTTTAATTTCTTCAGGGATAATTTAGTTATTAGTGCAAATCAGTCTGGTTTCATGCCTGGTGATTCTACTGTAAATCAGTTTTTATCACTGTACCAAGAACTGTGCTTAGCCGTTGATTTACAGAAAGAAGTCAGAATAATTTTTTTAGATATAAGCAAGGCGTTTGACAAAGTTTGGCACCAAGGTTTACTTTATAAATTAGAAAAAAGTGGTGTCAGTGGAAATATTCTCTTGTGGTTCAAAAATTACCTTTCTAATCGTAAACAACGTGTAGTTGTTAACGGTCAAAGTTTGAAATGGGGGACAATCAATGCTGGAGTCCCCCAAGGTTCAGTTCTTGGACCCCTTCTTTTCTTGATATTCATTAATGATATTGTTGATGTAGTCCAATTAGAAATCAAGCTTTTTGCTGATGACACTTCTCTATTTCTTACTGTTGACCACCCCATTACAGCGGCTGCCTCTTTAAATCATGATCTCTCTTCTATCGCTAGATGGTCTGAAGATTGGCTAGTGGCTTTTAATGCATCCAAGACCGACGCCATGATTATTTCTCGGAAGCAACAGTCAACAAACCATCCACCACTTTATTCCTAGGACAGCAGTTGAATGATGTCAAAAGTCATAAACATTTGGGCCTAACATTAAAATCTGATCTCAAATGGAACGAACATATAAATAATATTGTAATAAAAGCAACTAAGCAGTTAAATATTATGAAATCTCTTCAATATACCTTGGACCGAAAGAGGTTATGTATATATATCTTATGTGCGACCCATACTTGAGTATGCTAGTGTCGTGTGGGACGGCTGTACACAAGGCGATGAAAATGGTTTGGAAAATGTTCAGTTGGCTGCAGCTTGGGTTGTCACCGGGGCAATGAAAACTACTCCTACAGTAAAACTTTATGAAGAGACTGGCTGGGAGCTACTTTCTAAAAGGCATGAGAAATCTAAATTGATTCAGATGTATAAAATTGTTCATAATTTAGTACCAAATTATTTACGAATATTTTTCTACACTTTCCAACTCCCGATATGACGTTCAATTATTTTACTCGCAGACGGTCTGACCTACCACACTTTAGAGCCCGTACAGATCTTTTCAATAAGTCCTTTTTCCCTTCCCCTACACGGCTCTGGAACCTCCTTCCTCTTGCCACTCGAAATTCTCCTTCCTTATCACAATTTAAAAGTAAACTAGAGCATCAAACTGTCCGCCCAGTCAAACATCCCTCACTTTATTATTTAGGTAAAAGAAAACTTGCTGTTCTACATGCTCGTCTGAGGATGGGTCGCAGCCAACTGAACCAACACTTATTTCAGATTGGTGTAAAAGATTCACCTGACTGTATCTGTGGAACTGGTATAGAGGACGTCTGGCATTTTTTCTTCTCGTGTCCCCGATATATTGTGCCTCGTAATAAATTACATGCGTCTATCATAAACCTTGCTCCATTTACACTTGAAAGCCTACTTTTGGGTTCTGCTGTTTGTAATGTTGAAAATAATAAATCAATATTCCTCTGTGTACACGACTATATTGAGGACACGCGTAGATTTCAATTTGATGCCATCACATAAATCTAGAATACGATTAACTTAATTTTGACAAGGAAAATTTATATATAATCGGCAATGCAACTTGCTTTTTTTGTTTGTTTTTTTTTGTTTTTGTTGGTTGCCCCACTATGCATCTTGTCCTTGTTATGTCTCTTCTTGCTATTGTTCCTCAGTGTGGTGTTCGCTGTCTGCATTATTGGTTTGTCTGGGCAGCAGCCTACCACTGACTGATGATTCTGAATGACAGCGTCCGCCACACAGAATGCGTCTTGTTTCGTTCTGTCATGTGATACGGTCCATTCTTCTCAAGAGGGATTTATATAGGACTTGTCCTACTTCCCAATTGAAAATAAAATACGTTTAAACCAAGTACCTGTGGCGCCACCTGTAGGTGAATATGAAATATGAGTTATAATCTGGTGAAATTTATGAAATTCATTATCTTCAGAAATTGTAAGGCTAATGTTGCCAAATGTAGAGTAAATGTGTATCATATATGGAAGTTGAATATTACATAATATGAATGACCTTGACCTACTTTCTCAAGGTCTGGATTTTTAATTTTAAAAAAAAAAATTTGTGATGGTCATTACACCAAAATTTGTGAACATATATCCATACACCATTACAGAAATATTATACAGACAAAGACTGCAATGTGTGGGGTCATGGTGGCAATTATTGGAACTAATGTCATAGGTAACAAAAACAAATTAACTGCAAAATTTAAACTAAGTATGCATTAGGCCAATGGTCAAGTTGTGTGAAATTGACCTATTTTTCAAGGCCATTAAGCACTTAGTAAGGGACACCAAATTCGGTATGTTGAGAAAACGTAAAGCTAATGATACCACAAGTGTGTATCCTATGTAGAAAAAATTGATATGGCATTTTATGGATGAACTTGACCTATGTAAGTTTCTCAAGGTCACGGGGGAATGCATTTGATATATATATTTTTTTTATTATTTTGGTGATGGTCATTACATATTAACTTGTGCTCATACATCCTTGTGCCATTACAGGAGCATTATGTAGACAAAAGTCTGTGCCATGGAGTAATGTTGGTGCTACTGGTGGTAATAACATCATAGGTATCAGAACACATTAAATTCATTATTGTGCTCATAACTTGAGATGGAGCTGCAAAATTTACACTAAATATGTGTTAGGTCAAATTTTATAATATGTTGTGTGATATTGACCTGTTTTCCAAGGTCATTAAGCCCTTAAGAAAAGGATGCTAAATTCAATATGTTAATAAAGGAATGGACAAACCATACCAAATGTACCACAAATGTGTATCATGTGAAAGCTTGATGTTGCATCATATGGATGACCTTGACTTATTTCTCATTGTCTTGGAGGGAATGCATTTCAAGAAATTATTTTTTGATGATGGTCATCATGTGTACCACAGCATCCTATACTCACGCTATTGTCATAGATTCTTGACTGAAAGACCAGGTGCTCATATACATTGTTATAGGGAGGAATATAAAAAAAGAAAAATGATGCAAGTTTGGCATTGTCCACATGGTGTGTACCATAAGTGATTAGACACCTGTATTCCAAAGTAAACACCATCACATACAGTCAGAACTCAGAATATCTTTTTAAACAGCCAACCTGGAAAAAATCACAAAGACAGCTGTATATAGAAAATTATAAATATTGATATGGCATGGAAGACTCCCTTCAAGACACATTTCCTGTGGCTATCATGGGAGCCACCTAGTGTAACAAGTAATAGAAACAATGTTGATGGCATTTAAAATTGTGGATAATCAATAAAATTGCGGTAAATATAAATGTCACTGACTAAAACATACAAGCAAATACATACAATTGTATTGTTATAGAAGCTGTGTGGAAAATCACCTGGTGAATGTAGCACTCAGTTATGGCCATGATTACTGGTTATTTTGACAAACGTGGGAGTTAATTATATTACAACCATGTTGATAAGTATTCAAAAATTTTATTTTTATGTACCTTAAAAAAACTTGCAAATTATGAGTGTGGATCTTTTCTATTATATTCCTGTTTGTTTGATTTACTGAATTTGGAATGTCAAATGTTAAACTATGTCGAGCAAGAGTCCATTGACTCTATTAATAAAAAGTTTATTACTATCTTTCGTGTTGTTATTGTACATTTCATTTGTGGGAATTGTAGTTTTTCAATTTTTGAATGCCTAAAACCCCATAAAAGCACAGCCAGAAATATGTGAGGGAGTTATCAAGAGTTATACATAATAATTTTTACTTTTAGTGGAAGTTGATGCTTGGGTTTATTTAGAATTCCAGTTGCTCTAGATATTTTTAATCAAACATTTTGCAGTATGCTCATTCCAAGACAACTGATCATTGAGTGTAAGTCCAAGAAAATTGAAAGTGTAGACTTGTTTTATTGGAGTATTATTCATAATTAAGTCTAGTTTAATTAATTTTAACAGTCAAACCTGTTACATGATTTTGCAAAGAAAAAAAGGTACTGTCACCAATGGAAGTTATTGTTCTAGGCCTACCCCTTTATTTCAGATCCTAAGACGAGGGGCTCATGTGAATGACCGTGATGGACTAACAGACATGACCATGTTGCACTATGCCTGTAAAGCTGGGACCAATGGTGTAGGGGACGTGGAAGAGGCATGTCGCATGGTCACTCTGCTCATCTCCAAAGGTGCTGATGTATATATCAGGTGTCGCTGGACCAACATGACCGCCCTACATTATGCCACCTACTTTGACATTGCTCCGGTCATCAGGATTTTGTTGAAGGCAACAAAGACTCTTGGTAAGTATGTGATAAAGTGCTGCCCCCTGTGTAATCCACCCTGCCACTCACAAAAAACACCACACATGTATCCAGCAGGTCAGTATGTGATACAGTGCTGCCCCCTGTGTATGACTACCCCTCCACCCACAAAAAAGAAAAAAGAACATGCAGCAGGTTACCTTTCACCTGTTCACCACAACTACATAAGCAAAGAAACTTGTCTCCTGTTACTCCCATATTTAGGACACTAAGAAACATCAAACAACTGGTTAGACTGCAGGCATGCAGAGTGGCACTTTTACCCAACACCTCCAGGGACTGCTCTGACCATTAACCAAATGCTAATGTTTCTTGAATTTGGCAGAATAAATGTGTAAATGGCTAAAATATTTTGAAATAAATTATAAGAGGGCCATGATAGAAGCTTTTTTAATACTGCTTATATTTCCAAAAAGAAGTCTAGCTCTGTCCCTGTCTCCCCATGTGGTTTCATAGCACTGCCTATTTGACCCAGAACCATATTAGTGCTCTATAAAGGTCAGACTTGCAGAGCACATGAGTGAACTTGACTCTATCCTAAAGTCACAAGGCCACTAATGTTATGAATTTCTAGGTCAGCTGAGCATGGGCTGTTCACACAGCCCTCTTATTTCTGGCTAACTGGAGAAACACTATGAATTTCTGAAGTAAATGGAATTAAAAATGTTTTAATGACATGAAAAAGTCCCACAGGCACCACAACAAAACCTCCACTGAAAGACTTAAGTACTTTTATATACATATACTTAACCTAAAACAATATTTCCTACATTACTAGCCATCTTCATTTTTGAAGGATGTGTTAAGAAAAAAAAAAGACACAGAAAAAATACAATTGTGCAAGTCAGCATTTGTACATGTAGTATGTCATGGCTGATTACAGATGTGGACAGTCCATGTTCAGAGTTTGACCATGGTACCCCTCTGCACATAGCAGCATCCAATCTTGCGTTTGAGGCAGCCAAGGTGCTACTCCAGAATGGTGCTAACCCCCTGGTAAAGGATGATCTGGGAAGAACACCTCTTGGTATGTGAAGATGCACTGTATACATTGTATATATCTTGTTACACATATGTGAAGATGTTCTGTATGTACAAGCATTCTGACAAGTGCTCAGTCCTGAAAATAACTACATTAATGTGTATACCTAGAGCCTTGTTTTAAGGAAAAATTCTGTCACACATTAAGTGGCCACACTTTAGTGAATAATATTTTTTTTTGTCATTATAATTTATGATATACACACACATTTAGTGCTGCAAGTTACACTTTTCATACAGTTGAGAAAAATGTGATGAAGGTTGTGAATGTAGTTTGTATTTTGTTGATACAGAGTGTGTGCCTGACCCTGGTGCTTTTGACCCCCACTCAGACATGGGCAAACTTGTCAGCAAGCTTAAGAAGATGCTGCAGGAGGCTGTGCCAACATCTGCTGCCATCCCCGCCCCAGCCTATGACAATGTGCAGGGCAAAGTTACACTCCAGTCCATGGGACTACATATAGGACACAAGGTCATGGTTGGAGGGGTCAAGGTGAGGTTAAATGAACTGGAAATTTACCATTTGTGAAGATTTTATATAAGTTGTTTTACATATTCACATTTTCAGCTCAGCAGACTTGGTGAGCTTTTTAAGGCGGCTCGGTCATCCGTTCACAATTCACATTTTCCCAGCTTCTCCAAAACCATCCGCCACATTTACTTTAAACTTGGTAGCAATGTACCTTGGGTGGGTCTCTACCAAGTTTGTTCATATGGTTATGCTCCAGTGATTTTAAGATTTTTTATGAATGTTTTTGTTTGTTTGTTTTTTTTTGGGGGGGGGGGAATCTTAACAAATCTTCTCCAAAACCGCTTATCCAATTGCTTTGATATCACACAGGAACACTCCCAGGGACTGCTAGTTGTTAATTTTTTGGCAGGTGCCACTGCAATTTAAAAAAAAAAAAATTTATGATTTTTTGTGTGTTTTCATTATTTTTAACTTCTCCAGAAATGTCACTTGGATTAAGTTGAAACCTTGTGGACATGTTCCTTGTGAAAGGGTCAAATAACATTGTTCACTAGGTATCACTGCTGTGGATTCCTGATTTTTCATGATTTTTAGCTCTGCTGACTTGTCAGTCAGCAGAGCTTATACAATCTGTTTGCGTCCGTCGTCCATCCATCTGTCGTTAGACTTTTTACATTTTCGTCTTCTTCTCAAAAACTGATGCATGGAATGTTTTCATTTTGCACATGGATGTCCCCAGGGGGACCTCTACAGAGATTGCGAAGGAGAGGATGGTGCAATAATTTTTATATTTTTTATTATTATTTTTATTCCTTTTTTTTTCAAGAAAAATAAAATTTCTTCATCTCAAGAACTACTTGGCCAATTGCTTTGATATTGCACATAGGGTCACCTGGGGTCAACTAGTTCTTATTTTGGCCACCAGGTGGCGCTGCAACTTTTCCTATTTTTTTATGAATTTTTGTGTGTTAAGGCTATTTTAGACTTCTTCTATAGAACGGCTAAACAGAATTGCTTAAAATTCTATCAGAATATAGTTAGCCTTTGGGCAGTAAAGCTTTGCAACTAAGTGAGTGCTGCCACTGTATATGTATATGTATATGTATATGTATATGTATATGTATATACGGCAATACAGTGCATATATTGCACTATTGTATTTACATTGTCAGCTCAAAAACAGCAGCATGGAATGTTTTGATTTTGCACATGGATGTTGCCGAGGTGGACTTCTACCAAGTTTGCAAAGGAGATGATAATGCAATAATTTTTCTATTTTTTTTTTAATTTTTAAATTGATTTTTTGAAAAAAATAAAAATTTTCATGTCTCAAGAACTACCTGGCCAATTCCATTGATATTGCACATAGGATCACTTGGGGTCAACTAGTTCTTATTTTGGCCACCAGGTGGTGCTGCAATTTTTTAAATGATTTTTTGTATGTTAAAACTAATTTCAACCTCTGTAGAAGGGCTAAACAGAATTGCCTAAAATTTAATCAGTATATAGTTGGACTTTAGACAATAAAATTGTGAGAAAATAATATGGATATGTTAAATTTTGACAAAGTTATGGGATATCAAACTTTACGAATGTAAGTGAGTGCTGCCCCTGTATATCTATATATGGCAATTCAGTGCATATATTGCACTATTGTATTTACATTTTTTACTTCTTCTCAAAACAGCTGCATGGAATGTTTTGATTTTGGACATGGATGTTGCCCAGATGGACCTCTACCAGGTTGCTTTTTTATTTCCTTTTTTGAAAAAAATTAAAATTTCCTTGTCTCAAGAACTACCTAGCCAGTTGCATTGATATTGCACATAGGGTCACCTGGGCTCACTTGGTTCTTATTTTGGCCACCAGGTGGTGCTGCATTTTTTTTTTTTTTCCAAATTTTTTCATGAATTTTTGTTTGTTAAGGCTATTTTCAACTTCTTCTCCAGAACGGCCGAACAGAACTGCTTAAAGATGTATCACAATATAGTTGGACTTTAGACAATGAAAGTTTGTATATATGGATATGGTAATTTTTGGCAAAGTTATGGGATATCAAACTTTGCAAACTTAAGTGAATGTGGCCACTGTATAAATATATATGGCAATACAGTGCATATATATTGCACTATTATTGTATTTGCAATTTCGACTTCTTTTCAAATACCGATGCTTTAATGTTACAACTGTACATGTATATAGCTATACAGACTACAGTGCATGTTTTGCAATATTGTAAAAGCAGATTCCAGTCAGCAGAGCACAGGATCATCATGATCCTCTTGTTTCAATTTGGGTACTTATTGGTAAATGCACCTTACCTATTGATTACTACGTAAGTCAATTGGCATTCTAATGGAAATTCACATTTTCAACTTCCCTGAAACCATCAGCCAGATTGATTTCAAACTTGGTGGCCATGTACCTTGGGTGAGTCTCTACCAAGTTTGTTCAAATGATCACCCTCCAGTGATTTTTGGATTTTTGTATGAATTTTTTTGTTATTTTATTGGGCAAATCTTAAAAAATCTTCTCTGAAACCGCTCACCCAATTGCTTTGATATCACACAGGAACATTCCCAAAGACTTCTAGTTCTTAATTTATTCACCAGGTGGCGCTGTATTTTTATTTTTTTTTTAAATTCTTCTGTGTGTTTTTGCTATTTTCAACTTCTCCAGAACCATCACTCAAATTAAGCTGAAATTTGGTGGATATGTTCCTTGTGAAAGGGTTAAAACAACGTTGTTCACTAGGTGGCACTGCTGCATATTTCTGATTCTTCAAGATTTTTTCAACTCGGGTACTTATCAGTAAATGCACCTTTCTTATTGATTGCTGTGTAAATCAATGCGCATTCTAATGCAAATTCGCATTTTACCAATTTTGTCTTTGAAATACTTCCAAATGTCATATGCACTCAGCTAAAGCTCAACACAGGATTATTCAGGTGGAACTTTGATTTTGTGAACAAGCTTAGGTCAGCTGAGCAGGGGCTGTTTATGCAGCCCTCTTGTTATGAACTGGCATGAGACCAGTAATCAAGGACTACTTCCAGTTGTTTACAGCTATTGGACCCTACCAATTCATTTATTTGACAGTTAGTATTCATCTGCGTATAGCTTCTTGCACTCTTGAATATGACAGAGTACAACAGATGTTAAGATATCCATATCCATGGGGCAAAATTGATTCCAGGCAGCATACTACCTGGAAATCATAGAAAGTCATGGAATTTAAATGTAGTAATTTACAGACATAAAATACCTGCAGGAAATGGGTGTATTTGAAAGGTTTACATGAAAAAACTTGGGGCAGAATGTGTTTCCCACAGGCTGTGTCATGAACAATCTGGTTCAGTTGGATACAGATTGCTGTTGCTTTGTGAATGCTTGCGGTAGCTGCTTGTTGCACGACTCTTAAATTTCATTAAATGGAAACTTTTTATTTTCCAATTACAAGTTCTACGCATAAGTATATATTACATCTCTGAAATATGTCAAAAAATAAAGTTGCATTTGCACAGCAATTTAAATATTCATAGCTGTACATAGTTTGTATTGCAAAGTAGCCACAGAAAATACATGAGGGATCTGCCAAGTCATGAAATTGTGCCTAGCAATGCCTGGGTCAGCCCTGTTTATGACATCCTGATGCATCCTCTGTGTGTTGGATAAAACTACAGCTGGAGGGAGTGCAATGGCTGAATGACCTTTCAAAATGGCAGATCACATGACAATCTAGCACTAGTAGCAGTGTTACTAGGACCATTACAGCTGACTTCCAGGTTGAATCAGGCTGTGGAGCATTGTGTTTGCCAAATTTGCATATCTGGCCCATAGTCAGCATATGAGCTCTTGGCCCATAGTACTATACCTGTCAACATTTGGACAGTTTCATGGGAAAAATTGTATGCAAGTCAACCTTTACAGCAACAACTACCTCAACTACACTTGAAATTGATGAAGCAAGCTTCCATCAAAGGAATCATGAGGAATTAACTCTTTTGTGCTTATGAGTACCACAATATACTCTTCACCTTGGGTGAGAATACATGTACTATATGTGGTGTTCAATTTAAAAACACATGTAATCTATATGTACGGGACTTGAAAACCACAAACTATCTTGAAATTGACTGCAAGCGGGTTTTCAAGATTTCTTTTTTACTCAAGAGAAATTGATAAATAAAAGCCCCAATCATGAGATAGGGGGATGAACCCAAAGTAGGAGATTCCTGTCAAGAAGGAGAGTTGACACCTATGTGGTACTTTGCGTTGTGGGCTAAGATCCACATGATCACAGGCTGACTGTAGATGTAGATGGAGCTACACAGCAGAGACACAAGACTCATAGTTTCTGTGGAGTCACATTAATGTGCTTTATTTGATTGTAGACTGGCATTTTACGTTACTGTGGTCCCACTGAGTTTGCACCAGGTATCTGGGCAGGGATTGAGCTGGATGAACCAGCCGGCAAAAATGACGGCAGCGTGGGAGGCATCTCATACTTCAAATGTTCACCTAAACATGGTAAGTGTCAGCCCAGTGAAACATCAAAAGACCTACATCAGGTGCTTAGCTCAACATGGTTAGTGCCAGCCCAGTAAAATATCAAAAGACTGACTTCAGGTGTTTAGCTAAACATGGTAAGCGTCAGCCCAGTGAAATATCAAAGGACCTACTTCATTTGTTTAGCTAAACATGGTAAGTGCCAGCCCAGTTAAATATCCAGAAACCTACTTCAGGTGTTTAGCTAAACATGATAAGTGCCAGCCCAGTGAAATATCAAAAGAAGTAATTTAAGTGTTTAGCTGAACATGGTAAGGGTTAATCCAGTAAATTATCAAAAGACCTACTTCAAGTGTTTAGCTCATTGTGGTAAGTGCCAGCCCAGGGAAATATCAAAAGACCTACTTCAGGTGTTTAGCTAAACATGGTAAGTGTCAGCCCAGTTAAGTGTCAAAATATGTACTTCAAGTATTCACCTACACACGGTGTCTGCCTAGTTAAATATCAGAATGCCTACTTAAAGTGTTAATCTTGAGGACTGGTAAGACACCAAAAACCTTTGCATGGCCGATTTTGAGATTTTAACGGTTTTTACAAGATGAATGTCATTTCTATTAGTTGTCAAAATTTCAAGCTTTTAACTAAAGTAGAAATATGAGAAAAACGCCAAAAACCACACAAGCATGTGGACATCCCAACGTCCATGTGTCATTATTTTGGTTTTCAGCCGCCAAACGGAACAATGCCACCCGTCAATCATACTTAACAGCCTGTCACGTGGCTGCAGGTAGCAACGGCCCATGGCAAAAGGAGAGTGGTATCAGGGCGGCAATGCGAAACAAGGCGAAATGCCGAAAGTATGTTTGTGGGCAGGGAAAAGATGCAAACATGCTTTCACAGCCTTAGTGGTTTACTTTATAGCTATCTTGCTTGTTTTGTGTTCTAACGAAGGGAGACTTTAAATGTTCAAGAGGAGCGGCAATCGTCTAACGATGTCCCTTCAAAGGCCGTGCCGCGATGGATTACCCCAGTGGTCCTGCACACCAAAGACAGGCGGGGAAAAAAACTGACACTGTAATCAACAATACTCACGTACATGATATTTTATCTAAACCCAGGGATGAGGAAAAAAGTACAAGTAAACACATCGAAATAAGCATAAACGTGAACAGCAGAGAAAACACACAAAATAACGTTACAAAATTCAGGTTGGAAAGAGAAATGCAACTCATTGACAAAATAACTACAAAATAATGACAAGCTAATTAAGTAAAGTGTACAGACAAGTCTAACAAGCTAACTACATAAAGTATACAGATAGGAGTAAATACAATAAAATACTATCCCTAAAAACGGGATGAAGAGGTAGGGGGCGGAAGACCAAACCCGCATCCGTGCACAGACCACGAACAGCCGTAGGACGCCCACCGAAGCAAGGCAACACAATTTTCGTTGCCAGGCTGGAGGTCACGGGGCCCGAAGGGCCGCCTCCATGACGTCACGCTTTGAAACCACACTGTCGTCTGTCGTTGTCGCCGTTTGACAGATCGCTGAATAATGCTTTCTGTACTTCAAAGGCTCTTTTATTCATGTGATTGGCCAAAAATTGATTGACAACCTCCCTAAATGTTAAGGGACGAGGTTTTCTACGTTTTGTACAAATATCAGCACAACTTGACCATATGGTATTGTTTCAGAGGCAAATGATCAACATCAAAGGCCTTTGAAGCTTGTTTTCTCAGAAAGGACAATAGGACGAGAACCCCACCTAAGAATGGTTATTCCAAGAAAACGGCTGGGCGAAATTTAATCCGGTTAACGGCTTTTGATTCTGTAATGTCTGAACCGCAAAAACGATTCAGCGATTTTCAAAATTTTGCTTCGTTCTTTTTCTATGAAATGAAGAAAATGAACATCCTGAAAATCAAAGGGAAAATTGAAACGTCAAACTTTGAGGATGGATAACAGAAAAACGAAACCAAACATAAAAAATCGTAGGATCGCTTTTTGTTGCTAATATGTCAGGATTAAGATGGAAGTGTAATTATGATTTTATCACAAATAATTAGTGACTTATATCGACATTTATGGAGTGGATGCTTTGCGGTCAACTTTCAATTGTTTATTCAACAACTAACATCACAGACACCCAAATACGGGCCATATAAATTCTTTGGAGTATGACGATTACACACATATATGATATGTTATCCTAACACAAATAAAGTTTTAGCTAGGATTGACTAAAGTAGGAGTTATTTTGGGTGTCTTACCTGTCCTTAACATGATGTCAGCTGAGTTAAATGTCAAATTACCTACTTCAGGTGTTCAGATGAACATGCTGTCAGCCCAGTCAAATATCAAAATATGTACTTCAAGTGTTTAGCTAAACATGGTAAATATCAGCCCAGTTAACTATCTACTTCTGAATCAGTAATTCAAATTATACTTAGTAAGGCCACTTCAAATTAAATCTTAAAGATCTGTGAAGGATAAAAGATAGAATTGTCATTCCAACTTCTAAACATGTTACTGACCATTGTGTATTGAATGAATAGGCAATGAAATAGTAATATTTCAAATCAAGTGAAATGTTTGATATCTTCAAAAGTATAAGAGGTACAGATGTCATTCCAGTGTCCACTTAATGTTATTGACTGTTGCACTTCTCATGGTTATTGGACAAAAAGTACTGGTATTTTAGATTATGCAAATTAGAGGAATTTTAGATTTGATGTGCTGTTACTGTTACTTCTATGTATATGCTTTTAGGTCTTTTTCTACTTACATGAATATTGAACAAAAGTTGCAAATCAAATTTTAAATTCTGAAATGTATATTGATTGAGATCATTCCATTCTAACTTGCACCCAGTTCTACTCTGTAGACAGACAGATTTGCTGCCTAGGAAATCTTGTTTTCTGGTTAATAAGTACTTAAGTTTCAAAACTATGAGAAGGCAAAGTTGACATTTAAAATGTGTGTCTGCAGACAATGATTTCAAACCATGAAGACATATTTTGTAATTTGATTCTCATAGAGAAAACATAAGGGACACTTTTAAAGCCCATTATGTTTGTAACAAAATTACATTGCTTTCACTACCTTTTCATAGGTGGGCATTCAGAAATAGAAATAGGCAAATTTATGTCCATCTGTAATGAATTTTTTGTCATGCTATGTTAATTTAGGGGTTAGTGTGAGCTTGTCTTGATCATTGCACTAATTCATAAACCAAGATTACAAAGTTCCAACAA
The DNA here is from genome assembly GCA_964020975.1 of Hermodice carunculata. Taxonomy (NCBI): domain Eukaryota; kingdom Metazoa; phylum Annelida; class Polychaeta; order Eunicida; family Amphinomidae; genus Hermodice; species Hermodice carunculata. The sequence continues at coordinate 29,812,935 of OZ026630.1, forward strand.
TGGATACTTTTACTAACCAAAAATCCAGAGATTCAAGGTACAGTGGTACGTACCTGCTATTTAAGACTGTCCCTACAGTCAACAAAAAGTGGTCTCATACTGCAGGTGGTCTTAAATTGGAGGTATATTTAACAAGGAAATACAGCAAAGGGTCTTGGAAGAGCGGTCTTAAAAAGACGTTCGGTCTTAAATTGGAGGTGGTCTTTAGAGCAGGTACCACTGTACAGCATTTTTAATTTGTACAAGGAAAAATAAAGACATTAACCAGAGTTGTTAATTTGGCAAGGAAAAATAAAGACATTAACCAGAGTTGTTAATTTGGCAGTTGTACTGTCTCCATTGGTCCAAATAACTGTTTTGCACTTAATGTCTGCTTATAGGCATTTTTGCTCCTATGAGTAAAATTTCGAAACCAGGAGCTAAGCGGATAAGCCCTTCAAAAGGGACACCTACTGCCCACCGCAATTCTGTGACACTTGGCAAGACTGATGTATCTCACGTGACTGCCCGCATTGACACAGGTGGGTGGTTTAATGACTTATCATGTCCATATTTATAAAGCATGAGGTTTGTTGCTGCTGATGGTGGATGTACATATCATATGTGGTGTGGAGTCATTTTCACAAACAAATATGCGTACATGGGAGGAGTGAGTGCAGGACACATGTAATATTTCCTCCTCAATATCTGGGTCAAAATCAACATTAAGAATATCTATTTAAGGAGGGGGTGGGAGCACAAACAGTACTCTGTGTACACTTGGACAATTAGGACTATTTTGGATGATCAGTTTCAATGGTCACTTATTCAAGCACAGTTTGCATGCACTCTTGGTCTAAATGAAAAAACACAGGACAGAAATATCACTTTCATAATGTAGTTAATTCAACAGTGATTAAAGCTGGATAATGACTTAGAAGGCACTTACTCATAAACAGATTGTGTGTGTGTGTGGCTGTAAGATGACAGTCAATAGCAAAATATTTCACCAAAAAAGATGACTTAACATGTCTTTGATAAGTGTGTCAAATGGCCAAAGTTAATCCTGGACATTCTGAGAGTAGGGAAATTTTGTAATTCTTGTCAGAGGCTAAATTTAAAATGCACACAAATTATGACGGTAAGGAGCCATTCAAACTTGTCAACATTTTTAAGTTCATACACAGAGCACTCTTTCTATTAACACCCCCCCCCCCCCACACACACAAGAACAAAAGGGGTTAATATGCTGATTTTTGCCCAAATGTTGAGCAACAGTTTGCCCTTTAAGTTATAATGTTCATTGTTTTTCACCCCACCCTGAGTGCACTGTGTAATAAATTTATACAACATGTAGACATCTATGAATGGCCCAGAATGATAGCAATACTGATGTAAGAATGTAGTCTTCAACAGATGGTGTGTACCTAAGTACTGCAATGTGTATATTATTTACTACAGTGTGGTTTCTATTTGTGTAAAATGTGTTTGAATCTGATGAAATTAATGCATGAAAGGCTGATTATATGATCATACTGTACCAAAGCCAATTAGAAAAAAAATAGTTGAAGGGGAAGTAAAGTTATAGTTTGAGAGCCAGAACTGTTTACCATATATACAGAATAACTCGTGTAAGATTTTTATATGCTTTGGAGTAAATGAGATAAATTCTGTTGAAATATGTGTAGATACTGTCTAATATGATTGTTTTGCTTCTATTGATTTTGAATCTACACTCAATCTGGACACAATTTGAATTAATTACTAATATGAGAAATGTGATCTCATGAGGTTTGAATTCAAAGAAAATTTTATCGGAAATATTTGTTAAATTATTTGTACATGTTTACCTGACAAAATGGGATTCCCCTTATGGATGCTTTGCAATGGGATTCCCCATATGGACACTTTGCACAAATTTTGAATGCACAAACTGGTGTACATCATTTGTTATTGAATTATGGATACATGATTTGCATGTTAATTGAAAAGAAAAAACACACACACACACAAACAAAACAAAACAAAACAAAACAAAAAAAGCGCTTTTCATATGCAATGCTCAATATACCAAGTGGATGAACCAGTTCTTTTGGGAGAATTTGGGGCTCTGAAAAGAGCCATTTGTAAACTGGCCCCTCCGACCGATGGAGAGACGCGGTTTCAGTCAGCAGTGTGGTTGAAATCCATGGAGAAGTGATGTTGGAGTTGGCACTGTACCTGTGTGAGTTCTTCTGCCTTTCTGCTGGCATACTCGTAGTACATGTCACGCACGCCCTGCAGAGACACCAGTTTGACGCGTAGGCTGTGGCGGAAGGAGCGTTGATGATTGCCGTCAGCTCTTTGGAAGCGTTTCCTCATGGCTTCAATCTGGTTATTGAGCAGGATGATTTGGTCACAGGCTCGGCCAAATTTCAACTCGATGGATCTCCACTGTTCTGTGAGTTTCTCAGCCTCCATGATTGACTCAGTGCTGCTTGGGGTGACTTGCCGGTGCAACTCAGACTCAAGACTGACAGGGCATAGTGGTTGTCAGAGGCTTATGAAGGCTGGAGCATACAGCATACTGTGAACCACTGCAACAACAACCCCATAGGGAGCCTGCCCAGCCCAATTGCTGGGCCAGTTTGCTATTTGTTGTGATATATTTGGCACCTGTTGAGCACATATTTGCTGCCCAGTTTGTGTAGGCTTGGCTGTTCTGCTGTGAAATACATCTTGTGTTGTGTGCCATTGTGCTTATTGTAGGGTCCTGGCCACTTCACCTTTGATGACAGAGCCTCAGTCTCAGCTACACAAGCTTCAGGTATTGAAGACATTCAGATTTATGATTTGAATCTTCTGAGAGCTTTGTCTTCAAGAATCTTTAAAGTAATAAAGAGATCTTGACATCAAACTTCACCTATGTCACATGGGACATTTTTATCCTGCACAAGACAGTGCAGGGGAGGCACATATGTGTATATCAAAGTTTGTGTAAATGGCTGCTTAAACAAAGGCCTTATTGACACCTGAGTCTCATTAAGCATGAATTGATGGTAATCCCCCAGACAACAATGGGCCTCAACTAGTAACAACACAGCAGTCATAATCCCTTTGTCCTCAGGGGTTCCTGGCCCCTGTATGCACAGTGGCCACCTAGCCAGGTATTGTCACAGTTTGTACAGGTGGGAGCTGGCAGGCCATGCTGACACACAGCTATAGCCTGCAATTAAAGACAAAAGAAGTTAATTTGGGCAATCATGTGGAATGTCAGGCCCATTGAACTGTGATGAACTCGGACGTATATTATCATCACAAGTAGATATATCATTAAAATACAGAATCAACCACGACTAAAAAAGTCCTTAAGTTTTACAGTAGACAAGCCAAGCAAGGGGTCTGTGTCAGTGACCACCACTCACTGGTATAGCAGCAGGCATAGTAGGGCTGCCCATGTGGTTCTGAAAAGTGCCACAGAAAGTACAGTATGTTTGTACAGTCTGGTCTCCATTGATTGAACACCCAGTAATATAATGATAAAAAAATCACTAATTTTGTACACAGACTATACAAAATACAGTTTATCAACTGATACTGTGAGGAATTCATTTATCTGAAGAGTTGTATATGTAAAGGAAATTGATCAGGCCTACACGAACACACAAGAGCTGAAAATTGGTATTTTTTCCCATATAAGCTTTCTACTAATTAATATCCTGGTCTATTTTCATCGTTACACACGCTCTTGTTCTCTCTTCGTGATGTCCCACTGTATAAACCACTGTGTTGCTCTCCTATGGGATCAAGGCATCCTTCAAATATTAATAGTAAATCAAAGTGTATAGCTGAACTCTTATATATACTTCAGCTGTGAGAGTAGATAATGTATTCTACAGCATATAATACTGATACACCTAACATTCCATAATGTTATGTATTGGGTTGTATTTTCAGTTGACTATACAACCCCAAACAAGTAAATACACATTTACATGATCTCTGCTATGGGAAGTCATGTGTACTTGAGGGATATACAGACACAGCCCTTGGAAGTACATGTACATGTATGTTGTGTATTCAAATCGACATAAATACAATTTCATGAAGGCTTGAGCTACATATATCATGAATGTGATATATAGACGTTCATGCATATATTTAGACTATGTTTCCATTAAGACATAGAACAAGGAGACATCAAGCAGACAGTGGATTTCTTCTCTGTTTTCTACATATGGAAACCATGTTGATTATTATGCTATACTGTATATGTCCATTATGTTTAATCACTATGTATATTGTTGTTTTTAAGTGTATCTATGTGAGTAAATTTATTTTCATGTACTGGGCTTCTGGGAAGGACAGGCTTTGAGTGACTGGGTCACCCAGAATGTATATATTGAAATAAACAATCAAACAAACAAATAAATGAATAAACATCAGATTATGTATATATATATATATATATATATATCGCTTGGAGTTCAGAACTTTTATAATCATTTTAAGTGTTTACTTTGCTTTATTTTGCCAAGTTTTTAATGTTTGTGTTGAGGTTGGTATGTCATAGCTCTGTCCAGCTGGGAAACAATCTCAATCAACAAACATATGCAAAACATACCAGAGCTAGAAATATGTAACTTTAGTCAAAGGCCAATGCTGAGTTAGAGTATAATGTTTGGAAGCAATATATCACAGATTGTAACAGACACTTTCAAGTAGGATGGAGTATGGATCACTGGTAGTCTGTCAGTATAGAAAGATGCCATGCTCATTATGGTACCTGTGAAAGTCAGTGTTTAGCACAGTGTATATAACTTGTGTTGCACAGTGAGGCAAGCAAACAAGTGATTTTAGCAGCTAACACAGTCAACCAGGCCAAGAACAGTTGGGGCATGTGTCAACACACATTATGTAGACACAGTGGTTAGAAGGAACATAATGTTACCTGAGTGTTGCTGTGAGGGTACACACAGAGTTAGGACCATTGTGAACACAAGGGGTGTGAAATTGTGAGGAATCTGAATGAGGTTTAGTTGTATGTTTGGCATGTTTTTTTACAGTTGTAAAGACAGCATACAACAAGTATTAAGATGTACATCTTGTCAAAGAGACACTATTCTTACAGTGTCAATTGGAACTTGCAAACACAATTATTTATTATCAAAATACTCTTTGTGCTACACTAATGTAAAGTTGTAACATTTTTGCTTGACCTGACCACACCTAGTAATGTGAGGGACAACAGAGAGATGGGATCCAGACTCTCACAGAAACTTGTGTATAATGTTGAAATTTAATCTTATGAGTATATGTGAAATGCAAAATTAAAAAACTGCATCCATGTGCTGGCAAATTTGCCAATTAAATACCCATGAAAAATTAAAATGAGAAATGTTCAACATTAGTTTCCATAAAATTAAATATGTTTACAGTATATTCCTAATTTGTTGAAACTTCCTTTGTAATCTTTTGACCTGTAGTAATGTTTTACTGTGCTCTGAGTGAACAAATGTATTTTCTGGTTTCATTGTCCCTGGGAAAAAAGATCTGATCTTGAGCAAGGTTTGCCTGGGTATCAGTCAATAAAGGAACTCCCTCCTCAAGACTTGTCCAATCGGATGAGAGTTTTGGGGTCAGCAATTTGACCCTCAAGCTAACTGTCTGAAAGCAGCAGCAAGGTTGACATAATGTGTCACATATGACTGTGAGTAGATCTTGGGGAGCAAGTCATTGAAGTTGACATAGGTCTGTTTTTCTTGCTGGTCATGTGACATTAGTTAGCACTATTACTTTTCAAGAAGGTTCAGCTGTGAAGACAGGTTGCCTAGGTGAACAGATCTTGCAAGTTGGGACTGAATTTGACAAGGAATTGCATTGCAGGTGTTTAACATACACATGATGACAATGGAATATGACAACATTTGTGATAGCTTACAAAGAGCTCGAACACTGTTTTTTAAATCGCTTGAGCAACTGAGGTTGCTGGACAATTTGATCAGTTCAATACAAAACAGATATGATCGTGCATTTCATGAAAACCAAAGCAGACATCGATACAGCCTGCGGCTGCAACTGTCTGTCTTGCAGGGAGTTTGTGACATGTACAACGAGTATATGAACAGAAAGAGAGAGGAAATACGAGATTTGCAGGACCTGCTGGTGAACCTACGTATGACCAGGATGGATTTCCCTCTGGACAATGACGAGAATATTTCAATGGGTGATTTGGATTATTCATTTATGGTATTCTCCGAGTCTGATGATTCATATGACATAGATTAAGATCAGTGTGCTCCATGTGGGATGCATGCTTGACGTTCATCCTGCATCCAGAACAACTACCATGCCACCTACTGGAAACAAAATGAATCATTCACAATGACATTCACATTACAAAGGCTCTTTTCAGAGCCACCAATACCTCCCAAAAGAGGAGTTGAATCAGTTTGGTATTCAAGCATTATCACTGGATTGCTAGGGGGGTGGGGGGGGGAGAGAGAGAGAGAGAGAGAGAGAGAGAGAGAGAGAGAGAGGAGAGAGAGAGAGAGAGAGAGAGAGAGAGAGAGAGAGAGAGAGGAGAGAGAGAGAGAGGAGAGAGAGAGAGAGAGAGAGAGAGAGAGAGAGAGAGAGAGAGAGAGAGAGAGAGAGAGAGAGAGAGAGAGAGAGACTCTTGTACATTGAGCCCTGAGTCAAATATATAATTGGCCAATTATCATCCCAAATATTAATTAACATTCATTAATTTCCATGCATTTGTGCAGCAAAGTTTCGTAAGTAACGCTGAAAAACATTAATGCTTTTGAGCAAGGTAATTTTTCTGTTTGTATATAATTTTGCAGATTCAGCTCTGACAGCACACAGCTTTGGTGTTCTTCTAAACAGATGTTTTGCAGTCCCAGGGGTTTTTTTTGGGGGGGGGGGGTTATGGTCAGGATTTATGATTATCATAGGTTCCCCTACCCCGTTATTTGGAACCATGAACTTTTTTTCAATGTGCATATACTTTTGTGCTGTTCTCAATGTCAAAGTGAGTATTTAAAGTTTAATAATTATTTTACATCCATGATTCACGTGAACTGCCGGATCAAGTTGAATGTTTGGAATTCTGCTTGAAATTACACATATTTATCATGGACATGGTGTACAGCTGGCTTACACATATTTATCATGGACATGGTGTACAAGTGACTTACACACATTTATTATGGACATGGTGTACAAGTGCCCTTACACACATTTATAATGGACATGGTGTACAGCTGGCTAGCTACACTTATAATTGTTATTAAATGTATAATTAAATGCTTATTTCATCATGCTTTTGCATTCTGCTATATGTGTATCTACCTTCCCTTTAATATTTCCAGGTTGGAAAAGGTTGCTAGGGATGGATTTTTTTTCCTTGTTTTGCTTTTATTTATGGCAGTATGAGTTGTCTCTGTCAATTTTTAATTGTGATATCTTTATAATACAATGGCTGAGAGAGAGAGAGAGAGAGAGAGAGAGGAGAGAGAGAGAGAGAGAGAGAGAGAGAGAGAGAGAGAGAGAGAGAGAGAGAGAGAGAGAGAGAGAGAGAGAGAGAGAGAGAGAGAGAGAGAGAGAGAGAGAGAGAGGAGAGAGAGAGAGAGAGAGAGAGAGAGAGAGAGAGAGAGAGAGAGAGAGAGATGTGGTTATTGATGCTCAGGTTGGCCTCTTGACATTGAAAAAATGATGTAGACGGCATAGTGCCCTGTCATTAGGTCTATTAGAGCAACATTGTATTGTAGAAATGTGGAAATTTTGCTCCTTAAACATTAAAATCGGCTTACTATGATAAAATATTACTGTCATGAAGAGGGAAACTTTCTGCATAGCTATCTGCATCCTTTGGCAAGAAAGCAGGAGATTTATTGCCCTTGTGTGAGAATTTTATATTTAAGACATACAAAATCAGTACATTCTCATGGGGGAGAGTGCCCAAAATGGGTGAAGTTTTTGCTTGAAATGTCAAAGAAGTGAGATGCAGAAGTGATGTTTGAGAGGAGGCCTGAAAGGCATGTTTCTCATATTCTATGATCATTTAGTACTGTCTTATCAGCTCATTTAACCCATTTCTGATCAAAATATGAGTGAGTGATAGCTTTCCTTGGCATGGGTCAGGCACATTGCAGCCAACATGTGCCAGGGAAAACTATTGACCTAAGGCATTCCACAATGAATGGCCTTACATACAAAGCTCAGCAAAATATTTTCCAGTAATGAAAAATTAAAGTAAAAACATCAAGGCAGAGGGCAATTTACATCTGGGCACTTTTGGGAGGTTCGGGTGGGAAAGGGTTAATACCAAAAAGTTGAGCAAACCAAATAGTCATGAAACAGTTCAAAGTAAACAGCATCGATGTCCATGATTCTTTTTCCATTGCCTGATGAGTGATGCGTCAGGGTGACTTTATTTACTTGTCAGCCAATGGGAAAAAAATTAAAATAAATAAAAAAATTGAAAACAAATTAAATAAAAGTTAACTCTGACTTTTAACATTTTCTTTCTAGTGGTGTTGGTAAACCTCCAACTGACTCTGATTAAAAATTTCTTCTGCAAACATTTATCACAGAGTTCCTCAAGCCTGTCAATCATGGTGACAAAGCATTGAGAGTATTGCAATTGTGATAGCCATAGATGTGACTAATGGTAGGTCTTCGAGGCAAAGGCAGTGGTGAAGGAGGGGAGGACCTGGATGTAGGTGACCGGGTCATTGTAGCAGGCCAGAGGAAGGGGGTCATACGCTATAGTGGTGACACCAAGTTTGCACCAGGTGAGTATTTTTGGCTTTAAATTATATCGAGCAAAAAGGGCTGCAATGTTGATCTTTTCAGTGTTTGATAATACATTATGATGTGGAAGACATATCATACTTTCTGTTCAAAAGTCGGACAAAATATTCTCAAAAGATAAAGTTCAGTTGATTTAAAAAAAATGTTTTGTGCAGGTCTTGACTGCTTTTGTTTTATTCAAGTCTCCCCTATCATGCCTAATAAAATATGTCAGATGTTTGGGGGGAGGGGGCAGCAAAGCAAGACAAAGTGGGGGGGGGGGGGCATTAACTATTTTAAAGGGAAAGAGAAGTGTTATTGCCACTAGTGGGTTATTAGGGATGGTTCAACATTATCATTTTTTAATTAGTTCTAAATTCCCCCCTCCCTCCCCTCAGCTTAGTACTTAAAAATGATGATCTTCCAAGAAATGATACCAAAATTTGGGTTACAAATGACCATCATTTTCCCATTATCTGTAGAAGTGAACAGGTCCATTTACACCCTTCCCCCGGCATACTGAAAGTACTAATTCAAAAATGATTAAACTGTTGAACCATCCCTTAGGTATTCATATTCACATGGGGCAGGCCAGTGCATACAATCCCTTATCAGCCTAGGAAGGGGGCAACACTTCAGCCAATGGTACCCTGCCAAGCATGGGTCACATAATAGAGATGAAAGACCGCTCATTATCACATGACCACTTTAGAATGACATCATGCGTAAAGAACCCTTGCCTCCATAGCAGGCACGCCTGGGTGTTGATATTCTGTCCGATGAGCGCCCACATCAGTAACTTAGGTGAGTCTGGGAGGCTGCTATGGAGGCAAAAAGAACCCACCCACAAAGCAAAAAGTGGTCTACTTTTTCTGCATGACTTGTCTCTCCCTTTAAGAAGTTTATGCTATGTGTTGGTTTATCTCTATTCTGTGTACTGTAAATATTCCTTGGGCCTTCAATTACAAGTCAAACTTGGATACTTATTGTTAAACATCTGAATAAAAAAATTACATAATTTTGCAAATTTTAAATTTTTAACAAACATACTATTTATTCCATGTGCATTTCATAAATCTAAAAATTTAGTGAACAGTTACAGATACAGTTGACACTGGTCACATTTTAAAACTTTGGGTCATAACCTCTTGAAAAATATATACTGTTTGCATGTTTTAGCAATAATAGTTACCAGGTACCCATTAAGACTTAGCATGTCTCGTGCAAAACAATTTTCCTTTAAATGGACTAAAACCGACAGGTGGTCAATAGTGCATATTCTTGCTTCATTTTTTGTTTTGACTGATTTCCACAGTTAAGGAGGTTTTAATGAGACTCCTCGATGAGACTTGTCAAGACAAAATGCCCAAGGTCAAGATATTTCCTTGGTATGGCTTGAGTGATGACACCTGTGCCAGGGAAGCAAGGAAGGCTGATCAGGGGAAGAAATTAACTTTTTTTGCAAGTTGTCCATTTTCTCCAATGTAAATAATTCATCAAAAAATTATTCAGTATACTGAGTTTCATGGCACTTGGTAATTTTGCAATGAGCAGTGTTCCTGTACAACTGACTGACCTCACTGCAGTTAGAAAAGATGTTTATTGTTAGCACAATGGAATTATATGCATTTGTGGTGAAAGTGGGAATTTAAAAAATAAGTTAAAAAGTAAATTTGTACACAAGCTACTGGATGATAAATGTGGAACACAGTATTTAATCATTGCTTGTAGACACACTGACTGAACAAGTTTCCAAATTTACTTTTACAACTCACAAGTAGAAACTTGAATTTTCATATTTGATTTGGACAATTATAAAGGCAGATGAAATGTCTTCAATGTGTTGTGTTTCTTCCTCCTAAAAGGTAAACATGTTTTTGAGACCTTCAGGAATTTTGTTTATTCTGCACAGATAATATGTGATTGTGACCTCTCCTATTAGCCACTTGAGTTGATAAAATGTATTGTCCATGTCTAAAGTACTTCATGTGTGAAATGTACATAAATGCCACTAGATCATTTGTAATTCCTGTTCTGGCTCATTTCATATAAAATGCCACATTTGATTTTATTGAAAATAAAAGGTTGCCCCTTGACCAAGCAGGGAATCATCTCAAGTTGCCCCAACAAACTGTACATTGTCTGTGTCAAGCAGACAGCCCCTAGTTTTGACCCCTGCTGTTGGGAAGGGAGAAGTTTAAGCATTAGATTGACTGCGGGTCATGTAATTGTGGCTTCCTCACTAGTGAAGTGTGTTTTCTATTGCCATTACTTACCATCCAAATACTGAGGAATCCATCCATCAAGACTTGACATGATGTGAAAATGTTGGTACACAATGTTAGATATAGCCAAGAAGAACTACTTAAGAAATGAGGGTCGATTTTGTCACACACAGAATCGACCCTTATTGCTTATGTTTACATTTGCCTCTTAATTTTTGTGCTCAATTACACAAAATTTAGAAATAAATACATAGAATTAAGAGAAACGACCAGAAACTGATTTGTCCAGCATGTTCAAATGTTAAGTTCTGGAAACTCAGGTGGGCGTGGTTTATTGGAATGTGGGCGGGATGCATGTCTTATGGACCCATAACACACAAAGCTCATGTGTCATGGTCTGATAACACACCAGGCTCTCTCCTAAACTTGCAATGCTAACAGTTAGATTGAATGTAAATATTCAGGGATAAATGCCTGTGAAGTTGACTCATGTTTACATGTATGTACAGTACATGTATTTACAAAGTAAAGATCAACTTCCTGCAATGTGACTAGTAACTACCAAGGTAGACAGCACTTCAAGATGACTTAAATTGATAACATCAGGTATCAAGAAAGCTGCAGCATTTCCCTGCTCGGGCTCGGCTTAATTCCTCAGTTGTATGGCTGTTGAATCATGCTTTTGTTGCTTGCTTGGATATGTGGAAGCGGATGTCATTTCAGGTACACATTATGTTCAGGTAATGTAATCCATGCTGCATCCTATATTGCCCTGTGTCAGGAAGATACAACAAAATTCTCTTGCAATGAGCTGAGCATGTACTTCACACCTGTGAGCCAATTGGTTTCATATTTATCTGAAATAGGGTCAATATTTATACATATTTAATGAAATAATATAAAAAGGAAAGAAATAGAAAAGAAAACAAAGTATAAACTGTTTTCAGGGCATATTTTGTGGTGATTGCCAAGTTGGAGCGAGTTTAGTGGGCAGTGATTGATGTGTGAAAGTTGACATCTTGGCATGGCAATTTTTACAGCTTTTTGTTCATGTTTGTGTGCAGTTAATGTTGCGTATTGTAATACTAGGTTGGTGGTTTGGTATTGAGCTTGACCGACCAGTGGGGAAGAATGATGGGTCAGTGAATGGAGAACGCTACTTTACATGTAAACAGAAACATGGCGTCTTTGCTCCTCCATCCAGAGTACAGAGGTAAGAGACATGAGACATGTATCATAACATACACAAGGGGAAAACACACACAATGAAAACTCCCAGGGGTGCAAACATCCATGGTAGGGCAGCAAGCTTCATACGATTAGGTACTACAAGGAAAGCATATGGTCTGCTCTGCAACATAATGACAGAACTCAGAATATGTTTATTTAATGCACAAATAAAGATATCTATATGTACGTATCAGTCTGGCACTGAACACGTGGAGCTCCCACTTGTTCTGCTTCCTAGTGACACCTTTTGACCAATGACGAGTGTCACAGCAAGGAACTAATCCATAGGTGGCTCCACTTGCACAATAGTGCACAAGTGGTGCCATCTGTAGTCTGGTATCCTCTGTTATGTTGTTGCAAAGGTTCCTGTGACTATTATGCTAAAGCCAAGTGCTAGTATTGCATTAGTGTTGTTCGTGAAATATTTAATGACTGATCTATTTCATATGCAAAATAAAATAAACTGTGAGGTGTTATGTTTAAATATTTTCCAAATTCAGCCAAGGATTTTGTGAAGCCAGGTCAGTTCATGTAATGCTATCATGAGCCATGTGGTACAGGTTTGCTAACATTTGGGGTAAAAATAGATTATTTTTTTTAGGGAGCAAAGCAAGAAAGTTGAACCCACAAAGTGGGAGAGGGGCTGGTTGGCACCCTACCTCATCCCATTGAACATTTTATAACAAAATTGAACCTTAATGCAATTTTGTGCAATCCAAAAGGAAAATGTTTCTCAGATGTGGTATTCTTGAGACTTTGTTTGAAGTAGCATAGGTTTTGGACTTTTTAGAAAATAATAGTGGAAATCGAAGGTGGATCAAAAATAACATAAATCTTGTACAAAGTCATGACATTGGCAACACTGATAGAATATAACGTAAGAAAAAACTAAGATGACAGAAAATTACACAGAAACAAGGAAGATGACTGTGTAAAGAAAGGTGCCTGGCACCATACTAGAACCTTATTACATGTATATAGCCTTATACTTCTACCATACTGTAACCTTATACCCATGGCTTTGCAACAGACTACAGTTGGAGTTGCTTTACACAAGTGTTTAGTGCTAAGGTTTCTATGACAGATGCACAGATCTCAGCGAATCCAGAGAATCTCTCGACTCCGTTCCATTATCTGGGTCCTTTGCTGAGAGGCACAGAAAGCTGTCAGGTAAGATTTGTGACACTGTGGAGGTGCTCTTCATTTTGTAGCATGGTGTTTACATGTTTTTACAGTTTGCTGTGTCAGTATTATTTGCAGTACTAAGCTGGGCTGACTGTCTGTTGATTATTGGCTGTTGTTGATCTTTTTTCTTTTTAAACTTTTATTCATTTGGAGCAGTAAGTTTGCACAGCCCATTGTCACCCATTACCAACCTAACAGGACACCCATGCCTGCCCACAGTTATTGTAGTTTTTATAGTGCGGTATGTGGACAGTTTGGACAAACGATAAAACAAAATTAACAGGAGACATTTGACAGCATCTATCTCTCTGTGTATCACTTTGCAATTCAAGATTCAGTGACAATAAGATAGAAAATCTTGACTATTCAAAAGAGAAAGCATGTTATAGGATTCTATCTACTTTGGTAGGTGTGACACACTTTGTCGTTTTATGATAATAGTGCAAAACTCTAGAAAATATATCTGGAAACTCACGTCTTTTGGAAGAAAAAAATCGCTACACTCGAAACCTGAATCTCAAAAATGGTAAGGTGCAATATGATTCCAATTAGTACTTAATTTCAGTTATCTAACAATCATTACAAATACCAGGTAATGAAGCTATCATGATAGTATTTTTGCAATGTTCCATGCAAATGGACTGTTTTGGATTTGTGTCTTTTCGTCCAGAACCACTTTCCTGGCAGTCATTACCTTATTCTGTAGTCCAAACTCTACACTCCATAAGCTAACCTGTCACTGTCTAACTTATATACATATGGAAGTACTATTGTCATGTTCTTCTGTCAAATTTTGACATAGGCTGTATTAGCCTAAATAAGTTCAAGGGTCTTCAGCGGGTTACTACCAAACATGGTGAAATAGTATTTTGGCATTGTTTGAATAGGAATTTTGTCCAAAATAATGAAGTTAAAACAACAGTGAAATACCAAAAATACAAAAACTGAAAATTTAAACGTGAAAATATTTAAAAGCAATTTACAGTACCCAATCCTTTTGTGGAGATATTATAATTTGATCTGTAAAACATAAATAATATCTTTTCAGTTGATGAAAATAAAATCTGTCATACAGAACACATCATTATTAAACATCAGAGTAAATATCAAATTATACATTTGTAATATGGACAATTGGACCCAACAGTTGGTACAGATACATACACTGTGAAATGCTCTGGTACATACTTTTGTCTGCAGGGGGCAGTGGTAGTGGCAGTCAACCAAGCCTGAACACCAGTGTGACCACACCATCCAGATCCAAGGCAATTTCACGGTGAGTTTAGTCTGGTATTTTTCCAAACAAGTAAATATACAAGAAGAATTACATGGGATGTGCTTTGACAGGTCTTGGTATGGCTTGCATGTGTTGTTTATATGCTACTTTGATCTGTCTCTGTTTTTGGATCTTGGTACGCATACTAGATGTTGACATGGACATGGAAAGGAAGTTATAAACACTGTACTCAAAATAACAAAGAAAATTCACTGTTTGTGGTGCATGTCACTAGTTTAAAAATATTGTTATGTGTTACATATCAATATATATATATATGATTGGATCTTTCATCTTACCAATGAATGCTTTGCTCATCTGTTGCCAAGGAACACATGCATTTATTATGTAGGTCAAAAACAGACACTCTAAAGTGACTATGCTTTTGTTTCAGTCAAAATTGTGTTTTCATGTTCAGCGTATACCATGTTAATGAACAGGTTTGTTCTGGTTTTGTGTGGTGATAGTATTGATATGTGAAATCTGTGCATAGGCATCTATGATTGAAGCCCTTGCATTTAGTTTTAAATAAGCTCCTGTATGGCATACTATAGTATCTTCTCATGCATAGAGATCTGTATTTTAAGCTCATGCATGGAGATCTTTATTTGGCCTTATGCATAGAGATCTTTATTTGCGCTCATGCATAGAGATCTCTATTTGAGCTCATGCATAGAGATCTCTTTTGAGCTCATGAATAGAGATCTTTATTTGAGCTCATGCATAGAGATCTCTATTTGAGCTCATGCATAGAGATCTCTGAGCTCATGTATGAAGATCTCTATTTGAGCTCATGCATGGAGATCTCTATGCACGAGCTCATGCATGGAGATCTCTATTTGAGCCTTATGCATAGAGATGTCTTTTTGAGCTCATGCATGGAGATCTCTATTTGAGCTCATGCATGGAGATGTTTTTTTGAGCTCATGCATGGAGATGTTTTTTTGAACTCATGCATAGAGATGTCTTTTTGTGCTCATGCATGGAGCAGTCTTTTTGAGCTCATGCATAGAGATGTCTTTTTGAGCTAATGCATAGCAATCAGTATTTTAAGCTGCTGCACAGGGATCTACATTTTAAGCTCATGTAGAAATCTATGTTGGATGTACATGCATGGAGATCAGTCTCATAGGCATACATAGAAAAAGTATGTATGTATATGTAATTATCACTTAAAACTTAATCTAAACACATTACATTTGAGGCTTTCTGCGTAAAACTGAGTGAAAAAAGTAAAATAACCATATGCATAAAAGTAAAAATTATTTGCGTTATTTCCAATTGTCATGTTGGAGTTAAAATTTGCATACTGATGCAGTTCACAAAGCACAAGAGTGGGTCGTTCCAAGTCATTTTCAAAACATGACATGAGGCAAGTAGTTTATGTGAACTTTATATAGCAACAGTGCCACCCAATATGCAGCTTTGTGGGAGATCTTGTACATAGCCACTGTGGGATAGGTCAGCATAGCGCAGTAGCCTGTCACTCACATGACCGCTGCATGCTTTACTGAGCCCTGTAACCTACTAATTCATCATGTTATGTGCAGTGTTCACTTCCGGCTTGCAGATGATGTGTAGTAAGTAGCAGCTGGGGAACCACAAGGGCTGTCATTAAACAGCCAGTCAGTGCTGTTTGTTCTGTAGTGCTTCTTTTATTTGCAGTAATGCAGATGGCTAAATACAGTTATATGGACACTTAGTGACATTGCACACAGATTTGTAACGTGTACACGTACTTTATGGTTGCACTTTAGAAGCAAATTTTTTCACAATAGAAGCATATGATTCATCATGTCTCCCTGTACATAGTGCCTGGAGACATACTTTTTTTGTGTCCATCATTTCTGGTTCTGCTTGCCGTTCTTCTTCTTCAATACAGATTGGTGTCCATGTCATAACTCCAGAAGTGTTTGTCAAAAGTTGATCAAACTCAGTTATGTATTGTATTTGTGTCTTTTTGTCCAAAATTATTATTATATAATGTCTGTAGATGAGCCCACCCTTGGGAGTGCAGATTGCTGACCTTGACTTCAAGGCTGTTTAAGGGATATTAGGGTCTGCAATAAATCCTTTAGATTCAACCAAAGTTGTTCAAACTTAATGAGATTATGTATCTATGTAAGAGGTTGGTTAGGATTGTAGGCAGAATGACCTTGACTCCATTGTCAAGGTCACAGGACTGTATAAAGGGGATCACTGTTCATGTGATGATCTAAGGAGTCAACAAAATGTGGTCAAACTTGAGTAAATGATGCTTTAAGTTAGACCTCTCTTGGGCCAGCAGATAGGTGACATTGACCTCCTCCTCAAGGTCACAGGGCTGCATCAGAGACATTAGTATCTATGCAGTTGATTTGGTAATTGACAGAGAGTTTGATGAAAGTTGAGGGGGTAGTCATAATGTCAAAGCCTCACTTTGGATCACAGATGGGAGACCTTGAGGTTTTGAAAGAATTTTCTTTTATGTGTGTGACAACTGAAAAATGATTCAATGAAACAAAAACTTGGTGGTAATGTACTGTATCTGAGTTAGTGATACCTTTAGAATGCAGTTGGGTGAGTGTGACCTTATTTTCAAGGTCACAGGACCATTTCAAATCAAGTATGGTTGTCATACTTAAGAAAGGTTTTTGATGAGAATTGGTCAAACTTGGCCTGATTATACGTATTAGCAAGATTTTTACTTAAAGTTGTGGATAAGCAATCATGACCCTATTTTCAAGGTGATGGAGCTACATATTACCTCCTGGGCAGACCAGGTACTGCATTATCTCTACCACTGAGTGGAGAAAGCACAGCATCGCTGTTTAGCAGGCAAAGTCACTCACAATAAATCTGTTATTGTTTCATAGCTTAAGAAGAATGGGACCTTCTTAGACCATACTTTCTGGTGAAACCCTATTTTAGGTTCCAGATGAGTTGGAACAAAGCTCCTTTGGGATTGTGGGGAGTGCAGCAATGTGATATTGTCCTGCAAAGTCAGACTGCTCTTTTTTACATGTGTTTTTGACATGTTTTGGATTGCATGTCAGATCAATTTTGTCCACAGAAGAGGGGTAATGATGTCCCTCTGTCATGTAGTCCTGGCAAAGGTGAGGAAGTAGGATTATTTGACTGTGTAATTAGTAACACTAGCAGTTCAAAGCACATTACAAATATGTGACTTGTCCACTCTCGAAAAGGACAGGTACAGGGATTTGTTTATGGAGTTACAACATGATATTAAACACAAGAAGTCAACCAATTCCATAGTGTGGTTGTCCAGTGCTGAGTGAGCTACTGCTGTCACAGTCTTGTGCTGAGTGGGCTACTGCTGTCAGTCCTGTGCTGAGTGGGCTACTGCTGTCACAGTCCAGTGCTGAGTGGGCTACTGTTGTCACAGGCCACTGCTGAGTGGGCTACTGCTGTCACAGTCCACTTTGAGGGTTTTTTTTGGTGCAAGCAGATCCGGTAAAAGAGGTGAAATGAAAACAATATGACTTCACAGTGTTTACATTCAGAAATAAAATTTTACCTACTGGTTTCTTGAACTGCATTTCTGTGCATGTTACCCCCACCAAATCTATACGGTCCACTAAAAACAGCATAAAAGCATAGTGACACCTGGTTAACATGTGCTCTTTACTAATAACACTATAACTGTGGTCATAATTCTGATGTCCTCAGCCTTTGTATTCTGTGTATTTTCCCCAAAAGTCTCCCAGTGACCATTTTTATCTTCATGTCTGTAGCAGCAAAATAAAAAACCTTCGTTTGTGTTTGGTAAACACAATGAGATAGCCATGTTCTTTGTGCACGTCTCTGGTTCTTGTCACTTTCAATTTTTTGTTTTGCCTGCTTAGCAGCTTGTCAGGCATGCTATAAAGTCCACAACAAACCTCACACAGTCAAGCATGAAGTCTGCTAAGCAGGCTAGCTTTTATCCTATTAATTATATTGCATGTAGGTTGTTGCAACACAAAGAGGCTGAAGGGTCCTCACACATCAATTAGCTTTTAATTTATTTTGATTTATTGAGTTAGTTGCTGGTTTCTTTCATTTATTCTCGGTCTTTGACTCTTTTAAGTTTTGACAGTTTTCATTTCATTACACGCTCTTGTGATGGCTTTATTTGGGCACATAGGTAGTGCATGGGTTTTTATTCTGGTGCAGGTTTCACATGAACTAAAGCCGTTTTTTCAGGATATGGTATACATGACAGGTGTGGAGTGTTACATTCGTATACTGTTGCATCTCATAATTTAAGAAATAAATATTTACATTGCTGCAATATTTGTAGTCATCAGCATTTCAAGCAGTTTGGACATGTAACAACAAATAGTTGACTGTTTTTACCTGGACTCCCAGTTTCTTATGAAACTAACATTTGCTGAAGTTGATGTATGTTTAAAACTGAGTAAATGTCCCATGATTATCCATGATGTGTTTGCAATGCAGACATGAATCTTTTATGTCAAACTCTGCAAAATATGGAATAATGTACAATTAATTTATAGCAGCATATTGCATTTAATTTTAAAGTGTATGACAAGGAAACCTTAGGAAGGCAGAAAAGATACACTAGGTTGTTTGTTCTGCTAGTATTTACTGCATGCATCAGGCATTTACTAGGTCCAGTTAGTGCGCTGGTAAGATAATAAAAACAGCCCCCAGGTCCACAATTGTACTGTCCACCGGACTGCCTGAGTTCCTGTGGTGGATCACTGATTGTCCCATTCTATGTTAGAAAAGCATAACATATATACCAAATTTTGTTACATTTTAAGCATTAGAAACTCAGCATTTGCCTCTGTGCAAGGTGGCAGTGCAAAGTTTAAAACATGCAGCTTTTTAATGCATGAGGAGTCATCTGCTACAGCAATGAGGCCAGTTGCCTGAATAGTATTTACAGCACAACCAGTTTTTGCTTTTGTCTTGTAATTATAGCTACAAGCTTGAAATGATGGGGGAAAAAAAACCAAAACAGCAGGTTTTAAATGTGTATTCCATATGTAAACTATAGACAGGGATCAATTAAAAAAAATAGGAACTGGCTGAAAACTTGGCTGTAAGAATATATCATGCCACTTCCCACTGCTGCATATTGGCAGCTTTATCTTTTCAGTCTGTATTCTTCAGGTTTTCTATTTTCTATTTCACTATAATTCATGGATAAATAAAATGCTAAGGACCCTGTATGTCAAGAATGTGCTTCTGAGCACAGAGGCTGTGTCAGCAAGCAAGCTGGGGTAGCTTCATCAGCCCACAGATCCACAGGTGACTGATAGGAGACTAGGCAATCACCTGGAACACCTATCAGTCACAATGCTAGGATTATATATATAAAAAAAAACAAACAAACAAAAAAGAAAAAAAAAAAAATTCATTACAAAATATTTTGGACTTAAGCCAAACATGTTTTCCTTCACTTTGAAAACAAAAATGGTCAGGATGAATTTTGAAGCTCAAAATATTTGTTTGTGAATACTGTCCGCTTACTCTTATTCATTTAATCAGTATGTGAGGTTGTACATTAATTGTTGTCCTGTTCTCAACAGCCCAAAGAGTGGCAGCAGTATCGGTGCCCTCAGACGGTCTTTGTCCTCCAGCACCGGAGACTTTAAGCTGACAGAGGGCATGAGTGTCTTCTGTAATAATGAATTAGGTAAGTAGTCCATGCATTGGGTTTTTGTCATAAGATATATATACTGAAGCGGTTGTGGGCATCGTGAGAAATCATAGTTCAGTTCCATAAAAAATTTCCTTTACCAAAGAAACAAAATAATTGTAAATTGTGTGTTGTGTCTTCAGTGCCACAAGATATGTGAACAGTGTGTGTACATGTTCAGTTACTGACTGCACTTAATTGTTGGACATGTAATTCAGTCTCCTACACAATATACATGGTATAGTGATACAGGTTGTAGATACATTTGGCACTTTTCACATAAGCATTAAAGGCCATAGTAAATAATTTAATAGATTGTGGTTCTGATAAAATGTGCAGTTAATCACCCATGCAAAAAGTTTATATGTATGCGTGAAAATGATGATCAATTTCTTAATAAATTCTAAAATATACATGTATTCTCTTTCCTTTTTCATTTTAAATTGAAAGCTCTGGGTAATTAGGAAGCTTCAACAGCAAGAATTTTCTTGAATTAGCTAAGTGAATTATGAGCTGTGACATGGTCCTGTCTGTGAAGAAATTACATGTGATATTGTAACTGCTGAGTGTGTTTGTGTTTGATTTGAAGTTATGATAAAATGTCACTTTGATGGTATTAAAAGGCAGGTTAAATACTTTTGTTGAATATAAAAAAGACAAATGGTGTGAACCCTGTTTTGGTTGGGATCACACTCTGTTAGCTGATAATGTTTGTTTATTGCCGATAATTTGACCTTATTGTCAAAGTATTCATAACATGCCTATCTTTAAGAAAAACAAAACAAAACAAAACAAAAAGGCCAAGAAGTTTTGGGAAAAATGAGACAAAAGAGAATGGTATCAACTGATTACAGTGGTGTGTGTGTCAAGTGGTGGACTTGTAAATGTCACTATTTGGTCATACAATCTTCCTTTTTAATTTTGAACTTTTGCTTTAAAAAGCACATTAGTGAAGCCATATTAGCTGAGAGCAGACATGATGTGGCATTACTGGAATTAGTCATTTTGATTTATGTATTTGACATGGGATATGATGTTCAAGTGAATTAACCCTATCTTTGATCCCAGCCTTCAAAATAAAAATTGAGTAATTTATATGATAAATTTATGGCATAAGGGCATCAAGGGGTTAATACTTTAATTTTATAACAATTTTGAGTGAAAAGAGATCCCATACATTATTTCTTGCAGTGGTATTTATAACAAAAGATCTGTGTATTGCTCCTATGTGTGAATGTATCTCATTTACCACATTATATATGGTATATGTCATGGTCAAATTATTGAAAGAAAAACAGCAAGTATTTGCCAATAAATTTTAGTCATATCTATCGCACAGACTATTTTTGATAAAACGAAATAAAAGTGTGCTTTGAAAAGCCATGCATACTTCATTCTCACTTGTGATACCAGACATACATGCACAGTTTGAGCAAACTGATATAAAGGAACAATGCGAAATAAAGTTTAAAGAAATTGTAGTTTTCAATCTAATTTGACAAAGTGATGTCAGTTCAGTTAAATGTGACATCATGATATCAATTCAGTTTGATTTTACATAGTACTATCAGTTGAATTTCACACAGTGATGTTAGTAACATAATTTGACATAGTGATGTTAGGTTAATGTAATTTGACAGTGATGTTAGTTTGGTGTAATTTGACAGTGATGTTAGGTCAGTTGACTTTAAAAGTGATGTTAGTGTAATTTGACAGTGATGTATGTGACACAGATGTACATCACCAGTGTTAATGTCACAATGTTCTGCCTGCTGTCAGAAAATGTACTGATGTTTTCTGAGAAAGATCTAGATACATCTACATGTATGTATATTTTGGTATAGAACCTGCAAATTTACAATCCTCCAGTTTTATAATGAATGCCTGAAATGAGCGGACAGGATCGTCTCACAGTTCTCAATATGACTTGTCATTGACGCTGCATGGTATGAGATAGCATGATCTGAACCTTTCAAAAATTATCAAAAACAAAATGCTCAGATTAATAACACACTTTTTGGTACATATATACAAATATAATATGATTTATTTGGAAAACACTTTAATTTACGAGTTTTCTGCATTTTGTTATACATGTATTTAGAATTGATGGAAACATGCAGCTAGAATGAAAGTCATAGATCTTGAAATTAGTCAGTAGCTGGCTTTATTCTAATAATCCATGAAGCAGAGAAGAACCTAGCAATCAAAGATCCAATGTTGAAGTTTGCTTTCATAGCTTAGCTTTCTGTGATATGAATTAATTTAAATTCAGCATATGCAAGCATTGTGATTTCATAGTAATTTCTGCATGATGCTTTTGCAAAAAGTGAATTGGAGAAAACTTTGTTTTTGCTTTTATGGGACTTACAGCTGTAGACGTGGCTGATTGAAATGTCCCAAAGCTTCCAGATTAATATAGGGCTCTGCCCTGTTTCCCAATTGTTTTTTGAATGAAAAATGTTTGAACCAAAGCTTCCAGATTATTAATGGCATGGTGCCAAGTGTGCTAGAATAATTATTATTGTAGTGTTTATGTATGAAACTTGACTTGAAAAAGGGAAACTTGGCTTAGAAACAGTACATGTGTTCATAGTGATGATGTACATGTATGTTGTGGTTGGATCATAGGCAGTGTACATCCTGTATGCCACAGGTAGAAGAAACTGGTAACTTTTTTAATCTCAAAGTATCTTGTGTCACTCTGTCAGCCTTAAAAACCTTTTTTTTAGGAAGTCTATAGTCTACATGTGATTAAAACAAAGAAAAGGGAAAGAAAAAATAAATGAATGAGTAAAATTTTTAAGATATTGGTGAAAAATGAGGCAGTCAAAACTTCACTTTTTACCAAAAATGTAGAGTAAAAACTCTACATTGTCGTAAAAACTACACTTTTTTTGTCCTTATTGAGAAAATCACCGAGAATTTGAGCATGTTTTTTTTTTTTAATCTGCATGCAAAAAAGTGTACCTTTCCACACTTTTTGGAAGAAAACTGAGGTCAATTTTGAGAGCCTTCATGTTATGAAATGGGGATGGGTGGCAAAAACTCTACCTGGGGTGGAAAATAGGGGCAATTTCCATGGCGCTTGTATATCAACACTGTGGAGGATAGGGTCATGCTCATACAGAACTTCAGCAGCTTTAAGTACACATTATATCAAAATTTATTATGTAATTTATTTACATTAATATCAATGTTATTTATTCATTCATCCATACATTTTTTGTAAATCTATTATATTGCTTTTGTTGTTTTGTGAATTATGGCATGTGGTGGAATTGATACCTTTGTGTAACAGCAAGGTGTCCCATGAGGTGTCCATGGTAGGACAAACTCGAGTCTGTCAGGATGAGCGCATGCATGGCTTTGACACAGTAGCATTGGCTGTAAGAGGTGAAGTTGCACACAGTGATTAACTTGTAGCAGTTGGTAGATTCCACTGTCCATTTGCACTGCCTTGTGTGATGATGCAAGGACTAGGTTTTCTGTCTGTATAGTAGGCCTCAGACCCACACCGGTCTGATGGTAAACTGACACTGAATGCTTGTGTGAATTAGTCATGTGCATTGGAGTAAGTCATTCTATGAAACTATCTTACTCAAAAGGATGTTTTCCCTTGATGTAATTGTATTGCAATGAATGGAGCGAAACCTGTACATGTTATCAATAGATTTTATTTATATGAATAATCTTGTGTCTGACCTGTCAATTTGTAAATACAGGACTTAATGTATCAGCCCGTGAGTTTCAATTTAATTTTAATTTGTGTCTAATTTGGATTTGCACTAACATTAAACATTAAAAATATCTAGTATGACTTGGATTTCATAGGACACATAGAGGTGCTATGACCAACACACACAGTACAGTTTAGGCAGTTTTAGCAACATTTTACCAACAAAATAACCACATCTGACAAAGTGTTCTCTGTGCTTCAGGGGTAGTTCGCTACATTGGTCCAACAGACTTTGCAGAGGGCGTGTGGCTTGGCATTGAACTGAGAACACCAAAGGGCAAAAACGACGGCTCTGTTCAGGGCAAGCGTTACTTCAGCTGTAAACCTAACCATGGTCTGATCGTACGACCCAGCAAGGTAACAGTGCGAGGCATCAATGGAGCAAAATTGATAGGAGACAATTACTCAATGGACAAAGAAGCCAAGTAGTTTGACTTTGTGCTTGCAAGTCACTGCAGATAAAGGATCTATGCAAGTAAGGCATTAAATACAGCTGAATGAACCAGCAAGGGACACTTTGAAACATTTGTATTTGTAGGAGTGGCAAAACATTATAAAGTGCTAATAATACCAAGCTCTATTCCTGTGCAGTTTCCTTGGTTACCTGTAGGGAAAATGAATTAAATTATTAATCTAATCAGGGAGTGGGACAAAAGCAGCTGAAAATATATTGTGCTACTGTCATAATTTATTGCATTTTTATTTTAATTTACAATGCGAGCTGAGCATCATTTAGAAATTGAATCTTATTTTTCTTACTATACATATACATGTGGGGAATAGCTTCTTCTGTCATAAGTGTATTTTATGTTGGTTGAAGTCAAAATCATTCATGTTGACATCTGAAATATACATTTTGATTGTACATATGCATTTTACATGCAAAAAAATCTCCACACAAACGGGGCGGAAGTGATTGGTAGAAAAGGGTGTTACTGTTGGTCAGTCAATCAAACACAGGTTGTCATACCCCAGTAAAGTGAATATAATTATAATTGGCCAGGTCTAAAAGAAAGACGTCATTAACCCTTTCATCTTGAATTAAGAGTGAGTAAACAGCTTTCCTTGACTTGGGTAATTTTATATTGATAGGTTTTGTCTAATTTTCTCCCTCAAATTGTAAGTTTTCATTACTGTAAAAAATTAATCAAAAACATGGAAGCAGACAACTGTTGACCACCAGCCAGCTCTGGCCAGTTTGAGGGGGAAAGGGTTAATACAGACTGTTGTCTTGTATTGTATTGACATGACACAGCCCTTCGTGATAAGTAACCCCATATGGGGTGTAGCCGTCCATCACCCATACTCAAAATGAAAATTGATCTGTGCTTCCAAAATAGAATACATTCTCAAAAAAGTTGCCTCTTTTCCCCAAAGAGGGCAACTTGAACCTCACATTTTCTAGTCTGTAACATGCACACAAAAAATCCAAAGTGATTTGGCACAGGTTTATCAGGCGTAGGTATCCTGTTATACCATGAAATATAATGTGTTAGTCTCATGCAGGGAGAGTCAGCTGACCTCAATGACAAAATAGTGGCTGGAATAGCACAAGGCAGCTAGACCATGGCAGATGTTCTAATAGATCTAAAGGCATATTTTTTTAAAACGGACATTATATGTGTATCTGTTCAAGAGGCTGAACTGTTAAGTTGTTATTGATACACATTTTGTTGAAGTATCAATTTAAAGTACACTAAACTGTGTATGCATGTATGTGAAGGCTGAAACTCAAATTTGTGTCTAATTATAGTATTATGTCACCAAAATATCTAATTTTGATCACATCTTTTTGGTGAGAAATTATATAGAAGTTAAGTTTGAGGACTGGGCATAAGTAAAATGACTACATACATCCTGGCTGCAGGAGCAATTTTTATCATAGAAAGTGTACAGATGTCCGACTCATGGACATCCAACTGGGGGTGAAAGCTGACCCGCTGACACAACTTTATTAAACCTTCCCCCTTGAATGGAGTCAACAGCTTTCCCTGATGTGGGTTGGGTGCTTAATTTGCAACCCATGCCAAGGAAAGATGTTGACCTGGGGTTGTTATCTGGATTGGTATCATCCAAAATTCACATTCAAATTGTTTTTGTTGAAATTAGTCACAAATGGTAAAGCGAGTACATTTGACCTTCAGGCAGTTTTGGTCAGTCTAAGGTGGAAAGTGTTAACAAGCATGCTAGAGAAACAATGCAGAGTCGGACAGTGTTTTATGTTTTCATAATCATTTTGTTTGTTGTGTTTCATTCATGCTTCACTTCCAATGTGTATACTATAGGCCTTTTTACATATGCAAATAAAAAACATGACATGAAATCTGAACTTTTCTTGAGAGTTGTATTTTTATTACAAAAAAAAACCTGAGTACAAAGTAAATGAATACAGGTATTGTCAGACTGGTTGTATAATGACATGAAAAGCTATATACAGGGCATTAAAATCAACCTCTGAACATAATTTAGTCTTTGGGCAGTTCAGTGAGGAAAATAAATATGCATACCTATGTACAAAAGACCATTTTAGTAGCACTTGTGGCAGTGAGAACATTTCCTAAGCTACATCTAACTGATGTATATACTTTCTAGATTCACTCACAAAACTTCATTGCACATTATTCTAAAACAGCGAGCTTTAACACAGTATTCCTTACTTTGTCAGGAAAAATACTTTCATAATTTTTCATGTTAAATCTGCCACTTGTTCAACCATCTGACAAGTTCTTTTTCTGTCTTTCCTCTGGTGTTATCGTAAAGCAAATTGAAAATTGACTGTACAGTACTTGTAACTGTTGTATATATTTTAAAGTTTGCTGAGAAAATGTTGATAAACATAACTTATCTGTATAAAAATTCTTTATTTCTTTGACATTCATCAGATCTGTTCCTCTTAATATCTGCTTCAACTTGCATTAAGATGCCTCAAGTCATCTGTTGACTTGTATTTTCGGTTTGTTTGCTTTATGACTAGCCCACTGTAAATAACCATGACCCTGCTGTGCAGGGAAGGCTCTCCAAAAAAGAAAAAAAAAAAGATGTCCATTCTTGATAACATCTAACTGTACTGATATAAACTAGGACCTTCCTGTCCTATTGGCAATAATGTATTGGATGAATGGCTCCATCAACAAGGTGCCAAACCACTTCGTACACCAAGGGCAAGGTAATTGTGTGCCTCTGCATAATTTTTGTTCCATTCTGCCACATGGAAATTTGATGCCTGTTTATTTGTTTGGATTGCCACCATATGCATCCATCTATCCATACCAGTGCATCCAGGGGACAAAATTGAAACAAGAGGCTTGTAATTTAGGGATATATGTATAGTTGGGTATGGACATGCCCAAATTGCAAAGTTTTGTCTAATTTTCTGGCTTTTTTATGAGGACAAAAGGGGGTATTCCCCTGCCAGGGAATGTCCATTTATTAGGATGACATTTCATTCTTGCCTTGAGTGACCTATACTCAATTCTCACTTTTGAAAAATTTGTGGGAGGTGAAGTTTCTATAAATTCCCATACATGGGCACAGCAAAAAGCCAAAGGCATGTATCTAGTACAGTGGTACTTACCATTGAAGACTGCCCCTATAGCCAGCGGAATGGGGTCCTAATACTGCAAGTGGTATAAAAAGCTGGTAAATTTAGCAAAGAAAATTTGTAAGTGGCCTCAAAATGCAGTCGCACAAAGTTATGCTTTCTCTTAGAGATGGTGGTCTCTATAGCATGTACCAATGTACAGAAAGGAACCATTTCAAGACCTGTAGACCTATACTTACACCTTCAAGGATATCGGCATCAATCTGACAACAACTGTAATGGGATTCTACTAGACAACACCTACAAAGGTACATGTGTACATGTACCCACAAAATCTGAGGCAAGATCCTGTCCAACATGGTAGCACAGCATTAAAGCTTTGCTGTCTTGGCTGAATTCCCATATTTCGAAACTGATGGAGTAACCAAAAGTCTGCCTGCAGAAGTTTTTGTGGAAGTCCATAAGCTCTTTCACTATAGGAACTTATTATGAAGTGGATCACTGGCTATGGATCATTGTTGAAGTGTTTTAGCACTCACTTGAACACCTGTATGTCTTCACATTGTTTAATTTGTTTGGAGGCTGCATGGTTGTGCTTTGCATATCATTCCAGCTCTATTAAGTTCACATTACATACTTTTCACCTATTTTATTGTTTGGTGTTGTTTTGTGGGCAGAGGAATGATTTTATCCTGATATCCTCTTCAATTAAACCTCTTCAATAGAAACCTTCCCCAGAGTCTGTTGATCACACTGTTTAATACAGTAGTACCTGTCACCAAAGACCACCCTAGGGAGGATCAAAATGTGGTCTTATAAGACAGGTGGTCTCTCATGACAGGTATAAATAACAAGAAAAGTACTGCAAAAAGTATATTAAAAAGTGGTCTTAAAAGGCAGGTGGTCTCTCATTAGGGTGGTCTTTCATGACAGGTACTACTGTACCTACATGGTGGCAATGAGATAAATTCATGGCTTCAAATAAGTATCCCATGAGCCACAGACTATGGGTGGACAGTGCCAAATTTTAGTCACTGGCCACCCTGGCAATGGAATGTGTTTGTCAGTCATGAGTTTCTTTGATTGACAGGAAAATCTATTTGAAGCCTTGCAGCTGTGCCAATCAAGGTACACAAAGAGACATGATCCTCAAATTAACAATAGCAGAGCCATAAAATTAATAATACGCTCATTTGACGTGTTACATAATTTGTTGCCTTGTCTATGCTTGCTGCATCATCACTGGGTCTGTCAGCCAGGCAATAATATCAAGTTTGGTACAAAGCAACACAAACAGTCCACTACGCAGGCATATCAGGTCCACAAAATGCTGGGATTTGACTTGGAGTGGACGACCATGAGATTGTTCCTTGTTAAACATCATAGAACACAGCCTCAGGCCTGTGAGTGTGAGGTGTGAGATGAGTGCGCCAAGGTGTGATGCTTGGAGCGCCTGTGAGTGCCATCTGCCCTGTCCTTGTCCCTGTTAACACGTAAAGTCGCTGTATATTAGTACATGACTTTATACATACATGCATTGATATGACAGTTTCCAAGGCAAAACCCAAGTATGCAACAACTGGTAATTTTGACAGTCATCTATTTTGTTATATGTATGTTTCTTTAATATTGGGCTTTCATAAAGTTACAGAGATAATCTCCCACACTGATGTGTCCCTACCAGGGTAATCACCAGCTTATATTGGTGTTAGGGAGTCAAGCAGCCAGCAGACAGCTGTGTGTTAATTCATATAACAACATACATGTAGCTGGATAAAATAAGGGTCAAATTGCTAGACAATGAACAAGTAGTCCCTTGTCAAAGTCCACAGTGCATATAAGTTTAGGTGATATGGGCTTGTGCATGGGTATGTATTAGTATATTCAGTAGTTTTCCATGCTATGAGAACACCATTTCTGGTTGCATGCATTTTCTCCCTTTCTTCTCCCATGCTGAAAAAGAAAATACAGATTGTACTTGGGGTCCTCAGAAGTGGCTAACTGCAGTCTCTTCAAATTTTACAAAAAGCCAAATATGCTATTCCAATGTAAAGCAACATTTATAATCCTGAAATGATTGTTAAATTGATGTAAATTACAAAATTATATATGAAGAGTGTATTTAATAGCCTGATAGCGTGATAAAGTCATCAAAATAAAGGCAGTGCCTTGGAACCCCTTGGCTACAGCTCTTTCAATAATCAAGTTTTCACTGGGACAGAGAATATGGCATGAAACTGACAAGGTTGACCCCTGTGACCTTGAAACAGATCAAGGTCATTCATATGCAACACTATTCAAGCACTCCATAAAAGGGGCCCGCCCACACACCAAATTTGGCTGGGGTCAGCTTCTCTTCTTTGTGCAATCCAGTGTGACTGCTGCAAAAGAAAGACCCCCACACCAAATTTGGCTGGGATAGCTCTTTCCATTCGTAAGTAATTGTGGTAACACTACAACTGGCCGGAAATTGATATTATGACCCCTATGGCCTTCCAACAAGGTCAAGATCACCCATGTGCAATCCCATTTGAACACTCTGTAAGAGGGACTCACAAACTACATTTGATTGGATAGCTCTTTCCATTCTAAAGTTACAATGGTGAGCACAGCATGAAATTGACAGTTGACCCTGTGACTTTAAAACAAGGTCAAGGTCACCCACATGCAATTCGACCCAAGTACTCTGCAAATGCAACCTACACACCAAATTTGGTTGAGGTAGGTCTTTCAATTCTTATCACGTTGACATCAATTGAGGACAAATAAACAATGTAATGATGACAATACCCTGGGGCCAAGCATGGCTGTGAGGTAAAAATGGTCAATGCCTTCAATAATGCTGGAATGTGGACAAAGATGCAAGGTCTGGTACTAGCTGTTAAGAATATTTTATGACATCCACCACCTGCAAGAAGGATTGACCATGTCTATTTACAATCAGGCCTTGCAGTCGCAGCATAAACAAAGTCTACACATATATAACTGCAGGAGTCATTTTACACGTGAAATGAGCAGATCATCTTGTCATGAGACTATATATACATCATTGGCGCCCCAAGACCAAGGCTGTAGCGGGGGGTGGGTGTGGGGTGGGGGTGTCTAAGCAAATGCAGCTTGTGCACAAAAGCATACTGGAAGATGACAGTTTGAACACAAAAATATCACACTCTAAGATAATGAGAGGTGCAGACAAAGTGTTTGTTTTTTCCCCCCTTCGATTCTATGACTGAAATTTGTTTTTGTTCCATGTGTATGTCAGCTGATAGCATAACTTTTAGAAAAATTATGTGTAGCGTTACATTCCCCGAAAAAAGAGGGAATCTGGGACACAGCTTGTGTGCATACACAACAGATACATGGCTTGGAGGATAAAGGCACCTGGTTCCTGACATTTATAAGCAAAACCATGGGAGTTTATTATTATTGCTGTCAAAAGATTACAATCATCTCCCATACGACATCAATAAGCTGATTACTGTTTTATCCTGTCAGGGTGCCACAGTCAACTACCATCTCCTCCTCCCCGCTGTACAGTTTATATGCTCAACAGCAAAGCTGGTTATCTCAGTTCACTGGTGCATATCAGCAGCCTCTATTTTCATTTCTTTTAGTTTCATTGATTTTTTTTCCCAGGTAGGAATTATAAAAAATATTTGTTGACGAGAAAGGTCACTCACTCCCAACAGATGAGATCTACTTTGTTCATTCTGATGAGGAAAGAGACGTTAACCGAGTCAAACAGAATAAACAGGAATTGCTGAATTTGTGTGTACCAAAATAGTGCATTTCCCTATTTATGCATGGAGAAAATCACAAAACACTTCACACTCAGGATTTCAAACCAGTGCATCAGATCCTACATTTGTACATGCTCATTTGTTACAATTGGAATACAAGTCAATGAACATTTTTGGACCAATGATAAATTTCAGCCCTTGACATGAGAACTGGGTATTTTTGTAAAATAATGCTGTTTGCGCTTCAGTTTTTACATTAAAGGAAAATTGGCATCTTCCAGATGTAGTTATGATCCCCACCTACTCTAAGAAGCAAATCCAATGCTTTAGTATAGTGCAGCTTTTCCCATTGATTATGATATGGTAGCTTAATTCAGTGTTGCCAACCTGGTGGAGGTATACTTTCGGGAGATTATGAAATGGTGAGTGGCGGAAGCTGTCCGGGGAGAGGGGGGGGGGCCAAGGGCATGCTCCCCCGGAAAAAAAAAAAAAAATAGACATCAAAACATGCATTTTCGTGCCATTTGAAGGTACTTGGATTCAAGTTTGAGTGGTGGCATGAGTTCTAAACATGCCACAAGACACACAGCAGCTTAATTTGCGTTAAAAATATCACTGTGAAAAGCGGATTTGTTAAAATTTACATTATTTTTTTAGAATGACATTAGAGGTAATTTTCCTGAGATTCTTGGGGTAATTCGGGAGTCGGGCAGGCAGACAGCACATGCTTGAATTTTTGGGAGACTCCCCAATGATTGAGGAGGGTTGGCAACACTGTTAATTCTAGGTCTAGCGTTGTTCTGTAGCACACACCTACTGGATTATTGACCCAGATTTTACTTTGCTTGCATAAAAAAGCATAGATATGGGGCCCTGCAGGTTGAGGGAACTATATTTTCTAATTGGTGGGAGGTTAAGATGGTGACTTGACTCAGTTTGCCTACCTCCTGGGGCCAAACCTGTGTATAAAAACAAAGCTGAATATGTGAGAGACACACAGACACAAACACTGGCTCACTGTGTGCTCTTCAACAGTGCAAAAGTCATAAGTACTTTTAATTACAAATATATAACTGTCAACACCTTACACGGTACTAAGAGTGAACTTGTTAATGCACACAGAGTGAACACACAGATACTGACAGATAGTATTTTAAGTTCTTTTTCAGTGGGTTTGAGTGAGAGCCAATGCTTCAAGTGCATACAGAATGTTGTGATCAGCTGAGTTCCCAAACTCATCCCTCATGCCATACCAGGTCTGCTTCACCAGGGACTTCTATCTATGTTCATCACAGCCTAGACCCACATATTTGTGTTTAAAAGCACCACAGCTGAACAGATGGGCTATAATGTCAAACTGATCTGGCAACTTGAAAGCTCTGCTTGAAACAGAACAAAGGCTGGCTGAACTGGTTCTGACAACAGATTTGAATGCCATGTCTTACAGATTCTCACATTATTCTACCCAGTCCTGTGAGACCTGAAAGATATAGTGCCATCTAGTGTTCAAACTTGACCAATGAGAAACTTGTTAACCTCGACTTTATTGCCTGAAAAGTACAGCTTTTGTGTTTCTTGAACTGATTAAATAGAGCCAGTCATCAGTGACTTTTACCCCCAAATCTGGTCTTGACTGAACTTTGTATAATTTATTGTTGCTGAAAGAATTTAGTTCTTCCCTGAGAGTTGATGTGGCAATGTTGATGCCTTCTTTCTTGTTTGCATTCAGAGAATTGATCAATCATAACCTGCAACTAATACTGTGTCATCAAGTACCTTTGATAAGTCAACCAGTTCATGCACTAATGTCACGCCACATTGCTACATAATCTGAATCATGATAATATCATGCCACAGAATTCACATCCAATCAAGTCAGCATGCTGGCCAACTTTGGAACAGAAGAAGGCCAAAGTTTGGCATGTCTTGTTATGCTAGTGTTTTACCAGTGCAATGCAGACACGCAGAAAGTATCCCACTGCTGTCAATTTTCAGCATTGTATTGGAGTCTTTTTGTCCAGAACCACTTCCTAGTAGTCATTACCCTATTCCGCAGTCCGAACTTTTTTCTCTCAATAAGCTAACCTGTCACTGTCTTACCTATATACATATGGAAGTACTATTGTCCATATTGCACACATTTCTCTGTAAAATTTTGACATAGGCTTTATAGCCCAAATAAATTAGAGGGTCTTCAGCGGGTAACTACTCAGAACATGTTTCGGAGCCTATACCCGTACATGTCTCTCTAAGTAGCAGCTCCTTGTCTAAGCTAAATATTCAGGAAAGACAACCCACATAATAATGAATAAATATGAACCTGGCAAATGATGAATCAGCTGAATACATGTAGTAATAATGCCTTCATATTAAGTTTTACTTGGGAAAATGATGTGACCTACCATGGGATACGATCTATTTTCAAAGTACAAAATGACATTTCCTTGTCAGCTTAGAAGAGCAAATGAACTTATTGGCCAGCTTTAAACACTACATGGCAGCATGTCTCTTATTGTGACAGGACCAGAAACAAGCCCAACAGCCACTTAAAAAATCAGGTGGCAGCAGACAGTGTCGTCAGGCATGACAGTAGGACACACAGAGCTAGTTTGTTACAACACACTGAAGTCTAGTTTGTAACAACACAGTGCAGTCCGTTTTGTGTAAGTGCATAGTCACACACACGGCACATACACACAAACCTGCCTGCTGCTCAGTCCTACACGGTCGAGCTTGTAAACCAGCAACATTATGCACATTAGTATACAAAATCTCCACTTGGAGTCACCAGCAGCAGGGGCACCAGTATCATGAAAGGAACTGCCCCATGTGTCTGCTGTGACTATCAAAATATAATGGATACATGTACTTATTACTGTTTTTTTTTTCAGTGCAATGTTTACAAAATAAAAGAACAGTTTATAGCATTTTTAATATATCACCAAGCAAAACAAAAAGGCTAAAGTCAAAAGCAGGCCTGTTCACCAAGCAAATACCCCACCAATAAGAATATGTGCCATAAATTAGGACAAGGCATACGCAATCTGGTGGCCTGATAATGCACACAGGAGGACAAGCTATTAACATGACGGTGGCTCTTGTCTATCAACCAAACCCTGAGCTCTGAGACTTTTGACCTGTAACTTAGGACCCTTACTCCTAATACCTGAGATCAGAGTGTCGTCCTATGGTCCTTATTGCAGTCTGCCAATAATCACATCACAAATGATTGGGCCTCATCATCAACACAAACTCTAATTTATTTCTGATCAGATCAAATGTAAGGCGACAAAACAATTTAACAAACTAATATTTTGTCTTACTATACATGTACACATATTAACTTGGCCATTTTGAATTTTAGACAAGGTCTGATACTGTGGCCAGTTTCAAATCAATATCATTCTAGCCACAGTGTTATCATGACAATCAACTTTAGTGCTTTAGTTATCAATACAATATATTTACAACATTTCTTATCTCTCAATATTTTCCTGCCTTCAAAAGTGTGAAATCATAATTTTGAAAACAAAACTAGTTACTCCAGTTCTACACAACATGGTGCTGCCCTCTACAAGTCAATTCCCAAATGTAAAGTTCACTATGGGGGGGGGGGGGGGGGGGGGAGAGAGAGAAACTCTCTCTCCTTCCATGTACAGAAAAAGGAAATGGAACCACACTTTCTGTAAAATGGTGGCCTTGGAGAGATAAGGTATTGTCAAGAGGACAATTACTCATTCAACGTGAATATATCTGGAGTTAATATCGTTTGTCGTTGAATGTTAACGGAAGTTTGTTCTAGATGTTTTACAAACAGCAAAATGGGAAAGGTAATATTTTGAACAGAATATTGTGAATTATCTGATTAAAAAGTGTAGTATCTTTGACCCCCTTCCTTGCAACAGTTGACATGCTCACCTCTTGTGCCTGGGTTTCTTCAGTGTGGCTGTGTGCGAGGAGATCATTGGCAGAAGCTTATCTCTGACGTTGTGGTAGTTGCGTTCCAGCTCCCTCTGGTATTCCTTCTGGTCCACTCCAATTAGAGTCTTGTTTCGGTGTAGAGCATCACTGCACCTGGTAGCACAAGTTACACAGCATGTACTCTGTGTGCACAAAATATCATTCTGCACTCTACACATGCAATCAAAGGAAACAAGGATGAACATGCAGTCTACCAGAGTAGTTATGTAGGTCTGCATGGGTTGCTTTATCTGCCTGTCAGACCCCCTGTGTTATGGCCTATCCTTTGGTTATACAAGGCTTTCATGAGCTGAAACTGGACCAGACAGTGGATGTAGATATGGAAGTGTAAAACTGAATCTATTCTGACTAGTTTTGATGCTACTGCATCTAATCAGGAACTGTAAACAACTATGTTTTGGTTAAACACTGACAAAAACTCACTGTCTGTGCCCAAGCTGATGTTACATACTGATTACAACTGCCACTTCTTTGCTGGATTTTTACCTGCTATCATGCAATCATGAGCTTGCTGAGAAATAAAGAGGGTTTTCATTATACCTATCAAATACACATATACACATAATTAAATTTCAAAATGTTACACCTTGATCACATAAATTTCACACTAATTTCATCTCTCTACATTATTTAAATGTTAATTATATACATTCACCATTTTTAAGCAGAGGTAGGCATTTTCATACATGCACTTTTAAAAAATAAAAGCAGCACATTTAACATGCAAGGAACTGAGTATAAAACTTACTTTTTCATAAGCTCCTTGAAGGAAATTCTCAGTTTATTATGGTGTCGGGAAGGCAGCATCTTGCCACAGGCAATGTCAGCCAGGAACACAGTGGCGACCTCCAGTGGTCCCTGTGTACAATGACAAGTACATAGTGATGTGTATGACGGTATGAGTCCTCTTTCCTCTATCAAACAATATGATATCCTAATTCTACCAACAGAACAAATCTAACCAGTTTACAGATATTTGGGTCTCAAGAAATTTTCTGTAAACCTCAACAGATTGTAATTTAAAACACGATTTGCCAGAGTTTCAAAAAGAATGTTAATAGACATGTACTTCATTCCCTGCAGCCACTGTTGATGAAGAAGCATCAGTAAACATGGGACCCGTCAAAGACTAGATTGTACCTTATCCTCTTACTAACTGGGAAGGGGGGGGGGGGGGCAAAATATCAGGCACACTTTTACAGTCACACACGCCTTATTGCCGGATTTTTCTGGCGTGTTTATATTGACTAAACAGGCCCTTTGGCGACCCGAAAATGAAAGTACATGGCATATATGTGTACACAAACCTACCAGCTGAGTGTCTGATGATCACTTGACTTTAAAATGTGAATAAACATACACATATAGAGCAGTTCTGCAGTTGTTCAGGTTTGTCATTATGGGTCAATTTACATATATTATAACTTTAGTAGACCAGTTTGGTAAATACATAAGTATCCAAATGTGGCATTATCAATGCAGTGCAACAGTTTTTGTGACATTCACCAGAGGCTGCTATGAGCTGGAGTGCATTTTATTCATGGCTGGTCACATGATCTGTTGTTGTCCATACTGAAGAGGTTATAAGGTCAGAGAAACCATGTGAGAGGGATGCAGAAAGTTGAGAATTGTACACAATGGCTAGAGGAGGCCCACAATGCCTTGAAAATACACAAAATGTTTACAAACATTATTCCTGGCATCAAGAAAGTTACAATTAAAGTGTACTACTGAATTTTCAAAAATGTGTTTTTTTCCCTATTTTCTCTTGGCGTGTGGGGCTATCCTGGGTTTGGCAGTTAAGGGGTTAAATGTTCACCTAACACCCAGGCACACATTAAATGTTGTTTTCATTAAACATACCAGCTGAAAAATTACCTTCCAAAGAAGCCTTACTGGTGAAAGTTTGAAAGTACATACAATTTATTGCATTTGCTTCTTTGTGAAGTGGGCAAAAACTAGAGTGAAGGGTAAGTTTCTGTGCAACTTGACTGTGAAAAGTTTCATGATCACCGACAACTGAAGTAAACCAACTGTACATATATGATTGTTTCCATCTTGAGGTGGGTATAGGTTTGTGTACCTGGTTGACAGTGGTGCCAATACAGCCCTGAAGCACCATCTGCAGCATCTTGGGATCTGGAGGCTCCTGACATAACGCGACAGACAGCTCCCGAGTCTTCTTTTGTATGTCCTCTATGGCCACCTCTATGGGTGACAGGATCACCTGGATACAACACAAAGGTCATTCACGCACATGTACTGTCTCCTATCATAAACAATGTACTATAAGAAAGTTACATTCACTGTAGGTCTACTTCATTTCGCAAATAAATAAGACTATTTACATAGTAAGCTGGTGCCTTTATAAACAAAGGAAGCAAGCCATCTATACATGTGTCAATGTATGTCATGCATCTGTGTGATAGATCAAAGTGATTTACAAATGCACACATAAACTGTTTTACATATTTCAAATATGGTCATCTGTGTGCCTATATTTTTGGGCAGATTACATGCTGGTCAAATCTACCGTGTCAAACCAAATGTCCCCTCGTTACCCTGATACCAGACCATGGAGGAAACAGAATGAGAACTCTGCTGGATGTGGTGTCTCATGCCAGGTAGCCTCTGAATGGAGTGTCCTCTTAAAAGATTTCATTCATTAACTCATTCCATACTACAGTGGTAAAAGCCTGACTCAGTGGTTTTTGCATTACCTGGCAAGTGCCTTTGCGGCACCTGCAGCATGACTTGCCAGGCAGTGCAAAAACCACTGACTGGAGACTGACCAGGCATGCTGGTACTTGATTGCCAGCTCTCTTTATCCTCACTTTAAATTTATGTAAATATGGCAAAACCATAGACTGAGGTGGAATAAGTTAATAAATACTCCAGTTACCAACAATTTTTACATATGCTACTGACCTGTTCCCTAGCAATAACAGCAAGTCTTGTCTTGACATACGGGAAGGCGTGGCTGGTTGTCAAGATTGTCTTACGTTTGTACTGCTCATGGAGCTCCCCGTGAGCAGGACCATCCATGGTAAATGGGGTGGCATACATAAAACGCCCTGCAAGCAAACAACAAGGCTGCTGACATTTGACATATCTCAGTGGGCTACGTGGTTCTCCCCATTTGTAGGCTCAATTAATTTTTTTTCTACCTACACCCTTTATTACTTTTTAACATGATCAAAGAACAGTTTGGACTCTGACACCTCCCATCCCCCATCCAAGGAACAACCGCCCAACTTTCTGACACCTCCCATCCCCCATCCAAGAAACTGCTGCCCGACTCTCTGACACCTCCCATTCCCCCATCCAAGAAACTACTGCCCGACTCTCTGACACCTCCCATTCCCCCATCCAAGAAACTACTGCCCGACTCTCTGACACCTCCCATCACCCATCCAAGGAACTACTATCTGTACTCTTTTACACCAAATCTGCCAGGAAATGAATCCCTTGGATAAAACAATGTTTACACACATATCCACTGCCAAATACATAGAAATGACACCCATCCTTCCCTGCCCCCTTCCTGCCCAACAATAGAACACAAATACTGAGTGTACATGTACTTACTTATGTTGTAGTTCTTGTCAAAGTATGTCCTCCTGTCCTTCAGCTCATAGAAGTCAAAGTAGGGTTCAACGTATGTCATTTGAATGTAAGCCTGCACAGAAAACAAACAGCAGCTTGTAGCACAATGTCACCTGTCTATATGTTTGGTCCAGTCTGACACCCAGTGCTGGCAGAAGCTGACTGATGGTACACTATTAGAGCTTTATCCATTAACAAAGTCCTTCTGGCAGATGAGTTGTGACAATGGTCATTAGAAAGGGGGATACTCTAATATATATGTATATTAAATATTTATGGTGTTTTTCACTACAAAATAGCATTGATGCACATAGTATACATGTTTAAAGACAAAGTTTAAACTACAGTCAAAATATGGGCTTTTACCTGGGGGCTCTTAAATAGTACATGTAGTCTATACATCAGCACATAAGACTTGTTTTTAATCAGTAAAGAGGAATTATTATTCACATAATATATTTCATGACAGAGCAATATATATACCAGCCTGTTGTATCAGACTTGTTATATTACATTAACCACACTGTTATTACTCATTTTTTCACAAGAGGGATTGGTAAGGCATTGTCTCTTTGACAATAGTTATTACTTTACGAAATGAATTCTAAGCCATGCAAGCCTTTTCCACATGGCCCCAGTATACACATGATATACTAAAACTACTGGTGATACCAAACAACCCTACCTTATCTGGATTCAGGTTATCTCTCTCCACTGTGTTAGAATCCTTTATAATCTCCAGTACTTCTGGACCAAACCGTTCTGTGTAGAAACTCTGCAACAAAAGACAAATATGCTAGTACATGTCTTTTTGATTTTTAGAAATACATTTTGCTTTGTTTTTGTTTCAGTCTATAATCTGCTTTTTGCTAAAATAAAAGAATGGTTGAGTCATGATGACACTTATACAGCTGGCAAAGTAAAACATTTCTGAACATTTTTAACTGCAGCATCAACCAACACATGCATGTATGATCAGGAAAAAGTAGTGATTTGACATGAAGCTTGTCTTGTATGTGTGTATGTGTGTCTGTATGTTTTGGGTTTTTTTTCCATGCCAGTCCTGCCATAATGGCAACATCCTCCCCCCTCCCTGCCCCCATCCCCACCCCCACCCCCAAGCCAATTCTGTTGACCATACATACTCAATACAATGACACTGAGTTCCACTGCTTTAATAGCTTTCACATTTTTATCTCATTTGTATTGCACTGGTCAATGTTTTAACACATAAAGAAAACAAATATGGCTGGTAAAGTTTGACAGGAAATCCAGTGGTATTTGAGTATATCTATAATTTTTTTTTCAATTCATATACACAGTTGAAATTTACTCACATATTCAGGGTTCTACATTTATGATGCTGCTACAAATACTGTCTCTTCAAAACTTACCAGGAATTTTGTTCAGGCATGTTGGAGTCCTTTTAAACTATCTGAACACAGAAGCAACATCTACACAGTAAGGAAGCCCACAACATATAGGTCTCCTTTAAGACAGGAACTGATATGAAGTGTGTAATTACCTCCAGTCTGTGGGAGATCTCTGGTAGCTTAGTGATTGCAGGTTCTTTGTAAATGAACTCTTCCCCATCCAAGTCACCAAACTTGGTGCCATAGAAGCCGACGCGAAAGTAGGTTCCAAAGACTCGCTTGCCTTCCATCCTGATGACATTGTTGAAAGCCTCCTGCAGTTTGCCGTGGATGGCAGACAGCTTCTTGAAGTCACGGTTGTGCTCATGGATGGGGATTAGCAGCTTGTACACATTGTTGACTGCTTCATACATACCAGCCTGAAATAGGCGTAAATGATATGCTATTATCATATCACATCATCTGCTTCATATATACCAGCCTGAAATAGGCGCAGATGATACGCTATTATCATGTTAGATCTGCTGCCACATATATACCAGCCTGAAATAGGCATAGATGATATGCTATTATCATATCAGATTTGCTGCCTCATATATACCAGCCTGAAATAGGTGAAGATATGCTATTATCATATTAGATCTGCTGCCTCACATATACCAGCCTGAAATA
Organism: Hermodice carunculata; assembly: GCA_964020975.1. Lineage (NCBI taxonomy): Eukaryota > Metazoa > Annelida > Polychaeta > Eunicida > Amphinomidae > Hermodice > Hermodice carunculata. The sequence continues at coordinate 29,853,907 of OZ026630.1, forward strand.
GGTGAAGATATGCTGTTATCATATTAGATCTGCTGCCTCACATATACCAGCCTGAAATAGGTGTGGATGATATGCTATTATCATTTTAAATCTGCTGCCTCATATAACTCAGGCTGAAATACATGTATAAGGGTTAGGGAATAGTGCTATAATTATGTTAGGTCTACTGTCTCATATGTAAATGCCTGCAATATTTGGTGTGGAGGGTATATTCCTACATGTATATTTGGTGTGGAGGATGTACTCCTACACATATACTTGGTGTGGAGGATGTACTCCTACATGTATATTTGATGTAGGGGATGTACTTCTACATGTATATTTGGTGGAGGATGTACTCCTACATGTATATTTGGTGTGGAGGATGTGCTCCTACATGTTTACTTGGTGGAGGATGTACTCCTACATGTATATTTGGTGTGGAGGATGTACTCCTACATGTATATTTGGTGGAGGATATGCTCCTACATGTATATTTGGTCTTCTGCTTTGTACATTCAGTTCTTAACTGTTTTGGTTGTTGGTGTGGCATGTTTGGTTGTGATTAAACACATGGCATCAAAGAATATTTGGTCTGTGCATGTTACCATCCATACATTTATTGATGAGTGTTTTTCTTGACAATGTAATGTAAATAGAGCAGCATTAAGGTTTGATATAAACAGAAGCGACATACCATGTTAAATGAGCTAGCTGCCTGCTCCAGCAGACCCACCAGTCCACTCTCTGTGAAGTACTTGCCAGTACATATACCCTCCTCATCTGGTGACACCACATCATCCGACACCGCACTCTCCTCAAGTGCATTGGATGTTATGTGCTGCAAATAACATCAACAGGCAGGCCATCATAATATATATACAATATGTATGTATACACACCATATGCACAGGACAGTATCGTACTAGAATACTGATGTTAGTGTGCACTACTATTACTGAAGGTAAAGTAAAGTAGAACATTCTTTTACACAGATAGCTAGACAAGCAAGATAACAGGAATTACATGTAGTCAAGATGCTGCATTTTAGTTTTGAATATATACCAACCGAACTTACTAACTTCATTGACACTGCAAATCTGGATTTTGCAGAGAAAACAATAACATGAGAAAGGAATTCATGTAACATGTATTTCTATAATAACTTCCAAACAAATTTCTGGACTATCATATTAAAATACCTACGCGGAAGGATACACATCCAAGTGGCAGGTGTGGTCTGTCCTCCAGCATGTTGAGGTATTCTGCCACCAAGGCAGCGGAGTGCACCAGACACTGGGCTGCCTCTGCATGGTTAACTTTCTGAAAGTACAGCATTAGGCATTTCAATACACAGAATACGAAAGTACAGCATTAGGCATTTCAATACACAGAATATGAAAGTATGGCATTAGGCATTTCAATACACAGAATACGAAAGTACAGCATTAGGCGCCGTATCAAAATGATCGTCCGTCTCACACGCAAATGGCGTCTGGTACGAACTGACAGTTCGTTCCCTGTTCGAACATGTACGTTTATTTTCGTCCTGAGCCAGATTCGCGTCTGCCGGTCGTCTGGACTATAGTCTGATCACGTGTGCAAGTCGCTCTGCGTCTAGAGCCAGTTTATCGTCTGCCGCTTGTCTCCACGGACCACAGGCCCATGGATGATGGAGTGTGAAAATCGTCCCGAGCAAGTTTCACGTCTGCCTGCACCTGCTGCCTGATAATGTCTGAGCTGACGCTAAGTATTGCATGTAGCGCGTGGTGGTCCCCACTTTTCCCAAGCCGAATATTCGTCCAGACTGCTTTGATAGTATCGCCAATAACGGGAGTCAAATCTAGGCGCAGAGGCGCATATTGGTGAGAAATGTGTGTACGCGTAGCGTCGTGAACTTGGGTTTAGAACTTGAAAATCTGAACTGCTCAAAAGGAATTTATGATGTTGTCTCCAATAAAAAGCAGACGAAATGTCAAATGACAAGATATGTAGGCTACAGTACCGATCCAAAGTCTTTAAACCAAACACGCGAGGCTCCTGCGATTGTGCCGCCATGACAGCGGCCAGGTTATGACTTGGCCAAGTGTTTGTTCCCGCGTGGACAAGCGAGGTGCACGGCCGAGTCCTCAAGCCATCACGCCCGGCTAACTTCCACGTGTGTGGACCTTTCTTCGTGTGTACATTTACATAGTTCCTTGTCACATTGATGGTAACTTCATGAAATATCAAGGCCTGTCCTTTGCATAATAAGATCTATCCATCTAGGCCTGTTAATAGCCTGCCGCATAATTTTGTATTTTGCTCCCCGGGAATTGCTCTTTTTTCTTTTTTGCGTTTAATACAACACAGAGAACATTACTGTCATGCAATGCCATTTGTGTGGGCCGAAGAATGAGGAGTCCACTCTTGGCTTTTTCCCAGGTCAATCATCATTGCGGTAAAGGGATCAGTTGATAACGATCTGATAACCAAACAGCAGGGCAGCAATTGACACATGCATATGTGACGCGGCCAGACCTCTCTGATTTGCATTTTTTTTTTTTTATATATAAACCCAAATGAAATGCTGCTTCTCTCATTCCTTTTCATTCTTTTTGTTTTTGTTTTTTTCCCCCATTACTTTAGGCCTACATCACTGAAAAGGTACTCTTTTTTTTAAATTCATTTGTCCCTACGACCTTTCTCTTATAATTTGGCTTCTATAGGGAGACAGACAAAAGGTCTAATTGAATTTACAACAGGGGAATCAAATCATTTTTTTTTCATCTATTTCTTTTCCTTTCTTTAAAATTACATAACTGAAAGATATCAATTTGTTATGTTTGGCTTCAGTTGAGAATTCTTTCTGTGTGTGTATACAAAGAGAACATGAGTGATTTGAAATTTAATTTAAGCAGTGGGAATTTTAACAAAGCTCATACAACGGAAAGTGGAAAGAGAAGAGTGGAAGAATACAGGTGACATTAGGTATGAGTTTTCTTTCTTTTTTTTCTTTCTTTTTTTGTATATTCAGCAAATTTATTAACGGCGTCAAACCAGTTGACTCTTCAGAGAGGAACTGTTGGGGTTTAATGTCAGTTGAAGTTAAATGGTGCTGCTGTGGGGAGGAGGAGGAGGGGAGCAAGGGGCCCATGATTCATGAATGCAGTGTTAACGTACAACAAGCATATGAGATTGTTCTAGCCAATCTAGGCCTACATGACTTTATAAGTTTTAGGAGCGTGCATGCTGGGTGTTGCTGTATGATTAAGAGACACCAGCATATTATAGACATTACAGATAGCATACATTTTGTTATATATGATCTGCCAGGCTTTGTTTCCTCCGCCCCCCCCTCTCTCTCTCTCTCTCTCTCTCTTTCTCTCTCTCGTGGGATGACCTCTCATAATCTGTGCAAACTCGGGCAAATGTGCGTTGCTGCCATAACTATTTTGATGGGTTTTTTTTTGTTTTTTTTTTCATTTTATTAGAAAAATTACAAAACTAAAATAAATATTTGCCGACCGATTAATATTTTCATACCATACGATAATTAATGTTCATAACAATTAACATAGCCAGTGGTAATGCCATGGCAATGGCCCACAGCAACCAACAAGGCTGCTAAAACGAGTTTTGTAGAACGAAAGCATTTCCAGCCGAACGGTAACATATTAATGTGTATCTACCCTAGGGTGTTAGATATATTGCCATTATACACCCATATCTATGTTGGAATACAACGAAAACTTAAAAGCAATTTTGTGCTCTGTGACTGTGGCCGTGTGGGTGTGGCTGCGTGAGGCCGAATGCTTCAGCTGCATCCCTGGTCAGGGTGCGTTTTCACTTTTTCCGACTGATTTCCAGGCGTTACTAACACCAAGGAGGGAAGACTACCCCTCCTTGCTAACGGTGAGCTTGCGCATCACAAAGCGCAGAACAGATTACCTGCACACTAAATTTGATAAGAAAGCTCACAGAAAACTTCCACGGCTACTACAAAGATAATAACAAAAGTTTCGATTTGTTTGCCGGTGGCACCCCGGACACGCATGCTTCCGTTTCTCACTCTCAGTTTCTGGAAAATATTGATGACGTGACCAACAGTGCCCCAGTCATGCTGTGGTCACCCATGACAACGGACGAGTCCATCAATGTCCACAGGGCATCATGGATAGTATTTTCTAATGTATACAGAAGAATTAATACTAACTTCGACATAATTTAACATGAAATATTTTTTTAACGTGCGATAGCCCTCTTCTTGCGGTCAATTTTGAATTTGATAAGAGTTCCATGCAACTGTTCTGCCTTCCGGGCCTACCAATGCCAGGAAGCCTCCTGACACTGTATCCCCTCCGTGAGCAAAATGGTAACAACGGACTGCTATTTTTCATTCACCTGCAATCTTTCTGCATTTGATTTTGATGGCTGCATCATGTGTGGAATCATTGATTTAGGCACATAGTTACACATGAGGTCTTAATTGAATACATTTCTGAGTTGCCGTAACTTTTTACAATCACAGTCACTTGGCAAAGAAGAAAACACACAAACACACACAAATTCAGCGTAATTAAATGGGAAAGCAAGGATGGATACATTGTAATGTCAAAATACTGACTGCCCAGATGACTATTATTAGTATTAATGATGCCGGCACTTCAAATGGCCGTCACCATGTACTGGTCACACAACTCGTCAAATCTGAAACTCAGTGAAAGTGCACAAGCAAGAAATTGTGTGTGTGTGCTGTGCAAGTGTGAGTGTGTTGATCATCAGGCAGTGGTCATTCCATTATCCCTGCACAAGTTAGGCCCCGGACCGGTGCTTGAAGTTGAATGGGTCGATCAACTTGTCGGTCATATTTCAATTTGGCGTTGTATTTCGGCATCAAAGTTTGCCTGTAGTTAAAGTTTGAAGCCAGCTCCTTGCACCGACGCTACTTCACACAGACCCCAAACCAACACATGGTGCGGTGTGGTAATGTTGGCACCTTGCCAGTTGCCTGTGTCACGAGATTCTCCAGGACGGCAAGCAAATGATTGACAGCTCTGCAGACCAGACCGGGAGACCAGACTTCCAGCTGCATGGTCCAGACCAGTGTGTGCAAGTCATTGCGACTCTGTCTTGGCACTCGGAGCACATTTATTCATTCATTCATTCATTCATTTATTTATCAAGGCTACCGGCCCATGGCATGTATGGGCTAACTGATTATTGCGTATCAAGGGTAAGGCCTACCAACTCAGTGCTGTATAAATTCTGCCTCTCGGCACTCAGTGGTCTCACCCCTACGCAAAAGTAGTTTCTTCCCAGCAGAAGGATAAACTATTACCTCATTTGATATGCGTGGACCTCTCCCACGTGAAGTTGACAGGTTGTGGGGTGGATAGGATGACATAATTGTAGTGTCCATGTTTGTTATATGGTCTATCAGTATCACAAGACTGATTAAACTTGAATCAGTTGAAGAAAAAAAAATACTGTTGTTCGGACAGTTTTTTTTCTTTTCTTTTTTTTTTTAATTAAGTGACATGGATCGAAAGGCACATACGCACACAGCTGCTGGGCCAAACTGCATCGACAACCCGTGATCGGGTTTCTCATAAAAATCCAGCGAGTGGTGATATAAAATTATGGGCCACATCGGAATGATACCATACATCTCGCCTCTGCCCCCTGCCCCTCCCCGCCCCACCAGCACCTCCAAATATTCCGTTGTATGTGTTTGTTTGACCGGTCCTTGTTTGACTATTATCGAAACAACTTAAAGATTTTACGTGTAACTGTCGTGTATGTGGAAAGCAAAATGATTTTATTATTCATGCCTTCATTTGATTGCAAGCATAAACAATCTTGTGCACCGCACAACACACTGGCTACATACATGGCGGACCCATTAAATAGCGTTAGTTATCTTACTATTCTTAGTGCCAATCACCTCTGTAATATATACTTAATTTGGAACAAATTATAATTTATATCAGTACACCTGTGAGCAAAGTGACATCCAATTCCAACGGTACAGGTAGAAAGGGGTCCGTCCAGACAATAGTACTATTACTCTCCATTGTGCAGACAATGAACTAACTTTTATTGACAAAACTGTTCCTACATTCAAAGAAAGTCACTTTGTGTTTGGTTTAGTGTTTTGAAATAACTTTAATCTGTGTGTTCATTTCTTTCGTCATTCGGAGATGAGGCGACCCACTGCTCCTGTTTGCGCTTTTGTCTTGCAATTAATGTTTGTAATTGGGGCATCGCTCGGCCGACTAATTATGAATATAGGTGGGTGGTGTCACTAGTCTGGCTTATGTAATCTGCGCGTCTCAGACGCAGGGAGCACTGCCGATGTGAGCTCCAGCTGGGTCACGCTCAGGCTTGGTCTGGCCTCGTTTGTCTTGGTTTGTTCGCGTGTGAGACGAGGCGGAGACGAATCCAACTTTCATTCGAGCCAGACTGCGTTTCTTCCGTCTTACACGCACGATCATTTTGATACGGCCCCTTAGGCATTTCAATACACAGAATATGAAAGTATGGCATTAGGCATTTCAATACACAGGATAAGACTAGTTCTGCTCTGTATGTTTCACCATATCTACACTGCCTTACTTCAATTTACACTACTTTTTTTTATTCCCATTAAATTTGTCTGTGTTCTATTGTACATTATCAGCATTTGTCACTCAGGCCTTGTTCTTGGCTTCTGTTGTCAAGTTTTTTTGACAAAATTTACCCTGACAACTTCAGGTTATCATTGACTTTTAAGAAAATCTGATTAACTGATTAATAAAGTGTTCATCCAAGTAGTAATCAGTATCAGTATCAGTATGGCCAGTTAAGTTTGCCATCACCTGACAGTGCTACCAGTAGAGGTGTACTTTACATCTAAATGAATAGTAAGGTGTCACATACTCACCTCACTGTGTTTACCAGCCATATTCTGTAACCAGGTAAGCCGCAGGTCAGGGGAGTTCTGATATCCCTTGGCAATGCGATACATCAGGTCAAGCAACATCTCGGGATCCTCCTGGAATTCCTTCATCTTGACTGTGTCTGACAGAATCATATGCAGGTTGAACACTAGGTCCCGCACCTAGGCCAAGAAGAGAATATACAGCTGGTTAACATTCAAGCAAACATTTTTTTCTAAGAACACATTATTTTCAGGACAGATACCAACACCTACAAAGTTGTACTTTTTGAGTGTCAATTTACATGTGCATGTGTTTGAGGAAAACGAAAATGCCACATCTATACAATATTACCTGCTGGTTGTTTACAAAATGTAATATTCATGATATTTGCCAATTATTCAGTAGCTATACATCCATAACATAATGAAAACTAATTACTGTTTTCTACTTCCAGTCAGAAAACAAGCAAGCAATATTCTGCTGCTGCTGCTGCTGCTGCTGCTGATGATGATGATGATAATTTTTTTGTTCCTCACAAAATTACTTAGTTTTTGCCTGATGCTGATTCCTATCGTACCTGCTCTGGGAATGTTGTTTCCGCCAGCTCCAGGTCAGCTTCAGCATATGTGAGGATGGTCTTCAGAGACTTACGCAGGTACTCTTCATTGAAATTCTGGTTCTGACCAACCAGTGAACTCAGTGACATTGTCACCTGCATCTTGACTCGGGCAAAATTCTGAAATAAACAGGACACCATTTTTATACAAAAAACTTCCGGACAATTTCTCTACATAGAAGTCCCACATGCTATCTTGTCCATCATGTGAGATCACAATATAAATTAATTTCATTTAGATTGTGTTTATGAGAATTGAAATTCATGTGCTGACATCCATACAGTGCTTGTCAGCACACAAATATCAAATCCTCATACCCTAAATCTAACTGAAATTCATTCCTTTATTTGTATTTCCCCTTTTCTGAAGACACTGATAGAAAAAATTAGACATTCTAAAGTGAAAACAAAATCACTGGCAGCACCAGCACTCACTATACTGATCATGGCACAGCGTGACGTGGCATGTCAAGTTTCAAGGCATGTGGTCTTAAGCTACTACTGTTATTGCAGTTTAGTACCAAATTCAATTTCTATGCAAACAATCTGACCACAGTAGTCCCTGTCCCTGTTTTGTCGGACCAGTCTGATGAGACCACCTGTCTTGAAAAAACATCTATTTAGGATACTTGCAATTTTCATATTATTTATAGCTCCTGTGAAAGGCCACCTGTTTCAACAAACCATGACTTTGTGACTCCTACGAGTGGTCTTTGAACACAAGGACCACAGTAAATGCAGGAGTGGTCTCAATAAGCAAATTTTATGTGTACCATCCTGAAGGCAACATACACAAAATTTTGGCAGGTTAAAGCTATGTAATGTCATTAGACTGTTTATTAAAGTTCTCTAGTTTATTTAAATAAATTTATATGAACATTTCACCAATACACCTACATGTATATTCAAATTTCAGAATTTGGCATTTCAACATGACACAATTTTAAATTTGCAAATTACAATGGAAAGTAATGACCCCAGCTCTCCTGACTAAAGTGCCCTGTACAGGATGGGCATAAGAACCTTGTATTCTTGCTCTTCCCTATTTAAGGTGTTCAGCATGCACATGCCTTCGTAAGAAATGGTACTTACATTTCCAATCTCGAAGTTCTGCCTCATTAGCAGGTATAGTGATGCGCTTGCCTGGGAGCGAGTGTTACTGATGGGAGAGCTGCAGTGTCGCAGTAGACGCAGACACAGGTCAGCACACTGTTCAGTTTCCTCCTCAAATAACAACTCTGGAAACTGAAACAGCAATCATTGTTACCACACAGCACGCAAAGAATATAGCCCTTACAATTATCCATAGCAATTGCTTTTGTGACAAACAACGGTTCTTTGTGGATGTGTGAAGTGAACTCTTTAAGTTTCACAATTATTTGCTCAGTATATATCCTAGTCTATGTGTGTAGGTGCCTTGAAAGAGAGAACCTACCTTTGAAACCAAAGACCTTTGTGTTGAGAACATGGTTTGTAAAACATGTGCACTTTGATTGAGTGCTAAGCTATGCAGAAGTACCCTCAACACATATCCCAGCAGATTCTGTAACGAGTCTGATGACTGTACAATCTGAAAACAAATTCATTGAAAGATCATTAAAAATAAAATAAGAAATGGAATGATTAAGCTTCATTGAATTAATGATGTTTTAAGTTATAATGCACAATTTTGCACAGATGGCATTTAATTTTGTTTTTTATTGTTCTTACTTATAGCCCAATGCAAATGATATTTACTTCATGTACGCTACATGGCAAGTTACAGTACCATTAAATCAGGTTTCCACAAAAACATCATTTTCACAATACAAATCTTCTTTGTGATATCCAGCATGACAATTTCCAGGAAAACATAACTCCACATAAAAATACAGTTGACTAATTGGGCCAAATATATTTATCCTGCTCAACAGAACAGATGTAGGCACTAAATGGCCAGACAGACCCAGCAGGCAATGAGTAAGGCTCACCTGTACAATAAGTTCCAGTAAATCTAGTGTTATCATACTGGCCTCAGCTGCCAGGTTGCCCTCTACCTGAGCATCAGTCTCTATGTCACCACGTGGTCTACTACAACACAAAATATATACAATGTACACGTCATTGTTGTTCCTTGCTTTAATCTGCTCTCTCCTATTTTCTCAGTCTTTTATGACCTCACACTTCATTCAAAGTTAAAGCTTATCACATGTCTAATCTGGCACAAAATTCAACCCAGGCACAACTTTTCTCCTCTTCTTTGTCAACTTCTGGTTTTACTGATCCCCCCCCCCAAAAAAAACAACAACAACAACAACAACAACAACAACAACAAAAAATCTATTGTTAAAGGGAAAAAATATTGAAATTAAAATACCATCTCACTGAAATCTGGACACGCCAAATTCACACTATTTATTTTGCCAATTTAAAAGTCTATTTGGATGGCAAAAAGTGTCCAAATACCTGTCAGTGTTCTCATTGGCTTGGCGCCACTGTGTCTGATCTTTCCTCCATCTCAAGCGACCTGACTCAGTGCTGGGGGATGGTGGGTTACGATCTGAAATAAATATTTTGTCTTTATATCATGTTTGTAGGTTAAATAATTTTGTTTTTCTTAGGTGCTTCACAACTTATCCATACAAAAATTAGTCTTTTAAATGTGACTTTTTTCCAGTAAGATTCAACCTCTTTAAAAAATTATCAACACATACAGTAAAACAGCAGTGTAACATTAATTAGATTGTAATCCATGTTCCCTCCCTGCACCCCCCACCCATTATTGACGCGGGGGGGGGGGGGGGAGGGTAGGTTATGAACATGTGACACTGCATGAATACCATAGTTAGTTTTGAAATGAATGGGGTTCAGGCATAGGAAAAGTGGATCAAATTAAGGTTAAGTGTATCTGAAAATATCCACACAAATGATGCACGAGTGGACCTTACCTTGAAAGAACTGAGTGGTGTTTCTTCGTCGCATCATGTCACTACGTGCACTCAGTGACCCCAGGATGGCCTCCTCAAGCTTTGTTTTCATGTCCACGCTCTTCTTGATGGTCTGTAGTGAGTACTGTCTGATGGCCCTCTTGCCCTGTACCAACCATACAAACACTTCTGTAACAATGACCATGTAACACACTTTACCTGGCACCCAGTAAATACTGCACACCCTGGACTCAATGTGCACAAGTGTACGATCTTCCTGCTTGCACATAACACTCAAGATGTCATCATTGTCAACTAAATTGTATGAAACGTTCTTACCCATCATTTCATGAACCACTAACACAAAATCTGAAAAGCATGCTATTTTGGGGGGAACTTATTATCTTGACATATATCTACATTTTTGTTTTTGTCCACATATTTTAACATTAACATGTTTTTGTTTCCTTCTGTTTATAATTTAATTTACATTAGTATTACTGGCACTTTAACAACAATCTTATATTTGATACCATGTTTTATAGGTCAACTCGTGACAGTTTATTCAACATATGCACATAAGTATAAACACTGCCCTGTCACTTATTCTCCCCTACAAAAATATACAAACACTTATACAACACATCCCTTTCACTTGCTCAATTTGCTAACTGTCAGTTGAGATTAGAGGACATCAATCCAATATATGACATTCCACATCAACTAATTAACATTAAAAAAAAATTGTTTCATTTGGACTTACTTCCTATTTCCTGATGTAGTGAACACCCACAGAATTGGATAGATGATCATACATATGTACCGTATATGTATCAATAAATACTCATACGCTTTCTTATATTTAAGTGTTAGTCTTCCTGATGTGTAATGTATAGGTCTTTTCTCACAAATCAATCTAAAAACAACCTTCAAACTCAAAAGACTGAAGATTAAGAATTCCATACTTCATGGATTTATCTGAGAATCTACATATTCAAAGGTCATGTGGTAACTTTGAAGAACGTCAAAATCTGCAAGTTAAGTTTTCCTACTGTCGTTGATTGGAACTTTATATACAGGTCTTAAAATTGATGTCTACAGATACGAATAGCAAGGATGCAAAAACCCTGGAAACAAATGTTTTTGTTCAATTTCAGAACCTCACATAAACATTTCTTTCCACCTGACATGCGCTTGTGGCGTGACAACCCCATGTGCGACAAATCTACGTACTCTCTTACATCTGCACCAGCATTACAACATCTAATCTACACATACTTTCTATGTCATGTGCTATAAAATCTCAAAGCCCCATGAAAGTCATTTTACAAGGTTTCCAGATTTTTCGGTCTTGATTACAGTGGTTCCACTTTTGAGAAACCCTTTCGATGATAGGCCATCTGGATTGACAGATCTATCACATCTGGTCATCAGTTCTATCTCTTCCATGCTATCAACTGGCAGACCACCTGCAACATGTGGCCAATGTACACAAAGAAAGACTTTACTAGTTTTATATGCACATGTTCAGAACTACAAATAAAAGTTTGAGTGTTCCTAATAAAAAAATTAGAAACTTTGTGTATGATATAATTGTGTTTATCCTCCGGTTTGGTTTTTGTTTTTTGGTGAAATACCAAGGCATTTCATATGCAGTATAAAATAGAATGTCCATATTCTGGAACATTCACTGATACAATATAAAGTTACTACACAGACATACATTCTGTGCATGCTTTCTGCTTTCAATATGTTTCTCCATTTGCCATCAGAGGGCACAACAGTCCCAACATTTGAAGTTGCTGACAATGTTCGAGTGACTGTGCCTTAAGAGGGGGTGGATTCAGAAATTTAAGAAAGTGGGGTCACCAGATCTTGCATCGGAGCTTTGGAGGATGAAAGGTCCTGGACAAATCTAAATTGTATGTAACTTTTTACTTGACAACATAGTTTCTGCAGAAAGAACTGGGGGGAGGGGTGTACTGGGAGTGCTCGCTCTAAATCTGCCTATGACAAATCTCTGTCTCTGTTTTGAATTACCCAGGATTCAATATAACTTTATACAAAGACAGAACAATCTGTCTGTTTCATTATTACACCTACTGCAATAACCTATGCCTTGTAAACCTAATGAATTCTTTCTAGTTTTGAAAGGTACTTCAAAGCAAAACAGATGGATGAATTCTGAGCATGTTCAATGTTCTGGAAAAAACAATAATATTCAAATATTATAATCTATTTTTCTCTGTTTTCATAGTTTTACAAACCATATGATATCACGTTGCTGCACTTACTCACCATCACTCACAAAAGCAACAATCAGAAAAAGACATAAAAGAGTTGCCTATTTTGATAAAACCTGAGGCACTTTGTGATTTCAAACAGCTAATGAGGACCATAGTATTCATTTTGCTTATGCACTGTGCCCACTTTCCAAAGGCCTTAAAACTAACTTGTTCAAGCACAGCTTTCATACTCGTATTCAGTCATCTCTTGTGATGCACTGCCCCATACATGATTTCTTCTGATTCATTTATATTAAAGTATGGACTCCACAGCCAGGAACAGGAACTCCATACTACAGTGGTACCTCTCTTGACAGACCCCTCTAATGAGAGACCACATATCTTTTTAAGACCGCTCTCTCAGAACACTGCGCTATCTTTTCCATGTTGTTGTACCTCTAATGGAAGACCACCTGTTTTGAGAGACCACATTTTGACCCGCTGTAGGGGTGGTCTCTCAAAAGAGGTACCACTGTACCTTCAATGACAGACATACAGGTACAGTCTCTGGTACCATGAGCACGGCCAGTTATTTCTCAATTCAATATCATGTAAAACCTGTAAGCTGTAAATCCAAGCTGTTTTTTCTCTTGCAGCAAAATTAAGTGGTTCATAGGGTACACAGAGGATTTGACTTCTCTTCTGTAGACACAAGGGTTCTGCTGTGGGACTTAATGTCATGGCAGGTACTGCCCCCTTGAGGACGCAAAGCTCCAATCATATATATTCGAACCCAAATATCAGACAAACCTTTCCAGCACAAATAATGCAAGGACAGTGTGAAAACCATGAGGTTCTTCTCACAGGCTTTTTCAATATGTATCTGTAAGGCTGGGTACTTTTGTCACAGAGGCAAATGGTAAACATATATACAATGTATTCTGATAATTCTTAATATACAATTTCTCCACATATTACCCATGTAAAATGAAGCAGAGATGTTTCACAGTGTGTTGCTAGTAATACGTGGTACATGTCACTGACAATCACTGTCAGGATACTTTACTCATGAACACCTTCCAATAACAACCCGTTTTAACAGACCACACATTGTTGATTCCTGGGACAACTTTTTTTAATCAGGTTTACCATATTGGGACATTGACCCCAAATATTTGCTTCTGTTGTTCTCTATTATCATTCATGTTTTCCTCGCTGTTACTTGTACAGTTTTGTGACTACACCCTGTTAATACCTAACAACTCTTGAGCACATTGTATCATGACTTTATAGGTGTGAAATGCTGTCTTACCTAAGTGATATACCATGAACCAAAGTTAACCCTTAACTCTAGTATATGCAGCCATTACCACCAGGCAGAATTCTCCCACATTAGAATTGCATTATATCCTACACCAATAGTGAAAGAATCTCTCAATTAAGTTTAAGTTTGGTTCCCCAGAATATTGTAAAGATGCAAGCTCATACTATGTGTACATTGCAAGTCACCCTGCTAGATGCAAAGAACAACTACCATAATGCCAACTCCCCATTCAAAGCTACCGTTTAGAGCTGCAGAGGAAATTGAATGTGATACATTCACAGCCTTAGTTTGGTACTGTTACCTGCGATATTGGCGAACATGCACTGGCAGAGCGCATTGCCGTGGTAGCAGACTCCACCTCTTTATGATGCTCCTCCCACCACTCATATGATTGGCGGATCCCTGATTTGGTTTTCCACATTGACTTATGTGGCTAGAAAACAGTATTTCATACCTTCATTCTTCCAGCCTTTACACCGGTTAGTGTCAACTCTCACCTGTTAATTGTCAGTATGCTCTGGCAACAAGGCACTCAAAACGATGGTTAGCTAGGATCTGCTCTTCCTATGTGTAAGTCCTAAATGTGTGACCAGGATTATTACGTATTATGTGGCACATGGCGGTATATGATATCTACACTGAGTATGACAACTCTATCACAGCTATCTAGTCATACCACCACATGTGATGCCAGGAATATTAGCTAGCCCTGTCATTATATGGTGTCATTTAGCTCAGTGATGTTTAGTAACAGATCTATAAGTTTATAATATACATTATATATAGACAGACTATGATTCAAGTGAAGACCATATGAGCTATTTGTTCTGTTGATCTAGGAGGATGAGATTGTAAGTGAAAAATCAATCAGTACTTTAGTTTCTGTCAAGTTGGAAATGCCCACTGGGACCCCAGTCAGATTGAATGTGTACTGTTTTAACTGTGTTTTTTTGGGACACCACAGTCATTGTTCAAACACAAGTAGCTGATGAACTTAAATTTTTTGCAATGTTCTGGTCTTGTCTCAGGGGAGTCTTGTGCTAGACATTTATACACAAAGTCAACAATTCAAAGCAACTTCAAATTTCAATGAGCCTTTTAAACTTAAACTGCTACATGTAAGGAACAGGGGTAAGCATTCATGAAATGTTTTATTTTTGTGGTTTAACATGATGACATACATTTGAAGCATAAGCATAGACTTGATCAATTCACCAACTGCCAATATCCCCACATATGACAGAACTTGTACAACTGATCACGTACAAACATACAGAATCAAATTCCAATACATGTATAGAGAACACGTGCAATATATCTGAAAAAGTTCATGAATAAAAGTTTTTTCACCAACTTGATGTGAAAATTATTAACAGAAAAAGATATAACCACCACCAATCGAATAACAAACAATGTTGTGTTTCACAGCTGTCACTGTTACAGAGATTTACACAGGACTAGTATATGTCAAGGATAATGTGTTTAGTGTTGTCTATGTTAAAGGCAGAATATTTACAAGGAAAGCAGCAAAACTGATTATAATACAACATTAGAACCAGAAACATTAATAGAAATTTCATTTTATTCTACAAACTTAAAACTTTTGTTATCTCTTAATAAATAATACTAGCTTTTACATAAATGTTGTTCACTGGCAAAATTCAACATTTTTCACTCAGATCAATTTACAGCAGCTTTGAGCTTTTAAATGCCCTTCTTTTTGTTTTACTCTTTCAAGTTTTAGCTTCCAATCAATAGTCCTGATTCAACTTTTCCATGGAAAATTATTGCAAACCTATGACCCTAACCAACACAAAACCTAACAGGGCACTCTACTGATTTGCTCCTACTATGACAGCAATATTGTAAAATTTTATTTTATCTCACTTATATATGGCAACAAAATATAATACAAGCAGTAAATTTCTAAAATCTGACCCTATTTCAAAGTCCTCCCTCAATCCTCGTTATTTCTTCGAGGAAGAATCAAATGTTATTTTTGTGTAATTCTGACCTCTTTACGTGTGATTTTCATGTACATGTATGTCTTATTTTTCCCGTTTTCTTATAAATTTTGCTAAAATACAAAATAACAGCCGTTTGGCCTCACCAACTGTGTTCCAAAATATACATGAGAAACTCACAATGCAATTTGCATGGCTTAACTTGTTTGTTACATACAGTTTAACTGCTAATTCAATCTTCAATATAAAAAAAGACATTAAATCAAAGGTATCAATTCACTTGTCTGATCAATAAATGCACAGTTTATCACCTAACAATGTATTCTGGATGATTCTACAACTTATTCAGACTTGAATAAATACTATTTCCAAACGATGATCTTCCTTTTTTTTTTAGATTGACAATGTCTGTTCTGAAGTAGTCTTCTGTAATTTCTGGGCTCTTTTTAAAGTTTGTACGACTAATCTTTGCTTCTTGCACAAAATATAAGGAAAAACCAACATCAATTCCTACCTTGTATTCAAAATTGGAGACACAGAAGTAGAGGACTTCGAGCAGCTGGTTGAGGCGAGACATAGGCATGTCTGACCACCACTGCTTCAATGTGCGTTTGTCCACATTCTTGAGCACCCAGAGGAAGCACACGAGCAGGTTCTTAGTGGACTCAGGACTCAGCATACACTTACGATTCTGCGAAAAATACAACATCATTCAGTACATGTAGCACTACAGTAACGTGTCTCTCCAAACACAAAGGACTGGCATAAACCCTTGTCTTCCCATGATATCTTATTTGTCTTGAGAAATTACTTCTTGAAATAAACATTCTCTCCAGACATGGAGTGCTGAACTTGTATTCAAACAAAACATGTATTATGCAAACAGAATGATGTAAAAACATAATATATTGCTTGTTTTTGTCACTATTTCCAGTCTATTCAATAGCAATTTTTAAGCACAATTGAACAATGTACAGCAAAACACTTTTTCTATAAATTTCATGCTTCACTTGAGCACTGTTTTTGCTCAAGACTTTTTTTCTCTGAATGTGTGTTTAAGACATTCTAAGGATGAAGCATATAGTGCAGAAATGGCATAGATGCTGAGTGCTAACCCTGTGTGAAGGCTCATAGTCAAGGCCACCTGACGCTGCTCCTGTGCCCCCAGTACCATACACACTGGAGCTTGCAATGGCCATGGCAACATGTTGGCTGATGCCCTGTGTCTCCGACATTTCCTGCTCCTGCAGGGTGCGTGTGCGGGTCTCCAGGTTGGGGTCATATAACTGCATCAGCGCATCCATAACAATGCCCACCAAGGGCAGGTACAGGGAGGCAACTCGCGCCTTGACATCGGGCTCTTTGTAACGGGGGTCAGCGTCATGACTGCTCAACAAGTTACGCACCACGTTGATAGCCCGGTGGTGAACAGCAGGGTTACTGAAAGTCCAGTCATATCAGTATTAGCCACAGACACAGATCCCTACATCAAGACAAAGCTACACCTGGTTGACATACAATTCTAAGCTACATGTATTTATAATATTGACACTGATTCTTACTTTCATAAGAAATAGTTGTGTACTGACAATTTTGTACAATATTGCAGCTGACTGCAGTAGGGTCAGCATGAAATCAGTTCACATGAAGAGATTCATGTTAGAAATTGATCCAAACCAATCTCAAAAAAGTCACAGATTCTCCCGTATAATTACGTGGAATTACATGGGAACTGCAAACACTGAACATCCCTAAAAGACAAATTTTCAGAGTGAAGTACTAAGATTTCCAGCACGAGTCATTGCCTAAGAGTGCTGTGACTACAACTTGTCAGGGCACCAGAAGGCCATATGGGTGTGTCAGGGCACCAGAAGGCTATATGGGTGCCAACTGTCCACAACTCTAACCACCAGATGATTTGTATAAAAAATTGCATGAAAACAAAGATAATGGCTAAACTTTGACACCAAAAGGCCAGCATCTTAATAAATCAGGGACTTTCCAAAACGGGACCCTCCGTATGAAAACAGGCAAGTAAACAGCTATGGAACCACTGACCATAGCCTCTATCATGAAGTAAGCCATGTACACTGTATGGCCACAGTAATAGCGACAATAATACATGGAGTAACACTCAATCTGGGACCCTCTGCATGAATTATACTTGTGGCAACCATATTATGGATACTGGTACTTAGGATACATACATCATCCTATGCCCACGTCAGTGTCCTTGCCTGGATGGGTCCTCCTCTAGTTTCTATCTTCCCTCCACCCTTCAGGTCTTAGGAGGATACAGGCTCTTGGGGGATCCATCCAGGCAAGGACACTGAATTGGGCACAGGATAACCTTGAAATATCCCAGTGTACATGTGATACCAAAACACTTGTCAGGGTCACATCCCACTTTTCTCAATACATTATACAGTACATGTAGTTCCTCTTTCAAAAACGCCTCTTTTGGGACCCCATTTGCCACTTGTGACCATTTTCACTGTGAAAGAGTGCCTTCTAGTGATAACTGACCTCTTCTGTGAGACCACATGCAGAACCTGACCAGTGACCACCCAAAACCATTCAAAAAACACTTAACCATCAAAAACATTCCCAATTTCAAATATGTAAAACCCACATATTTTGTACAAGATTGGTATAATGAATTGTAAAAACAGTTTACAGATCTAACCTATGTTTATAAAACCAGTAAATGAGTAAATGCATGACTGCAAGATGGAATGAGGTCTAGTGTACATCAATCATGTTTCAACCTAAATTAGGGATAGGAATTCAAAGTAATGGTTAGTTGTCCGCCAGATGGAGTGTCAAACCTCCTTTGGGAGACCACTTGCTTTATGTGACCACTTCTTGCATGGCAATAGGGTTTGTTTCTCAAAGGAGGGATCACTTTGCAAGCACAAACATCACCTAAACTTTATTTAGAACAAGTGTACAAAATTTTTGAGTACTGACTGTGTATCGAAGGCTGTGCCCAGGTCTGACAGTACCAGCCCCGCGAGGAAGTGTTGTTGTCGGTAGTCATTGGACAGCTCAGCAAAGATCGGCTTCTCCATTACAGTATTTGTTGACGTACACGATGTCTGTGAGGTGGAGCTACAGATGCTGGGGGTGGGACTGGAGGATGCTGAGGGAGTGAGAGGGCTACCCAGGGGCAGGTTGAGGGGTACATAGTGCTCATGGCTGCATACAATACGCAGGAAGTCCAGCTTCAACAGGATGAGAGTGCTGCCATCTGCCAGGATGGAGATCTTGGAACACAACTGTGGGGCACCAAAACACAGTCAACCTACTTAAAGGAACTTGATAAGACATGAATAACTTGAACTTGTTTGGTTTGGCTATATATATATACAATAGTTTGTATGCAAGTAACACTTTCTTTTAGTAAATAAAATAAAAAATGTTCACACTCATGTTTCAGTACAATTGAAAACAACAGCTGCTTGCCTACATTTACAAACCATCGTTTTCCTAAATCTGTCATAAAGCTTGATGTGATCTCAAGCATAAATACAGGGTAAAGAAAGTGGCAGTGCACATAAAAATATCTTTTTCCGTTGTAGAAAGTATTTATTGTTGTGGTGCTGCCATGTCACAGAACACTCACAGCTTTGCAGTATCTCCTGACCAGATCAAAGATAAAGCCTCTGTCCATCAGTGAGAGGCAGTCATTGAGGAAGAAAGCCAAGCTGTTGTTCAGGCCCTTGATCAACACTGGATCCTAGAAAATGAAAACAAAAAATAAAATAAAAAATAAAATAACATGAAGATAGTGCATAACATAGGCAATGACACCTTGTGTCTATCACAGAATCAATTTGCAATATCCTGACCATCGGACTCCATATTGTCCAACTAACGTATGTCCATAATTCTCTGCCTTTGCAGTTTTTCATTGTTTGCCCTATAAGCAGATATATTATACATGTATAGGGAAGAAACATATGGTATATGCTGGCACAACAAAACATGAGATGTTGTGGTACACATATTCTACGGTAATGAAAATAACTTCGAAAACACACTATTTAACGACAACCTACAGATTTGATGAAAAGCATAATACATGTACAGTGGTCCCTCTCTTATTAGGCCCATCTCACCAGAGGCCACCCCTCTTCAAAGGCCAGCATTCTCATGTCTCATGCAGGGAGTATGGTATTTCCATTATATTCTCCCCATCAAGAGAGGCCAAACCTCTTATAATGTCACTTTTTGGCTGCGTTTGGGGTGGACTTATAAGAGGGGTACCACTGTACAACACTTCACAACAACCCAAAGTACTACAGCTGTGGTAAATGGAAGAAGTATTGTATCCTGCAGCTTCAGAAAATGGATTCCTGTCCTTCTGTTACTATTTAGACCCCCCCCCCCCCCCCAAAAAAAAAAAAAAAAAAAAAAAAAAAAAACCTCTCTGTGGCAAGATTTCTATCACTGTGCGAAAACTCAGCAAGACCAGTGACGGAAAAGGTCCTGTTTGTGAGAGTCTCGACAGGTTTCATTTGTACTTCAAAGTCATCAGGGGATAACTGATAACACTGTGATGTAACTTTGCTTTTATAGCAAGTGTTAACATTGCTACAGGTCTGTACACAATGTCACATCAAACGACGCGAAGGCATTAACAAAAATCCACTGGTATAACTGCCTGAGCTGGCATGTTAGTCTGATGTGCAGAACATTCAGTCACATCACTACAGATCTCACATACCCCACATGGGTGACTATTGGTTGACAACCCTATGTCATCCCAGAAATGGTCAGTACTGAAGCTTAAGCTGTCAGATTAAAGACTGATTATCCATAATCATTATATTTTTGTGGTATTGTATAATAGTTTGGAGAGAAAAAAGCTGTCTATCACACCACACAGTGAGGGTACAGGTCTCTGCAAGCCACAGGACATTGCTTTGTGACTTGTGCCACCCCAAAATGATATGGCTTTGTTTTGACTTGTATCAAGTATTATGGTTCCTTTCAGTGACATGTACATTGTTGATAATAACAAAAAAAAAAAAAGTTAAACAAGAGGCCCATGGGCCTAATGCTCTGCTGGCATCATGGCTATATTGCACCTGTTCATTTCAAAGTTGCCAGTCCTCAAGTGGCTTCTGAACATATGGTGCCATGGGTTGCAGGTTCGAGCCCTGCTCATTCCCAACATAAAATACATAGAGTTTAATGTAAAAATTGTTCACCAGATGACACTTCACTCCACATGTAATCATAGCTTATTTGTGCAACTCCTGTGATGAATATTGTAGCATGTGCCAAGACAACAATGAGTGAGTCCTTAATTTTATGTCCTCAGTGACCTTGGGACAGAAGATCAAGGACACCCAGATTTTGTAATACAAAAGGCCCATAGGCCTGCCTGGTGTTGTGCTGACATCGCCACTGAAGTAAAAGCTACACCCTGCCATTACAAAATTACGTCTTTCAAATTTACAGGTATGGTGACCTCACAAAAATAGGTCAAGGTCACAGATATTATATACGATTCTAGCTTTGGACATTGTCTATATATCCTATAAATTTTGCAAGTCTAATCCAATTCCTTTTCAAGATATGGAATTTTATATCTTGAAACACATTTTGGCTCATAATTTCCATCAAATTACAGGTGGCGCCACTAGTATCACTACCAGCTTAGACTTTGACATCCTCCACAATCCCACCAAATTTGGTGAAGATCTGTCACAAATTAAAGATGCTAGAGTGTTCACAAGATTTTCATATTTTGACCCCTTTATTGCATAATATTGTAGGTGGCGCCACCAACATCGAAAAGAGCCTACATTTTTATACCCCCTATAAGTCATAAAAGTTATATTGGGCTAATTTGAAAAATGTGGACAGTACTGCAGTCACAAGATTTTCACATTTTGACCTGTGTATCATATAATACTATAGGTGGCGCCACCAACATTGCTGTAGACAAAGATTTTTATACACTTCATAACTCCTAAACATTACATGGGCCTATCCCAAGAATTGTGGGGTCCAGAGCATTCACAAGATGACCCCAGCGCTCAAACTGGCAATTTGACCTTGACCTTCCACTCGGATTAAAAAATTGTAAGTGTTCAAAAGATGTGCCCCACATCCAGCTTTCCATAGATAGTCTGTTTGTTTAAATCAGGTCATAACTTTTTGAGTTATTGAGGAAAAACAATAAACTTGGACAAACACCAAACTCCACAATTACTGAGTCACAGTGACCTAAAAAGCAGGTCACCGAGTACAGTTTTATGTATTATGTAATTAAGTGCAATTTTGAAATGGAGGCTCAATTCTCTTTGCCATTGATGTCCAAGCTACATCTGGGCATTACAAAATCACCTTTTCAACTTTACAGGCATGGTGACCTCACAAAAATATGTCAAGGTCGCTGATATTACATAACATTCTACCTTTGGCCATGGTCTATATGTCATAAAAATTTGGCAAGTCTAATCCAATTACTTTTCCGAACATGGAATTTTATATCTTGGAACACATTTTGCCTCACAATTTCTGTCAAATTATGGGTGGCACCACTAGTATCATTAGCAACTTAGACTTTGACGTCCTCCACAATCCACTAAATTTGGTAAAGATCCACTGAAAATTAAAGATGCTAGAGTATTCACAAGATTTTCACATTTTGACCCCTAAAAAACATAATGATGTAGGTGGCGCCACCAATATCCAAAGTGGCCTAGATTTTCATACACCCTATAAGTCCTGAAAGTTATATTGGGTTAACTTGAAAACTGTGGACGGTAATGTGCCAACAAGCAAAAGTTTATGGACGGTTGATGGACAGACATGAGTGGTCGCATAAGCTTTGCGACCTTTGGTCAGCACAGCACGAAAAAGGAGAAAAACAAACTCAAGTGTCAAAAGATTAGAAACAGAAAATGTGTCCATACCTTGGTATATCTGTCAATGATATCCTTAACCAACATGTTTACCAAAGCCAGTATGTCATCCGTATACTGTTCAGGAAAGCGGAGTTTTCTGGGTGCATTGATCTTGTCGGTCTTGGACAGGTGCTCAGCCATACTCTTGATCTTCAAAAGCAGTTTACATTCATTTTGTCAGCATCTAATACATGCCAAAAGTATTAAAATGAGATTTGGCAGAATCTCTAGGTTATCCCTCCATAATATCTGAACTTTGACAACAGTTGAAGTGCTCTACATGGACATTACCACACTAGATTCATATTCTTAGTGAACTGACCTGGCACTGAGGTACCAGCTTGCCTACCATTGAAGACACCATAAGAATGGTGCAGGTCAACGGCTTTCCTCAGTGTGCTTAGTGCACATTGCACCCAAAGCTACTGCTGCCTTAGTCACACCTTGGCACTGACAGAAATAACTGAAGGTAGGAAAGGTACCTCCCAGGCATCTTATGCTGATGATGGCCTGGTAAAATTTTTTGTTAGATTGAAAATTACCAATAGGTCCCCACAATCATGTTACTTGCTTCTTTTCTGCCATTTTGAATTCTGTATGAAGTCAGCAGCCTTTCTTAGTGCACCTAGGGCAGAGTGCCACTAGAGCATGCTGTGGAGAGCTGTTGACTCAATTCCTAGAGGGTTAAAGAAACTAACTCTATGCAGCAGGCAATGTTGTGCTGATATGTTCATGGTGTATATATACAAATAACATCTCAACTTCTTTGGCATTTCAATGATGCAAGTACAATATATCTTCACTTGTTTCATCACAGCCACACTGTTGCACCTGCATTCCAAAATACGAGTTTTTTCGAATACAAGCATCTGCAAAATACATTCAAAATCTGTCTACATCAAACACAGTGATGACAATGTACATCTTGCCAGTAAGATCAGCATGTTGTATGAAGCTGAGCTCAACAACTGTACATACATTCAAAACCACAGCTGATCATACAATAAATATGCTTTCATGTCAATACATACCATAAGTTCAAAGAAGAACCAGGAGTTTTCAAGAGCCAGTTCCCTGGTGGTGCCACTGGACACTACCCACAGCAGGGCGACCTCCTCATGGACCAGCTGACAACAACACAGAGTATCATTAAACACTGCTGAACTCAGAACAATTTATTCAATATGATATGAAATGGGTTACATGAATTTCAACGTGTGCAGTGACAAAGTAGTAATTAAGCAATAACCAAGAACTCGTTTAGTAACTATGACATTGGTAGTAACTTGGTCTTTACAAACCGGCCATGTTATCCTTATGTTATCCGACCAAAAATACATAACTTTTGAGAACCTTTTTGTGACATGGAAGAAACGGTTCAATAGCTTATGAGTAATATCGCTCTGTTATGTTTAATAGTGTACAAGTAATATCACTCTGCTATGTTTAATAGTGCATGAGTAATATCACTTATGTTTAATAGTGTATGCGTAATATCACGGTTATGTTTAATAGTGTATGAGTAATATCACTGTTATGTTTAATAGTGTACAAGTAATATCACTCTGTTATGTTTAATAGTGCATGAGTAATATCACTTATGTTTAATGGTGTATGGGTAATATCACTGTTATGCTTAATAGTGTATGAGTAATATCACTGTTATGTTCAATAGTGTATGTGTAATGTCACTCTGTTATGTTTAATAGTGTATGAGTAATATCGCTGTTATGTTCAATAGTGTATGAGTAATATCACTGTTATGTTCAACAGTGTATGTGTAATGTCACTCTGTTATGTTCAATAGTGTATGTGTAATGTCACTCTGTTATGTTCAATAGTGTATGAGTAATATCACTCTGTTAGGTGCAACTTTCACTTGCTGCCTTTGTCTTAACTGTGTTTATCATGGAACACTTACACGCAAAAGAACTGCCAGCAATTCTGCACAAGATCATGTGCAGATCAAATCGATTTATTCAAATATAGTATGCAAGTATGCATATGCCACAATATAATATTCAAGTCGGGGAAAGAAACTCTGCACAGTTATAATCTGTTGTATATTTACATTTCATACATAAAGAACACAAGAAATGTTAAGGCTATATTTGATGTATTTTGTACCTTTTTCCCATGGATTTTTGGCATGTATAGTTGAAAGTCTTGATGCCGCAGACTCCCAGCACGATCCACCTTGCCACCTAGCACACAAAATGTAAAGATATAATAAGATTGCAAATATTAATTTATGAAGAATGGAAAAAAAACAAACAAACAAACAAACAAACAAACATGCTATGGGATTTCTAGTCATAGGTATTCTTAACGATTATTCCATATAATGAAGAGTTAAAACTCAGTCTTTTCATCAACGATATCTTCCCTTGACTCTTACCTTTCAAATACAAAATTTTGTGTCAAACTGTGTATCTTCACACAAGGATGAAGTCAACCACAGATTAAACACTTTTGATAGATCAAAGTACAATAAATAGTACTAATACTGTCAAAATATAGACCATTTTTTTCTTACAAAAAAGAACACCCCTCTGGCCCTATAGAGTCTGTGTTAAAAGGTGTGAAAAGTCTATATTTCGAAAACATAAAGTAAAATCACCATTAATATTCTCTTCCAATATTGTTTAAATTCAAAATTGGCAGTCATGTTACAAAACAGAAAGACTTTCATAAGTCTCCCACATGTGATAAAAAAAACAGGGAAATTATTACAATTTCCATATTTGTCAGTAATACTTACATATCCACAACATTAAGTGTATGATCTTTTTAGATTGTATCTTTTTAGATTGTACCTTTTTAGATCGTATCTACTCCAAAATTTTATCCCGTCAGCCCATCAGAAATTATTTCTCCGTATATGTTCCTGTGGACTAGAGGCCAATAGGGCTCCCTCTACAGGCTGGCCTCCTTACCCTTTACTTGGCTAACAGTATTGACTCACCACACAATGATCTGATGAGGGGTTGGCTGGGTGGGCTTTTCCAAGAGTAGTGTCATAATACATTACCTATCCACTACATTTGGTAGAGTTACCAAACTGAGTGGGAGAGGGAGATCATTTTGACTCCATGACTGGGAAATCACTTCTCAAAGTGCTCCACTTGAAAGAACAGATCCCTTACAAGGATGAAAAAGTCATTGCACAGACGCAAAGAACCAGCCCCCGAGAAGATATGAGTCAGTGGATCCTCAGCTAGCTCATGGCTTACACATTGAGGTAGGTATGGTTCTAAGAGCCAGAAGTTGTCCCTTAACATAGCACAGGTCCCTCAAACGAAAGTCAGAGAATGTATTGTGGGACCTCCACCGGGATGCCATTATATGTCACTAAATGCAATTTGCTTAAGGGCATCCCAGGAGGAGGCAGTGGCTCTAACCTCATGAGCTCAGATCTGGTGCAACTGTTTGAGCTCCAGGATGTTGTCTATTCCTAAACAGGCCAACTTGACTGCCTTCGTGACCCAGCTAAGAACAGTATTTGCACAAATTCCTGGAGAATCCACCAAAACCAAAGTTTTTTTCTTTATAGGTAATGGATGTGCATCTTTCCTAACTGGATCTGTTTTTAAAACATACACACCTTTGGTGTACTGGCACCATACGTCTACAAAGTGTGACAACTGGCCTCCACATGTCAGGGCTGCTAAGTGCTGAGTATGAGTGAGGTGAATGATGACTGGCATGCACCATCAGGGTACACAGGCCGGCTGGCGGCAGACTTGGACCTGCTGCTGTTCCACTGTTGCCACCTCTTCCCCCCATGGCAGCTACAACCTCCACTGCTTCACTCACTGCTGCACTTGTTTTTCCTGCCTTATCCTTGGAACTGTTTCTGTTTTCCCTTGCCATTCCCCTGCCTCCTCAGGGCACTTCCAGGATGAGATTCATGGCAATTATCCAGCATCATCAACTGCAACACTTTGGGATCAAATAACCACATCTGATCTATGGGCAATGCGTATAGGCATGAGCCCAAATGTTACTTGATCACTGACAGATTCAGGTGGGCCTGTTACTGAATCAACATAGCATTGACATCCAGGCATAACATTTCCTCATGGGCACGGGGTAATGATAGAACTCGGAACTGCTCTATTTGGCAGGACCTTGCAGACATCAAGGTCCAGGTCCAAGCAGCCCTCCAGCCTGCACAGACAGTTAACTCTGGATCAGCACTTGGCATCAGATCTGGATAATGCCAATAGGGCAATCTGTATGTCTGATAATGCTGTGGATTATCTTCTGCAGGAGGTACATACTGGGCGATGACTTCTTTCCAGTGCATGAGGTACCAAACTCCTCCTGAGCTCAGTGAGGCTTAAAATCTCAAGTGGAAACTGGAACTTGGTACATGTTGGGAAGACTCTTGGGTTTGGGAAGCAAATCCAACATGTTGAATTCCTAAGAGCAGCTGGCTGTTGAAGTCTGCTCTCCAATATATGTTAAGAAGGAGATCTCTTCTTGTTTCTCTGTCATTTGGGACATCAGCTTTGGTGATGAGGGTCATAGCTTCTTCAGCAACCCCAGACTCTGACTCCGGAAATGGTCAACTATCAAGTGTATATTGTGGGCTGTCATAGCAGTGTCAGGGAGCCCTGCCATGTCGTCACCTTCAGAGTCCTTGCACTTCCTCTTCCTGGTGCGGAGGCAGGCAGTGACGTCGAGGAGCATCTTCTTCACCATCTCTCTTGCTACTGTATTTGTGCGGGTATTTGGATCAAGTTGTTGATGCTATAGTAGGAAGCACTCAGACTCTGTATGCAGGCACGGGCTTCATGGGCAAGACTCTTTTTCTTTCTCGGAGTCTTCTAGCTTCAATGGCATGGACAAGAGGAAGCATGACTGTGAATGCCAGCTTACGTTAGCCTCTGGCGATATCTGCTGGCCTGGTAATGGACAAACAAAATCACTGTCTATAATGTATTTGTCCTCCAGATGAGCCAAAACCACCTGGGGTAGGTTGTCTCAGCTTGGGGCTCGAGATCCATCCAAGTTGGCAATAATGGTAGCAGAGCAGAATTAATGCCTGTTGGGGCGAAGCGGGGGGCTCTGGCTTCATTGGCGTTCCGATTCTGGCATGCTTGGTAGTTTTTTCCACAACCGCTGAGGCTATCTGTGGAGCTGGAGAAGGCATGTGATGACAATAACGTGTAACTATGTGGTGAGGGCCATACCTCGCCCCATGCCAGTGAAGGATTCTGAGCTGGAGAAGGGAACCAGACCGCTGAGTGAACTCTTTTGCTTGTGTCTCAAGTCACCAACAGGTAGCTGGTCCCGAAGGGGTGGGGACTGGGGTGATGAATGCTGATGAAAAAGAAATGGAGGCCGTAAAGGCACTGGAGAGTGGAAAAGAACTGGATGGCGTGAGGATTGGACCAGTGATAGTCCTCTTGCCTTGTGTGACACACATCACCACAAGCAGCATTTGAAAGTTCAGTGGATCCCAGAGATGAGGAGCGGACTTAAGATGTAGGGGTGGGAAGTGGGAATGGGAATGGGACTTAGCAGGCTTCTACTCTCTTTTCTTGTGCTTGTGACAGTGCTGCTGTTCCTCTCTCTCTTCTCTCCAGAATGGTCCTCCCTGGAGGAAGACATTGAGGGAACTGTCTGATGTTAGGGCCGTCATAGGGGAAGCAGCAGGAACTATCAATGGCTAAGTTTGAGATGAGAACCAGGCCTGGCCCTGTAGTGATGCTTTCAATTGTCAGATGACAGCAGGTATTGGTTCCCTTATGACCCCTGCCACTAAAGCCTGAATAGTAGCCTCACTGAAGCCACACGCTGTAGTTACCATAGCAGGCTCCTGTGACTGCAGTACTGAAGAGGTTGCCAAAGCAGTGGTTGATCTGGCTCCTCATGTAGCTGGAGTGGAAGTCACTTCAGACTGGAATGCTGCAGTGATGATACTCAATGGGCCCATGGAGACAGCCATGCTGGTATCAGTAATGGGTAATGCTCCCATAAGTGAGAACGAGGTTTGGGCTAGATCATGAGTGAGGACCCTTTCCTTCCTCTTCTCTTCTACTTTAAAGTCGGCTTTTGGGACTTTCTTCCAGTATCTGTGTGACTATTACAAACTTGGCAAGGGTGTGCCTTTGAGCAATTTAGCTCCTCTGATAGACTCCAACCAGCAAGGGCTATGTTGATGATGTAAAAGTTAGGTAATGTATTATGACACAAATAAGTTCCATGATTGTACCAAATGTATAATTTTGGATTAGATTCAATCTACAGAGATCATATACCAAATGTAGCACATAAGAAATATATTATGACACAATCAAGTTTATCTAATAAGGCTCTACTCACCCATAAGACTGGCAACCTCGGCATCTGGGGAGTTAGGTCCACTGCCAGGTAGGTCTGGGTCACTGCTGCTGCGATGACGGCTCTGTTTGACTGGGAGAGAGACAGGCCGGCCCAGCGTTGCATACCCACTTGTGGGAGAGGAAGGAGCTGAAGAAATACAATTTCAATTGTACATGTACATTATATGTGTACATGCCTGGGCTTTTCTTGAAGAAAACTTTTTATTGGCGGACAATTAAGTCAGAATTTTAAATCTCTATTCCTGTCAAAATGTTACACCTCACAACAAATGAAGCATGTGATTTTGTTTATTAGCTGAAACAATAATAATAATGGCTGCATTGTAAAGTAAATGTTGTTTATAAACTTCTTTTTTCCCCCATCCAATTGAGAGAAAATTTTCCAGCTAAGATGAGGGGCTTTAACTCAATAGATTTGACAAAATCTCTTGGTGATCATGATGGGCATAAGAGGAAAGAAATTGCCAAATTTTGACACAGCTGGACACCAAGCATGCCACCAAAAATGCAGACAATCCAGCAGTCATTGTGACATGTGCAAGAGCCTACGGCTTTTACATGAACTGTGACTTAACTTTTCCTTGCAAATCATTACCCTCCACACAATGTAATCAACCATGAATGAATCATGATCTTCATGGCAATGTGATCAGTCATTATTTAATCATGATCTTCATACCTATGTAACCAATCATTGGTGAAATATGATATTCATGACAATGTAACCAATCATTGGTGAAGTATGATCTTCATGGCAATGTAACCAATCAGTGGTAAATAATGACTACAATCTCACCATCAGTAAATTTTGTAATATTTTTCTCTATAACCGGTAAAAGAGGGCTTATTCTCAATGCACTGTGAACCCTCTGCCCCTCTTTGGGCCCATTCACCATCCTGCATATCAAAATATATCCTATCGAAGCATTATAATGGCCATGATTTTGTTTTTTAATCATAACTCATATTAGTGGAGAGAGTGTTTGTTAGGCATGGTACATAGGTACTTCATATACATTATACTGGATGAGCAGACTCTTACATCCATACATAACTATACTTACATGAGTGGAGCGAGTCTGTGTTCGGAAGGTACACGAGTATATGTACTGTATATACTGGATGAGCAGACTCTTACATCCATACATAACTATACTCACATGAGTGGAGCGAGTCTGTGCTAGGCAGGGTACATGAGTACTGTATATACTGGATGAGCAGACTGTTACGTCCATACATAACTATACTCACATGAGTGGAGCGAGTCTGTGCTAGGCAGGGTACATGAGTACTGTATATACTGGATGAGCAGACTGTTACGTCCATGCTGATCATTCTGATCCTCCATGATGTGGTTCAGTCGCCTCACAATCTGTGCTATGGCCTCAAAGGATGTCTGTCCAACATTAGCTGCATGAACAAATTGTAATCAAATTACTCTACAGGTAACATTCTACTTAGTTGTGATATTGTTAGTTCATGCTCAACATTAAGAACAAGAAACTGAATTTCAATACAAATCGAGTGTAATAAAAACAAAGGCCTCAAATGTATAGTGTCAATCACATAGACCTGTTGTATGACTGTTTTATGTACTGTTTTATTACATAAAATTATGATCTCAAGAATTATGATGATCCGGAGTATAGAGGTAAAGGCGTGCGTGTACCTAACTTAATCCTTTATTGGTCTGAACAGGAATCAGTAAAGGACTTTCCCTGGTGCAGTTTGGGCACCATGCGCACAACCCATGCCATGGAAAGCTATTGACCTGGAGCAACCAATGCCACATAAGCTATTGACCTGGAACAATCCATGCCACGGAAAGCTACTGACCTGGAACAATCCATGCCACGGAAAGCTATTGACCTGGAGCAACCCATGCCACAGAAAGCTATTGACCTGGAGCAACCCACACCAAGGAAAGCTACTGACCTGGAACAACCTACACCAAGGAAAGCTATTGACCTTGGGCAACGCATCATGAGAGGTTTCCCATACACACTCACCAAAAATGTTTTTTACTGACAAGAAATTAAAGTAAAAACATTAAAACAGACACCCACTTACATGTGGGCAATTTTGGGGGACTTCAGTATGAAAGGATTATAAATCCACAGCCTTTCACATCTATACCATCAAGGCATCCACACAGTTTGATCATGTTCGTTCAACTTTGTGCTGTTACTGTTTCCCCTAAAAACTGCCCACAGGTCAACTGCTGTCTGCTTCAATGTTTTTGACTAATTTCAACATTAAGCAAAACAGTTTGAATGAGAATAGCTGAGAGACCTATCAAGGTAAGATGATCCATATCAACAGCTTTCCTTGTCAAGGAAAGTTGTTGACTCAGTCTTAACCTAAGGGGGAAAAAGTTAAAAAACAGAAGACTGTTTTTTACTAACCCACTTGTCCATTCAAGATGGGTGGGCGTATAAGCATGGAGATGAGCTTATCCAGGATCAGGGGCAGGAAGCGAACCAGTGGCCCTCCTTTGGCCAGCATTAGCTCAGTAGTTGCCTTCTTCAGCTCACTCTCAAAGTTGTTCTCCCCAACACGCGGCGGGACTTTCTGCTCTTCTGCTGCATGGATAAGATTCAGAAAGCGATCCAGATGCTCATCCTGAAACAAACAACACATTAACATTGTATCCATTACCAATGCAGCAACGATCTATCTATGAACAACATATTGCTGTAACATCCATGAACACCTCAAAAGTACACCCATGAACTACACATCAATGCTATATCCATAAACAACACATCATTAATATCCATGATCACATCAAAGTTTTAACCATGAACGCTGCATCAGTTTATGCATCCATGAAAACATCAAACTCTAAAATCATGAACCATGCTCACTAAACTACTATTACACTGAAACACTGATGTGTCATGCTTTACGAAATGACCACTCATTATACACAGTAGCAAATATTCACAAGAGTACATTCTTGTATTGGTACCCTTCTATCATACACTAATTACACTTTTGCAATGGTTAACTACTTCTGATTTCCCTCCTGGATCACAGGCTTTAAGTGTACAGAAGGCATATTTCACTGTTCTGAGAGTAACTTGATGTTTCTAGGGTGAGCAGACCTACCAGTGTGTGTATGGACGATTGTGCCTGGATGGTGACGTTGAAGAGACCCTTGTGATTGTCGACCCACTTCATGCCCGGTAGCTGTACATCTGGGTGCAGCATGAAGTAGTGTGCCAGAGGTTTATCCATGGACACTGGTAAACTGAAGTCCCCCACCACCAGGCGGCCGTCTCGCAGCAGTGGCAACCACTGCAATAAGGTGGCATACATATCTTTATATGATCTCGGCAGATACTTCTTTCAATTAATATTGCAGTTATATTGAAGCTGGCATCGTATCAATATTAATATAAACTGTGCCTTGTCTCATTTAATTTTATCATCAAGTTTGGAGGTTGGTTCTGCTGTGCATTGACTTTGACTTTGACGTTACCACAGTCTGCTGATGCAAATATTTCCTGGGTCTCGTTTGATTCTTAACACAGTTATGGCAAACACATGTTGAGTCTGAGTTAAAGCAGAAGTGGAACTTTTACAATGCCATTATTAAAACCTGCCTTTCCAGATGATACAGATGTTTCTTTATTACTAGAGATATGATTTGGAATATGCACGATCAAGACAAAAGTTTGGGCGCAGCCCTGTCAGGCCACCTGTCCCACTAAGAATGACAGGAATACAGCAAAAGAGAGTTTACATGCTGGTTAAAGTACAAACAGGTGACACTCATAACTCACGGTGTAGCCTATAGGTGTCTCTACTGGAAATTGGTCCATCTTCTTTTGGCAGCTGATGTGGTAGAATGTAAACAACAGGTGATGTACATCTCCCAGGCGTGCGGGTAGTTTTATTTTCACTTCCTCGTAGAAGTCTGGGTTTCTGAAATGATAAACCACAACAAAATATCACAGTATTAGCAAAAAGTGAAATTACACTCACCCAATATAATTTTCTACAAACTATTTGTTGTATTACAATTATAAGTATTTGATTTTATAACAAAGAAAGAGAATATTTCTGGTTGTCACTTAAATGAGGTGTATTAAACAAGATATAGATAAAAGAGGAAAGATAACAATACATTATATACATCAATTCATCATCCGATACCATCAATGTCAAAAGTTAACTTGTAGTTTAATGTCCCTCACAAACAGATTTGTATACAAGCTCATGCATCCCTCCCCCCTCCAATAATTACTGCTTAAAGTCCCTCAGAAAATCCAGTTTCATATTTAGCTAGAGTCTGCAATTTCCATACTGTGTTGTCACAGTTCATACTCACTTGCTATGGTACGTGACAGTGGTGTAAGCCTCCTTTCCATACTCTGGGCAGCTAGATTTGCCAAATATGACCTAGCGGGTTTAAAACATCATATATCATTGACAAATGATCATCTTCACTGTCCCAATTTAAAAGATTCCAGTAAAATGGTCCACAGATATGGAACAGGGACTCTCTATTTTCCTAGTTTAAAAAAACTCCAGTAAAATGTTATACAAAGATGCTATTTTCACTTTAAAACACTCTGGTACAATCTTCTACAGGTATGTGACAATGAATGGTCCCTATTCAAACTACACAAAGCACCTGCAGGTAAAACACAGTATACGTCAAAGTTTCTGAATCAATTTCTTGCTCTTGTGTCAATGTTATCTGATCACTAAGTCTAAGCATGAAATGGTCAACTTTGTACATACATGCATATGAGATATATTTTCTAGCAACAAGGTGAACTGGACAATAACATATCCACTTGACAGAGTGATTATACGTAGTTAAATACATGTCCCTAGCATGACAAATACTACAAATTGTGAAAACTATACAGAAATTGTTCCAAAATCTTTTGTACTAGTTATTGGTTGTGCTTCTACGATGCAGGAATGTTGCCAGTGATGTCAATACAAAGGATGCATAGTCTTTAGTCACAGTAATGCCAACACAAAGCATACATATGTGCAATCTGAATGAAAAAAGTTGTAACCACAAGAGCACTTACAGCTAAATCCCGCACTTCATCCTCTCCACACATGAACTGTACTTTCACAGCTATGTTCCTGGCTGACCCTTGTCTGTTGGTGAAATTCAGGTACTTGGGATAAACATAGAGCAGATTCCTGTAAGTACAGCAAAACTGGTCCTTGTACATTTCAACTCAGTCTCATGACATGAGCATCCTGCTCAACAGTCAGGCTTTACAGACTGTTCACACAATTTGGTTGTTTCATCTGCTTCCATAACAGAATTATATCAATAACTTAGTAAAAATCCAAAAAAGAATTTTATTGCATCTTACATTTCCAGCTTCAAAATATCAACACCTGAAGGAGACTCTTGGGATCCAGCACTTGATAACCCAACACGTTAAACATCTACACAGTAGTCCCCCCTTTGACAGGTAACTCCAATCAGATCCCATGTGCATTCAGCAGGCCCTTATCACTATCTTTTCTATGTTATTTGACCTCCATTTCAAGACCACCTGCTATATGTAACCACTTCTGACCTGCCCAGGGGGTGGTCTATCTAAGGTAGGACCACTCTATATCTACTGTAACGTGTTCCAGTGAAACAAATTCCATTAAACACTTTCACTCGCCTGTATGTTCTGTAAGGCACAAAGACCTCTTTTGATGGGAACTCCAGGATTTCTTTGGTAGGTCTACCTTTGTCGTCCGGATATGGATCGATCCTGTACAGCTCTGGGCTAAGGCAATACTTAGGCTCTTCTGGGGCAGGTGAAATATCCAGCTTCAGTGTACCTTAACATATTGAAACATTCAAATGACTCCCTGGTGTGGTACTCTTGATCAAAGCCAACAAAAACCATTGTTTCAAATCAAATTTAGCTGTTCCCTCTTTCCGCACTCAACAACACATAATTCTTACTGTTCATGCATAGATGTAGTAAATAAACTTGTCAAGCTTTGAAATTATTTTTGATGTGTCTACAGAATTAACTAATTTTTATGCAATAATTGAATGCAAAAGTTGTCTTTCTTTAATGTTTGACACATTTAAAATGAAGGAATTAAGACTTCCTGACGTAATTCATAACATTCAAGTGTACTGGAGAAAAATCCAAAATAAATACAGTAAAATCTCCAATTAAGACCACCTCCATAAGGAGACCACTTCTATATCAAGATCACCAATTTACAGTCCCATTTGTAGTTATCTTTAATTCTATCCCCTATTAGGATCATTCCCTTATTAAAATCACATTTTCAGTCCCTTAGGTGGTATTAATACGGAGATTCCACTGTACAGTCATACCCACCTGGAATGCATTTAAGCCTTTTCAGTATAGATGTTGGTCTTTTGAGGTCAGCAAGAAATTTGTATAAATCTTCATCACTCAACTTATCTGCTTCCTAATTGAAGTAAGCAAAATGAAATATACAAATTAAAAAACTGTACAAAAACAAAAACACACCCCACACCCCCCGAAAAAAAAAAAAAAACATAGATGGACAAAACAAGATAGATTGGTATAATTTTACAATACAACTGTAACAGTTTTTATTAAAAAATTCTAATATGCTTCGTCTGAAATTGAATTAAATTCATAATGCCATGAAGTAAACATTAACACGTGTGCACCATAACATGTGGGCAGGCACAACCCAAATGACCAGTTTGACAGTTGGTATACTTTACCTCAAAAACAACAGTTGTTATGTAAAACCTATGATGTAACAGCTAGTTACGTGGGTCTATATAAACCAAGGTATAATCCAAACGCAGCAATCTTTGGCAGTCGCTGAAGAGTTCAATTAGAACAAAACCAGTCAGAACACACAGCTAAAGTCTTACTAGGTATAAAGCTGCACAGACCGGCATTTTGTTGTTGTCTTGGCCTTTGCCCAGTCTTCACAAGGCCATGAAGTGTCCTATCCTAATATTATAAATGCTGTGTTACAAAAAAAGCTTCATACTATAACTTCCAGTGCCAGTCATAATACACCTATAAATTAGAACTTACGATAATCCTCTCATCAACACCTGCCATACATGTGTGGATATTTGGTAAAGCAACTAAATTATATTCCTACCTGCTTAAAGAAACTGGAAACTGTCAGTGTGACAGGTCTGAAGTTGTCAAGGCCTGAGCCATCCTCAGAGTTCCAGCTGCTTCTCTTGTCGCTGCCATTCTTAGACTGTCTCTCCAGCGACCCATGTCTCATGAAACCAATGTCATCTCGCGATTTCTTGCGGAAACTCTCATACTGGCTGGTCAAACTTGCTCTTCGATCTGCAAAATAAACATTTTTAACTAGCTGCCCACGTCTGTCACAGAATACTGATCATTATTTTATACATACATATACATGCACTGAATTGATATGTGATTGATACCTTTGCATACTGTATTGCTACATTTGATTTAGGATATGCAAATTAAATTGTGCATTTCTCAAATACATTTTGAACAAAATTGGTAAAGCTAGGAATTTCTTCCTT
This sequence comes from Hermodice carunculata, assembly GCA_964020975.1. NCBI lineage: Eukaryota > Metazoa > Annelida > Polychaeta > Eunicida > Amphinomidae > Hermodice > Hermodice carunculata. The sequence continues at coordinate 29,890,618 of OZ026630.1, forward strand.
TTATATTTTACCAACATTTATCACAAAAGGGGGAAAATAAGACCAAAATTACCTCTCTCCCCCCACCAAAATTGCACAAAAATAACATTTTTTTCTGCTTTGAAGAAATAACAGAGGTTTAGACAAGGCCCTGAAAGCGGTGCAGGTGGTTCCTGAGGAACTCTTTTTTTTGGTCCCCAAGACCTAGAACAGAACAGAATGAAATAAAGCAGATAAAAACACACAAAGTTGTAGTTATGTACAATAGGAGACATTCATATTTAACAGCGATCCTGCTCACTTCCTGTGTTGCCGGGGCAACAGACTGATGCTTCCACCATGATCAGGGCAGATTTGTATTATGTACTACGTAAACATCCATAAAGAACACTTTTTCAACCAAAAGACAGCCCATTTCTAATCAATTTAGGCATCCTTTATGTTTCAAATATATGTTAATACATTTTCTTAAGATTATTCTGTGTCCGTGTTGTTCCTTTTATTGAGAAAGTACTTTTGACCATGCTAAATACATGGATCTGCCCTGATGCAGGTGGCTCCCTCTTTTGCTCAATAGGTGTTAGAGTAGGACCGCATTTAAATATGAATACATCCTATTGATCAAGTGACATAACAGGTGGTGTCAGCAGGAGTCTTTGGTTCTTCACTAACGGAAACTTACATTTACTAAATGAGTGACCACAGGAATGTCACTATGAATCAGTAATCTGTTCCATGGTTTGGTGTGCTCTACTGGGTTTCTGACATTCAAGCTTTGATCTACTAATTTGCTAACTGACTCAACCATGAGACATGGAAAATTAACGGCTTTTCTGCTAAATATAAGACTGGACAAGTGGAGCCCCTCCATCTTATGACATGCAATGAGCATGAGGTAAATGGTTTAATTGTTTTGGTCCTTCCATCTCTTGACAACTGAGCCTTGCAGATCAGCTTAATGGTCTGCATTGAGAATGCTGCAAACTTCCCCCTGCTATCCAATTTGATAGCAATAATGTTATTTAATATATGGAGATCATGAATAGATTGGATTTATGATCCAAACATGACATATATTTAAATGGGGAGACTCATTTCTCCCAAAGGTTACTGAGAAAAACATGCCTTTTTGGCCCTATCTGGTACACATGGCCTGTCAATCAGACAAACATGTCCTACACTTTTGACAAATGCCATTATAATCTAATTCAGCTTTAATGTCCATTGGACTGGGAGCTAATATGTGCTTATGTCCTAACAATTACATATCATAATACAGTTACCTTGTCCATATCTGTGGTCATGTTATCCTGCCATTTAAAAGGCTGACATATCTAATACAGTATTCAGTTTCTGTTGAATCATTGAGCAGAGAGTTGCAACAGAGACCAATTCCCTGTAACTAGTAAACATAAACATTTATGTTTACCCCGGAGTTCAACAGAACTTACTTGCCTCTGGTGAGTCCAGCTGTGGACAAAACCTGTCAGGCACTTTGGCACAATGTGTATCTACTTTCATCAACATTTGTTTTGTCTTTGTATTTTCTGCTAAATAGTCTTGTGATGTGGCTCCAGTCATTTTATATTCAGTAGCTAATAGAAGCTGCTGGCATCACAGCATTGTACACTCACCCAGACTATGGCATCACAGCATTATACACTCACCCAGACTATGGCATCACAGCATTGTACACTCACCCAGACTATGGCATCACAGCATTGTACACTCACCCAGACTATGGCATCACAGCATTGTACACTCACCCAGACTATGGCATCACAGCATTGTACACTCACCCAGACTATGGCATCACAGCATTGTACACTCACCCAGACTATGGCATCACAGCACTATACACTCACCCAGACTATGGCATCACAGCACTGTACACTCACCCAGACTATGGCATCACAGCACTGTACACTCACCCAGACTGTGGCATCACAGCATTGTACACTCACCCAGACTATGGCATCACAGCACTGTACACTCACCCAGACATTGGCATCACAGCATTGTACACTCACCCAGACTATCAGCCCTGGACGTCTCCCGGTCTCCACTGGCATCTCGCTCCATGCTGTTAGCACCATTGACAATGTTCATCAGATAGATAGCTGTCCATGCAAAGGGCATTCTGTACCGACCCAGCTTCTCACAGTAGTACGATGCATTGGCCCTCACTTTCTCCTTGTTCTGAAGTGACAGTGGTGATATGCTTAACAAGTTTTGAGAGCACAATTCCTGCACCTGAAATCCTCTTAAATACTGTGTTGACCTATGAGGATTTGATTCCCTACAATTGTCTGCACAGTTTCACTAATTTTAATTTCACACATCAGTGTTTTGAAACACTTTAAACTTTTATAAGCAGAGATCTAAAATGGACATAATTCAACCTGTGAAATTATACACATGTGGGAAACATAGATATGCTGTTGAAAGTGCACTTGCATTGCACATTATGGAAATGATGGTGTCTCTTAGTCTGGGATTTGTTAAAATCAGGTCACATGTAAACAAGACTATCAGTGCCCGATATTGCCTAATCACAATTCTACATATTCATGGGTGTTTATGCATCTAACTACTGGCATGAAAATTCTAGGACATTGCAAAGCTTTCAACAAGAGGACCGTGATGGTAGTGTGTCTGACAATGATGATGATCTGTGACCTTGGGAATGATCTTAAGCAGGGGTCACATTAAGCATGCATCCTGCGTCATAGACCAAAAAAATGAAGAAAAGACGCCTGGAAATCAATAAAACATTGTCATTTTGCGTCTCTGTGGATGCACGCACAAAAAACGCTATGCATTTTGAATGATACAACTGCAAATATTACCCAAAAGTTAGTAACTTTGCACCTTTGCCGTCGCAGTGTTTTGCTTCGTACACCATGGCCATGATTAAGCATTATACTGTGTAACAAGTTCTCTTATTTGCTAAGAAAAAATATTCCTGGGGTATTCCTGCAAAAATTTATGTCATTTCACCTCATTATAAATGCGCTGAGAGCATTTCCAGGTTCCTCATTGCGTGAATTTGATCATGTACCGCTCACTGTCCAATCAAACTCGTTGTTGCTCATACATGTGCATGTCTCATGTCTGCTATGTTGGGGAGGAATAAGTCGTATTAAAGTGAAGATTATTGGACCAAGATGTTAAATTTTCACATCATATTTTCACCAAAAAGTCTTCCATAGCACAAATCTGGATAAAGGCACAAATGAAAATTCATAATGGAAGGCAAGGAAAATACGCAGATTAGTCAACACACGGTCACACGTGGATGAAGTGAAGATTTGCGTAAACATGATGTGATCATGTGTTGTTGATTGCTGTCTCCTATGCTCACGTTGTCGTTGGTGATTTTTAACAAAATTTTGTTGTTTTGATTCTATTAAATTGTTTGAATGGAACAAATCTGTAGTGTATGACAGAACAAGAGCGGGATGAAATTCACCGTCGCAGGCCAAAAAAAAATATATGTACAACATAGCGGAAAACCAGCCATGCCTGTGACAGGCTGTGTACACTCGCTTGTGTTGTGTTGTGTTGCATGGCCTGTACCGTGTTGCTCAGTAAAAAAAAGAGGCCGCACTTTAGATCAGACTCTTGACACCTCCTACAGCATCAAATTTTTCAGGTAAATGGAAATAGAAAGTGCACACAAATATAAATCATGTAATTTCTGACCATTTCATCACGTGGAATGAGTCGCAAAAATAACAGAGCCCAGGCATGTTCAATATGCATGCCGCTTGTTGTGCAAGAGAGTTAAAAACTGCCCGATGGCACACAGGTTTGCTTATAGAGAGCAAAGAGTTCAGATAGCGGAATACGGTAATGACTACTAGGAAGTGGTTCTGGACAAAAAGACACAAATACAATAGTTACTAGGGGTCTAGGATCCCCCATTAACAAGATAAAAGCCAATGTAATCTGTTTGACCTCCAGTTTGACCTTTCAAGGTTACTCAGCTTCAAAATTAACTGTACCAATTGAAAGTCAATAGATCCTTTCCTATTAATGTTTAATAGTAACTATCGGCCTAGGATACACCATTATGAAGATATAAGCCAATATGTGAAATTTGCGGAGTCAGCAGAAAAATGAAAAGAATTTACATTCAAAATTCATTAAGAATCCAAAAATCACCGGAGCATGACATATTTGGTACAGATCCACCCAAGGTACATCCTAGTGAATGGCTAGTGGTTTGGAGAAGAAGTTTAAAACATGAATTATGGATGCCAATGTACGGACGAAGGACGGACTGACAATTTGCTGAGTCAGCAGAAAAATGAAAAGAATTTACATTTAAAATTCATTAAGAATCCAAAAATCACCGGAGCATGACATTTGAATATATTTGGTACAGATCCACCCAAGGTACATCCTAGTGAATGGCCAGTGGTTTGGAGAAGAAGTCGAAAACATGAATCAAGGATGCCGACGGACTGACGAAGGACGGACTGACGACGGATGCCAAACCACCACAAAAGCTTAGCTTAGCTAAAAATTAGCCTAACATACAACCAGCAGAGATCTCATTGTACACAGTGATACCCAGTTCAGAATTTTATTGTGGTCACCTGAACAAATTTGAGAATTAATTAGTCAACTGAATACTTTAGAGTACATATACCATATACAATTCCACTGATAGACTCACCTTTTCATCTTTCATGTACGGCTCTGCGTTTTCCGTGATGTCACCTTGCTGTAATACCTTTTCAAGCTGCCCACAGAAAAACACAGCATTCTCAAACATGTATCAGATAAGTGACATGAACATGATAAATAAATTTACATAAGACAAAGAAGTCAGCTGAGGTAAAAATTGGTTGAATTAGCAGATTATGGCTAAAAGGTTGATATACAAACTGACCTTAACTACCAGGAAGACATCAGACGTCGGGTATGTGATGCTGAATACACACGACCGACTCAGAGTTGAGATATCTTGGTAAGGAATGTGGGCTCCCAGCATCTTCTTGATATTTTCTGGCACCAGGTCAAAATAAAAGTTCTCTGAAATCTGAAATGACAAACTATGAGAGACTTTTCCACTTAGATTAAATAAAGTCTGAATTAACAGTTTTTTTTATCACACAAGGCGCATGACACAAGCATGAGCAAATTTCTATACTCAAGCATTTTTATTCTTGTGATAAGTTTGCACGATGATTTTCATTCCAACTCTTTCTCTTCAGCAAGCAGATCAACAAATTTAAGTGACAAAATTTAATAACAGAGCACTTAAAGTCAACCTGTGGGATACAAGAAAATCCCCATCTGGAGGGAAACAATCTACTCTGAACTTGCATAGAATAATACTTTCTGCAAGATATTTCAAAATTAATGTACATGTGTTGTAATATTGTACTTTTTCTTTTGATTAATTACCACACATGGCATCAGAATGTTATTTGCTGAATAAATAACATCTATCTCCCACTGCCTTTTTGTTTGTTTTTTTTTGTTTGTTTTTTTTGTTATTGCTACCAAAATCCAATATGTACCTTTTTCCTTTCTTTGGCATCATACAAAGCCATGGAGGCAAATATTGGCTCAATCTCCAGCTCCAATCTGAAACAGAACCAAAATTGAAAAATTATCCAAAAATACATAAATAAATAAAAGTCCAACAATATGAAAATATGACAAGCACATACATAAATGTATACATATACACACACACACACATACACATGCAAGCATACAAACCAGCCTGACATATCAATGAACTTACTTTAGCTGCAGGCATTTCACCAGTATCTTGTGTCCAAAGTGTTCACTTGGGACCTCTGCATTCTGTCTTTTCTCTATCAAGTCCTCCTGTACAAGAAAGTACATAACACTGACACTAGAGGAGCCACCTTCCTTGATTTCATGTCTTATAAGGAGCCATATCTCACATAGTTTTCAATAGGCTATTTTCAACATGCTGCATTAATTTATTTTTACCAAAGTGAAATATTAGACAGATATTGTTAGACCCCTTCCATATGAGGACCCGAGTGTTTTTACATGCAACTCCATTTTCTTTCAAGTAGTTTCACTGCCATATCTGAATGTAACCCTTGACTTCCAAAAGTCGTTTGGCACAGTTCAATGTATCTGGGCTCTGTAGCTAAACAATTGACATGTGCCAGGATGGCAGGAATGTTTTTCAAGACAGTAAAAGTAACAACAAGTGCAATGCATTTACAAAATCTCCCCTTAAATATTAGCAACCATCATGTTCACTGAAGGGAAGTGTACCTTTTTCTTCAATGTCACACATATGCTCAATATGTATTGCAAATTTCAAAACCTGTCACCCCAACCTGCGACAGTTTGCCACTCTGTGATCAACACTCTGACTTGTAAAACAATCTTTTTTTTCATTAAAAGACAATTTACGATCATGTGATCTTCATAAAACGCACACGACGTACACGTAAAATAACTTTGATTTCCGTCAGCTCATTGCCATACAGCGTTATAAGAACAATAAAAAAGAATAAACCAGGATGTTTTCTTATACAGTAAAATTTGTAATAATGACACCATATATTCCCTAAAAAAGTGTCAGGTAACTGAATATGTCAGATAAGTGAATCAAATAATTGAACTTTTTCCAATGAAAATTTGTGTCATTATATTGAATATGTCAGATATCAGAGTGTTTTTATAATGAGGTCTCACAGCACCTGTAGTTGTGGCGTGTAGACACTGAACAAATCTTCAAGTCGTCCCTGTTGTCTCTGGCTGTCATTGTACTGGTCCACCTCATCAGGTGGCACTCTTTCCAACAAATTGGGTAACAGAGCATCTGCTAATGAGTTCTTCAGATCAAATATACTACTGGCCCAGCTCCCTCTAGGAGTGTCTGTCATGTGGATCGAAGTTCTTTTCCCAGTCGGGTCCTGCAAAGTTTAGTTTTACAATTGTTTAAGATCTCCACATAAAATTTATTGACATTTTTGGGGGGTTCATCAGTGTGCTTAGTGTAAAAAATACACATAAACAGTACACAAAACAAACAAAATTTTTTACTTTTTGATTTTTCAAGGTGAACAACAAAAGTAAGAAGGGACTCATTATTTTGTTTGCACAGATATTCACTACCTATATTTACCACTGCATGGGGAAGTGGGCAAAACTCTATCCATGCCATCAATACTTCAGCTACATCCCTGGCTTCTCAGATAAGCTTGACACAACTTATCAAAAGTATTACTGAAAAGTCGAGAAGTGAGCCACTTTTTTTAAAATGACAGAAGACCTGGAACTCCTGTGTATATACAGTGAAATTGTAATCAAGCGGTGAGATACCTTTTCTGTTTCCACTGTTGACTCCTCCACATCCACTTCGTACTCCTGTTTGGGTGTGGCCTTCAATGTGTTGTCTGCTTCATCAGGATCCCTTGTTATGTGTGCACAACTGTATTTCTGGTATCTGTGTCAGAGGTCAAACACTACCACATAAGGAATCTGCACTTTTCATTCCCATGCACCTTAAGTCACACGCCGTTTACATATGTTTTCATTTCGCAAAACGAATCATTCTGTGGTGACACCAGTAGTGTTTTACATTTATAAGCAAATATTCCTCCCTCAGTACGTATTCTGAAGAATGTATTGTATTTGTGTCTTCTTGCCCAGAACCACTTCCTAGTAGTCAATATCCTATTCCGCAGTCCTAACTCTTTACTCTCCATAAGCTAACATAGCAGCAGCCTAGGCAAAATGAATGCTCCCTATATGTGTATTAAACCCCTTGGAATTTGCCTATCATCATTTGACATAGTTTTCCACACAGCTGGAGAAGTATTTGTTCTCATGTTCTTTTTCAATCTGTGTGCATTAAAAGAGGAAAGTTATAAAAAGACTCAGGTTTGACTTCATCAAATAGAGAAAAGTTTATTATATCTGCCTTTCCAGAGGGAATTTTTTTTTGGTGTCGTGTTGTACTCTCACCTTCTGTTGACGATGGTGTAGTCAGCATTGTATGATCTTATGCAGTCTCTGATGTGTGGATCCGCTTCAGACCTAGAACATGTTGACAGTATTAACACTTTGCTGTTCAAATCACCAAAAAAAGCATGGATGTAGATTGTTGTCTGCTGTAATATTCCTTAACTTAAAATTTCATGTAAAAAGAAAACATCTTTTTCTGAAAGTTGTAGATAAGATCTATTATGATGCACGCCCCAGGTCAATAGCTTTCCTTGGCATGGATTGGGTGCTTCCCACCTTTGTCAAACAAAGCTGTTGATTCAGTCTTATTCTGACCCGTAAACAGTTAATACACAGCATAGAAAGGAAACAACTTCCATGTGACTGATATGACACACATTTTCTATGAATTCATCAAACATGATATTGTTGATGTGATCTCTAGATTATTTTTTTTTCATTCAAAACTGGTTATGCATTGAAGAGTGGTGTACAGGCACAAACTGCCTTCCCACCAAATTAATTATCTGTTTTTGTTTTTCTTTATAGGAAGTTCACACATGCCCTGATTCACCGTGGTCTCACACATGCTCTCATACTAAGGCCTCCTGAAATGCATCAGATATTTTCCCTTTTTCTTTACAGATAGACTGTCCTCTGATGTGGGGAAAAATGAAAATGCCAGACTGACTGCATGACAAAGTTGACCTTTGTAGGAGAGGTGGCCACTCTCTTACCAGGAAACCACTGGTCAGTCATGGTGAAAGGCCTACAGTTAAACCCCCTGTCTACAAAGTATGTACATGAACACTGCAAGGTGTCGCATACATTTACATTCAAATAGCATACACCCTATATATCAATGCATCCTGTGATAAAAGATCCTGTTCAATTAATGTAATTTTTCTTACAGAAATTCAGTCCCATTGTTCAAGGCACAATATACAAGAACCAAATGACAGCACCTTACTGTGGCACAGTTTTATAGATCTTCAGTTTTATATGTTTATGTGTTATAGTCACAAAGTTTCTGTATGTGCTTACACATTGGTAATATAAAACCAGTAATTTTTACATGCCAGTTGCTACAATTTTGGCATGTTGACAAGGTTTTCTTCTAAGTTGAAAATCAGAGCGTTCAAGTCGGTACAGTAAAACCTCATTGTATTGACATCATCTGTTCATTGCAAATGTGTCAGATATCTGAGTATGTCAGATAAATGAGTCAAATTACAAAGAATTTTGACAAAGTCCCTGAGAGCTTGTGTTGTTAAGTGACTATGTCGTACATCTCAGGGTCATAATAATACTTTTTTTTTTTTAAATTGTACTTCATATTTGTTAGTCCTCAGTTCTGTGACCTACAAACAGAACAGACTCACAAGTGCGCTGTAATTGATTTTTTAAAAAATACACACAAAAAACATACCCATGCTCTGGAATAATTGGTGCAATTGTGCGACAGTGACGTCTCAACATTTCTACTGTGACATCATCTGGAGGGAATTCCAGCAACTGTCGCATAGGATCCCTGTCCACTGTCAACTGGTTTTGAAACAGGAACTCCTCAAAGTCTGGCGGCTCCACCACATCACAAAGTGGTACCTAAATATAATAAATATGTACAATTGTAAATTTTGTTACAATTCAAATTATACTCATATCACCTATGACATAAAAGTAAACATAAATGCAGTACAAGAGATAAAACATGACAACCAATGCCAGTAAATTCTTGTTCAAAATCTGAAATTTCCACAGGTATGAGCAACTTGCAGCCATGGTACACTGTGTGTGGCTGATTGCTTTTGCCAAACAATTATATGGGTTAAATGTGTAATGTAAACATGAATGGACCAGTAAAACTGTGCCAACAACAACAACAACAGTCGATTACCATGACACAACTGATAACCTAGCAAGTGGCACTGATTAAACATGGCACGAATTGATACCTGATCAGTTTAATGTACATGGGGATATTAATAGATGACCCCATCTGGTATTACTAAAAGAAATTAATGTTTCGAACCCTTTTCTTTTTTCTTGAGTTGGTGTTTGCATGAATACTTTTAATCTATGAACATACTAGCAAGATGCATGCAAGGTATGACATACACATGCATACTAAAAAGATGCTGCTGGTGCCAGTTCCCCAGGAAATATTACCAGTAAACACTTGATTTTTTCCATAATTCTAAAAATCTTTAAATAAATTTGAATGACTTGATGTAGTCTTGCGCATGCACAGTCAATAGGAAATGATGCAAGCATTTAACTTTAAGTACATGTACAAGAACAATTAAACCAATCTTAAAGAAAGCATTCCCCAATACTGCATCCTGAAAATGTAAGTTTCACTGAAACACTGATTATTCATCTCAGACAACACTTCTGAACTGCCCCTGTGCTTGTCCTGCAGACCTTCCTGGGTTAGTGCTAGGTATTGCACAGCTGTAGGTCATTTGGCTTAAGTGGCTCAATGGTCTTTTGCCTTACTTTAACCAGCTTGCTTCCGACACATTGTGAGAAAAGCTGTTAACCCAAACCACATTCTCTGGAACTACTGGCATGGTGGCACTTGAATGAAAGGTCTTTTCACAAGGAATATGAATCTAGCATGCTTATTATAATTGAATGCAGTTTGTCTTCAATACTTCGACTTAAGTCGCAGCTGGCATTGAACACTTTGTCAAATTCTGTCTGTCTCATATCCTAATTAATTGTAAATAATCAAAATTTAGATATCACGTTTCAACAGTTCAATAAATTTTTTATACATTGTCATTTTGGTAAAGGTTACAAAATTTTATTGGCCAAAATCAAACCCATTTTACCCAATGGCCACCTGGCATTATGGACAGTGCTGGACTTGAGTACCTCAGAACAAATTTTACTTCCATATATTTAATGAAGTGGACATTTCTGGATTGACTTATCCATGCTCAGAATAAAGTATGACACTCTTACCGTAACACCTAGGGCAGCTAGATTGATGCCACTGATACTCTTGGGCAAGTCAGACAGACAGGCAGAGGACAACTGCTTCCTCACCTCTGCTGCCCCCTTCCTGTTAACAGAAACACACACCATAGCCAAACACTTGACATTCATAAGTAAGCCATAAAAAAGCAGACTGTTGTTCAAAATAGGGACATTTATGATGATGATGATGAGGATGATTATTATGTAAAGCACTTTGACATCAACAAGTGATGTTGATGTTTTATAAAAAGTCAATATGTAGTCTGAGCCTCACAGAAAAAGAAAAATCACAAATGCAACATCCAAAATGTTATAAATGTCAAATTTATATGAGCAGGCGTAATACAAATTTGCCGGTTCTTAAAACACATGATTGTAGAACACCCCATCCCCTTCCTACCAAGCCTGGGGATATTCCTCACACCCTAAGATCTCATCGTTTGTATGGACGCAGACCCCCATGACACCTACACATCAATTATGGTGAAGGTAGCAAATTACTATCATAACACATGCATATATATGATGAATAGAAACACTCAACCTGTAATTTATTCCTCTATCTGGTTTACACCCTAACCCGTTCGAACACCCACATATGTTGGGTGCTTACATTACACCTGGAAATGATGGCTCTTGACACACTGGCAACTGTGTTTAGACCATCATTAAAACACACATTTATATATATGTAACTGCACACTTTAAACTCATTTTTACTGTTGTTACAATGTTTGTGTTTACATTTTGACAAGTTTTCAAATTCCTACATTTTGGAAGTGCCAGGGAAAATACATGTAGCTAAGCACCATGGAACATAGTGTCCACGGAAAATACATGTAGCTAAGCACCATGGAACATGGTGTCCAGGGAAAATACATGTAGCTAAGCACTGTGGAACAGGGTGTCCACGGAAAATACATGTAGCTAAGCACCGTGGAACAGGGTGTCCAGGGAAAATACATGTAGCTAAGCATTGTGGAACAGGGTGTCCAGGGAAAATACATGTAGCTGAGCACCATGGACCAGGGTGTCCAGGGAAAATATACGTAGCTAAGCACCATGGAACAGGGTGTCCTGGGAAAATACATGAAGCAAAGCACCATGGAACAGGGTGTCCTGGGAAGATACAAATGTTCTTCAGAAATGGTACTTACACAAGAACCTAAAACATTTGTCAAAGCAAAAGATCTGTTTGCTTTCTACATTGCCACTGATTATATCTTTGTTGTATTCAAGGTCTCTGGCACATAGTACAATCAATACAATAACAATTAAACAAAACTTATATTGAGTGACAAATGGCCTTCTTTTTCTTCCAATGCTTCAAACACAATTTCAGCAAGATAACACTGTGTTATTACATCAGTATTTTCATGCCACTCATTCAAATGTCAGTAAACTACAAATTTTAACCCTCTATTTTATAAACTAAACTAAGTTTTTACTCATGCACACCAGTGCAGTGGGGGCCAGAAATTGATAAGTTGAACAAATTAGGAAGTCTTCTTTTTTTAAACAAAAGGATGTGGAGGCAGTACTATTTAATCCATACTCCAGTCCTAGATTTTTTAACTCATTCCATACCAGTCCCAAATTTTTCCATATGTTTACCTAGATTTAAGACGACAATTGCATATTTAAATTCTTCATGAAAAGAGCTTTCATTCAAGTACAAATATGCCTGTAGTCTTAAGTTAGTGGTTCTGGCACTGCCTGGCAAGTCATGCTGCAGCTGCTGCAAGGGCAGCTGCAGCATGACTTGCCTGGCAGTGCCAGAACCACTGACCAAGGCCTGTGACCATAGTATGGAATGATTTAAACAAAACAGGCTATTATTGCTACAACACTGGTTACATTTACAGCACTGACAGAAAGTCTTGCCCCCAGAGGCAGTGGGTATGACGTGTGTGAGATGCAACAGTGAAAAAGTTGGGTTTTTTTTAACAGCTTCCTGTTTTCTACAGGACTGCAGTACATAAGCGGCATGCCACAGCATATTATTATTATAGTGGTCCCACTCTAATAAGGTCCCCTCAAGAGAGGCCACCCTCTCTACAAAGGCCACTTCTCCATGACACAAAAGTGGTATTTCTCATTTTATTGTCCCTCTCAAGAGAGGCCATCCTCTAATGTGGTCACTTTTTGGTTGCATTTGGGGTGGCCTTATTAAGGTGGGACCACTGTATTACCCATTTTTGAGTGGTCACAAGCTGTCTCCGGGAGGTACCCCTGTCAGAGGGACTCTCATTGGGCAAACCCCCAGAACAATTTGGTTTTATTAAACAATGGGCTGCACCTGGGTTTGCTGCAATAATTTGACTATAATTACAATGAGTTAATAGAACTGGCATGTGGCCCTCCGGTGTGACTGGTGCAAGATATTCTAGCAGCAGTGTACTCTTCTATATATGCATGTACACTTTCTCTGTCTTTTGCCACACCCAGACATTTCTCTTAACATTAATTTATCATTATAATCTGGACAGTGCTGGATTCAAATCCACACCAAGCAGTTTCTACTGCTTGTCAGTCCAGTGCCTATCCATATTACTCCATGGTCTATCCCATTGAGCTGCAAATTTGCCATTGAAAGCAGTTGGCAAGAGTAAAACTCAATATTATGTGTTATAGAACAGACAAGATGTTGGGATGGAGGGAACGGATCCAAAATTTTGTTTCACAGCAGGACAGGAGTTATTAATTTAGAAAAGAGAAGACAGAAATGGACTGCAGGTAGCAATGGTAAGTGTAGAGTTTGCTCTCAGGAGGCAGATGAGATAGTAGACCATTGGTTGATGTGGTGTGATCCATATAGGGACATGAGGGAAAATATGTTTAGGAAATGGCCCAATGAGGATCATAACTGTTTACATTTTTATTCCACAAGAGGAATTCATATAGGAATGATGCCTGTTTTGGTTTTGGGGGGTTTTTTGGTTTTTGTTTTTGTTTTTGTTTTTTTTTAAATGAAATATGCCAGGGGCCCATCATTGGTACTGCAGTAAGAGGGTATGTAGCAGACTTTGTGATTTGGCTCTGGGCCCAGGAAACATGACAGCAGGAACTGAGATAAGAGAACATTCCTTCCATGGTTTCCCCAGCCTCTTTTTTTTTTTTTCATTAAAATGAGAATGGTTACAGCAACAGCATTTTTGCCTCCAGACAGGGTCAGTTCAGCTATAAGTCCTTTGAGAGAGGATTTTCCAGAGGAAGCTGAATTCTACCTGGACGATTTTCAAAGCACATATGCTGGAAATTATGCTACCAATTTGCTCCCCTCTGGTAGGATTAGGTTTATATGAAAGGATGCTCCTTTCCCTCCAACAGTCTGGAGTGTACATAGCAGATTAATCCAAGGTGAGCCACGGACAACAAATCATTTGGAGGGCTGGCATCATTGTTTCCAGACTGTTGTACAGAAGACACATGCTAATTCATTTGAGTTGTTGGAAAAACTGAAAGATGAGCAAGGGCATACAACTATGTTGCAACAAAAACTTACTGCAGGTGATGAACCACCCAAATCACGGAAAGGGGTACAAGAAACAAACAAAAGACGCTTGAAGTTAGCCAAAACTTTTGAGGATGATGGCGACATAATAAAGTATAATGAAACCTGTCTTGAAAGACCACCTCTATGGATGACCAAATTGTGGTCTCAAGACAGGTGGTCTTTCATAGGAGGTACAAATAACAAGAAAAGTACCAAGCAAAACATGTTGAAAAGGTGGTCTTCCAAGGCAGGTGGTCTCCCATTGGAGAGGTCTCTCAAGACAGGGATCGTTGTATTTGCAAGGTGTAACCTACAATATTTCATACTAAAGTAAGGCTCAAAGACAAGACAGGACATTTATTTACATGAGCAACATAATTATTTATATGCTACAGTAACACATTTATTGATTTATTTACATGCATAACATGATACATACCAGAGCTACATAATCATTTATTTACATCCATAACATGATCAAGCCTACACATGGTAAGTGATGGACATTTGCAGATGAGTAATAGTATTACATGATGTATAAGGTTTGAAATAAAAATGTTGTCTGCAATAAATCTACTGTTTCCTTCTTTTTTTATTATTCCAATACGAAAAGTGACACCTCTCATTTTCTTGGATGTGTGCATTGTAATTGGCCAAATCAATCACATAGTTTGCTGGTTCTCGGGAATTCCTTATATTGTGACATCATTAGAGAGCCTCATTTTCATATGAAAAACAAAAAAGTTAAAAAACCTTTTGGCATGCACTTGAACTTAAGTCCATACAAATACTAATATATGTCGATCTAGTTCTCGACATTTGGTCGACTGTTTGTAATTTCGACCTTGTGTCATTTCAACATTTTGCCGCATCAATTTTTGATTGTTTCGACTTCCTGTCTGTCGACCTTCTATTGCAGAGACGTGTATATATACATATATATTCCATAAGGACTGAAGCTGTGCTCGCTTTTTACCATGCTAGCCGTTTACATATTATTATGGAAAAGGGGTGGTGAATTCTAAAGAACATCCAGCTTCTTGTTGCAGTATCATATATCGATTGCATATACAGAGGATTTTCTTCCATTCCTTCCCTCCGTTCACGGTGTGTGTCTTTGGGGAGGGGGGAAGAGTTCCCCCAACAAATAAAACATTTTTGGAAAAGGGGTGAGGGGTTGAGGCCTGAGGGTGTTGTTGGTGTGCTGAGACCAGGGGCCCACCACTGATACCCCAGACAATGTAAGGGGTATCAGTGCTGGGCCCCTGGTCTCAGCACAACAACAACAACACCCTCAGGCCTACCCCCCCCCCCTTCCAAAATGTTTTGTTTGTTGGGGGACCCCCCCCCCCCCCCACCGTCATCCCTAGTAGGAGCCCGGCCTAACCACACATCCACTCTTCCACAAAGTGTACAATTTAAGGGAGAGCGATAGCGAGGCTCAACAGAGATGGACGTTCAGAATAATAGCTCGCGCTATTTCAGATGATTTTACCGTAAGAACGTTACTATTGCGACCGATCTTTGTGTGTGTTGGAGCGCTGAGTGAGTGGAACTTTTGTGTGACAAATTCAGTGAGTAACGGGAGGTGGAGAGAACATTGACAAGTGTTTTGGTGTGGTGTGACGAGTGAATGTGCAGCCGACAGTCATTTTACCCACAATACATTGCAAGACAATATAAACGGCTCTTATTATCGCTCAAGTAAACAATGCCGGGATGGTTGGACAAATATGTCAAATCCCCCAAAAAGAAAAAGAAAGATCAGAAGGGAGGTGAGCAGAGTAAAAGAAGTGCAAGAGGTTCCAGGAGTGGAATTAAGACAGGTGTGGAAGATGCATTGGAAGAAGCGTGGACGTGTGCAATGTGTGTGAAAGTGCATAAGAGTGATGGAGACAAAATCCTAGAATGTGATGGCGAGTGCAAACGTTACTTTTGTGCAGTGTGTATAGATATGAGTGATGCAGAATATAACACTATGCAACGGCCTGATTGTTTCTGGTTCTGCCCTCAGTGTGTTTTTGAACAGAAGAAAACAGAAGACAATAAAACAGAAACCATTCTATCAAAACTTATGGAAGACATGAACACTAAATTTAAGAATTTAGAATCTAAACTTGAAACTAAATTAAGCACTTATGCAAAAGAATTACCAGAAAAGGTAAAGAAAACTTGGGCCGAAGTAGCATCAAGCAACAAGATGGATCAGGGAAAAGTAAATGTTCAGAAAATCGTCCAAGAAACTATGACACAACATAAGAAGGAAGAAAGACTAAAAGAATCTAGG
This sequence comes from Hermodice carunculata, assembly GCA_964020975.1. NCBI lineage: Eukaryota > Metazoa > Annelida > Polychaeta > Eunicida > Amphinomidae > Hermodice > Hermodice carunculata. Next base: position 29,907,321 of record OZ026630.1, read on the forward strand.
GAAGATAACATAATTATCTACAGAGTAGAAGAAAGTAAAGAAACTGAATCAGAACTCAGGAAAGCATATGACGAAAATTTCTTTGGCGACCTCTGCGAACATGTCTTAAATATAGAGAAAGTGGAACCACGTAACTTATTTAGACTGGGCAAGAAGAATACGGAGAATGGGAAACCAAGGCCAATCAAAGTAGTTCTTCAAAATAACGAGGACAAGAAACTGATCATGACAAATTTATCAAAACTCAAGAATGCAGAAGCCAAATTTAAAGACATTAGTGTTTCACATGACCTTTCTGAAGAAGACCGAGAGCTGGTCAGAGAAAAAGTTGCTGAAGCTAAACAGAAACAAGACAAAGAATCAGAGGGGGGGCGATGGATCTTCAAAGTGAGGGGTCCACCCTGGAACTTGAGAATAGTAAAGATAAGAAAGATGTAAATAAAAAAAGTCGAACTATAAGGGTACTCACAACAAATGCCGATGTTCTCACGCAAACTAAAATTCAAGAACTTGTAACTAGGATACATGAAGAGAAACCAGATATAATAGCTATATCTGAAGTGAAACCAAAAAATTACAAAAGAACATTGAATATCATAGAGTACCAATTAGAGGAGTATGTCATTGAGGAAATGAATATGGATAAGGACCATGGCAGAGGGATGATCATATTTGTGCATAAGTCTGTACATTATAATCCGCTTGACTTGCACAAAATAGTCGATTTCATACCAATGGAAGCATTGGCATTGGAAGTCAAATTAAACCAAAAAGACAAGTTACTTTTTTGTTTGCTATATAGAAGTCCAAATAGCACAAAGGAAAATAATCACAGTATGAATTTATTAATATCAAAACTGTGCAATTTAAAATATACACATGTATTAATTATGGGAGATTTAAACTATCCTGGCATCCACTGGGACTCATGCACATGTGGTGCCAACCTAGAAAGCGACGAGTTTAAATTCATAGAATGTATCCGAGACAATTATTTATTTCAACATGTGAATTTCCCTACAAGAGGACGTGGAACTGACAAGCCAGCAGTCCTTGACTTAATATTCACAAACGAAGAGCATATGATAGACAATATTACTGCAAGCGCACCACTCGGGGCCAGTGATCATTGTGTTTTGGAAATGTCTTTCAAATGCTATGTGGAATTGGAGAAGCCTAAGTTCACATGGAATTACGACAGAGGTGATTTTGAGAAAATGAATGATTTATTAAAATGTGACTGGAATGATTTATTTAATGACTGCAGAGATAACGTTATTAAACAGTGGGATATTTTTGCTGAGAAGTTAAAAATAGCTCAAGAACAACCTGTACCACGAAAGAAGGTGAGGACTGGTAAAAGATACACTGTACCTTTGGACAGAAAAACACTGGGCAAAATTAAAAAGAAGCACAGACTATGGAAGAAGTTCATAGAAACTAGCAATGGTGAGACCTACTTAGAATACTGTCGATGCAGAAATCAAGTCCGACGACTTACGAGGAAAATAACCAAATTATATGAAAAGAACATAGCCAAACAAGCTAAGCACAACCCCAAAAAGTTTTGGAAATATGTTAGTACAAGGACTAAAACACGTGCAAAAATACCGGATCTACACAAATCCAATGTACAAAACGATATGACAAAGAATGACAAAGAAAAAGCAGATGCCTTGGCAGACTTCTTCTCTACAGTATTCACAAGAGAACCTGAGGGAACTTGGGAACTGGCACAACAACCTGAAATCAAACACCTATTAGAATTGAATATTACAGAGGATATGGTTTTAAAGCAATTTCAAAAGATCAAAGTGGCTAAATCTCCAGGGCCAGATGGGATGCATCCAAGAATTCTGAAAGAAGTTAGTAATGCTATTGTAGAGCCTCTGACAAACATATTCAAAACATCTCTGAGGACTGGAACAATACCACCAGCTTGGAAAAAAGCAAATATCACAGCCATATACAAGAAGGGTGACAAACATAATCCAGGAAATTATAGACCTGTCAGTCTCACGAGTATTGTGTGTAAAGTTATGGAATCACTTGTCAGAGATGCCATAGTGAAATACATGAAGGATAACTCTCTATTCAGTTCTAAACAATACGGTTTTATATCAGGAAGATCTACAGTTCTGCAGCTTGTAACAGTCTTGGACAAATGGACGGAAATCCTGGATGACGGTGGATGTGTGGATGTTATTTATTGTGATTTTATGAAAGCCTTTGACAAGGTGCCTCACAGAAGGTTAATATCAGTACTTAGACATTACGGAATCACAGAACCGACAGCCACATGGATACGAGACTTCTTAAATGAACGTAAACAAAGAGTAATGGTTAATGGAGCTGCATCAGAATGGCATGAAGTACTAAGCGGAATACCCCAAGGATCTGTGCTGGGACCAATACTCTTTGTCATCTACATCAATACATTGGCAGATGCTATCACAGACTCGGATATTTACCTTTTTGCGGATGATACCAAAATTTTTAAAGGCATTTATGAAGAAAGTGATTGTGTTAAACTACAAGGTGACGCGAATAGAATGTCGGCATGGACAAATGATTCTCTATTAAAATTCCATCCAGACAAGTGTACATCAATGAGAATTGGAACTAAAGACAAACCAACATGGATTTATACTATTGACGGACATAAACTCAAAGTATCTGAAGAGGAAAAAGACTTAGGAGTTATTATAGACAATAAATTATCATTTGGAAAACATGTCTCAAGTAAAGTAAATAAAGCCAATTCTACCATGGGAGTGATACGAAAAACTATGGAATATTTGGACCAAGAAAACTTTCTACTGTTATACAAGGCTTTAGTTAGACCCCATTTAGAATACGCAAATGCTGTTTGGCATCCCCACTTAAAAAAGTATATTACAGCTATAGAAAATGTACAGAGAAGGGCTACAAAGCTTTTACCCGGTTTTTCAAATTTAACTTATGAAGAAAGATTGAGGAAACTACAGTTACCAACTTTATCATATAGGAGATATAGGGGAGACATGATAGAAACTTTCAAAATTATGAAATCTTTGTATGACCCAGCAGTTACTGATGGTCTTATCCCCTTGCATGAATCTTCCCTGAGAGGTCACGGTTATAATATATACAAGCGAAATTGCAGATTAGACATAAGAAAATATTCTTTTGGGTTGAGAATCACTGATCAGTGGAATAATCTGCCTGACGATGTTGTAAACACTAAGACAGTGAAAAACTTTGAAAAGAGACTGGATTTATTGTGGAAAGACAGTGATGTAATGTATAGTGTGGACATTGATGTAGAACAAAAGACTGGAGCACGCTCCACTCGCTTTGCAAGTAACAATAATACATTTAATCAGGAGCTGATACCAGAGGCTTCCCTTATTGTATAAGGGAGTAAAGCCTGTCATCAGAAAATAAACCTGTTGTAACCTGTTGTTGTAAATTTGTAAACTTGCAAAAGCGGTCTGAAGACTGTGTGATGGAACACCTATACGCTATACATGTTCAAGAGTTCCAAAGACGTAAGCATGAATTATCTAGCAAGTGGAGACTGCGATTCCCATGTGCGCGGTCACTGATGGTTAAGCCGATGATTCATCACAAAGGCTGCTGCCGGACCCAGATTGGCCAGAACAAGGATTGAAGGAAGTTCAAGATGATAAGCAAAGACAATAGATCGTTTGGCCAGCTTCAGATCGTCTTCATGGTTAAAATTCGCATGATCAAAATAAAAGTTACATTTTCTTATACCTTTTTTAAATGAATTTACAAAAATAGTCACAAAATACACTTATTTCAGCACTTACTTGTTTAATTTTTGGGCAAATGCTCTCTGTGCGCTAGCCATTTTGTCTTGTTATGTGTGAAACGTCATGAATTTATGCGTGGCTTCAGCTTTCATTTTTAGCGCCATCTGAAGGTTAAATTATACATTAAAGTTATCAACCTGGCACCCTGCTGCTCTGACATTCCTAGTAAATTCCCTCCTCTACAGAGGCCACCCCTCTAAAAGACCATTTTTGAGCTGCATTTGAGTTGGATTTATAAGGAGGATCACTGCATAAAATGCTCAACAATTGTGATGGGGTCACTCAGTAACTAGATGGACCAATGTACCAATGTGCAGGAGAACTGGAGCTTTTTCTCAGGGACTAGGGCAAACCTTATGGAACAACATATACCCAAGTACAAGAATAAAAAAAAACCGTCCTACAGGAACAAAGATAATAAACTTAGAAAAGAAAGCTCTTCGGAAAATGAAAAAGAAACACAAATTGTGGAAAAGATATCTCAACACAAAAAAAGGAGAAATGTATCAAGAATATTGCAGAGTCAGAAACCAGGTTAGACGAATCACAAGGAAAGCAGTTAGCAACAGAGAAAAAGAAATAGCAAAACAGTGTAAGAGGAATCCAAAGATTTTTTGGCAATATGTGAGGTCCAGACTTGAGATGAAAAGTGGTATTCCTGATTTAAACATACCAGGAACAGGGAATGAGAGGGATGAGCCGTTTAAAACAAGATCTGATGAACACAAGGCTGAAGTTTTAAACGATTATTTTGCAAGTGTTTTTTACTAAGGAAGATGAGGCTAACATAGAGATAGGGAACATGAACAGAGGGAATTCCTTGCAACCATTTATAATAACACCATTAAAGGTGGAAAAAAAGTTAAGAAATTTGAAAGAGAGTAAAATCTCCAGGTCCAGATAAACTTCACACAAGAGTATTAAAAAAAATTAGTAAGGAAATTGCAGCACCCCTAAGTATAATATACAACGAATCAATTAGGACAGGATGTCTATCTCAAGAATGGAAATTGAGCCACATTACAGCAATTTTCAAGAAAGGGGACAAAAGTGAGCCCGGAAACTATAGGCCAGTCAGCTTGACTAGTGCTCCTTGTAAAATTCTGAAATCAATTATAAGAGATCACATTATGGAGTACATGAAGGAAAGCGATTTATTTAGTACACAACAGTTTGGATTCCTTCAGGGCAGATCAACCACGCTACAATTGTTGAAAGTCATAGATGAATGGACAGAGGTTAGATGGCGGGGATTCCTTGGATGGTATATATTGTGACTTTCAAAAGGCGTTTGACACAGTACCACACAATCGTCTCTTAAAGAAAATTGAGACATACGGTATATCAGATAAAATATTAAATTGGACCAGAGCTTTTCTAAGCGGTCGTGAACAAAAAGTGGTGGTAAATGATTCCATATCAAAAGAAAGAGAGGTCTGTAGCGGAATACGACAAGGAAGTGTACTGGGACCCCTCTTGTTTGTAGTATACATAAATGACCTACCTAATGTAATCAGCCATGGTTCTAAAATATATCTGTTTGCTGATGATACGAAAATATACCGCAGAGTGAAAACAGAAGATCATATCAGAATTCTGCAGCAGGATCTGAGATCTTTACAAAAGTGGAGTGACAAGTGGCTTCTGAGATTTCATCCAGACAAGTGTGTTGTTGTGAGAGTTGGTAGATGTAATATCCCTAAGGCCTATTACAAGATGGGTGCAGGCGATGATTTTACACTGAAGGAAACATTAGCAGAAAAAGACTTGGGGGTTTACTTTGACAGCGATATGAAATTTGAAAAACACATGCAAGAAAAAATAAACAAAGCAAATAAAATGATGGGAATCATAAGAAAGTCTTTCGAATACTTAGACGAAGAATCATTTTTATTGCTGTTCAGACCAATGGTGCGATCACATGTTGAATATGCAAACCAAGTGTGGTGTCCACATATGAAGAAATACATTGACGCATTGGAAAATGTGCAAAGGCGTGCCACAAAATTGATCCCAGGATTTAAAGACATGAGTTACCCTGAAAGACTAAAAAAAACTGGACCTGCCCTAGCTTATAGAAGACTTAGGGGAGATTTGATCGAGACATTTAAAATCCTGAGAAGAAATCTGGGTTACGACCAGGCGGTGGTAACTGGTCTATTGAACAGGAGCTTAGACTCTAATACACGGGGGGATGTATACAAATTAGAGACCCAACGAGCTAAGCGTGATATTAGGAAATATAGTTTTTCTTTCCGGGTTGTTAGACCGTGGAACAGTCTGCCAGATGACGTGGTGTTATCACCGACAGTCAACACATTTAAACATAGACTAGATAGACACTTGAAAGATCAACTCATCAAATTTGACTGCACAGAACAACTACAAGTAAACAGTAACCTGCATTCTTCATACCCATTTTAATCAATTTGACATTTATCTTAGCAAGAACAAATTTAATATTACGAGAGTGTATTTCCTCTTTCATAATTTAAGTATTATCTATCAGGAGCTGCACATAGAGGTCTCTTGACCTGAGTACGGTATTATCACTTATGAACTTATGAACTAGTAACTGTTATTTGGGCCTTAGAGACGAGGGGAGGGGGGGGGGCGGTGGGAGAGCACATACTCAACATCAGGGTGGGTGTGTGCCTTGGACATTTTTATACAATACCCTTTCTTAATCCTCTAATGTGTTGAAAGGAGTGCTGCATTTGTACATTTTGGAGACCAACATTCCGATTTCAAACATATATTCTTACTTTCCACAAAAATTCCCCCCAAAGAACTCCAGCCTATATCCAAGATCTATACATTTGTTTGAAAAATGAATAAGACATATTCAGTTCACTCATATTATTGTTACCCCTATACTAATACAGCTGTGTACATTGGGGGGGGGGGTGTTCAAATCCTGAGAGTGGTGAAAGCAGGGCCCTTCCCTCGGCACATACCCAGTACAATCCTACATGGGAGCCGCCGCTTCCTCCCCCCCCCCCCCCGGGCTTAGAGATCAGTTCAAGCTTACACGGATTCCTCCCAAGGTTCAACATGAAAAGCAACAAAATTATTCTCTCTTTCTTGTTGAGAACGTAACTTTAAAGGTATAATCGTTAAGAGTTGTTTGCTCATTTGCTACAAGACCAAAGCTTTTCTTTCTTTCTTTCTTTCTTTCTTTCTTTCTTTCTTTCTTTCTTTCTTTCTTTCTTTCTTTCTTCAAATTTTGCATGCTATAGTACTTACATTGAGAAAGATAAATTAGAATTTTGCATGCTGGTGTCAAACTAATCCCTCGTTTTTCCTTGTTATAACCACATTTTTTTCTTGTTATAACACGAAAAAATCTTGTTATTTCAAACTTTTTTCTTGTAATAACAAGAAACAATCTTGTTATTTTATTTTTTGTAGTTATAACAAGAGAAAATCTTGTTATTTCAACCTGTTTTCTTGTTATAACTTATTACCGGCAGATGATCACTTCTTTTTATATTTAGCTGAGGAAGTGCTAGGTTGGATATGACTTGACTTTTGCTTTTGCATATGTTGAAAAGGTATGGCAATTACCCGGTAGAACATATTGTAATTCTGCCCTCATATTGCTGAACTGCCTCCGGTCCTATTTAAGAAGAAGAAGAATACATGTACACACATAACTTTTCATATATTGACTTACTCCCATCAAATTTCAAGGCTTTACCTTGAAATACATCATGAGCTACACATGGCACAAGTTTGACAAGAACGAATACTCATTTTCCCGGAATTTTCATCTTCACTAAGTTGATTAATAATGATTAACATCAACAGAGGATAATTAACCCAAGAGACAAACAGAACACCAAGGGTATATCTGTACATATCGATTAGTTTCTATCAAATTTCATAGCTTTACGTCAAACACTTTGTGAAATACACATGACACAAGTTTGACAGGAGCCAACATTTTCACTAAGTTCATAAATGAGAAGTGAACAGAGCTTGATTAACCCAAGAGACAAACAAAATCCCGGGTGCACACCTTCATATACATGTATTGATAAATGTTCCCACAAGGTTCCATGGTTGTACTTCAAATGTTTTTTTTTAGATACGCGCGACACAAATTTGACAATTTCAATGTCGGACAGACGTGCAAGGTAAATCTATACCCCCCCCCCCCCCGTGGGGGCGTAAAATAGATTTATTAAATATTTCATATGTTTAGTTTTTAGTTTAAAGGTATTTATACAATCTGGGTAGCTCTGATGTACATCAAGATGACTAATACATGGGTTCTCCAGAACACGGAGACACACAGGACAATACAATTGTTACTAATGTATAATATCTGTGAAAAATCAGTACAAATATAAAAATTAGATTACATATAAGACACAAATTAAGCCAGTATGAAGTTAAGTTCAATATTACGTGGGAAAAAAGTGTGGTATAAATAAATTGTGATCGTTCAAACCAATGATCGTTACAGTGTAAGCGAAACATTCAATAATGTACAGCGGAAGTGCATCACAAATCTGGATATTTAGGCAGTTAGAAAGCTCTTTACTGCCACGGAGAAATATTTCAACTAACCTATCACTACCAATATGGATTATCAGATGGGGGCTGACCCCCGGAACCATCAAAGGATTAACAGTATCAAGTAATTTGTTTCTCTGAACGATGTGGGAACGGGACAGAAGAGAAAAACATGGTTGAGGTCTTCAGTGGGATAAAAAGAGGCACAGGATGGGTCAAGAAGAATGTTTTAACTTTGTAGATGTCAAAGTTTAATCTAGAATACTAGGCGTAATTCCGTGTGACAAATATTGTGAAAAGAATATTAAGAATTTAAGTTGAAAATACAACTTCAATTAATATGTTTGTATCAGCACATTCTTTTTTGTAATTAACATGTGACCTCTAAGGGTCAAAGGTCAAGGTCATATTGTCATTTGAAGTTTTCTTCTAATCATAACTCGGTCAATTTTTGTCCAATTTTGATCTAGTTGGCCTCAAATTGTACATATCACTTGGACCATTGAAATTTTCATCCAACTATAACTTGGACAATTTTCATCCAATTTCGCTCAGGTTGGGCTCAAATTCTAGGCATTGCAACACTGCATATTTTTATAACTTACATGTAGCCTCTAAAGATCAAAGGTCAATTCCATTTGACCCTTTGAAATTTCTTCTGGCCATAACTTGGTAAATTTTCTGATTTGGTTCATGTTGGGCTCAAATTGAAAATATTGCAACACAGTCCATTTTTGTATTTTACATTTGACCTCTAAAGATCAAAGGTCTAGGTCATTTGGGCCTTTGAAATTTTCATCTTGCCATCATTGGGTCAATTTTCATCCAATTTTGATCATGTTGGACTAAACTCCTAGGTATTGCACCTCTGCATATTTTTGTAATTTACATTTAACCTCAAAAGTCAAAGGTCAAAGTCATTTTGAACATTCGAATTTTCTTCTAGCCATAACTTCGTGAATAAAAATGAATTTTTTAAAACTTGTTTTTAAGTAAAATCTTTCTCCGAAACCACTTGGCACAGGGACACTTTAGAGACCTCAAGACCTGAATTTGTTCAACACGTGCAGGTTGCTGCTATGTTTTTCAGTCTTTTACTTATTTTTCTGCGTGTTTTCCATATTTTCGATTTCTCCAAAACTGTCACTCAGATTGTTCTGAAACTTGGTTGAAATGTAGCTGGGAGGGAGGGGGGGGGGCAAATATATAACAAAAATCTGAGCTCGCTACAATGGAAGTTTCGTTGCTCCAATAGGCCCAGATGGCACAGAAAATGAACTAATCTGTTTGATTTACAACAGAACTTGAGCAAATTGTCGAAAAATGTCAACGACTAGATCTCGGCGAAGTTACGATTAAATAAAAGACGGGGTTCCATTGTAGTGTAACTATAAAAACAATAGACATAAAAACTCGAGGTTTAAAACCCCTCAATTTATAAACAAAAGGTATCTGTGCATAATTATCAGGGTTTTCAAGTTAGATAAATGAATGGATGAATCAATAAAAACCAACTGACAAAGAAACTAAATAAATTAATAAATAAAAACAACTGAATCTTTGAATGAATGGACGGGTGGATTGACGGATTGATATAGATGAATAAAGAAGTAAATGGATTATATATGTGTGTATGTATGTATGTATGTATGTATGTATGTATGTATGTATGTATGTATGTATGTATTTATGTACGTACGTACGTACGTACGTATGTATGTATGTATGTATGTATATATGTATGTATGTGTATGTATGTTTATGCATTCTTTCAAAGAATACCACCCCCTTTTGTAAAGCAATATATATATATATTACAGCTAAAGAAGTCACTAGAAGTAAATGGTTACAAAATTGATTCAGAGATAGAAAAGAAAGGAAGAAACAATGGCAGAGAAAAAAGTTATTGTTGTTATTTTTCATTCTAAATTTTGAAACTTACATACAGGAAAAGATAAACAAACCTAAAGAAAGTTATTGGCATTAAACGAAAAAAATTAAATTCTTAAATTCCGACTTTCATGTATGGTAATCAAACAACTGTTTGGGTCAGTCGTGGGCCCACTGTTGACGTGCACAAATGAAACATGGTGTAGGTTTGGAAAATGTTCAGCGAAGGGCAACAATGTTTGTGTATGGATTTAAAGAATTACCTTACCCTCATAGACTTCAAAATTTGGCCACAGAATCTTACTATGACCTGTGACCTCTATGTATAAGCACCTCGTATAATTATTGCAGGGGCCACAGAACATTGGTATGACCTGTGACCTTTATATACAAATGTATACGTATCCCGTACTATTAATTCATGCAAAAAAATCTCCCTATAGCGTCCTGTATGCAGTCATAGACTTGTGTTTTTATGTGAAAATGGCATCGAAAATGTTTCACACTTCCTACTCACTTACCCGGTATTTAATGAGACTCGGATTAAGATCTGGCACGAACTTGAAACAAGTTAACTCTAACAATTTGCAAATTTGGGAACACTTTATTGATTCTGTCCTACTACAAAATCTTGTCTTCTCCTCTGCAACTGAGCAGGGTATTCATGTAAAGATGTTTGATCATGCATGTTAGCGTTTCCTGAAAGAAACCTGTATCTTCAGAAGCTAAGCCACGAGAGCATGTTGCTGTGTTCTTCACAGCAATTTTGTGTAAATGAGAATTTAACTCGCTTGCATCTGAACGTAAACGAGTGTGTTGAAAAGCAGAAAATCTTATACCGAAATTATACTATTCTGGATTTTTTTATAGGTCGGACAACTGGCTGGTGTATTTTAGATTTAAATGCTGAAATTGAAAAGGAATTCCGAATATCAAAAGGTTTAGCTCAGTCCACCGGCTAACTGTGGAAGGAAAATCGATTTATTGTAGAGTTCTGTGCGAGCACTGAAGTGACCGGCATTGTAGGTCAGAGTATTATATGCAGGAGTATGAAGAACCATGGTGCAGAGTAAATCTGGAGTGAAAATATTAATCAATTTAGGTATCAAAGTTAATTTCGAATTTACACTCCGTTTGACTACAGTTTTCCGACCGGTTTCCTTCAGTACTTTAGCATTGCTAGTTCTGGCTCATTATACTGCACCCATCACAATGCGGGCAGCTTCCAGTTGGACACTTTCCTATTTTGATTCCTCTGATGCTGTACAACCGCCTCATAATTGACTGTCATATTCAAAAATAGGCCTCACAAAAGCAAAATGTATAGTCTCTATCTAAATTAACACCGAGATGTCTGTGGTGTTGAACATCTTGAAACATATGGTTTTTTTTTAAATGAATGGGAGGATGATTAGGAGGATTTGTATTGAAGAAATAACGCATAGAATCTGTTTATAAAGCATTGAATGAAACCAAGCAGTCATTACACCGGTGACTAATATTGGCAAGGTCGGAATTTAACGTATTGACTATTGTGGCTGGGCTATCAACAAATATCTAAGTAAAGACAAGAAAATATCATCCGCAAATAATTTGATTTGACATTGAACAAAGTCAACGATATCATTGATATATGTTACGAACATATAATTAACCCTAATACACTCCCTCGGCGAACTCCTGCCCAAATCTTAACCCATCTAGATGACTGGCCGCTTCAAACAACACGCTGATAACGATTACACATATAATCAGAAAACCACTCTGAAAGATTATCCGATATACATTTTTTTTTCATTTTGCACAACAATCCAGAATGTCAAACTTTTTTGAACGCTTTTGAAATATCCCAAAATTACAACACGCAGTTCTTTTTTTATTGCCAATAACAAGACATATCTCATGGTATAAAAATAGAAGTTGATTTACAGTTGAGTCTCCCGGTGTGAAGCCAGACTGGTGAGCAGATATTATGACCAAGTTATGACGAAAAAAATTTAATACATGCACATATTTGAACAATATTTTTTTTCAAAAACTTTACAAACACAGCTAAGTATATAGAGACATGCCTATAATTAGTACACATTTTCAGGACCCTTTTTGTACAGAGGAGAGATATGTGCTGTTTTCCAAATAAGATAGAGTTCTTTGGTTTCAAGAGACCATGAGTCCCAACAGTAATTAATACCTTTGGAAATAAAACAAGAAGACCAGTCTATATCAAAAGATAACTATTAAAAGCATCAGTTGAAAGTGGATAACACAAATGATTTGCACAGAAGAAGGCTGAGCGTCTGATCTGAAGGATGAGGAAGACGTTTCAGGCAATTCAGTAGTCTAGCAGTTGCAAACTCTTTGGGATACGTGTTGCGAAAAATTAAATTTGTTATCCAGCTGAACCAGCAAAATGGAACTCTCAGTCTCAGTTCACATTCGACTTTGTACAGACCACAGTTTAGGCCTTTGAAAAAGGTAAATGCTTACGAATATTCAGTAGGGAAAAGTGGGGTAAAATGGGAATCTTAAGAAAACGCCTTCAAAAGGGTCTATAATCCTTAACACGTACAACATATATACTTAATTTGCTATTCTTGACCATCAAACTCTACCAAGACATCATGCTTGGTGTTATTTACACAAAAATAAATCTTTTATGTGTGCTTAAAAAATGTCAAAATGACAAAATGTCCTCGAGGGGTAGGTAAAATAGGCTATTATTATTTCCTGATGTTTATTTATCTGTGGTAAATATATTCTTTACCTGGAAAGCATTTATTAAAAGTTTAGGACATGTTTTCCTTCATGGTACCTATAGTTCTTTCTTTGGGTCCATGATTCTTCTGTAGGGTGCAGTCATAATGGGCTATAAGCAAAAGGTAGCTCGTTTTGCCCCAACACCCTAATTTGTGAAAAACAATAAAAATTTTGTTCCTGCTTTCTCCCAATTACTGTAATGAATGTAACTTTGATCTTTATTGTATTAAATTTGAAATTGCCAGCTGTGGCTTACGCTTATGACTATATTTGTATTAATGCTGGGGTAAAACAGGCTTTGCTGTGTGGCAAAATGGGCTACCGGGAGCCCGTTTGACCCCACTTACAATAAACAATTATTTTCAACTCAAAGACCACACGAGATACAAATATATTTAAAAATTCATCTGATGTAACCACAATACTATCACAGATCCACTTTGTAAATTTAAGCACCTTTCCTCTCTGGAAAAAGTATAGAAGAGGTGAATCTTGTTATTCAATGCTCTCAATCTAAGGCTTCCACCTGTTTTCGAAGTTTTCAAGTGAAAAGAATGCTTTGAGTGATAGAAGAATAGGATATCATTTAACTGATCAGAGTGCATCATGGAACACAAAATATTACTTCTTTTACCACCAAAACACCAAGAAAAGCCAATTAAAAACCAGACAAAATTAATTTGCTTGTCAGCAAACCAGTCTGTGTGCCTAGAAAACTTTTACAGATTGCCTATTCAGTATTTATCTAACTCCTACAACAATATTCTATTTCATGCAGTTAGGTTAAAAACCTGTAAATTGAAATTGGAAAGGCACCTAAATCTTTTATAGTTTTGAAGCTATTCAAGATCTAAATTTTGTGTATTTGCGTCATTTGCATAAATCAAAATGTTACAACTTTGATTCATGCTTAATTGGATGCATCTATCCAACAAGTCTATCAACTGAAGTTTGAACGTCACCTCAGTCTATTAGTTATTCAAAAATTAAAATGTTGTGGATTTGCCAAACTTGCATAAATTAGAATGCTGCAACTTTGCTTCACATCTCAATGGATGCGGCTATGTCACAAACCTACAAATTGAAGTTGGACTGACACCTCTATCTGTAATACTTTGAAAGTTATTCAGAGATTCAATCTCGTGTGTTTGCCTAATTTTACATAAATCAGAATGCTACACCTTTGGCTCATGATTCATTGAATGTGGCTATGTCACAAACCTATAAATTGAAGTTGGATTGGCACCTTTCTTTATAACAGGTTTGGAGATATTAAACTATTAAATGTTCAAGTGCTGCTAATTAGCATAATTTCAAATGCTACAGTTGTTCACTGCCCATTAGATTGACAGGTGTCACAAACCTGTATGTACTACTTTAAATTTTGTGTCCGTCTGTAATAGGTTGGAAGATTTTCAGAGATTTTCAAATTTTAATTGCCCCTTATTTACATAATTTTTAACCTGACATAATGTTTTACCCATTTATTAAATATGATCTTAAACCCATTTATACTATGAACTAAAAATTACTACATCAACACCAGATTCCCATGCTTTATAAATCCGGGGCATGAAATGACTGCAAAAAGTGAAACGTGTATACATGGACATCCATGAACATGTAGTTATAAGTATATGTATTTGAGATTTACTATTTACAGGAACATAAACACATTTACGTGACAATTTCTACTAATTTCAACTATTAGGCTCACCTAATCCACTGTCACACATGACATTCCACTTTGAATTCACATAGCTCTTATAGAAATTTGAGTGTTTGACTATTGAGTGTCAGCAGCATTAGTGTGTCAGCAAACCCAAGTTGTAAGTTTGCACAGGCAACAACACCCAACTTCACATAGCTCCTGACAAAAATCTATACCATGGTACATGAACATGTTTTACTATCGAGTTTTCAACATGGAGGTATCTGTATAATACCTCCATGGTTTCAACAACCTACTAAAGGTGTGGACAAACTTAAGTTTTAAGTTTATACAGTCTGAACATGGATGAAATAAGATGAATGTTTGTTGGGAGTGTGAGCAGTGTTTACAAAGGTTATGAAACAATGTTATGGATATTTAACCGATAGACAAATCTCACTGCTGGGTCCATAAATACAACAGCTATGCCTATGGGAGCTGAGACTGCCTGCATGCCCGAATGTACCCACTGACCCTGACCAAAATGCTTGCATATCACAGTTGGTAATTACAGGGTTCGGATCTGTGTTTGAGTCATTTCTGGTAGTTGATCCGAATCTCCCTTTAATCTCCCTTTACAAAGACATGCTAAACTTTGGTTCATATTTCATTGGATGTTGCTATGTTACTAACCTATCTGGCACCTCTCAGTCAACACTAGCTTATTGCGATAGGTAGGGACACCAAGGAGGCTACAGACTAGCCTCCTTGTTCACACAAGGCAACAAAGCTTACTCCACCAAAGTCAGTCTCACTGGAAATTAAAGGGTAAGCCACAGCACAGGGCTCACTGCTTGTGTAGTAAGAGGTATGGAGGCAAAGCTATCACAGTTTCAGTTATCTTTGGTTGCATGACAGTCTGTCTGGAAGCAAAAACCCAGGGTCTGGGCACAGTGGGGGGAGGAGGGGAGGAGGGGGCAAGAAATATATCAGATGGACGTTTATTAACAGTAAATTCAGTGAATTTAACATGAATTAAACTTCTCAACTTTGTTTCGCATGCTATAGGATTTTGCTTTAGCAACACACCCACATATTAAGCTTGGAATGGCAACTCCAACTACAAAAGTTTTGAAGATATGCAAGATTTAAAATTTATACAAATTTGCATAATTTTCAACATCATGACTTTTCCAAGCGATATGCACAACTTCACTGCTAGGTCTATGCCCATGCCAAGTTTGGTACTTTTCGGAAAAATAGTGTCCGAGAAAAGCTGACCACAAAACTGGAATAAATAAATAAATAAATAAATAAATAAATAAATAAATAAATAAATAAATAAATAAATAAATAAATGAATGAATGAATGAATGAATGAATGAATAAAATAAATAAATAAATAAAGAAAGAAAGAAAGAAAGAAAGAAAGAAAGAAAGAAAGAAAGAAAGAAAGAAAGAAAGAAAGAAAGAAAGAAAGAAAGAAAGAAAGAAAGTATTTGAGGAAAAACAAGAAGTCTGTGTTCATACACAGACATACACTGACTTAACGAACACCGAGCCTGTTTTACCCCACCTTAGTACCGAATTAAAAAACAAAAAAATCATCAGCTTTTTTTTTTTTTTTTTTTTGGTCGAACTAATGGGTATCAAAAACAATCGCACAGAAAGAATGATAGCTGGCCAGAGGGCAGAGCTGGAGAAGAGAAAGCGGGAGGCCGCGGAAGGTAACAGTTTATGTTGTAAACGGTGCAACCCCTGGTGAGCATGGGCGGGACCAGATAAAATGCTTTCGATGAGGAGGTCGGAAACGGAATAAGTTGTGAATTGCGCGCGACGATTTCAAACATTGAGGGATTCTGGGCATAACATGGCTATGGTGGTCAGGTAGTGTGAGATCGTTGGATGTGCAGATCATCAAATTGTATAAGAATTCCAAGGAAAGCTTAAATATGGCTAGTAATCAGGTAAATAGTGAACCTGCTGAATTGTATCGCCACCTGGAATTCGCGTATCGTAAAATTGCTCCTGTGACACAAACGGCATCAATTTTACACAACCAGAGATAAAATTTTGGGAGCTTCTTTAGTTTAGAATCCACTACCGATTTCCTGACGGGATAAGGCACTTCAATACGACAATAGAAAATCACTGAAGTGTAACGGCAAGTGGACTAGACCTACAGGGGTGGTGAATTCTGAGGAATGGCCAAATTTTGTATTTTAATCGCCTGCTGTTGATTGATCTTTAAGTTAAGAAACACTTTTGTTTTATTTCTATGCAAACTCGGTGAAAATAGCTTCAGCTAATGTTTTCTACGTACCAAAACCGAGGATAAATGAAACTAACTTAAACTTGATTAATTTCTGGTGATTTTACATTGTCTTTACTACTGTGTACTATTGATAGGCCTACAGCATTCACAAGCTTAATTGCTCCAGTCGTTCATCTTCCAGAACAATATGTCTATGATATGTTTTGTTCTGGTAATCTCCTTATTGTCACCAGTTGTCACTCGTGGAGGTTCCAAGAAGGAGTACGTAATAAAAATCTTGTGGCACCCCGCCTTATTTGCTGTGCTGGGCCATGGTTGTCCTATCTGATTCTGATACAGGTGGCCAAAAAAAAAGAAAAAAAAAAACATTCCCACTGATCCTATCCCCGCTTCCAACTCAAAGGCTCAAGCATTCCCCAAATTTTTGGTGGAGGGATGTGACTCGACCATTCAAAAACCCACCATTTGTTAGGGCACCTTTTCACAAAAATGATACCTTTGTTGGGGATTGTTTTTAGCAGAAATAGCAGAAAATATGGTCCCAAACTGGCATAAAAGGTACTCCAGGAAGTAAATATTGACCTTAGTTTTGGAAATTTTGGCCATAAAAAGAGAAAAAAAATATCTTTTTGGGGGGAATTTTGGGCAAAAAACTGGACCTTTGTGAGGGAAATTTCACTGAAAAGAGGGGACTTCAGAGTGGCACATACCCAGTATCGTCACTAATGAGGCCCCCAGTGGGGTCCAGGGGGCAATGGCAATGCCCCCCAGAAGCTCAGAAGTTTTGACTCTGTACATACAGTTCAATGGAACATTTGGTAGCTAATTGTGTAATTTCATTTTGACATGTGTCAATGTTTTTAAGTTACACGCAAACATGATTTTGTTTAAAAATTAAAATTGTCATTTCAAATGTTGATTGATCAGTAGACAGGAAAATCAATGGTATTCAGTGAAACAACTGACACTTTGGTAGTTTTGGCACCTCAGCACTCTGGGTAATTAAAGGTGAGATAGACTTGCAATCTTGTAGCACCAGCATTGAGAAACGATGTGCCCATGTTACGCAGTTATTGCTGGACGGGTTAGTCAAGAGCCAATAATAATATTCTCACAAGCACTTTGCATTACCTTTGGAAGCTTGGGTGCACAGAAGTACATTGGTTCCAAAGCAGACCCAAGCTGTGTATTTTGTCTACTCTGCTGGGTAGTAACACGGAACTTGGTCTGCTTTGCAGGCAAAGAAGTACAGTAAAATATAAACATTTATGAGAGCTGTAGATACAGTATATATGTACCTAGAATTAGCAGTGGATAAATAATGTAAAATTGGTGATACAAGGTGAGCAAATACTTAATAGATTTGAAAAGGTGATGGTATGTTTTGAGATGACCAAGGAGAATGGCAGGATTAAGGTGAGGAGAACAAGATGATGTTAGAGAGTAATCATTATGTCTCCCGGTGGAAGCCTGGGGACATATTGTTTTAGTGCCAGTTTCTTCCACTTCTTCTGCTTGTTGTTGTTGTTGTTCAGGTTCTTCAACACTTGGTTTCCGTGCGATAAGTCTTGAAGGACTTGACAGAATTTGATGAAACTTGGTAGGATTATGTATCTAGGCAAGACCTAGGTTGGGATTGTATTTGGATGACCTTGAGAGAATTCTCAAGTTCACAGGGTCACTTATTTGAAATTGGTTTCTCTGCAATAAGTCTTGAAGAACTTGATGAAAATTGCTAGAGTAATGTATCTAGGTGAGAGCTAAAATAGGATTGTAATTTTCAAGCGAACTTGGTCATTTGTAATTTGTTATCACCTGTAGCTTATTCAGAGACGTAAGTGTTCCAGCGGGAGACATTTGATTTTCTGTTGGAAAATCAGTCTGTTCTAGTTAAAATCATTTGTATGTGCTGAAAGGTGAAAAAAAACCCCAAAAAGATTGATACTGCTACATGTACAAGATCATGAAAATATAATTGTCATTTATATGAATTTAAGATTTGTAATTAATTTGCAAGATTACTGATGATTGTTTTTCCTTTAATTGTAGCCATCAACATCATCTGTGGCTCAGGAATACACAGTCAGGGTGCCAAAGTAAGGACTTTATATTTATTCATTCAGCATCCCATATAATATAACAAAAGTTAATGCATGAAGAGGTAAAAAACTGAAAGAACGTTGAGTATACAGTTGTACCCGCCACTAAACACCACTCATAATGTTAGATAGAACTGATCACATGTAAAAGGTCATCTTTAATTAAAGGTAAAGTACAAAAAAAATAGTTTGGTGTCCACAAAAATATGGTCCCAAAAAGATGGTGGTTTCTCATGGCACTTGTGTCAAATTTCAGATACTATTCAATTGTATGATGAAAGTCAGCTTTTGTATTAATTGCATTGTAGGAAAACTTGTTCATGCCTGAGGCAGACATATTTGCAAAATTACCACATATCCAAAATATTCTCATGTGTGTGGAGTCCATCAGAGACTGTGTCAGAATGGCTGTGTTGTGTCAAAATAAGGCAGTGTTGCCAA
Source organism: Hermodice carunculata (assembly GCA_964020975.1). Taxonomy (NCBI): domain Eukaryota; kingdom Metazoa; phylum Annelida; class Polychaeta; order Eunicida; family Amphinomidae; genus Hermodice; species Hermodice carunculata. The sequence continues at coordinate 29,926,773 of OZ026630.1, forward strand.
CTTTATGACATACCCATTCACAGGCATAATTGGATTACACTGTTTGAAGCTGTTGAATGCTGAGAAACAGTATGTATAATAAAATGCTTAGCATTTTACAGTCAGCTTATCCAATGCCTTGAATTGTGTAGAGACAAAACTTGTTGAGAAAGGTTTGCAAAAAACAAACACTCAAAATAAACACATTGTTATCTCTTCACAAGCAAACTGCTTGTCAACAGGTTTATATTTTTGCAAAAATTCCCAACATGGTTCTTCCATAATGTGTTTCTATGTCAAAAAGTATGTAAATTAGGCAAGGACAAAGGAATTTGTATCATAAAAATACACAAGCAAAAGAGACCATGCAAGGGTTACAATAGTAACTAGTTTATGTGTCTGACTAGTTTCATGACACACTGAGATTCTTCAAGAACAAGAAGGAAAATGATGTTATACCCATTAAAATTCTGATTCTGTTGGTCTGTAAAACATGTAACTTTATTGCATAACGCAAAAGTGCAGATTCATCGTGGCTGTGATTGCCACTGTGAAGTGTGACTCGAAAGGTATTTACTCTATGTTGACTACAGAGTTGGAGGCACCACCTACACTATTATGTAAAATGTGGGTTAAAATGTTACCAGTGAAACATGTTACCTGGATAATCAACATGAGTAAATTTCGTCAAATTTTCCATATTTATCCATAGGTCATAGCATGTGTTGCATAAATCTTAGTAACAGGTCTGCCCGGCTTTAAGCAGTGACAAGGATAATATAGAGTACATGTCAACAGATTTTGTTGAACTGGTGCAAGTCACTGGGTGTCTGACTTTGAAATTTAAAATACTACATGTACATGTAATTGCTTTTTTGAACTACTTGCATGAGTGTAGATCTTCATTTGGTTGACTAGTCCAGTCTTGCAATTTGTTATTAAGGGTCTCAGGGCTGGAAATTACAATCTTTGTCAAGTTTCATAGGTTCTGTGGCAGAATTACCTAAAAGTAAACTTATTAACTCTTTCTTGTTTGAGTACAAGTAAGTTGACAGCTTTCCTGGATAAAGGTTGGGTACATCCAACTTATTACAAGGAAAATTTTTTGTAGTTGGGGCATGTTATACTGCTTGGTCTCATATGTAATTCTTATTCAAAATATTCTGTATTGATGAGGGATGTAAGTGGAAACATGGTAGCAAATGACATGTTACATGGCTGCTTTTGGGTGATGTGAATTGGAAAATGATGAAGTTCTTTCGCTGTACATGTGTTTGAATTTTGTTGAAGTGAAGCTTTGTTTTTACAACTGTTTGGACTGTTTGATCGAACTATTCTTTAATGAATATGTAATCTCATGTCAAGGTTATGTTTTCAGGACCAGCAATAAAAAATACGCTGTTATGAGATTCAATGCATCAAACAATGTAGACTTCACAAAATGTGGACCTGTAAGTACAATATGTGTAATTTAGTTAGCCTAACAGTCATCTTCACATATACGTGTACAGTGGTCCCTGTCTTAAGAGGTTACTCCAATAAGAGGTCACCTGGCTTGAAAGGCCACTTTTGCCAGGTCTTTGCTGCTATCTTTTCCGTGTTATTGTACCTCTAATGAAAGGCCACTTTTGGGCTTGCCTTTGAGGTGGCCTCTCAAGACAGGGACTACTGTACATGCGTCCATTTTTTTAAAGGCTTTTACATTTTGTATCCAAATTACATTGAGAGCTTTTTCTTCTTAAGGTTTGAGCTGCAACATGTATAACATGATTTTGAAGTACTTGTGCACTAGTTCATAATAGATATTTCCTGTAATGCATGATTGATCAAGAATCGGGATTCTGAACACTGACCTCCTCTCAACACTTTGTTTTTCCATTTAGCTTTTAAAAAATTTGTATGGGCTAGATCATCATTATATTTCATGTCAACAGTAGATTGATTGAGATCATAATGTTGATACAAATGTACTTCATTTGCACATTTTTATGTTTAAGTCTATTCTAAGTGACAAGAGTGCTAAATAAGCTTGAGTCACACCTTTTTTTTTTATCTGACATAGAATCCAATGTAATGCATATTCTGCTGAAGAAAGTGTAATACTGGGGACTTTCAGGTACATCTTAGGGTATGATAAGTTGAAATATTACTTAATTTTACTTTTTTCATGGTATGCAACAAAAATATCCTAAATATTTTTGAGGCTATGGTTCATTACCCCTTTTTACTTACCCTTTTTCACTCTCAGTTGGAAGGTCTGATGACATCATGCAATGTACCACTGACATGAGATAAATATACATGTGGGATGTGTGTATTAATGAAGATAGAATAATGTGTGTTGTGCGTTATAAACAATGTACCATATTTTTGTATTTATTACATGTATTTACATGAATGTTTGTAAATAGGCCAAGATCGAACGTGAAAACAACTTGAAGGAGTATAAGATTGCCAATGACCTAGAAACTATGCCTAAATTTGGAGCGGGAAGTGAGTTTGGAAGGGAACAGAAAGAGGAGGCTCGTAGAAAAAAGTATGGCATACATATAAAAAAGTACAATCCTGATGACCAGCCCTGGCTGTTGAAATTGGGCTCTGGCAAGCAGGCCAGGAAGTAAGTAAATTGTTAAATATTACTATTGCTGTTTTATCTGCATATTTTGTGCCCAAGATACTTTCTATTATAATTTTGTAGGGAAAAAAAAACTTGCCTCCCTGCTTGACATTGTTGATGGCCTCCATCCTTTAGTATTTTTCATTCTTGGGGATGAGAGTGTTTGTGCTCCAAGCAAAACTGAAAAGCATGTTAATACAAGAGCATGGTGACTGTTCAAGACAGTATGCAAGTGATGTCACTATGAAGCACATCTACTTGCTTGTTGTGGATAAAACTTTTTCACTTAAAAGAAGACCACTTATGCCGTAAATTTAACCATAGATACAACAAACAATGTGCATTAAAATTAATCCTGATTTATTATATCTATGTATAAGAAGATTTGTTTAGAAAATTATATGTTCAAAGGAATTGTGTACATGTACTTGCAGTAAAAAAATTATAAAGATTGCATTCAAGACACTTATCTTTATCGTTTTAAGTTAATGAATTTGGTTGCTGCTTTTTATTGTGTTTTACCAACTTTGTTGTGATCATATATAACTGAAACAATATTTGATTTTTAAGATTCAAAGGTAACAAAGAAGGAGGTATCTCAGACAATGCGTCATACTACATCTTCACCCAGTGCCCTGATGGGGCCTTTGAAGCTCACCCAGTGGAGGAGTGGTATAACTTTAGCCCTCAAATTAAATACAAATACCTAAATTCTGATGAAGCTGAGGAACACTTCAGCAGGTAAGTGTCAACCACAGGAGGGAAATGGTCACTGAAGTGTAAATATGGCTGATGGGCTCTAATTAGAAAAAAGTTCATTAGGAATTAGATTTTTTTTAGCTCTGCTGAACATTGGTCACAGAGCATATGCAATCACTTGTGTCTGTCTGCCCGCAAACTTTTGCATTTGAGCGTAATAAAGTCCACAGTTTTCAAGATAGCTTCATATAACTTTCAGGACTTATGAAGTGTATGAAAATCTAGGTTGAGTTTCATATTGGCGGGTGGGAGTGGGGAACACCTACAGTATTATGGAATATATGGGTCAAAATGTGAATTCATTCCTTCCTTCCTTCCTTCCTTTCTTTGGTCAACAGGGACAGGTCCAATGACAAACCCAGTAAAACTGTATATACAGATAAATACATAGAATATAATAGATAAAAAACACAATAAATAGTTTAAAATGTAAAGAGTGTCCACATATTAGAATCAACTGTAAAAGAACCTGGATACCTGTGTTTTAAAACTGACGGGTGAGGAGAAGATGTCTACATTGGGCACATCATTAAAAGTCCTGAGTGCTCTTGGCAGGAAGTTAAATTTCCTGACATTGATTCCATCCCTATGAATGAAAATCTTGTAACCATTCTAGCGTACTTAATGTTTGATAGATGTTTGAGAATTTTAGTGGGTTTGTAGAGGAGGTCAAAATCTCAGTTGCTTATGATAATAGTGGTGCCCCCTATAACTTGACAAATTATGAGCCAAAATGTGTTGAAAAGTAAAATTCCTTGTCTGGAAAAGTAGTTGAATTAGACACAAATTGATCAGACGTATAGATCATGTCCAGTGCTAACATGTTATATAATATCAGTGACCTTGACATATTTTTGTTAGGACACCAGTAATGTAAAGTGGAAAGAGGTGATTCTTTAGTGGTAGGGTGTAGCTTGGATATCAATGGCAAAGAGAAGTGAGCGTCGGGATCAACTTTGCACTTGAGTACATTGTACATAAAACTTTACTTGGTAACCTACTTTTTGGGTCACCATAATCATGGAGCAATAAACTAGATGGTGGAACAATGCGGATTTATATTGGCCAGGCTCCTGCAAGGTCCCATTGTTTTCCCATTAAATTTCAAAGGAGCGAGACATCACTAATCCCCCATATAAGTGGCCCTTTCAAGCTGTAGATATGCACTGCCAGCAGTGTGACCAGCTGCCCTGTCCAGGGTATTTGACTGACAGATGGTGCAAAATCAAGCATCACTCTCGTTAATGGGAGGTATGAAACGAATGGAAAAGCGTCTTGAGCAATGTATTAGGGGCAGATTTGAACAGGAAAAATGGCGGGCTTCAAATCACATAAATCCAATCAATAGAAAGGATTTTATGTCCAGCTACCTGATTTGCCCAATGCAGTATGGCGGGAGAAGAATAAACAATTTGATGATATCAAAACGTAATTAAATATACTTTCCCTGCATTTCCCCTCTTAAAAGGATTGATTTTGAAAGAGTAGAGTTGTGAAATATATGTTGTGCAAAGTCAAATTTCAATTTCATTGACGCTCTTCTGGACAAAAAATTTTTTAGTAACTGTGCCTATCATTCTGATTTATTATCGCAAACTGTGTCATTTAAAAAAAGTCACATTTTCCTGCCGGTATTCTTTAACTTACGGGATTCATTTGGATGGAGCATTTGAGATCACCACTTTAAGAATTTAATCAGCTTCTCACTTTTCCTTCATGGCAATCAGTACGTGAAACCACGCCTCCATAAGGGTATGACGTCACCATTATATATTGACGGCGAACGTAACGATCTATGACGTGAACATTCACATATCAGCAATAGGAACCTCATTTTTAATGTACCTACAGAAAATAAAGTTTATCCTTGAGCCTCCCTTACCCCTGAGGAAGCCCGAGGAGGGCAAAACATGTCGGGGGGAGGCTCTCCTCTTACTTATCTTAGCTCCTGGTCTTGGTTGGTGTTTTCTTGTATTTAATTTATCAAATTTCAAGTCACAAATAGTCACACCTGCAAAAATGAAGTTTTAAAATGTTTCATTTTTCCGATCTTCAATACAAGTCTGTAACAATAATAGAGGTGAGGGCCTGTATTTTTCTGTTTTTAATGGAAACGGAACAGAATAATGAATCTTTGTCACCTCTGAAACACAATTTCCTGTTTTGCCTTAATGTGTTTTACATACAAAGAGAACTACTGAAACGGAATTTGGAAATTTATGGCAGGTGAAACAGAATTTCTAGTTTTTTGAAACGGAAAAATACAGGCCCTAAGAGGTGTCTAAGTGAAATAAAATTGAGGGAAATAACCAGACTATGCTGAACGCTCCGAAAACGCTCCAAAGCAAGCCGCACAGCAGTGACCGCGATGTTTACACAGCAGTAAGCGAGGTGCAAACTCTGATAAGAGATCGTGTATTGGGCAGCGGCAGTGAATATCATTCTTCTTTAGAAGTCCCTGTGTTGTTCTCCATCTGCATGTAATTTATTGATCCACCCAGTAATTATCAAGTTAGGGGCTGGTCCAAGTTTTTTTATTTTTGTTTGTTAATAACTCTTAAAGTTATTCCCAATTTGAGCAAATGGACTATATATGGAAAGCTGGAAGCAGGGCACACATTTGAAAAAAACAATTTTTAAATCCCAGTTGAAGGTCAATTTGAAATAGCCAGTTGGAATATTGGGGGTCACAATATGAAGATTGTCAGTGCACTGCACCCCACAATTTTTTAGTTAGGCCCATATTGTGTTGAGGACTTATAAAGTGTATAAAAATTGACATCGACTTCAATGTTGTGGGCGCCACCAACAGTATTATGTAATATATGGGTCAAAATGTGAAAATCTCGTGACCAGTCCAGCATCCTGAATTTGCTATGGATTGTCATAAAATTAAGTAGAATTGGGGAGGAGGTGGAAATCTTGCTTGCATATGATACTTGTGGTGCCACCTACACTTTGACGGAAATTAAGAGTAAAAATGTCCTAAAAAATATATATCCCATATCTCAGTGCATCCATTATATACATATTGTTGACTTGTAAAATTTTCTTGTTTTACAATAAACATGTATGTATGTCTTTCAACAAAAGATCAATTGCCCACATTCAGTTTGAAGAAAAAACTAGCCATACAGATCTTTGCTTTGCTTCATGCTTCATTTGTTTCCTTGCAGGAGAGACAAAACCTTAAATTACTTCTCTATCATGTTGAAAAAAAGACTAAAGAACGAAGATATAAGTGAAGCAGATTTAGATGAAGGAGAAAAAGGAAAAGGAAAATCAAAAAGAAAAAACTTTGTAAGTATGTTTTCAATCAAAAAAGAGAAAAGATGTAAGTTGTCGGTGTAGTCTTGCATTGCAGGTTAGCCAACATTATGTAAAGTACAGAGAAGAATTGAGCTGTTTTCACTTATCATGACAGGGCAAGAAAATTCCATCATGATGTGTACTTGTCCTCGGACAAGTGACCCAATCATTTACATGTTATTTTACTGAATTTTCACTTGTCCTGCATCAAATTTTACTTGTGGCAGTCAATAGGACATAGGAATTTTCTTGCCTTGCATGAAGGAGTGCGCAGGGCCTGAACTGGCATAGGTTATTATTCTTAAGTAAACAGTGAAAACTAAGATCATTTCAAAGCTCTTCTCTTTCTATTGTGTTTACGTGAGAGTTACATCAAAATACATTTATCTTTACTGCTGTATAATTTAGATCTATGCCTATGTAAAATGTGTACTTGTTATATTCAAAACTAACAAATACAAAGTCAGAGAGCTGTCAGGTTGGCTGAGGCTGGCTAGGTACTATTGTTTCTTGAGTAATTTGTTGTCCTAAAATAATAGTTTCTCCACGGGAGTGGTTTATGAAGGCAATTGTCTATTCCTTAATAATTGCTTTGTGAAATCACATATGTTCAAATCAACAAGTTCTCTAAATAATGATATAGCTGTTTGGGTATACAATGCATATACTCATTAGTGTACTTCTATTTTGCTGCAGTGACAATATATATAGTGTCCAATAAATAGCTGTAGCAATTGCATGAGAAATAACCAAATATGTGTCTTATGATGGTGAAAATTGATGTAAGCTGAGAAATTTAGTAGTTTTTGTTTTGTAAATTTTTGTCTTCAAATAAAACTTCTGTACATGTCTGCATAGATGTTGACAGAAATGGATGACTGGGCAAACTTTTCTGACAGCGACAGCCATGACAGTGATGAGGAAGACAAAGCTGATGACGATGATGGTGAGCTACAGCTTGAATATGTTAACCTGAAATAGTCACACTATAGTCTTAAACATAATTTATATCAAGATTTTGGTTCTAATTTCAGATTGACATGCAGACATTTACGAAAATGTAAGAACCCTGCACTCTGACTAAACAATATGAAAATATTGTTTAGAATAGCAGATGCTGTCTGACACAATGGACCCCCTTTGCAGCTCATATTATTATTATTATTATTATTATTATTATTATTATTATTATTATTATTATTATTATTATTATTATTATTATCATAATTATTATTAATATTATTATTTAATTATGGTATTTTCATATATCTAATTATAAGATTTTATATGTTGATATCTGTATATGTCCTGATTTTTGGCATGATGGTGAGACAAAAATGGTAAGTAATGTTAGTGATGTGAAGGATATTTATGTTCACCACTGAAGTTACTTTCAAAAATTTGACACATAACTGTACAAATATACATGTATGCTATTGTAGACTCACATTGCAGATTTAGTTGTACATCATTCATTATTTACCTGAATTTCTCTGATGCTGTTCCAGAAGATAAGCCAAAAAATGCAAAGAACACAAAAGATGTTAAACAAAAAGGCAAGAAGAAAAAACAGGATTCAGATGAGGAAGCAGTGGAGGAAAGTGATGATGGGGATGAAGAAGGCAGGGAGGTGGACTATATGACAGATACAGACAGGTAAGTGAGGGCTGGGAGGAGTACATGACAGACAGGTAAGTGAGGGCGGAGAGGAATACATAACAGGCACGTGAGTGAGGGCTGGGAGGAGTACATGACAGACAGGTGATTGAAGGGTGGGAGGAGGAGTACATGACAGACCAGTGATTGAGGGCTAGGAGGAGGAGTACATGACAGACCGGTGATTGAGGGCTGGGAAGAGTACATGACAGACAGGTGGATGATGGTTGGGAGGAGGAGTACTTGTGAAAGGGTTGACACATGAAGTGCATGACCGATACTGACAGGTGAGTGAGGGCTGAGATCTGGGACTTCATGACAACGGTGTTTGAGTAATGGCATGGCGATGAGGCTACATGACAGATACTGACAGGTAAATGAGGACTGGTCGGTGGTGTCGTCGACAGATATTGACAGGTGAGTGAGGGTTGGGAGCTGGAGTACACAACAGATACTGACAAGTGACTGAGGGCTGGGAGGTGGGTTACATGACCTGTCAAGACAAAGTTGACTGCATGACAGATCTACATAGATTGGCAAGTGAGGGCTTGGGGATGGACTACATGATAGACATTGACCATTGAATGAAGGCTGAAAAGTGAAGCACATGACGACACTAATAGGTGAGTGCACACTGGATAGTAGACAACATGGCAGGTACAGGCAGGTGAATAAGGACTTGGAGATGGACTACATAACACATGCTGACATATTCAAGTTATATTCAGTGCTCATAATGGCTTGTTGGATTATTGTCAGAGTCAGGAAGGCCTGCTGAAGAAGTATGTTGTTATTTTTCCACATGAAGGGCAGTTGTTTCATATATATGGGTTATTCACCTAGTGTTCATAGAAAAAAAACCAAAAAAACTTGACCATTATTTGTCAAGTTAGGTTGATACATATGCAGTATGGCTTTTGCAAATAGCAAATGAAGTCTGCCATTACCATGGCAACAAGCTAAGATGCTAGCATATATGCATGTGGATTCTGTTGAATGTTAGTGAAAAATGTCCCCAGACATATCGCTAATTCTAGTCAGCAACATCAGTTGGCGTTACCAGCAAGCACTTCCTCTGATGAAGGCATATATTTATGTCCCTACCCACATACATGTTTTAACAAAGTGTCAATCTTGCCTGATGTCACAGTTTGAATCTCACTAGTATTTCCATGTAGATCAAAACTCAGGGTCAGTGAAAAGGGCCAAAACTCTCTAAATTACACTGATGCCACCATCTAACCAACCATGTGTGTCAGAAATGACTATCCCTGCTGACTGCACATAGGTTTGTGATCAAAAGATGGAAAATAGGTCAAGTGAATGCTGAATCCTGGGAGATGGACTGCATGACATATATGTGTATTGACAATGAAGTAAGGGCTTGGGGTGCACCTTATGACAGATACTAACATGTGAGTAAAGGCTGGAAGATGGATCGCATTGCAGGTTAGTGAGGGTTGAAAGGTGGATGATATGACAAGTTAGGGAGGGCTGAGAGGTGTATGACATGAAAAGCTATGGAACGCTGAAAAAAGGATGACATGACAGGCTATGGAGGGATGGGAGGTAAATGACATGATAGGCTAGTGGAAGGAGTTTGTACTACATGGCAGATACTGACAAGTAATAAGAATCCAACCTACCAAGGCAATCTGTTCACTTTGTCTTAACCCTTTCGCTTCCTCATTGCTATAATGGGCAAGCCCCAATTGCCACATTGAGTGAGCAATTTTACCAGAAAATGACATGGCTTGGCACATTGAAATCTATCCCACAACCAAGGAGTCTTTAACTGTCACCATAAAGGGTTTAGATGTAGGTCATTGGATTTTGGTTGCTAAAAATAGATGTAAGTCGCTTAAGGTTGTATGACCTGGCCACCATCTGGAACTTTTTTATTTTTTGGCAAATTTATTATTATTATTATTATTATTATTATTATTATTATTATTATCATTATCATTATTTAATGATATTAATCACTCAAAAACCAATTTACATTTCCAAAAAAAGCAGCAGATATATGAAATGAGACATTCTGGCAACAATTAATACCATTCACACATATATAATTTTAGTCCATTAATTAATAATTCAGGGGGTCAATATTCATTGTGTTGAAGCCCCTGCCATGTCGTCCAGACTGCCTGTTCCCTCAGCTTGTGTGGCTTGTCTTGTTGTATTGGTCAAAGGTTATCAGGATGCTCTGAGGCCATCATGTGACATGTCATGTGACACTTTTTACACTACATTGTATATGCATGATAGAGACTTATAGGAGCTGGTGAACACCTTGGTAGTTATGTTATTATAATAATAGCTTTGACAGCTTGTGCCTGGTTGCATTAGATATCAACAACATAATTTCCACTTTAGTCCCTTTGGCACACTACTGTTGTTCGACTATAGTTGCTTTCGGCAGTGTAAGGGTTAATTCAAAGGGTGATAGTATCAGGAGGACTACATGACAGATATTTTGTCATAAATGCTTTATGACCTTTTATTAGATTTGTTGTTTTCCAAACATAAAATTTTAATGCAATATTGAAAGCCATTTTAGTGGCCATTCAGACAAAAAATACACAAAATATGTCATTGTGAACAAGGAGTTTTGTTAACGATGAATCACCTGTTGATTGTACTCAGTGATGATGCAGAGATGTATAACCAGGAGGCACGAGATAATGTAGACAAATATGAGGAGAAAGGTGTGGAAGATGAGGATGGGCTGAGGAATCTGATGGACTCTGAAGAGGAGGAGGAGGAAGAGAAAAAGGAAGATGAGGAAGCAGAGGATGAAGGCAAAGAGGGCAAGACTGGAAAAGAGGAAAAACCAAAGAAAGATGGTGTGTTATCCACTTTTGTGCACAAACTAGTTGGCAGTGCCCAGTAATATCCAGTGTCTGTTGCAAAATGTATTGATCCTACTTGGTGTGCCCTGGACATATAAGTAAAAGTAATATCAATGATAGACATATTTCTAGGATTTTCTAACATTATTTATCATCACAACTCTTTTAAAAACATTACAAAATGTCATTGTCGTCGTCGTCGTCATCATCATGTGGTTGAACTGTGTAGAGGGCAAGTAGGGGGGAGAGGAGGACTAATATGGGGCATATATTTTCAGCTTTAACATTGTGGTTTCACAATGTTACATATAGATAAGCCTTAGGGAGACCTTTTGTATATGCCTGGATTTGTATGAGAAGTGAACAGATCATATTGAAATGCATTGTTTAACTGTAATACAAAAATGTGAAACAAAAAATGTTTGACCATAACTTTGAGGTGCTGTGATGTTGAAGGAAGGTAAAGCATCCTTACTGTTTCCCTTCTCTAAAGCATTTTTATTCTTTCTCTTCTCCAGCAGAATCTGACAGTGACAGCAGTTCAAGCTCTGACTCTGATTCAGACCCTGAGAAAGAGACAGGCATTCTGTCATCAGCTTTATTTATGCAGGTAAGTGATGATGAATGTCTGTCCTTGTTTGCACATGAAAACAACAAATCCAATATGTTCCATAGTTGATAAAGTAGCAAGTGCCCTTTCCTCAAGTGTTAAGTGTCATGTAGAAAAAGCACATGTATGTGTAGACAGAAAAAAGTGAAGTAAAACACTGCAGGTCTTTGAAGTCAAACCTCTGTCTGATAAGTCTTGGTTCTCTATTTACACAACATGTGCTGTTCTACTTTTGATGAGTCTAGTAATGGCAGTAGCACAAATCAATTTATTTATTTATAAGTTCACAACTGAAGAATACTCAAGAAAATCATTGTATTTAACACTGAGGATCCTTGTGCCTAAACATTGAGAACCCCAGTGCCTGAACACTTAGGATCCTTGCACCTGAACACTGAGGACCCTACAGCTAGTATGTGTACCTGAATACTGAGGATCCTTGTGCCTAAACATTGAGAACCCCAGTGCCTGAACACTTAGGATCCTTGCACCTGAACACTGAGGACCCTGTAGCAAGTACATGTACCTGAACACTAAGGACCCTATAGCTAGTATATACCTGAATACTGAGGATCCTTGTGCCTGAACACTGAGGGCCCTGGTGCCTGAACACTGAGGACCCTAGTGCCTGCTTGCAACTTCTCCCCGTGAAAGTTATCAGCACATGTTTTGATGGGGCATAAATGTCTGCTTCTTTTGTGTCAGTTGAATAATATGCCATTGATTTAAAACATTCCAGAATGCAGAGTCCACTTGGAAAACTGTTGGCTCAGTCACTGATATCGATGGCAAAGATACTGTTCATGGTTTTTAGCTGTGCTGACCAAAGGTCATAGAACTCATGAGATCACTGTCTGTCCGTACGTCCGTAAACTTTTGCTTGTGAGTGCAATACAGTGCACAGTTTTTAAGATAGCCCCATATAACTTTCAGGTCTTGTCAAGTATATCAAAATCTACGATGACTTCAATATTGGTGGCGCCACCTACAACATTATGTAATATATGGGTCAAGATGTGAAAATGTTGTGACTCCTTTAGCATCCTTAATTTTGATAGATCTTCATGAAATTTAGAGGTATTGTGGAAATCAAAATCTCAGTTGCATATGATACTAGGGGTGCCACCTATAATTTGACAGACATTATAAGCAAAAATGTGTTTAAAGATATAAAATTCCATATCTCGAAAAGTAATTGAATTAAACTTGCCAGATTTATAGGATACACAAATTATGTCCAGTGTTAGTATGCTGTCTAATACCGGTGACCGTCATATTTTTGTGAGGTCACCAGGCCTATCAAGGTGAAATAGGTGTTTTTGTAATGGCAGGGTGCAGCTTGGACATCACTGGCAAAGAGAATTGAGCCACCGGGTCAAAATTTTACTTTGATTACTTTGTACATAAAACTGTACTTGGTGACCTATGTTTTGGGTCACTTTAACCTAATGATCATGTACACTGGCACCTGTCAGAGTTTAATGTCTTTCCTCAATAACTCAAAAAGTTATTACCTAATATGGGCGTTCCGAGTTAGGGATTTTTTTTAACACCAGGCTTCGCATGGTAGTTTTTTTCCCTCCGCGCATGCCCGACATGCCTGGTAACGCATGTTTTCTGTTTGTAATTTCAATTGTAGAAAAATCCATATTGGTACATGCAAAAGAGTATAGAGGTATATTTTTTCCAGACGCAAATGGATAATCTAGGAATTTTATCTTTTAATGTAAGAGGTCTTAGAGACTCTCAGAAAAGGAAAGAAATTTTCATGTGGTTGCGGCGAAAAAACTGTTCAATTTTTTTTCTACAAGAGACACACAGCACAAATGATATTGAAAAGTTATGGTATGCAGAATGGGGATATAAGGTCATTTTTAGCCATGGCACAAATGAGGCACGAGGTGTAGGAATTTTATTTAAAAATGACTTTGAGCATGAAATACATGAGATCATTAAAGATGAAGATGGTAGATTTATTATATTAGATATAACCTTAAACAAAAAACGGGTTACACTAGCAAATGTATATGGTTGTAATACGGACAGTCCGGAGTTTTATGAAACTTTAATTGGAAAAATTGAAAACCTGCCAAATGATCATAGGATTATAGGTGGAGACCAAAATTTCGTTTTAGACATTGCAAAAGATAAAAAAGGGGGCAACCCTACAACTCATGTTAAAGTGCAAGATTTAGTGAGAACTTGGATGGAAGAATCAGATTTAATTGATATTTGGAGACAACAGAATCCAACAACAGAAAGATACACCTGGAGAAGGAAAAACCCCACCCCCATACACTGTCGATTAGACTTTTTTCTCATCTCATTTGGCCTATGCGGATTAGTTTCAGAAACTGATATCCTCCCTGGTTATAAATCTGATCACTCAGCAATTAAATTATCTTTACAGTTAAATGAAAGTAAACGAGGTCCAGGATTTTGGAAGTTCAACTGTTCCCTGTTAAAAGATACTGAATATGTAAATAGTATTAAAGAATGTATAACAGAGGTAAATAATTTTTATAATAGTGAAGATGACATAATGTTATGGGAAATGTTGAAAATGGAGATAAGAGCAAAAACAATTCAGTATTCAAGTCGGAAAAAAAAGGAAAGGAAAAGGAGAATTGAAGATTTGGAAGTTAAACTAAAATACCTGGAGGATGAATTCGAAGAAAATGGCTCACAAGAAGCAGAAGAACAAATAGAAGAAGTAAAAACACTTTTAGAAGCTGAAATGAAGTACGTGGTACAAGGAGCAATGATCAGATCAAAAAATAGGTGGTATGAAGAAGGTGAAAAGCCAACGAAATATTTCTTTAATTTGGAGAAGAGAAACTATAATAATAAAATAATCAATAAACTTCAAATAAGGAACAAAATTATAACCGACGCTTCAGAAATACTTAAAGAGGAAAAACATTTTTACCAAAATCTATATACAAGTAACAAAACTTATGAGGAAATGGAAGATGATGCAACATACAGAAGTTTTTTTGCACATGATGAAAATATTCCAAAACTAACAGAAGGAGAAAAAGATCTGTGTGAAGGTCAGATAACAGAGCAAGAGTTACTTGATACATTAAAGAGTTGTCAAAATGGAAAATCACCTGGGTCGGATGGATTTCCGGCTGAATTTTATAAATTTTTCTGGTCTGATATCAAAACAAAATTAGTAAAGGCATTAAATTTAGCTTACCAAACCGGCATGTTATCTAGAACCCAACGACATGGTATCATTTCCCTACTTCCAAAAAAAGACAAAAATATATTAGAGTTAAAAAACTGGAGACCAATTTCTTTGCTGAATCAAGACTATAAGTTAGCCACAAAATGTATTGCATTTAGAATTAAAAAAGTCTTACCAACATTAATACATGAAGACCAAACTGCATATCTTGAGGACCGGTACATAGGTGAAAACATTAACAGAATTCTAAGTCTCATAACTTATACAAATGAGAACAGAAATCCTGCACTTTTAGTACTTGTAGATTTTGAAAAAGCGTTTGATAAATTAGAGTGGAAATTTATTTTAAGATGCCTCAACTATTTCAATTTTGGACCTTCCCTTGTTAGGTGGATACAAATGTTTTACAACAATATTCAGAGCTGTGTGATCAATAATGGCTGGACATCAGAAGCCTTTAATTTAACATGCGGTGTCCGTCAAGGCTGCCCAATTTCCCCATATTTGTTTATCTTATGTGCTGAGATCTTAGCAATTAATATTAGGAAAAATCCAGATATTGTAGGAATAAACATAGGGCAACGTGAGTTCAAAATATCTCAATATGCAGACGACACATCTCTTACAATTGAAGGTTCAGAAAACTGTCTATTAGTTTTAATGAAAACTTTTAAAGATTTTGAAACTATATCAGGCTTGAAGATAAACATTGACAAGACAGAAATTCTAAGATTAGGATCATTAAAAGATACAGACTTTAAAGTAGCAAGATTTACAAATATAAAATGGACAAATGATCCAGTAGTAATACTGGGTGTAAAAATTTCTACTAAAATCGAAAAGATGGAAGAATTGAATTACATACCGAAAATTAAAAAAATTAAAAATATCCTTAACTCTTGGGACAAAAGAAATATATCTCTGTATGGAAAAACTTTAATTGTTAAATCTCTGGCTTTGTCACAGCTTATGTACTTAATTTCAGTTATACCAAATCCAAGTGAAAACATGAAAAAAGATTTGGAAACTATTCTTTTTAAATATTTATGGGATGGTAAACAAGATAAAATAAAACGAAAGTTTGTTATGTCACCAACATCAAGAGGCGGGTTAGGTTTTCCACATATAGAGACACAATTCGTCTCAATGAAGTGTGCATGGATAAAAAGATTAGTCTCTGACTCCCCAGCTTCATGGAAGGAATTTATAAAGCCATACCTACCTTGTCCTGATGATTTTATTTGGAATTGTAACATACATATAAGTGATGCAGAAAGTATTTTTAGTAAGGTTACAAATTTATTTTGGAAACAAGTGTTTGAAAGTTGGTGCAAATTCAATTTTCATACTCCATGTACAGTTAGAGAGATGTTAAATCAAACTATTTGGTTTAACTCGCATATTAATATAGAAGGTACAGTTATTTATTATAAAAGTTGGTACGAAAAAGGCATTAGATTCCTTAAAGATCTGATCGGCCCACAAGGAAGAACATATACTTTGGATGAATTTAATGAAAAGTATGACTTGCAAGAACATTTTCTTAAATATTATGGGGTCATTAATGCAATTCCAAATAAATGGAAAAAGGATATATTGAAAGCATTTTCAGAACGTCAGTTGGAAACCTTGAATGACCAAACTTATAAGAATAGATTCACAAAAATCCTTCAAGAAAAGAAGGTTCCTAAATTAGTATATTCCTCACTGATTGATTCAGTAACTAAAACACGAAGATCAATAATAAACAAGTGGCAACAAAAACTGAACATAAATTTGGAAGAAAATGAATGGCTCGAATATTTTGAAATTATTTATAAGGTAACTATTTCAACAGTGTTACGGGAATTTCAATTCAAATTTTTACACAGATGTATATACACCAATGATAGATTATTTAAATGTAGAATATCAAATACAGATAAATGTTGCTTTTGTGAAATTGAAACTGAAACAATAGAACATTTATTTTGGCATTGTCAAGTAACACATGATTTTTGGAATCAATTGTTCAGAAGGTGCTTTCTAGATACATGCAGTGTGCAAATTAATCACTATTCAGTTACTGAAGTGTTCTTCGGTTCGTATGAATTATCACCTATGTTAAACTTCGTATTCTTACTTGGGAAAAAATACATTTACAATTGTAAATACAAAAAAGTCAATCCAAATATTAAATGTTTTAATTTATATATAGGTCAAATTAAGGAAACCGAAGAAAGCATTGCTGTAAAGAAAGGAAAAATCAATTTACATAACAAAAAATGGATGAACTTTAACATTGACATAACCTGACATACTTTTCTATGTAAACTTTGGTGTATGAATTATCACAGTTATTTTAAATTAAAAGTGAAATTGCATAAGAGTACAATTTAAGACTGGAGAGGGGGTAGGTTTTGTGGGGACTCAAGGCTCTCTGTGTAGGAGAGGTAGGAAAGGCCTGGCACTCCCCGCAACAGCCACCCGCTCCTGGTGGCAGTGGGAGTCGGGTGGCCTGTGCTTCGTGCCGTTGCGGAGAGTCAGAGGTAGTGAGGGGTGGGCCGGGTGAGTACTCCTCTCATGCCTTCCCCAAGTTCCTGCCCTTTTCTCTGCCATCTTTATGTATTAAATATTATGGGAATTGTATAGAAATATCTATGGTAAGTAGTTATGGTGCAACTTCAGTTATCAGATATTTACAAAACAAGTTTTCTGTGAAGAATAATAGGATGTTCTGAAACCTTTATATGTAAAAGGTCTCGAAACATATTTTGATTACATATCAAATGATGGAATTTTTGTCTGTGCTTATGTATTCATGCATGTAACCATTTATGGAAATAAAAATCTCAAAAAAAAAAAAAAAAAAATGCCTGGTAACGCAATTCCGCGGTCAA
The DNA here is from genome assembly GCA_964020975.1 of Hermodice carunculata. NCBI lineage: Eukaryota > Metazoa > Annelida > Polychaeta > Eunicida > Amphinomidae > Hermodice > Hermodice carunculata. The sequence goes on from OZ026630.1 coordinate 29,944,630, forward strand.
GCTTTCCCGGGGTAATAGTAGGCCGTGACCAACACAGCGTGACAGCGAAACCCATAAGAGAATCGACATGCAACAGTGATCGTTCTGGGATTGCCCCATTCAGGACGGTGGCCACTAGGCTCTCCCCCCCCCCCCCCCCCCCCCAACCTGCATGAGGGCGCCCACGCCCGCGAGGAACCCATATTACAAATAATTATGATTAAAAAAAAAACAACAAAAACAAAAAAAAAACACTTTGTCTAGCCTGTGGAGCGGGTTTGTCTTTCAGGACGGTGGCCACTAGGCCCTTGCCCCCCGTGGCCTGACGACTTCCCCCTCCCCGTACCATACAATCAAATATACTCAAATTTTCTGCACTACCGGAACCCATAACCTACTTAAGAATAACAAAACCCATCCTGGCTAACTTTGTCATATCGACAGACAGCCAAAAAAATCCCACCACAGAACAGAACAGAACAGTGATCGTTCAGTTTCAGTGAACATGGCGGGAAATACGGACGACGGAGCGGCGATTAACGTGATTGAACAGACGGAAAATGAACTACTCGACAAATTCTCAAAGATGAAAGTGGTTGACCTTAAGAAGTGTCTAAAGATTGCCTACCTAATAAGCAAATGTGACTGGACACCCCAGAATGTTCAGAAGTACTGCGAATCCAGGGGCTAGCAACTTGCGGAACAGGGGCGCATCCATGGGGTTAAGTTACACGTGCTGTCCAACTTTGTTCCATGCAAACTTTTGTATGTGAAGGCACTTTGTACAAGACCAACCTCGCAAGGCGAGGCACTGAACCAGGTCTGGGGAATAGTCACGGAAGAAGGGGTTATCCATACTGGCTTTAATAATAATTATTCGATATTGATTTATTGTTTAATGTCGCCAATCTTAAAACAAATAATAACAGCTGATCTGAAAATGCTTGAAGGCCTACAGTGTGCCAGTGATCAGGTAACAAAGTTTGCAGACAGTGTATTGCGAATTTAAGTCATGTGCTTTACTGTTAATTTCTGATTGCACCCGTCAAGCGCTAATCTGGTTAGTGGTCAGCCAAGCGTGAGGATCTTCAAAGCACTGGCAGAAGTGCGCCCTAGGCTAATCCCTCAGAACTCACCGAGTCAATCAAGGGTGACTTAATGCATGGTTAGTTATGCCACAATGCAGGCCCCAATTTGTATAGGTTTTGTCTCAGGTTTTGTGTCAATATTTTTCATAGTGACCGTGTTTTCTGCTATCTTTGGTACATCCTGGTATCTTACAGTTGTACACTGGCATGCTTTCTTGTAGTTACACTTGTAGGTTATTGAAATAACTGGCGCTAAAAAAATGACACCAACTTTCCCGTGTTAACCCAATGGGGAAAAATGGCGAGACTTGAAAGTGTCCCCCGAGACTTGGAGAAACGTCCGTGACTTCGCGGGAACATAGTAGTCAGCGCCACCGGTGGCAAAAATTGTCCCTATCTCGGAACTAAGCTATTTGAACAAACATACCATATGTGGGAAGCTGGATGCATGGCATACATTTTGAACACACACAATTTTTGATTTAAGTTGAAGGTCAAGGTCAAGGTGAAATGGCCAGTTGGAATATAGGGGTCATCTTGTGAATGCTCTGCACCCCACAGTTTTTTAGTTTGGCCCATACAACTTTTGGGACTTAAAGCATATAAAAGGATATCTAATTCAATATCTTGATGATGAATAAGGTTAATGATGCCAAATGTACCACAAATGTGTATCATGAAAGTTTGACATTGCGTAAGATGGATGACCTTGATTAATTTTTCAAGGTCATGGACGGAATACATTCCGGGAAATGATTTGCTGGTGATGGTGGTCACCAGAGCATTAGGACCTTGGCCCCCTTGTTTCTATAAGCAGCTAACTTTTATGTTACCTTCGCAGTTGTTTTTTAAAGTATTCCCTGCTAAAAAACACATGCACTGTTACTACTGGAGTGTAATTTCAATTGCATGAAAAGTATAGGATTAAAGCTGTGGGTAAGTCTTCATCTATGATTTTGTAGTACAATGTGTATGACTAAAGCAAAAATATGATTGTTTCAAGCCATTGTTTAAGTTACCTTCTATTTGCAGAAATCTGAAAAGAAGAGTGGAAAAGGCAGTAGCAGTAACAGTCGCTCAAACACACCTACACCTGGCTCTGCAGACTCGGAGGACAAGTGTGAGTGTGTGCAGCATGTGTCTTCTCATTTCATTCTCTGTTCTGAATATAAATTTTAAGCACTGTAATAACTAGGGCGAGCCACCTTAAGTCAGGTAGTGCCATCAATACCAATATTTCAGTGTTTCCTGGCAAAACAAACTGGAGCAAGTGTGTAGTTCTGACCCTCCTCCAACAAAAATAGCTCTCAACATCATAGCCAATCCAGTTGCTGTCTGTGTCGAAACACGCAGTTCACATTTGATGCAAAAATTTTCGAAACTTCAAGCTTCAACAGCCTCGTGAATTTGTAAATGGGTCATCAGCAGGAAACCATCAAGCATATTTTGCAGTCTGAAATTCCTGGACATGCTTTGTTGTGATGGTGAATGCTTGCCTTAACCTTATATCTGGTAAAGATAAACCCCTTCAATTTAAAGAATGTATACATATGAAATAATAGTCAATATATAAATGATGTTCACATGCAGCAAGGCTGGAATGAAAAAGCAATGCTGCACAGTAGGACTGGTTTCACCAAATACCTGTCTCATCAGCTACTAAAGTAATGGAAAACTGTATATTATATCTATATTGGACAGTAACACACATCCCTAATGTAATTACGTTGCGCGATTTTGCTTAATCTTTGTCCAATAAAAAAATGGCCTACCTGTCATGGTGGACAGGTAAAGTGAATGTAACAGACTTGTTAGTTTGTAAACATTTCATGGGTCTGTGGATCATGTGGTCACAGATTTCAAAGTGACCGTCCCTGTTGGGGTTGGTGGGTGTGAATGACTACACATAAAATATGGTCTCAACACCAAAAATATAGTGAATGATAGTAGGAGTATCTTGAGGGTGTCCCAAGATCAAACCTACTATATTTTGTCAATTGGTCTCAAATGATAGCCTAGAATAATATGCAGTTCCGTGGACATGAATAATTATGCAAACTACCATAAGAGGTGTTTCGGGTTGGACGAAATGATTCTGGGTAGGAAACCACAAGCCACGAAGCAGCGAGTGGTTTCCATGTGCAGAATCATTGAGTCCCAACCAGAAATACACGTGAATATAGTTTGTATTTATCCCATAATGTTTCTATGGAATATTCTGTTTAAGTTGACCAAGAAACAATAGATTTTAAGCAAAAAAGAGGCCACAAATATGTAGAAAAGTATAACCACCCAACACTGCCATGTGCGGATGAATCGGTCTATTTTTCTGGAAATGTAATGTAGTCCAATTTCCAATGGCGCAGCAAGTTAACAACTGGCCAAACAAACATGGCAGTGCGGTACGAGGAATAAAAACCAGTGCCAATTGAAAATACATAAAAACAATAACTTTATTTGCAAACCAAACAGCAGCCTGAAAGAGGAAGTGGCAATTTACTTCAAAGTACAATATTTACATTCAATCTAACTTTTAACATTGCAAGTATAGGAGAGAGCCTGGTGTGTTATGAGACCATAACACATTAGCCTTGTGTGTTATTGGACTAAAACACAAGTGTCTCGCCCACATTCCAATAAGTCAAGCCCACCTGGGTTTCCGGAACATAACATTTGAACATGCTGGGTAAATCAGTTTCTGGATGTTTCTCTTAATTTTATGTATTACATTTTTAAATTTCGTGTAATTGAGCAGAAAAATTAAGAGGGAAATGTAAATATAAGCAATGAGGGTCGCTTTTGTGTGTGTTATGGCATAATGACGTGGGTTATTGAAGCTGGCATTGGGCGAGGCGCACTGGCATGCGCCATGCCCACTGGCGTGCGCCATGCCCACTGGCGTGCGCCCCGCCCACGATGTCAGCTTCAATCACCCGCGTCATTATGCCATAACACACACAAAAGCGACCCTCATTTCTTAATAAAACAGCAACAGGTCACAGCAGGAGTCCAAGAACAAGGTGACAGCCAAGGCAGTAATGGCGCTCCTACCCCCTCAAGGGCCCCATTTTGGGATAAAATATGTTTCTTGTTGTTAAGAAATTCCTGTTATGTGACAGATAAGCCCGTAAATTTAAAAATTTGTTATATGACAAGGCTTGTAAGCTTATCTGCCCATGACATTCAGGCCAAATGGCTAAGTTGTGCATAATCGGTGGATCCAATACTTCTCCCTAGTCAGTCTGAGTTGCATTGTCATTTGCAAGTCTGGAGGAGTCCTTATGTGCTCCATAATTCAGATTTGTAGATTCCAATTCTGGTGATCTGGGAGAGCAAAGTGCCATCCCAGAGGTTGGCTTACATTTTCCTTGTGATTTGGTTAAGATGTTCACGAAGTCTGTCTCTCAGAGTCTCTCGAGAGGTCTTTTTGTCTGGCATAGATACTGCCTTCTACCGGTCAAGCATGTGGTGATGTAAATGAGGTTGTTGTCCCTGCATGTACCACCTGAGGGGGGTCTATATGAATGCATGGTTTTGGTGCTTGTAAAGAAATAATGTATCACAGGTTTTTGCTTATAATGGCAAGATATAGAACTCACATGACCCAGCATATGTAACAATGTATGGGAAAAAAATTCAAATTTAAACTTACCAAAAGAATTATGTATACTCATGAACCTTCTTACTAGAAAGGGGACACTAAATAGACCTAACGACACAAAAGTTAAAGTACAGAATGACTGTGTTGAATTTGAACTCACACAAAGGTGTCATAAATCAACTGGATCCTGTGTATGCGCTAAGACAAGAACCAATCAAATTGTATTCTGAGGCTGGTTGTTCTGTTTAAATTGAGACCCTATGTTGTTACATAACTAGCACAGTCATAGACCGGCAACACAAACAAAACCCTTCCTCTACCTGTTGTGAATACGTGTATATCCAAACATTGATAAAATGATATCAAGAGGTGTTTTAATTGAAGTTGTAACCTTTTGCAGTAATTATGTTTGTGTGCTGTTTTTTCTTTGTTTTTGTTATGAAAATCCTGGCTGTAATTGGCATCCATCAAAGCAAGAGAGCATTCGGGATGGCTCTCTACCTAATATTATGAATTAGTATAAGAAATAACAAAGCCAGAAGTAATAACTTCTTCATTGGTGACTGGGCACCTGAAAATTAAATTTTAAATCAAAAGAAGCAAACTGCTATGCTGATGCTGTTAGTACCACACATAAAACTTCAGTGTGTACCTGAGTGCAGAAACACCTGTCTGAAGAGACTGAGACCCCAAATGGTCTCATAGGACATGTGGTCACTCGTGAGTGATAAATGAATGGTCTCATAGGATGTAGTCACTCATGAGTGATAAATGAATGGTCTCATAGGACACGTCACTCATGAATGATAAATGAATGGTCTCATAGGAACTGTCACTCATGAATGATAAATGAATGGTCTCATAGGACATGTGGTCACTCATGAATGATAAATGAATGGGGGAAGAATAAGTTTGGGGCAGTAAACTTGTCTGCTAAGAGAGGGTGATCCTTCACAGCAGGGGTCTGTCTGTCATGACAGAAACCATTGTAGATACAGTACAGTGTAGTAATGTACATGTTTTATGTTGGTTTGTTGTAAAATCAAGCCAGTAAAAGCACATGAAGATTACCCAGAACTGGGAGCCTGCTGGCTGGGCCCAACAGTTTAATGCATTTGTGACATCACACATACACACGTGTGTAAAAGGCATTAATATTATAACATTTAAAAAAAAAATTACAATGCATAGTACATGTATGAGTGCTAGAAGGTCTGCTTGATTAAAGGTCAGTGGCCAAGGTAAAGAGATTGTTTATGTAATTATTTTGCCTATCCTATCACATTGAATGATTTTACCTAAAAAAACAAAACAAAACTGATTTTTGCAGGCCCAAATATTGAGCCTGCCCATAGTGTTAATGTGGTACTTTCTTTCACTTTAAAGATATAAGCAAGGCTTCGTGTTTTTTTTGACAGGACTTAACCAATTATATTAAAAGGTATAAATGGTCAAACAGCTTTTAATGATCAGTACTGCAACTACAGAGATATTGAAATGGTGGTGATGTACATATATAATGAGGTTACTTATATTGTGATTTTGTTACAATTTCATAATTTAATTTAATGTTTTGTATTCACACAGCTACAGCCAAGAAGAGGAAAGCTGAAACAGAAAATCCTGTGGCCAAGAAGCCAAGAACAGAGAGTTCTGTCATCTCAAAGTACACTACCTCATCATCATCCACGTATGTCACTTGTATGACTGTCCTGGTCACAAGAAAACAAAGTTGCCATCTTTCCTTGGCAGTGATTAGTGTTCAACTCATACCAATAACAGGGAAAGCTGTTCACACCTAAGACATGCTAGTGTTTCCCTCCAAGTTACATTGAGTCACATGACATGGCAATTCCCTTTTTACTTTTTATGGCTGCCAGAATGTTTGTCATCGTTGAAAACTCCATAGATATTGAAAAAAAAATACGTTTTGTAAGGAAAACATAACTTAGACTATTGATCTTAATGATTTCAGTGCCACTGCAGTAAAGTTAATATACATGAGCAATTTCTGTGTAACAGTATGTTAATACAGAGCAAAATAGATGTGCACATTGTGAATTTGTAGCTCAGCTGACTTGTCAGGGAGCAGAGCGTATGCCATCTCCCTGTGTCTGTCCATTCACACTTCACATTTTCGTTCAACTTCTTCTCTGAAAGCCCCAGCAGATTCACTTCAAACTTGGTGGCAATGTACCTTGGGTGCATCTCTACTAAGTTTTTTATATGGTCAAGATCCAGTAATTTTTGGATTTTTTATTATTTTTTTGGTTCTTTCTTGGGCAAATCTTAAAAATTCTTCTCCGAAACTGCTCATACAATTGCTTTGATACCACACAGGAATGCTCCTGGGGACTCCGCCTACTTATTTCTTTTTCACCGGGTGGTGTTGGATTATTTTTCTATTTTTTAATGATTTTTTGTGTGTTTTTGCCATTTTTGACCTTTTCTCCAGAACTGTCACCCAGACTAAGCTGAAACTTGCTGGATATGGTCCTTATGAAAGGATCAAACAAACTGTTCACTAGATGGCACTGCTGTGGATAGCTGGTTGTTAATGCTTTTATCAATTCGGGTACTTACCAGTAAATGCATCTTTTGTATTGATTACTATGCAAGTCAATGGGCATTCTAATGCTAATTCAGATTTTCAACTTCTTCTCCCAAACTGTTTGCCAGATTCACTTTAAACTTAGTGGCGATGTACGTTAGGTGGGCCTCTACCAAGTTTGTTCCAATGGGCAAGGTCCAGTGATTTTTACCTCAGCTGACTTGTCAGTCAGCTGAGGTTTTTTGAGGGTCTGTCGTCCGTTGTCCGTCCGTCCGTCCGTCATCCGTCCGTCGTCGACAATTCACATTTTCGACTTCTTCTCAAAAACCGTCAGCCAGATTCACTTCAAACTTGGTGGAAATGTGCCTTGGGTGGGTCTCTACCAAGTTTGTTCAAATGGTCAGGGTCCAGTGATTTTTGGATTTTTAATGAATTTTTTTGTTCTTTTTTGGGTAAATCTTAAAAAATCTTCTTCTCCGAAACTGCTCACCCAATTGCTTTGATATCACACATGAACACTCCCTGGACTCCTAGTTCTTAATTTGTTCACCAGGTGGCGCTGCAATTTTTCCCTAATTTTTTTATGAATTTTTGTGTGTTATAGCTATTTTCGACTTCTTCTCCAGAACTGTCACTCAGATTAAGCTGAAACAGGGTGGATATGTTCCTTGTAGAAGGGTCAAACAAAGTTGTTCACTATGTGGGAATGCTGCGGATTCCTGATTTTTAACGATTTTTTCAATTCTGGTACTTATCGGTCAATGCAGCTTTCCTATTGATTACTATGGAAGTCAATGGGCATTCTGATGCTAATTCACATTTTCTACTTCTTCTCCAAAACCGTCATCCAGATTAACTTCAAACTTGGTGGCAATGTACCTTGGGTGGGTGTCGACCAGGTTTGTTCGAGTGGTCATGCTCCAGTGATTTTTGGATTTTTAATGAATTTTTATATTTTTTTTTGGACAAATCTTAAAAAATCTTCTTCTTCGAAACTGCGTACCCAATTGCTTTGATATCGTACATAGACACTCCCGGGGACACCTAGCTCCCAATTTGTTCACCAGGTGGCGCTGCAATTTTTTTTAGGAATTTTTTGTATGGTTTTGCAATTTTTCACTTGTTGTCAGAACGGTCCCTCAGATTAAGCTGAAATGTGATGGATATATTGTTGTGGAAGGGTCAAACAGTTGTTTACTAGGTGGCACTGCTTTGGATTCCTGATTTTTAAGGATTTTCAATTCGGGTACTTATCGTTCGGTGCAGCTTTACTATTGATTACTATGGAAGTCATTGGGCATTCTAATGCTAATTCACAGGACAACTGACACAAAATTTACTGTTTACTTGGTAACTTGAGATCTGTTTTGAGTTAGCTACACATGTTAATTATTCTGTATGAAGGTCATGCTGAGACAGTACATGAATGACCTTGACCTCTTTTGTGGGGTCACAGTGCAACATACATGAATTTTACTCTTCATTATAACTTGAGAACTACTTGAACTTTGATGTTGCACATGTAAGTGTTCTTCTATAAAGTTCAGACTTACTCAGAACATGGTGTCCTTGATCCTTTCCCAAGTTCATAGAGCTGCAAGTGTGATGACTGTCAAGATCAGCTGAGGCACAGGCTGTTCACACAGCCCTCTTGTTTAAGAATTTTTTTCTTTTTTTGGGGGGCAAATTTTAACAAATCTTCTCCAAAACACTCCTAGGGACTCTTAGTTCTTTATTTGTTCAGCAGGTGGTGCTGCAATTTTCTATTTTTTTATGATTTTGTGTGTGTTTTCCCTATTTTCGACTTCTCCAGAACTGTCAGTCAGATTAAGCTGAAACTTGGTGGAAATGTTTCATGTGAAAGGGTCAAACAAAGTTGTTCACTACATGGCACAGCTGTGGATTACTGATTTTCAATAATTTTTTTTTTTTTTTTTTTTTTTTTTCAATTTGGGTACTTTTCAGTGAGTGTACCTTTCCTATTGATTACTATGCAAGTCAATGGGCATTCTAATGCTAATTCATATTTTCGACTTCACCTCTGAAACTGTTTGCCAGGTTCACTTTAAACTTGGTGGCAGTGTACCATAGATGCGTCTCTACCATGTCTGTTCAATTTTTCATGTTTCACTGATTTGGGATTGAACAGAGTCATTTTTCTTCAGGCAAATCTTAGAGATACTTCTAAATGTCACATGCACTCAGCAAATGCTCATCAAAGGTCTATTTAGTTGCAACTTTGATTTTGTGGACAAGCTGAGCACAGGCTGTTCACACAGCCCTGTTTTTTTTGTTTTGTTTTTTTTTTTTTGGGGGGGTTTTTTTTTTGAAATTAATGGATAATTTAGATAATTAAAACAAGTTATTGTGAACAATTTCTATTTTCTGTTTTAGGGATGGTATAAATGAAGAAGCAGTGAGACGTTACTTGATGCGCAAGCCTATGACCACGAAAGATCTACTTCAGAAGTTTAAATCTAAAAAGACAGGCTTGACTAAAAACCAGCTTGTGGCTACCGTTGCACAAATTCTGAAAAGACTGAATCCTGATAAGACCACAATAAAGGAGAAGATGTACTTATCCATAAAAAAGACAGAGTAAAAATACTCCATTTGATTTTGTGGGGGTGAATGGTGGATTGGACGATTGTAACTTGGGATATGAGTGGAAGGTGTGGCAGTAGGTGGATATGACATTGGAAATGGTGCTGAGCAGAGTTGTCATGTGGTACTGACATTTCTTTCCTGGACATATATGTATTCTGTACTCTTGCCCCTTTAGTTTAAGAAAGACTTCAGTCAGCCACTTTCCTGATACATAGCGCCCAGCTTGTAGCTGAGAAAGCTGGGAACTAAGAGCATGATATCCTGATATATCTCAGTTACAACCTGCTTTTGAAAGGTGATAAAACACAGCAAAAAACATTCGATCAGGCTACATTTGATATCTAGTTGGCTGTGGTCATTTTATGGGGAACAGTTGATACATATTACATATGATACATGTATGGTAGCATCATGAGCAGAACAAGGTTTGTTGGGTTGTGAGATGAAAGATGAGGGATGTTGTAGACAGACTAAAGTGTACCACAGTGTCCCAGAAGATCATAAAAATGTGACGTGAGGGCGTTCACTTCTGCTTATGTGCCACAGACCGTGTACAGTGTAATTTATAATAAAGCTTCTAATTTACTTTGTACCAATAGAGTCTTGTCATTTGTGATGTCTGTGTGCCAACACAAACATCTCTCTCTCTCTCTCTCTCTCTCTCTCTCGATCTCTCTCTTGATTGATTGATTGATTGATTGAACTCTGTGACACTCAGAAACTTCAATCTTAGACAATTATAGTCCTATACATGAATTTGTGCCTTTTAATAAAGAAGAGAAAATATGTTGCAGATTATGCAAATTAAGGGCATTTGAAATTTTAAATCTTGAATATCTCCAAAACTATTATATGTGAAGGTGGCCAATCCAACTGCAGTCCATAGGTTTGTAATGTTGCACATTTTCATGATTTACATGTAACCTCTAAAGGTCAAAGATGAAGGTCATTTGGACCTTTGAAATTTTCAACGAGCCATAACTCTGTCAATTTTGACCATGTTGGACCCAAATTGTAGGTATTGCAACACAGCATATTTTTGTAATTTGCAAGAAACCTCTAAAGGTCCAAGGTCAAGGTCAAGGTCATTTGGACCTTTGCAAGTTTCATCTGGCCATAACTTGGTCAATTTTCATTTGATTTGGTTCATGTTGGGCTTAAGTTGTAAATATTGCAACACTATGGTTTTGTAATTTACATGTGACCTCTTAAAGGTAAGAGCTCAATGTCATTTCAACCTTCAAAAGTTTCATCTAGCCATAACTTTGTCAATTCTTATCCAATTTTAATCATGTTGGACTCAACTTGTAGGTATGGCAACACTACATATTTTTGTAATTAACATATAACCTCTAAAGGTCATTTAGACCTTTGAAAGTTTCATGTAGCTATAACTTGGTCAATTTTCATCAAATTTTAATCAGGTTGACTCTACTTATAGGTATTGCAACACTGCACATATTTTTATTTACATGTAACCTCTAAAGGTCAAAGGTCAGTCATTTGGACCTTGAAATTTTCATGTAGCCATATTTACAACTTTTGAAGGCAGATTTGCTTTATAGCAAATCTTTTTTCTAGTTATCTGTTTATCACCATTCTGTAATATCTTTATCCCTATCTTCTTCACTTTTTTGTGCCAGGCTGTTGAAAGTGTTGCAGGTTTTATAATTACTTTTTTTTTTTTTTAGTTGCCCCTCAGCCTTGTCAGCCGACAGAGTACTGTTGTCGTGTGTGTGGATCCGTCCATCCTTCTGTTCTGTTATCCTTGTGTATGCAACACATTTTGAATAAATTGAGCTACTTTCATGAAACTTGTACTGTAGAAGCATCTCATTGGAAGTTTGGCTAAGCTTGACATTGAGCAACCTTAAGCTACTTTTGAGGTCACAAGTGGTCATCACCTTGGTTGATACAATAGTGCTAACTTCTGAAGCTTTCAAACGCTCACATGTTTGTGATGTATTCACGGAGCTGAATAGTGTGAGATTGTGTATAGAAAAAGGTTTTAGTCCAGTATCTAACTGCATGGTCTTCAGTGTTTTTATTCCTTGGCCAAGGAGTATTGCTAGATCATCCATCTGTAATTGATGTTAAAACGATAACTTATGAACGGAAAAACCTACCCCAAGCAAACTTGTGTGTGGGTCCCTCTTATGGCATGCTTGGTTGGGATTGCATACGAGTGTCCTTTATCTTGTTTCAAGGTCACAGGGTCAACTTTGTAAATTTAATGCAATGTTCACCATGATCACCATCATTCCAAAAAATTCAAAGAGCTACCCAAGCAAACTTGGTGTGGATCCCTCTTACGGAGTACTTGGACAGAATTGCACGAGTGACCTTGGCCTGCTTCAAGGTCACTGGGGTAAACTTTGTCATTTTTTTGTGTCCATGTTCAATGTCACCATGATAACAAGGGAAAGAGCTGCAGCCAAAGTTTTTTTGGGGGGTGGGGGGGGTGGGAGGGGGATTGCCTATTCATTGTACAGATAATGGCAGGTCATGACTTACATGCTGCATGACTTGATGTGTTGCTGAGCAGCGCAAAAATGACTTGAGGCCTTCCCCAACTTAGCATGGCATGTGAGGAACTGCCAGAGGTGCTTACTGGAACAATATAGTTACCATTTTTATGAGAGATTTTATTGAAGCTTTGCCATCAGACACGCTTAATGTGTAGTCAATCCAAACAAGACCATCATGATAAAAGTTTCTTTTTCTTTCCAGTTGAGATTTATAAGATAACAGCAGAATAAAGAATATATCAATTTATTCACATATTTGCACATCATACTTCATACAAACTATAATATAACTATACACTGTACATCTTTAATACACATGCACATGTAAGTGCTAGCTTCAATTACAGATTTTGAAAACTAGCACTATGTCCATATATTTTTATTCAACAAGGCACATTTGCAATTGATGCAAAATACCCAGCAGAAGTCCTTGGTCTTCATGTATTCCACATTTTGCTTCCAATTTTATTTTCAGCATTTAATGCATGCACACTTTTTTTTTTATTGCTTTAAAGATTCTATTTCAAAGTTTTAAAGGGTTTACCCAATGAAGAATCTGCAGTGACAAAAAGTACTTTCCTTGATGGTCTGCTTGTCCTGGTGTCATTGCCTGCATGGCTTTCACATATTTTGTAGTTCTATCACTTGGGTCAATTGATTCATTTGCACCCAGTCCACATACAGGTCACTTCAATGTTGATCTTCCATATTTATGATCCAATCACACATATGAAGACTTTCATGATCTTACAGCAAGTGTTCTCATCACAATAGGCATTCTATTTCTACCAATCCCAGCTTTCAAACCAGGTATTTTTGTTTAAATGAAGTAACATAACTACGTTGATCTGTTTGGCATACCTGGTAATGCTTTGTTTTGAAAGTCAAGTCAATCCTGCATGCAGTCCTTCCCTGAGTTCTGTCTGACATATACACTAGGCTGCAAACAGTGGTTGACTTTGATGGGACAGTAGATCTGGGCCTTTGTAAGTTGAATATGTCACACAGGGTCACCACTGTGGCCAGTCTGGACCAGCAGACTGTTGCACAGGGTTGTAACACATTGACAGCCTGTTCTGGCTTTACAGCCTGTGGATCACTAGGTACACACATGATAACCTATATCCCACCAATACAAGTACTATCGTGTGTTTGCAAATAGAAAATGATCACGAATTCAAATTCAGTCATTTTCTGTCAGATGTCTCCCTGAAGTATATGGACACAGGTAAGTTCCAATGGAATGTTTCCAATGACTGATTGCATCCACTTCAGTTCCTCTGAGCTTGTTGCACCAGCCACTCTATCGGAGGTATAAATGTTTCTTGTCTGTCAACTGCACAGTTATGAATCTGAAAGACAAAAAGAAAATGTGAACAATTTTTTGGCTACAATTTTTTACTTGCTAGAAGTATGGATATTGGAATTCTCTAGTTTTTTTGTACTCAAACGGTATACATCTGGATTTTGTTAGGTTTGATAAGCTGCATTGATCACCTTTTCATGATTGGTCAAAACGTTAATGCAATAAATGTATAGGTTCCTTGGAAGTTGCCTACTGGACCCAAGCTGTCTACTTTAACCCCATATACCTGAAACAAACTGAACCTTCCCGCATTTCAAATGTTTCGATTAAATTTCTTCTTGACAAAAAATATGTTAAATGGTAGTTGTAGCGAAGTTGTACACATCATAATATGATGCCCAAGGTCAAGAGCTTTCCTCTGTGTTGGTTGGTGCTCCACACAGAACCCACTTCCAGGTATGCAGGTGTGTGTAGCTGTTGACTCTGTCTTAAGTGCATCTGGTGATCGGTTATTATGTTTATTGGTACCAAGGAAAGTTATTCTGACATGCGTCACCTACACTGATTCATTTTTTGTTGTTTCCTGCTCAAAATTGTATGCCAATATATTCAAGCAAGCACTAAATGACATGGAGCTTGTTGACAGTTTCCATGGGGGTCACTGTCATCAAAATTACTTTGAAGTATACATAGATACAATGTGGAAATTAAACTTAATTACCTGCCAGGGTCTGTTGAGTTTGCTGAGCTGGAGCTCTTTGACAATATCAATACATGGGGTTCTCGGAGTTGTGTGGGTTGGAATGCATGCCAGGATGACTAATGGCACATTATGTGTGGTCCATGTCTCATTCACCATTGTGTAAAGCTCAGCTCTGCCAGAAGCCTCAAGTACTGCAAGTATATGACAAATATATAAAGTGATGTTAATCAGTTAACGGTACTTATGGGCCACAGAGACATTGCATGTAAGCTATTCTTTGTCAAAGAAATATTTATATATTTTCCCATGACCCACTTCTATTGGGGGCTAGAAATTAATTTTTCTACCCACAACGCCTAGCTCAATCCTTTATGCCATCCAGCATAATAATCACTGCCCCAACCTATGATTTTTAATCCCAAATGATTGGGATTAATCAACCCATGAAGAAATGTCTTCCTAGGATTGTCACAAATAAGAGTAATCACACTCTTATCATTCCCATTTTCACTCTGAAACACGTCATCACCATGCACGTGTTTTCAGTAGTGACATTAATTACGTCAACAAGAAGTTGCCGTAAATTGTGGAAAAGATTTCTCTCCATGCCAGTCTGTGACGTAAAATCTGTTACTAAGGACTTGTTTACACTGGGGTATATAAACAACGGCAATGGCCGTTGGCGCGTAGCCCTTCCCGAGCTAAAGAGCGTTCAAACAGTTCCTGATGAGCCCAGCTATGGGCGAAACGCGTCGAACTGCTATCCCAAACAAAACACTGAAAATACTCATTTTCAGCAGGAATCTGAGCCGTCAGGCACTTGTCCTGTTTGTTTAAAGAAATATATATAGTTATGTCTTGGGTGGTTTCAGGGCACAATGATTGTAATCTTCAGACTGCTGGGTGGGCAGCTGTTCTGTTTATAGGTAATTGAAAAATGCCCATAAACCATGTTTGCCTTAAATTCAATGCGCTACCTAGGGGGTTTCAGAAATATACGAATTGGCAAATCTGCCCAGATATTATGGGAAGCTATAAATGCCCAGAAACTGGGGTAAGCTATACTTGGTACATGCTACCCACGGTCCAGTTTCAGGATTATAATTGCCCTGTATGCAGACAATGGGTAGGACCCACAAACCAGTTGTAGGACCTATTCCATTAATTGTTTATTTAATTTTTGTTGTCCCGCAGTGTTTCATTGCCCATAAACCAACCAAGACGGTTACATATATATATATATATATATATATATATATATATATATATATATATATATATATATATATATATATATATATATATATTTATATATATATATATATATATATATATATAAAATTTTCACTTGTCCTCCCTCATAATATGACTTGTGCTGATGAAGTGTACCTAAGTTTTTGTTTTAATAAACATGTTTTTAATGGAAAATCATTGTCATATAGTGAGTTTATGTGTATACCAACAAAAATTTGAAATTTGACAGATTATAAACTTTGCCACTAACAATTACTCAAAAGGATTGTTGTCCCAGATAATAAGATCATAGGGATTTACACATCTTTATATATATATATATATGTATATATATATATACAGTTGTCCCTGTCTTGAGAGACCACCCCTAGGGCAGGTCAAAATATGGTCTGTCAAAACAGGTGGTCTTTCATTAGAGGTATAATAACATGGAAAAGATGGCACAGTGTACTGAGAGAGTGGTCTTAAAAAGATATGTGGTCTCTCATTGGAGGGGTCTCTCAAGACAGGTACCACTGTATATACATATATATATATATACATATATATATACATGTATATATATGTATATATACATATGTATATACATATATATACATATATACACACACATATATATATATACATATATATATACATATATACACATATACATATACATATATATACACATATATGTACATGTATGTATATATATATATATATATATATATATATATATATATATATATATATATATATCAATTAACTGTGACCCCTAAATTTGAGCTTAAGGGTATAAGACCACCCTAGGGATCTATCCCAGAAGAAAGTGGACCCTAAATGTTGATTAAATAGATTTATTGAAACTTTTTATCATTGTGACCCTTTGAGAATACTGGAGGCACCCCAAATGATCTCTATGAGTATGGAAGACCCTCAGAAAAATATCAAAAGGGAAAGTTAACCTGATTGATATTTAAAAGTTGACCTTAGTTCAAGGACAAGAGATACAGTATAAACATTGTTGGGCAACCAGTACCTGATCAGGCTCATAGATTGAAAAGTATTCATGCAAGCTTTGATAAGATATGTTTTATGGCTTGCCAGTTTCCCAACTACATGTAAATAATCATATTTGTAAGGTATTGTTCTAAAAACATATACATGTACATTCAATGCTGAACAGGTTTAATGAACAGTTCTATAATGTGTACAAAGAAATAATGCTTGCCAATGTGACCAAAAAAGGCACAGGAATTTCTATATTTATTTCAGTTTTTAATATAGGTCCTTTCAAACTGGAAAAGATCCCATAATATGCAAACATCTGCAAACACACATGGATTACAATGTATATACAAAATTTTATAATTTGATTAAACCTAGGATAAGTTATTTCCACATTTGCATGGGCATGTGACGTTTCAATTGCATCTTACAAATCCAAATATTATTTAACAATAAACTCACAAAATTTATATTCAGGTAAGATCTTGATTCATGCCTTTTCAACAAATATATACTTTTCACCCCCTCAACCTAATCAGCTGATGGGGTCTTGTCATTATCATGTCTGTGTGTTACCCTTGCAGATGCAATTACGCTTGAACATATTAAGTGAGAATCATGAAACTTGTACTGTACAAGGAGATCACTGGAAGCTTGTAGAAGGAAATCATTGGAAGCTTGTATAAGGAAATCATTGGAAGCTTGTATATGGAAATCACTGGAAGCTTGTATAAGGAAATCACTGGAAGCTTGTATAAGGAAATCACTGGAAGCTTGTATAAGGAAATCACTGGAAGCTTGTATAAGGAAATCACTGGAAGCTTGTGTAAGGAAATCACTGGAAGCTTGGCTGAGTATGACATTCAGTGACCTTAACCTATTTTCAAAGTCACCAGCAGGTCATTGTATTTTTACCCTTGCAGACACAATAACTTTTTTAAGAATGGGGATACCACCACGAAACTTGTACTATTTGAGCATCTCATTAGAATCTTGGATGAGTACAACACTCAGTGACCTTGCCCAATTTCAAGGTCATCGGGAGTCATCATATTTTTACCCTTGCAGATGCAGTGCTGACCGAGGGTGTCTTAAGGTCATTCTGACCATTATATTTCAATGTTTGCATTAATATTTTTCAATCTACGAGCTTCTGTGTTAATTAAAACCCAATCACTGTTTTGGTGTATCTCCTGATACATGTAAGTTAAAAGTTAAACATGGTAAATCTGATCTGAAGTAACTTACGGTCAGCTGCATTGTCTGCACTGGCATCAACAACAAATATGAAAGCATCCACAGTTCGACAGAGGTCTCTGACAGCAGGCCGTAGTTGCAGTTGAGGCTCAGCATTCTCTTCATCATCATTTGGCATATTTTGGGCCAGCAGCCTGCTGTGCTTGAGCCTGTCCTGTCGAGGCATGCTTTCACGCTCTCTCCTTGTTGTAGTGTATAATGTCATCAAGTTTAGTGTCACACTGTTTGGAATTCTTATAGTAAAGCCTGTACCAACACCTGCAGGTCATTAAAAACATCAAAGATAGACAAAGATTAGAATTATGAACTATGAAGTCTTGACAAATTGCAAACATTGCTCTTTCCTGAACTTCAAATACCAATGAATTACACCACATTGTTGCAAAAAATGTCAATGTTAATATGCATCAAATTAGTCAAAGAGATGTGTTTAATGAATTTCAGCATTGTGAAGTTTTGCTTCCAAACATAAAATTACTCCTCAAATTTTACAATGTGTATGATATACTCTTTAGCACAAAGCAGACTTATGAAATAACTGTCAATAACATGAATAACAAATTCAAACAATGAAATACCAGCCTCACTTACACAAACAAAATAGTTTGAAGATTTTATAATTCAATGTACCTGCTATATGCAGTCACTGCAGTGAAGAGTTCACCTGCTCTTTGTGGCCATACAGTTCTGGCAACAACAGTCTATCTCTTTGCTTATTTAATTGCTATGTAAAGTGGCCTGCTGCATGTGGCCATTTTTTGTGGTAGAAAGGGTGAGTACATACAACAGATACCACTGTAGGCCTACGTGTGAATAATGACAGCAATCATGATGCTGTGCAAAAATTGGAACAGTAAACAACTCACCCTCAAATGACCCTGGGAACATTCCTATTCTTTGGAAGGTTGTACTCTCCTCGTAAAGAATTTTTCTGACCAGGCCACTTGTACTTGATTCCAGTCCTGGTCCAAACATAGCTACTTTAGGTGTTTTCCTTGGCCATAAGGACCTGAGGAGAGTGGTCAACTGGTGAAAACCAAGACTTTGCTGTCTTACTGATTTGAGTACTTCAGGACTGCAGCGCAAATATCTGGAATGAAGTGATTGTAAAGAAAATAAAACAATATGATCACTGCAGTTTGATATGTGATTTGAATATACTATTACCAACGATACATGTATTTCTCAATTTGAGAGCCCAAGTTCTTCAGCACATCCTAACTGCTCTCCATCCACAATGCACAAGGTTACTGTGACCTTGGAGACAGGGAAAAATATTAGATGCACCAGCCACATGTATGCTTCATTAAACCTTTCGGTCTTACCGTCATTGGGAAATGAGCTCACTTATTCAGTCTTGTGCTAATTTTTTGTCATCAAAGCTTGTCTTTCCCATCATATTAAAGTATTCTCGTATTCTTTCATAGTCACCACAGTGACAATAACCTGGAAAAGCCTGAACTTCAACTTCAAAGAAACTACATTCTATATGTACAACTTCCCAGACATGTTTCTACAGCAGTTACCTCTGTTCAAAGTATATACATGTTGTTCTTCTGCACATCGAATGTGTAAGGCCTTTTCCTCTTTTTCAAAAACAATATATGTTTAAAATTAAGTATAGATACTTGCAGTGATGCTAGAATTATGTAAAATGTTGATGGCCTGAACATTTGCCAATTTTGACATACAAATTATGAGTGCTGGTGATTTTATTCTTGAATAAAGAAAGGTGCACTCTAACCCTACATCTGTACATGTAGTTATTATTTATGCAATTAAAATATGTTACTGATGTTGGTACAGTATCAGCATCAAACAAGACTTTCAAGATATTGCACACAAACAAGCATTGATGATTTAATGTTTTCAAATTAAAGGCAAAATATCTGCATTTGTCATTGTAAGATAATTTACAAGATTTAAGGTAATCAGTTTCCATTTATCAAAACCAGTTAGAAATGCTATACAAAGTACAGGATCTGGATGGCTGTGCTTATGATGCATGTGGAAAAAGCCAAAATGTTGGCCACAATGTACTGCTTGCTCATAGAAAGAACACAGTGCCCACAAGTGGTCAGATTCACAAATACCAGTAATGTGTCTGGATGAGGGCTCAAAAACCTGTTCTGACTGTACCCACGCAAGACCAATCATTACATTTTAGGCTGATGGTTATGCTGATCATGACCCCCCCCCCCCCCCACCAGCTGACTGTGTCATAGTAAAATAAAGATTCAGCAAATTTTCTATTTGTCTTCTAACTCTTTCAGTGCCAATTACTTCTAAAGTCAAATTAGTCTGAATTATCATTAGGATCTCAGATCCATATTCCTTGTAAAAAGATGTTTCATTCAAGTACCAGCATGCCTATAGTTCCTGAGAAAAGCTGTTGACTCACTCCAAAATTCGGCACTTAAAGAGTTAATCAGCAGTGCCAGGACTATAATGGGTCAATCTAAATTATACATGTTGTGCATTCTAATCGTGACATGCAGGAGTATAAAAAATTCAAATTGTTTGGGAACGCATAACTTTCCTTGACTTTAGTGATAAAAATTGATGTATGATGTGATCTGCCTCAGAAGATCATGTAGCTGTTGCCTATATCATAAGACAGATGCTTGAAATGATGCATTCGATGAACAATGAACTTTTCTAAACTGAGCTGGTTGTACATGTACTGATAAGAAGCTAAAAAGTCAACATGACAAATTTACTATAAATACATGTATCACTTACATTTCCTTATGTGACCAGTCAGATTGACATTCCTGGTACATGAATGGATTTGTTGTGTGACCAATCACTTCCCATGTGTTAACATCATGCTCCAGCTTGTTTTTCCATAATAAATCATCACAGCTAATCAACTGCCAATGGCGGCACACTTCACATGCAACACAAAGGTCCCTTGGTGTCAGGAATGAAAAGATGTGTAACTGGAGACTGTCCTAATAAATGAATTAAAAAATAACATTAAATTTGTTTGCTGTAGAGTCAACATGGAAGCATAAAGTCTTTCAATATAATGAATAGAGGTCTTCACTTAACTTCATTAACCCTTTCCCCCTTTAACCGTCCAAAAGCTGGTAGTGGTCAAATGTTGCCTGCTTCAGTGTATTTAACTAATTTCAACAGTTATGAAAAACAATTTGACTGAGAAATGTACATGAGACCTATATCAAGATCACATGCCCCAGGTCAACAGCTTTCCTTGGCATGGGTTGGGCACTAAGTGCCCAACCCATGCCAAGGAAAGCTGTTGACTCAGTCTTAATTCAAAGGGGAAAGGGTTAAAATTGTTCACAGAACATAGCAATAAGTGCAAAACATTAAATACATATGTAGGTATTAACTGTTGATCATTGTTTCTCAGATATAGGCATCTTGTGAGGTCAAATGACATAGGCTATGGGAAATGAAATCCTTTCTAAAGTAGTCAACATAGCTAAACAGTTTTTGGATACAACACTACAATACAGGCAAGTGGGTCCATTTGTAAAACTAGCAAAGTCATTGGATGGAGAGTACAAATTCAGTATTTTGCAGTTTGCAGGGAATTTTTCTTTTGGAAATGCTGTCTTCAATAGATTGAGGGTAAAACGAGCACGAGTGATGAGTTTGTGAAGCAAGCAAGGTCTTGGCATGGCCAAAACATTCAGATAGCAGTCTGAACAAGGCGCTGTCTGTCCAGAGGAAAAATCTGCTGGTAACATTACCACAACCCTTTGAATTTAAAAGTTTGTTTGTTCTCCCATTATGTCTACAACTGGCCGCGTGACAATTATCACCGAAGTTGTCAGGGCTGGCACCTCCTCTCACTCAGTGGATCTTGAACCAGAGCTGACAGAAGGCCTGATTGATGCAGTAACTTCCCAATATTGCCAGTAAAATGAGGTCCTATCTGACGTGAATGGTGCCACCATAAAGATGAAGCATGATATGGTTAATTATAGACTCACCATAGCACTGTCAGGATGCTGAACTGTATGAGACGTCGTGCAGTTTGCTGCCAAAATAGCTGGATGGCCTATCCTATCTGATAAAAGTTATATCAAATTATGATCAAGGCATAAATATTTTTGTTTCACTGCCCACCAGATCAGGCAAGAGCCTTAATTGTCTATATGGGGGCACAATTCACGTCTGATTGGACTAAATATCAGGCCAAGGAAGCTGCTGCATTAACCAGCTCTGGTTCAAGTTCCACTGAGTGTGAGGAGATGCCGGACTTGAAGAGTGGTAACAATTATCACTCTGTCAGTTGTGGCCATAAAGGAGCAAGAAACAAAACATCTCAAATGGTTGTGTCACCTTGTGATAATGTTACCAGCAGATTTTTCCTCAGACAGACAGCACTCTGTTCATACCCGTCTGAACCCTCAGGCCATGCCCAGACCTCATTTGCTTCGCGAACTCGTTGCCTGCGCTCATTTTCCCCTGAATCTATAAAGGACGGCATTTCCAAAGGCAAAACTGCTTGCAAATGAGGTCTCCTCAATCTATCTTCTAACGCAGAATTTGTGACCTGGCCTTTTGTACAGTAGTGGACAGGTAGTGCTGAACATGTATGGACAAATGTAAATTAGCACTACATATACTAATTTCCTTCATGTCACTTTTAAAGCTAAGTCACTCTTGACACTCACAATCTTATATCATATTCACAGCAGATGAGATGTACTCACAGGCAGATCATGAAAGGTTGTTTGCTCACTACCTGCTCCCCTCCTTGGTTGTTGCACTAAGACCTGTTGTTGTTGGGAATGGATCTTAGACTTTTTATTTAAATACTGCTGCATCCCTCCTGACACCGCCACAGGCTGACTAGAGTCCTTCATGTACATACTGTAATTCTTGAGTAATTCTTTGAACGATGCTGTTAGAGAATATTCAGTGCCCCACTCCTCAGCTGGCCGATCTGACGGATCATTTACAGCCCCGTCACCACGCCCAGTCCAACTGTCAAACTGACGATGGCTTGCAGGTGTTGCTACTTCCATCATTTTCTTGTTGATAAAATTCGGTCAGCTGCTTTCCTGGAAAAATCGAATGTTCTCTTCTCGATGTTTGGTTCACAGTGTTCGATCTTCCAGCACGTGCGTTTATAAATGTACCTTCCATGGTTGTGTTGGTTGTCAAGACGTGTCAACTTCCAACGTGGCCCATGTGTACACAACTCATCGCACGTCACTTCCAGATGTCTACTTCCGGAAATCAAAATGAGGCAGCTTTCTCTTTCCGGTGTGCCCTGAAACCAACATGGTGAGAATGCAATGTATATTGAAATTAAATCGTGAGGAATCTACCTTCTGTGCACATGATGGAATCACAACTAACCTAAAAATGGTCGAAATAAAGATATAGTTTGTAAAAAATGTACTGGTTTGTCGAGATGAAACGTCTCCTCTAATTTATATAGCATGTTGGAAGTTTATACTGCTCCATCACTTTTTACAAGTGTTTTGACTGAAACTGAGTCGGTTTATATTGGTTTACAGAGAAGACAGCTTTGTTCAATTCCATAAATTAAAGCAGGGGAATAGTATGTGCAAAATTTATTCCTAAATCAAGTTGATACAATAGCTATGCCCAAGTCCTTTTCAACCTCGGGTGCCTTCAAAGTTCAAGGGGAACGATTTGCCCCCTGAGTAATATGTTGTAGGCATAGACTAAGGTGCGAGTGTCAGCATTACCAAGTATTGATAATATGGAAGTAGGTTCAACCAAGAGGCGAGCGGAGTATTTATACAAAATGTATTGTGGGCATAGCCTGTGATGCGAGCGTCAGCATTGCAAAGTATGGATAATAAAGCTAACGCACCAACGTCGGTGGATCAGGCAGGAGCACCTGGTCACAGGGAGACTGTAAAATTGTGTTCGGCCTTCACTCTGGCCCCTATGGATAAATGACAAGGGACACAACTATGGCGACCCTGGCTTTCTGAATCTGTTCTCGTCTGTTGAAAGGTGCCTAATAAAGTCCGAATATCCCATGTAATGTGGCATACCATACCTCTCTGTGTTCCTTGTTACTTATTCTCTTAGATACTCCTAACTTTCAGCTTCCTACCTCCTGTTTTACACACGTAACTGCATTCCGAAAACCAAAAATACGATTTGCTTCAACCTCCTCTTAGCCGGGCACTTCCGATTACAGTCATGTATTGGGGGAAAATGTGAAACCCGCTGCAACGAGAGACACGCCGTCTTGTAACCGAGATTATATCAGCCATGTGACGGTGACAGTGAAGGTTCCCTTCAAAATTTGCAGTTGATTCTGGATCTCGTTGCAGTGGGTTTCACATTTTCCCCCAATACATGACTGTAATCGGAAGTGCCCGGCTAAGAGGAGGTTGAAGCAAATCGTATTTTTGGTTTTCGGAATGCAGTTACGTGTGTAAAACAGGAGGTAGGAAGCTGAAAGTTAGGAGTATCTAGGAGAATAAGTAACAAGGAACACAGAGACGTATGGTATGCCATATTACATGGGATATTCGGACTTTATTAGGCACCTTTCAACAGACGAGAACAGATTCAGAAAGCCAGGGTCGCCATAGTTGTGTCCCTTGTCATTTATCCATAGGGGCCAGAGTGAAGGCCAAACACAATTTTACAGTCTCCCTGTGCACGTGGTCGCTAGGTCACTCTAGCGGCCATTTACTTTAAGCCAGTCTGGATGGGCGAGGCTGTAGTTGGCCTACCTTGAGCAGCTAAACGAACGGGTCTGTCGTATAGCCTTTCGTTTTGTTTTACAGTGCTCCACAAATTTAAGTACCATGCCCAAGATCTCAAAATCCTCATTGAAATAGTGTCGTAACCTGTAGCAGAGATGTAGTGGGGTAGCGGAGTGATTGTTGGAATCTTGCACTACAATACCAAATCTGAGCATTCATTGGCAACATGGCCATTTGGGGCCTTGACGTCATGATCTACTTGCAAAAAGCCACCCATAGATAGCTACATCACACAGTGATTGGCATTCTGAAACTTCTGCCGTGCGCAGTTGTTTCCAGGCTAACTGGTAGTTTTAAAATCCATGGAGGAAAAAAATGGCGATAATGGGAGAAAATTGTGACCTCGGATGAACAAAAATTCACCCAAATGATGTTAAATCTGGCAAAACAAGATATGCCAAATACAGCAAACAAGAGAACTGAATGTGAGTCAATGATCCACTTGAATGGGTTCCCAAACACTGTGCTAGGGACATGTTATATAGAGCTCGCTCTGCTCGCTAATAAGGTTGGTGGATCAGGTAATACATAGTACCTGGTCGTTAGGTCCTTCTAGCAGCCATTTACCAAACCAGTCTAGAGCCCTGGCAAGGCTGTACTACCTTGAACAAATGAACCAAATTATCTGCCGTATAGCCTTCTTTTTGTTAGACACTGTTCCACAAACTTAAGTATTGTTCCCAAGTTTTTTATGTCGCCATTGAACTAGTGTTGTATCCTGTGGCAGAGATGTAGTGCCCACAGAGAGTGATTGTTGGATTCTTGCGCGACAACACCAAAATCGGAGCAGGCTTTGGCAACATGGCGTTTTGCGGCCCCTGGGGGACAAAAGTGACTGGAAGTGGCGATCTGGAAGGCCCGGAGAAGCGACTTGGTGACTGCACAGTGTGCAGATATTAATAAGATGAGACACAATATGCGCAACAAATACTACATACTTTGGGATGTTCATTTAGGTTAACCTCACACCTGTCAAGTTTTCCTATTCCACGAAACCCATTTCCAGCCCCAGAAGCGTGTTCTCGAGGTCCACCTTCCATCGAGGTGTTAACGATGCAAGTCGGTGAATTGTTATCATTCATTACACTCTGCCGACAACATTTTCTGAAGCCTGTTATGGATTATTGACATGATTTCCATAAAAGCCGGTAAGTTTGAGACTTTGGTGTAAATGGAACTGTGAAAAATTACCCGGGGTGCCTAAAAAACGCAATGGCTGTGCCCATGTGCGCATGCGCAGTAAGGGACGACAAAGAAAATCAACTTCGTTGGACAGATACTGAGTACTGTTCTGAATGGATTATTTACCGTTCTGTTATATCCTATATTCACATGTGTTTATGGTAAGAGCTCGCTGACACTCGCTATTTAAAAGTCTCCTTTAAAAAGGAAATTGGCCTCAAAGTAAAGATAATTTTTCGAGTTCATGGGACTTAATTTTTTAACCATGAAACCCCTAGTTAAACACAAAAGAGAATGCTCTGTGAACAGAACAGATTTCTGGCATTCCGCGCGTGTACTATTGGACACGCTTTACACGCAGGAGGAATGTCGTACACTGAAGCATAATGCATGCGTACGTATATATACTTTTGTCAAATATGATGCTGTGAAAAGGATTTCTGGCAGAATGTGTATGTGCAGATGTAGTATTGCCACCCGTGG
Organism: Hermodice carunculata; assembly: GCA_964020975.1. Lineage (NCBI taxonomy): Eukaryota > Metazoa > Annelida > Polychaeta > Eunicida > Amphinomidae > Hermodice > Hermodice carunculata. The sequence goes on from OZ026630.1 coordinate 29,970,899, forward strand.
CCGACCTTCCTTCATCTGATCCAATATTGGCTGCCTGTAACGGCCAGTAAAAATTCACACAGTCAGCCTACCATTAAACATAGATGTTTTTTTTACAAGAGCAGTATTGTTTCTTTGTTAGCCTGTGACACTATCTAGTACCTGACCTGACAACCCTGTTCCATGCAAAACAGTTTTAGTAAGAAGTCTCAGTCCGATAATGTTTATTTTGTAGCTTACACGTGCATGTTTCAAATAATAATGCTTGGAGTTTTTTCGTCCATGCACTCCCACATAGAACTGGTGTGATCTTCTATTTCTATATCTCTGGCCACTTGGCCTCACAGATACTTGCAATATTTAAGCAGCTAAGGTTTGTGAAGGCACAGGCGTCGCCATATTGTTAGCCCTTCAAAACCATTTCAAACAGGTTGCAAATTAATACCATTATTTGCAACCTGTTTGAAACAGTTTGGAAACAATACATGAATTGCTGAAGGCAATAGGACTGTACGTTTCATTTGTACAGTCCCCTTGCATGCAGGAGGTTTTAGATCTGACGATGCCTCTGTGTGTCCAAAGTACCAATCTTGGGATAAGTGAAATATAAGGGAATGGTCAACTAATGTACTATATAAATAAAGTCCTGAAATACTCCGTTGTGATAAATAATTTTGTTACACTATGCAATTACATCACATTTGACATTGACTCTTAGGAAGAGCATAACCAAAAGGGGGAAAAAAAAGAATTCAATAAGTTAAACCTTGTGAAACTAGAAAACATTTGTTTCTCTTTATTCCTAGGAATGCAAGGCCAAGATTAGCTATGCTGTATTACTCATACAAACAATATTTTGTCTTTCAGACAAAGGGTACGTCATCTTTTGGTAAGCGTCACAATAAGACGCACACCATCTGTCGCCGATGTGGTCGAAGCGCATACCACATACAGAAGAAAACCTGTGCTAGATGTGGATACCCAAGCCAGAGGATTAGAAAATGTATGTATAATTGTGTGCAATTAGAGTGTTTCCACTAGGAATTTTAGCAGGGGTTCACACGATGGAGAGACTAGATTTTCACGATTTTTTACATGTAGATAAACCAAACCTGTGACCCTTTAGATTTTTCTCAGAGGGTATTTCAGCTTGAGAAAGGGTAATATACCCTCATTTGGGGGTTAATGGAAACCACTGAATTACCTTAATTTTAAGCTTGTTGCGGGCACTAGCCTGGGGAAGCTTATGTTGTCAGGACCAAAGTAGGCCTTCTTGAAATCCTTGACCATTGGAATTTTTATATTGACCATGATCCAATTGCTTAGTTCTGAGATAGGGACAATTTTTGCCACCGGTGGCGCTGATTACAATGTTCCCGCGAAGTCACGGACGTTTCTCCAAGTCTCGGGGGACACTTTCAAGTCTCGCCATTTTTCCCCATTGGGTTAACACGGGAAAGTTGGTGTCATTTTTTTTATGCCGGTTATTTCAATAACCTACAAGTGTAACTACAAGAAAGCATGCCAGTGTACAACTGTAAGATACCAGGATGTACCAAAGATAGCAGAAAACACGGTCACTATGAAAAATATTGACACAAAACCTGAGACAAAACCTATACAAATTGGGGCCTGCATTGTGACACAACTAACCATGCATTAAGTCACCCTTGATTGACTTCAAGCATTTTCAGATCAGCTGTTATTTTTTGTTTACGATTGGCAACATTAAACAATAAAGAAATATCGAATAATTATTATTAAAGCCAGTATGGATGACCCCTTCTTCCTGACTATTGCCCAGACCTGGTTCAGTGCCTCGCCTTGCGAGGTTGGTCTTGTACAAAGTGCTTTCACATACAAAAGTTTGCATGGAACAAAGTTCGACAGCACGTGTAACTTAACCCCATGGATGGGCCCCTGTTCTGCAAGTTGGTAGCCCCTGGATTCGCAGCACTTCTGAACATTCTTGGGTGTCCAGTCACATTTGCTTATTGGGAGGCAATCTTTAGAAACTTCTGAAGGTCAACCACTTTCATCTTTTAGAATTTGTCATGTCGTTCATTTTCCGTCTGTTCAATCACGTTAATCGCCGCTCCATCGTCCGTATTTCCCGCCATGTTCACTGAAACTGAACGATCAATGTTCTGTTCTGTTCTGTGGTGGGATTTTTTTGCCTGTCTGTTGATATGACAAAGTTAGCCAGGATGGGTTTTGTTATTCTTAAGTAGGTTATGGGTTCCGGTAGTGCAGAAAATTTGAGTATATTTGATTGTATGGTACGGGGAGGGGGAAGTCGTCAGGCCACCGGGGGCAAGGGCCTAGTCGCCACCGTCCTGAAAGACAAACCTGTTCCACAGGCTAGACAGAGTTTTTAAAAAAATTTTTTTTATCATAATTATTTGTAATATGGGTTCCTCGCGGGCGTGGGCGCCCTCATGCAGGTTACGGGGGGTAGAGCCTAGTGGCTACCGTCCTGAATGGGGCAATCCCAGAACGATCACTGTTGCATGTAGATTCTCTTATGGGTTTCGCTGTCACGCTGTGTTGGTCACGGCCGACTATTACCCCGGGAAAGCTTGACCGCGGAATTGCGTTACCAGGCATGTCGGGCATGCGCGGAGGGAAAAAATCTACCATGCAAAGCCTGGTGTTAAAAAAAATCCCTTACTCGGAACGCCAGTATTAAGCTGTTGATTTAATCACTCAGTAAAATGTTTAAGTTTTGTTGCCTTTTGTCCATTGTCATTGGTAGTATCAGAAGAGGATATTGAAGCAGTTCGAGGTGGCTTTGGGGACAGTGTAGGTGCATGTTGCAAGGACCTTTTAAGATTATAATAAGTTTATGTTAATAGCATAGGTATGATAGACACTGTGGAAAACCTTAGCAATTCACAGTAGTGAAGCTGCTTATTTTCATGCATCTGTCATGCTTCATACTGGAAGAAAAATTGCCAGTGGAATTTTCATATCTACAGCATGAAAACATGCCTTTATGTGATTTTAAAGTGTGACCATGGCCTCTTGCCAAGATAACAGGAGCTACCAACATTTTCGTTTTCATGCACATCTTGTATATCTGCAGGGTGTTTTCATGCTGAATCTTATTTTTTATTTTGTACCATTGGGGCATGACAGGACTTGTATGATGGTGACATCATAGAAAAGAGCAAGCATTTCTGCACTTCATGCCCCCCCCCCCCAAAAAAAAATAAATAAAGCAAAAACAATCTGTTATGTAGGAGTAACATTAAAAATAGTACAATGCATGCAGATGTGCTGTCAGTTACTGCCCATCTGTTAGGGGATACAAGAAAATATCCACATGAAAAATTTACATCCCATGAAGCCTCAGGCTGAATGGAATATAAATCTTTTCACTTGGATATCTTGTATCCCCTAAACAGGCACATAGTGACAATTTTAGCCTGTAATAAATTACATTTACTGAAGCTTGTGTATGAAAAATATAATCAATTATCATGGACTTTGCAGAGGTCCATCAAACTAACCAGCGAACGAAGCAAAAGTCCACAATTGTTTTATTTTATGAGCAGGTAACTCTTTCAAGATCACTATTCGCATTATGAAGTAAATAAGACAAAAGTCCAGTTTCAAGATTTTTATTTTCCACAAACATCCTTAAAAAAGAATGCTGTGATCCTATTGGTTACAATGGTGCATGTGGCAAAGCTGAAAATATACTGAACCAAACAAATAATGCAACTTTTTCATTTGGGTTTATTTTCACATTGGAACTGTATTTAAAGTTCAGAAATATAGGAACCGTTGTTAAATCAGTCTAAAATAATGCACCAAGTAGTGTGACCTCAAGGTCGAGTACCCTGACCTTGCCATGGGGTCATTGTCATGAATCAAGAGTGACTACAGCAGGCTATTTTACGCAAGTCTCTGACACCTGAAATTAAGGTTGCCAAGTCTTTGATTCTGGGACAGGAAAAGGCCACATTGAAATCAGCCCAAGCGTAACTGTGTGCGAGGATATGAGGCTTTCAAAGTTTGGTGGTTGTGCTGAATCAAGGACAACTGCAGGATTCAGTGTTACCCACATGACTAAAACATTCGCACCTTGACTGGTTGGGTGTAGCCCCTCACGGACAATAAAAGGGCAGCATGGGATTCATTTGGCACAGTATTCCAAGAACTATGGGTCGATTATTAACAGTAGATCGGGAGAGAGGAATTGGCATGCTACAGGCTGGTTACTACAGCAGAGGTGGCAAGAAGACTGCAAGTCCACAAATCCACTATATCCAGACTTGCTACAAGATTCCAGGAGACTGGGGCCACAGCTGATAGACAGCGTCCTGGGAGACCAAGAGAAACCACACCTGCACAAGACAGACACATCAGGGTGTCACATCTGCGGAACAGAAATCGACCAGCCACTAGAACTGCACAACAGACACCTGGCAGAACCAATAACAGAATATCTGCCCAGACAGTCCGTAATAGACGACAAGAACACCATCTACATGCCAGGCGTCCTTACAGGGGTCAAATTTTGACACAGGCAAGAGGCAAGCCCGACGACAATGGGCTACTGCCCGTACTCGCTGGACCCATCAACAGTGGAGGGATGTGCTATTCACCGATGAATCCCGCTTCGCCCTGTATCATGCAGATGGTAGGACACGTGTTTGGCGACGAAGGGGAGAACGCTACTCAGATGCCTGTGTGCTGGAAACAGATCGATTTGGAGGTGCATCAGCGATGGTGTGGGGTGGAATTTCATTCACAGCCAAAACCCAGCTAATCTTCATTGAAGGCAATCTTAACGCTGCCCGTTACAGGGATGAGATCCTTCAGCCTGTTGCTGTCCCTTTCATTAGACACCACCAACTCCACTTGCTTCAACAGGACAATGCTCGGCCCCATGCCGCTAGACTGACGATGGATTTTCTGCAAGGAGAAGAAATTAACGTTTTGCCATGGCCAGCCTTCTCACCTGATATCAATCCCATTGAGCATCTTTGGGACTACCTTGACCACCGTGTTCGGAGACGGGATCCAGCGCCCGCCAACCGCCAGCAGCTTGGCCAGGCTCTTCAAGAAGAGTGGGATCGTGTGCCCCGGCAGATGGTGCAGCGGCTAGTGTCATCCATGCGCCGACGTTGCATAGCAGTTACAGATGCTGATGGTGGTCACACACAGTATTAGTGGACATGCCAATTTGTGAACTTTACAAATCAATGTTGCCCTGTTTATTGCCAGCTGGTCGCGCCCTCGTTGACAGTTTCAAGTTTTTGTTTTTCACATGTTATGCCAAAAAGACTGCAGAATATGGATCTAATTTGTTTCTGTGATATGAAAGTAACAATAAATATTTAAGTTAAAAAGTTTAAGGGTTGCGTTATTTGTTTGGTTCAGTATAGTTGAATGACCTGAGATGGAGTGCCCAGATCATTGAAATCATGATATTGATTTTTGGGCATGGCCAAATCTGTTTGGAACTAGCAGTTTTGTTCCACCGATTTGGCCATGCCCACAAATCAATATCACGAATCTGCTGAAAATGAAATGGATATATGTTAATTTTTGATGAAGTTATGGGAAATCAAACTTTGCAACCATAGGTAAATGTTACCCCTGTATAGTATATATGGCTGTTGTATTTACATTTTCGATTTCACAAAAAGCAGTGCTTGGAATGTTTTGATTTTGCATTAGATGTTTCCCAGGTGGATGTCTACCAAGTTTGCAAAGGTGATGATGCAATAATTTTTCTATTTTTTATGAATTTTTTGTCTGCCAAGTTTGCAAAGGTGATGATGCAATAATTTTTCTATTTTTTATGAATTTTTTTAACAAAAAATCTTCATCTGAAGAACTACTTGGCCAAATGTTTTGATATTGCTCATGCAGTCACCTAGTTCTTATTTGGCCACCAGGTGCTGCTGCAATTTTAAAATTTTTTGGGGGTGAATGTGAATGAATCATATATCAAACTTTGCTACAACTGTTCATGTATATAGCTATACAGACTACAGTGCGTATGGTGCAATACTGTAAAAGCATATTCCAGTCAGCAGAGCACATGATCATCGTGATCCTCTTGTTTTGTTTAAGATACTAAATCGGTTCTAAAGTGTGACTTCCTGTAGCAAAAATAAGGTCCATTTTTTTATGCCATAACCTGTCTATCCAAAATGCGCTGTAGCGATAGGACATGGTACCAGTGTGGAGGGGTAATGAAAAGCATAATAATAACAGTATACCCCGACAGACAGATCTAGGCCTTCAAAATGTGTAGCCAAACAGGGAAATAAAAGAGTGATCACAGCATAATTTAACCTAACTGTTACATAATACATGTTAAAATAAATTAGCCGTTTGGAAATTTAAAAAAAATTAAACCAAAGGAATGAAACATTAGCGTTTGGGTAATTGCCTAAGGGACCAGTGGTCCCCGACTGTTCACTCAGCTTAGCTCAGGGTGGGACATATTTTAGATTGAATGTATCTGGGTCACCAGAGAATGGGCTTTTCACACAGCCGTCGTGTCAGTTTCAGTGGTGTTGAGGCTATCAAAAAACAGTCTTACCGCTAGAACTAGAGATTTATGAATTGTTTGCTATATTTTCTTACTATATTGTGTTAAAGAATAAAAGCATATGACAGAATCTTGCTGCTACCGAAGTAACCAATGGCTTCAGTTAGCTACCTTTCTTTTGTAAATAGCTTAACTTTATGTTACCATGGCAATTGGTCTTTAATTGAAAGTAAGAGCTTTAGAATTGGTTTCACCATTGTATTCAATATGAAGAAGGCCAGGGTTTTGGCCTTGCAATTTTTACTGCATTGGGGAAATTCCAAGTCTATGAGGATTTTATGTGGAAATGATCACCATGCATTTTTCCTTAGAGCCACTTTTAGCAATGGTTTATCTCCAGCTTAATTTTGAATGTTGAGTGATTGGTCATTGAAAATTGAGAAGTGCATGGATAGTCCTTACTTGTGGCTGAAACTTGTTCACATCTGGATTGATTAGGAAAATTTAAAGACGTTCGGTACACTGGTCAAAAGAATTTAGAAATCTCTGGTTTTTGGTGTGAACCAAGATATTGGCATTTGAAACAAAATGCAAGCAAAAAATTGGCATGTCACGGTACTACTTTTGTCGCTAGGTGGCGCTACATGTAAGGACTACAGAAATTTGATTGCAAACATTATATATGTGGGTAAACGCAAAAAAAATAAATTAAGGATGCAAAAATATGCATAAAATAACTCAATATGAATGTATGCAATGTATATCAAGCCTTTTAATAACAAATATGTAGACAAAACATGCTGGAATGTGACTTTAAATTCATCTCGTCTTGCAAAAATGTATATGTGCTCACATTATTTTTTAAATTTTGAATAGAAAAAATATTTGCAAATCCCTGAAAAATTGTAGGGGGGTTTCAAAATATGCTCCGATTTCATTGATTAACAAAAAAAGACATCATATGGTGCTACTTTTTCCGCAATTGTACAAAGAATTCATGCATGTTGACTTAATTTGTTCTAAGTTCATAAGTACAAGGTATCCATTCATTGTCTAACTTCGATACCATATCAATATACATGTATGTAGGTTAAATAAACGGCAGTACGTCGTTAATTTTATATTCCAGTCATAATGTATACCTTCATAGTTATACTGAGAAGAGGCAAACATTTTAGGATCCTGTCCATAGTGCAATATAGCAATGTGGAAAAAGAGGTAAAAATAAGAATATCAAAACTATAGTTGCCTTAATACATTGTCGAATGGTAACAGAGGCAGCACATTATCAAATATGCCTGTGCCACCTTTTGACGCTGGAGTATTTCTATGGTCCCCCCCTCCCCCCTCCCCCCCCCAAGTTGGGACAGCGTTTATCGTACCACATTCACAAGAAATGTAAAGTACACTGGCCAAGCCATACCGTTTTTCTGATTCTGTATTTTTTAGGGACAATTTTCTTTTTTTTTTTTTTTTTACATTCCTCGCATACAAGATTATCGGCTAGTACAGTTAGTTCCACTATTCTAGGACCTTCGTCCCAGTTATAACTGTCCAGAGCTCGACAATTTTTTAAAAAATCACTTGTCCGCAGGGCAAGTAAATTTCAAAATCCACTTGCCCGCATACAAAATCTACTTGTCCTGATAAAAGTTCTATAAACATCGTTTTTTTCAAACACAATGCTAAGGCCTACACAAACCATTTACCCTAAAATATATTTGCCGCGTATTGTCACTTGCAAATTCGCACAAAAATGTCAAATTTTACAAGGATTCAAGCTGCAACTGTTCGACAGTGAAACTGGCAAAACATTAAAAATACAAATTAAAAAAGTAAGCTATTTGCATGGGGTGACTAACGATGAAAAATACATTATAATTTCTGGGACGATAGGAGTCCGTATCCCGGTTAAACTTAAATAACGATTAAAATAGTTGCATTGGTTTCAGGATCCTTTCTCGCTGCCTCTGATGCCGTGATGGGATGCATATCGTTTGCGTACCTACCATGAACGCTATCGGTACATCGTAGTAAATTTGCGTATACAGTATTGGCAAGTTCCTCGCAATAAACGGTGTTCTTAAATCAAATTCAAACGAAAATTTTAATATTTCAAATCAGAAATCGAGCGTGCGCACCATCAACATCTTTCCTGCAGCTGTACACAAACAGCTGCTTTGGCCATGTGGCCTGACGCACAACACATCACCCGATTGGTCAATTGAGTCACATGCAAAAATGAGCCAATCGCGGCTCGTGCTGCAGTGTTTTCATCATGGCTTCCGCCCAGTGAACATGTGTGAATATGCCGTAATTTACGGAGGGAACACACAAATAGGAAGCTTTTTTTTTAATTGCAGGATGCGAAAATAAAGATTCCAGTGTTTGTAGCAACAATTATTTGGAGTCACAGGCAAATACGCAAAGGTAGGGGGATAGAGAAAAATGCCGAATGTGTGACAGATCAGTCAGCATGATGCTCCGTTCAGTGGTTCACCGTAGATTACTCCACGCGGTCACTTGCGTGTGACTGGCAGATGTGTGTTTTGTTTGGCCGGGAAGTCAACTTGCGGCACCATTACATGATCTCTCCAACACTTTTAGAGCCCCCCCGATAAATTGTCTTTGATGCTAATTTGCTCAAGAATTCGCCATGCAAGTTTTAAAATTTTTTGATGTTCCTTTGTCATTGTTTGGGCAGGTAAGACTGACGGTGAGGTGCTGTGACCTTGCCCCGATACGGGCGAAGGCCAATACGCCCCAATGCATGACTGCTGGTACCTTTGATCTCGTTGTCGTATGCACGCAACGGTCAAAATACCTGCTTGTTTTGACAGAAATCAAGTAGGTAGTCAAGTCCTGTTGAATACACCTGCTGACCATGTAATTGTTTAAACCTGGATTGTTTACTTTAAGCCAGGGGATTATCATCACCTATTGCGCATTGGCGTCCCCACGCACATGCCTGCATGGGTGTTTATGTTCTGTTCACACGGACCACAGGAATCGCCAACATATAGAGTCGCGAAGGCTCTGACTGCTCATCATCATGCTGCCGTGCATGCAAACAGACGTAATTTCAGTCCAATTAAAAAAGAAAAAATTAGCTTGTCCGCAGGACAAGTTGAATTTGAAAGTGACTTGTCCGAGAAGAGCTTTAGCTTGTCCCGGAACGTCGGATCATAGGAATTTTCGAACCCTGCTGTCAGTGTTTACATGTGCATGTGGCATTTGGGGGGGGGGGGCGTGGCTCTTAAATGGTTGCGCATATCACGGTGTACCGAACGTCTTTAAATGTAAGTATGGAACATTAAATTGCCCCCAAATCTTTGTTACTTCCTGATTGTATCGCACATATGGTTACAGATAACTGGAGTGTCAAGGCTAAAAGGAGGAAGACAACTGGAACAGGTCGTATGCGCCACATGAAGTCAGTCTTCAGAAGATTCAGGTGTGTATATGTAACAATTCACAGGCCGTATCATTTAAGGGGAGTGATCACTTGCGCTTCCGTCTGGACACACCTGAACCACTTCAGGAGAGCTGTGGACTCACCTAGACAGTACTTAGATTCTACAATGAGTTCATATGAACAGCTCCCATCATAACTCGCCTGGAGTGAACTGCAGGAGAGATAGTCACAGCTCGTCAGTGATTTGTTCATGGAAAGGCCGGAATTCATGATAGAATAACCATAAATATGAGGTGTTTTAAAATTTAGGATTCATTTTGTGCTGCACAAGTTTTGTAGCTCATCAGTACAGTGGTACCTGCTGTTTGTAGCCACATTTCTGAGGCTGCAGTTCAGGAGTCAATTCACCTGTGGTAAAAGACCTCTTGTTTCTTGCTATGAGGGGTGGTCCAATACAGCAGGTGCTAGTCTCATTCTTTCAAAGTAATCTTTTCTTACCTTTTTCCAAGAATAAGTAAAAGGTTGTTACTTTTTGAAAAACTTGTACAGTAAAACCTGTCCGAGTGGGCACCTCTGTTTAGTGGGCAATGTTGCCTGGCCCAGTTCCCTATACTTCCAATGTTAATGGACCTGTGCTGAGTGGGCACTTTTGCCTGGTACCAAGGGTGCCCACTTAACACAGGGTTTACTGTACTGTACAATAATGTAGAGTCAATGTTCACAACTCTTGTGATAATGGCTGCTACTTAATTTTGAAGCAGCACATGCGAGCCACATTGGCAGCATAGATCTGTGTCCTAAGAGTAGTTACGCTGGTTTAGAGCCACATTTGAAGGTCGCTTATTAGTAGAACAGGAACAGCATGCACATATGGTAGCACCCACTACAACCTGGCCACACGGGCTGCTTTAGTGTGCTGTGGTCTGTATCTTGCAGGTCGTTAACCCTTAAAGCGCTGATTTAAGATTGATTCAGCAGCTTTCCTTGGGACACTGTGCACACAAAGTGTCTCAAGGAAAGCTGTTGACCTTTTGCTTTAGACTAGGCTTGCTGGTATCTGAATGAAAGGTATATTCATGATGAATATGAATGTATTGTTATTAACCATTATATGTTTAACGGTAATGAGAAAATGACTACAGCCATGATTAACACTTTAAGGGTTAATATTCCCAAAGTCACAACATACTTGGTCCTGCAAAGTTTGCCATCACTTACCAATATGCATGTCCACTAGCCCAGGACAACTTCAATCCCAATTGGGGAAAGTAACAATTTCAAGGCACTAGCCCTGGAGCAACCACAAAGTTTGTTTAAATTTAGAGAGATATATGAAGGGATAAATGAAACAGAACAGGGCAAAACCAAAATATCAAAGTAACTAATCATAAAGACTAAAACAAAGGGAAAATGTGAGCCAGTTAATAAGTGTTGAAATAAATTTAGAACGTATTGATGGAACACTGCTTTATGTATTTTCATTCATGTGTTGGTGTCTGTGGAAAGATAGCTAGTACTGTTGTGTAGGGAACTTCAGTTTCTTTTTATGCAGTTATGTCATTCAGGAGCAATGATGATGAATGTTAGGCAAATTCTTGCATAGAATTGGACACATAAATTCCTGCTTTGCAGTGGTGAAAAAAAAAAGAAAAGGAAATTCAAATGGTTCACTCTGTCATTAATCCAGTGTTGCGGTGACAAAATACAAGAAAGTGCAAGTATGGAAGGTAAAATTGGTAAAAATCCAACTGCGGTGGTTCTATTTAATGCATGCCATCGTTTATGGTTTTAATATATTAATGTTAAACATGCTTGTAAAGATGCCTATCAGTAAATGCCAAAAAAAAAAAAAAAAAAATACACACTTTTTGAAAAAAGAAGAAATGTGAGTCTGGGGCTTCCTTATTGCTGAGGATTATAGTTCTTTATGAAATAAGGTCAAGTTCAAAGATGGATGACTGTGACCCAATTTCCAAGGTCACAGAGCCACATTTGGTTCCCACATGATAATTTGAGACTTTCTGCAGCTAGGGCTTTCATATTGCACAGGATTATAGTTAAGTATAAGGGCTAGGTGCAAGCTCAAAGACAGGTGATACTGACTTTTTTTTCAAGGTCACAGAGCCAGTGAATTTAATTTTGATTTCCACACGATAAATTGACATTGCGAAGTTTTTGAGCATGGGCTTCCTTATTGCACAGGAGTATAACCCCTATAAGGGCAAGCTTAAGTTCAAAAATTTCATATTGCACACAGGTTCTGTTTGTCTGTCTGTCCAGCCACCTTCTGTGTGGGGGGGTGGGGAGGCATGGATCCAGCAATGTCCGATTGCATTTTAATACCGGGACAAAAACACACAATCTTGATACAGGTCCTGTGATCTTATTGGTTCCTGTATCACAATTATGTCAGATTTTACTTTGAGGGCTAATTGAACCCATTCTCCGTGATGAGCATATATATTTGATGTTTGGAACGAGCGGGATTCGAACCTGCAACTCTTGGCACCAGTCGCCTATGACAATTGAAATTTTGGGCAACTGTACACCTTAAACATGCTAAAGTTTCCTTTTATGAATATATATATATATATATATATATATATATATATATATATATATATATATTATTTATTCGGTATGCAACAGGGAAAAAATTCTGAAGGGCTGTGCCTCTTCAGTGAGGTCTTAAAACCTGTTCTGTCTCAAAAGTTACTTTCTATCTGCAAGTGATTTATGAGAAATGGCATGGTGACATAAATGTTATATTTAATAACAATAATAATCTGTGCATATGGTTTTGGCCACATTTAAAAAAAAAAAACTGAAACAAATGGGGTGGTTAAATTACTACTGACAAAGACACATGGGCACACCCCTGCGCCCCCCCCCCCCCCCTTTTTTGTTTTTTATTGATACATAAACTAGTAATTAGTGCTTTTGGTTGCTCTTTTTCAGGAATGGTTTCCGTGAAGGCACAGTCCCCAAGCCCAAGAGAAAGGGAGCAGCTGCAGCACCTTCGACCGCTGTAACCACCAAATAAATTGAGGGACAGGGCCATGGAACACTCAACACTTTTATGACTGTACTTGCGATTAAATTAAAAGTGGCTGATGTTAATAGACATGTGAAGTTTGTTGTATTTTTGAGCGTATTTCTGTGCCAAAAAGTTGAAAAATCAGGAAGACAATTGCTGATGAAACTTAAAGAAGAAGTGGTGAAGGGTTTACATCTGCCTCTTTGTTAGGGGATAATTGGTTTAAGGAAAGGATTTCTTTCAAAGCCAAAAAAAACCTTCTTGGCAGGAAAAAAAAGAATATGGTGGATGATGCACGAGAAGCGTAATTCTCCAGTGATATATGACCCCTTGACCTTCAGTATAGATCACATGGTGTGCTTGAAAGACAAAGGATTCATGCATGAATGTAAACAAATGAAACCCATTACCGTGTGATTTATTCTCTCGCTTTTCAAAAGAACACAATTGGCTGGCTTTCAAAGGGACCAGATTGTGTTTTTTTCATTTGGCTAGCAAAGAAAGTGCCATGTTGGTGGCTGCATGAAGTTGATTAACTTATTTCATACCAGTCCCTGATTTTTCTGTATATTTACTTAGATTTAAGACGACAATTGCATATGAGCTTTCGTTCAAGTACCAACATGCCTATAGTCTTAAGCCTGTGGTTCTGGCACTGCCTGGCAAGTCATGCTGCAGCTGCGGCATGACTTGCCACGCAGTGCCAGAACCACTGACCAAGGCCTGTGACCATAGTATGGAATGAGTTAATGACAGGAGATACACCAAAACATTTTTAGGTAACCTTCATCTTTGAAGGATGGAAAGAACATGATCATAGATTTCTAATATGATTAAAATTTGTGAGAGGAATATATATAGGGCTAAGCCCTGTTTTTTAATCACTAAGCCAACTGTTAAGCGAGGATTTTTATTTGTTTTTGAATAAAATATGTTTAAACCAATATGATTATAATTTCAACTCCCTGAGCTACTTGTTAAATGTTGAAGTCAGTGGCAAAATTGTCAAATTTGGAACTTCTTCTCCAAAATGGGTATATCTTTCAATTTTATTCAGTCAAAAAAAAAAAAATAACATACATTGGTGCGTTGAAAAACATACAGTGATTTTTACCTCCACTGAGAAGTACGCTGAGGTTATAGTATGTTCCTTTGTCCACAATTTATATTTTCAGCTTCTCTGAAACCATTAGCCAGATTCACTTAAAACTTGGTGGGTCTGTGCCAAGTTTGTTCAAATGGTTATGCTTCATGAATTTTTATCCCCCGCCCACAAAGTGGGGGAGGGGATACGGTAATGGGCACCTTCTGTCTGTCCGAAACAATTTTGTCTGGCCCGTATCTTCTACATTATTAATGCTGCCTCTTCGACTTTTTTATGGTGGGTAGACCTTAGGTAGTAGGTGTGCATAGGCATTGTTTTGTGTGGCTAATTACTTGCATTAATTAACAAAGTTCGTTAAGCAAGACAAATTTTGTCCGGGCCATATCTTCTAAACTATTAATGCTAGCCCTTTGAATTTTTTATGGTGGGTAGACCTTAGGTAGTAGGTGTGCATAGGCATTGTTTTCTGTGGCTAATTACTTCCATTAATTAATCAATTAACAAAGTTCATTAAGCAAGCTCCAGCTACAATACAAATTTTGTCCGGGCTGTATCTTCTAAATTATTGATGCCAGCCCTTTGATATTTTTATGGTGGGTAGACCTTAGGTAGTAGGTGTGCCTAGGCATTGTTTTGTGTGGCTAATTACTTGCATTAATTAATTAACAAAGTTCGTTAAGCAAGACAAATTTTGTCCGGGTCATATCTTCTAAACTATTAATGCTAGCCCTTTGAATTTTTTATGGTGGGTAGACCTTAGGTAGTAGGTGTGCATAGGCATTGTTTTCTGTGGCTAATTACTTCCATTAATTAATTAACAAAGTTCATTGAGCTAGCTGAAGATAATATACAAACTAAAGAAGATTTGCTTCAAAGCAAATCTGTGTGCCTTCAAAAGTTGTAAATATTAAATACTACAACTTTTATCCTATGGTTCTGCACATCACTTTGAGCCTATGCCTGGATGCAAATTTCAAAGTCCAAATGACCTTGACCTTTGACCTTTACAGGTCACATGTAAATTGCATAGTGTTACAATACCCACAATTTTAAGCCCAACATGAACCAAATCGGATGAAAATTGACCAAGTTTTGACAAGATGAAACTTTCAAAGGGCCAAATGACCTTGACCTTTGCCTTCTTGAGCTTACATGTTCTTATATACAAACGTGCAGTGTTGTAATACCTACAATTTGAGTCCAACATGATCAAAATTGGATACAAATTTACCGAGTTATGGCTAGAAGAAAGCCACCATCGAAAGTGGCCCCTGACTTTGAAATGACCTTTGACCTTTAAAATGATATTTGACCTAAAATTGGCCTTTGACCTTGACATTTGAGATGACCTTGGCCTTGCTATGATTGAACTCCTATACACTTGGAACTATATCTACTATAGTATACAAGATATTGATTTTAAACTTTAATTAACCATCATTTGCATAATTTTGAAAAGTATGACCTATCATTATGAAAAAGCGAGACTTCAAAAATATGCAGTGTTACAATAGCTACAATTTGAGCCCAACATGATCAAAATTGGATAAAAATTGACCAAGTTATGGCAAGAAGAAAGCAACCATCGAAAGTGGCCTCTGACCTTGAAATGACCTCTACCTGAAGTGAACTTTGACCTCAAAAATGACATTTTGGCTTAAAATTGACCTTTGACCTTGACATGACCTTGACTTTTGAGATGACCTTTACCTGGCTATGATCGAATTCCTATACACTCGGAACCACATCTATATATAAGATATTGAAGATTTAAAATTTAAATTAGCCCTCATTTGCATAATTTTGAAAAGCCTGACCTCTCATTATAAAAAGGCCAGACTTCATGCATAGAAGTATAGTTGTGCCAAATTTGGAGTTTCTACATGTAATACTTTTCAAATGAAATGTCTGACAAATTTGCCTGTAAAGAAGAAAGGAAAGAAAGAAAGAAACTAGAAAGGAAGATTTGCTTCAAAGCAAATCTGTCTGTGTGCCTTCCAAAGTTGTAAATATTAAATGGTATCAAATTTTGTGCTTTGGTACTTCACATTCCATTAAGCTTATGGCTGGATATAAATTTCAAAGATCCAAATGACCTTGACCTTTTACCTTTATAGGTTACATGTAAATTGCAAAAATGGAGATTGGCCAAGTTATGGCTCGGTGAAACTTTCAAAGGTCCAGATGACATTGACCTTTGACCTTTGGTGGTCAAATGTAATTTTCAAAATGTGCGGAGTTGCAATAGCTACAATTTGAGCCAAACATGGTCAAAATTGGATACAAATTTACCGAGTTATGGCTAGAAGAAAGCCACCATCGAAAGTGGCCCCTGACTTTGAAATAACCTTTGACCTTTAAAATGATATTTGACCTAAAATTGGCCTTTGACCTTGATATGACCTTTGACCTTGACATAACTTTGACATTTGAGATGACCTTGGCCTTGCTATGATTGAACTCCTATACACTTGGAACTATATCTACTATAGTATATAAGATATTGATTTTAAACTTTAATTAACCATCATTTGCATAATTTTGAAAAGTATGACCTATCATTATGAAAAAGCGAGACTTCAAAAATATGCAGTGTTACAATAGCTACAATTTGAGCCCAATATGATCAAAATTGGATAAAAATTCACCAAGTTATGGCTAGAAGAAAGCTACCATCAAAAGTGGCCTTTGACCTTGAAATGACCTCTACCTGAAGTGGTCCTTGACCTTCAAAATGACATTTTGGCTTAAAAATCACATTTTTACTCAAGACTGACCTTTGACCTTGACATGACCTTTGACCTTGACATTTGAGATGACCTTTGCCTTGATATGATCGAACTCCAATACACTCGGCACTACATCTACTATAGTATATAAGATGTTGAAGATTTAAAACTTTAATTAGTCCTCATTTGCATAATTTTGAAAAGCATGACCTCTCATTATAAAAAGGCCTGACTTCTTCCATAGAAGTATAATTGTGCCAAGTTTGGAGTTTCTACGTATAATACTTTTCAAATGAAATGTTGTACAAATTTGCCGGTAAAGAAAGAAAGAAAGAAACTAGGAAAGATGATTTGCTGCATAGCAAATCAGTGTGTGTGTCTTCAAAGCATATTAGTATGGCAATGTACAACTATTCCATGACACGGGAGTAGAAGTTGGAATGGCATCTCTATCTACTATAGCTTTGAAGTTATTCAAGATTTAAAATTTCAAATGCCCCGAATTTGCATAATTTTAAACATCTTCATTTCTGTGTATAAAACGACCAAACTCCTTGTATGGAGGTACAATCATGCCAAGTTTGGAGTTTCTATGTATATTAGAGTCCGAGATAAGTGTCGGACAAATTTGCTTGTAAAGAAGAAAGAAACAAAGAAAGAAACTGGAAAAGAAGATTTTTTTTAATCTGTCTGTGTGCCTTCAAAGGTTGTAAATATTATATGCTACAACTTTGTCCTTTGGTACTTCATATTCCATTAAGCTTATGGGTGAATGCAAATTTCAAAGTCCAAATGACCTTGACCTTTGACCTTTACAGGTCACATGTACATTGCACAGTGTTACAATACCCACAATTTGAGCCGGACATGAACCAAGTCGGAGTAAAATTGACCAAGTTATGGCAAGACGAAACTTTCAAAGGGCCAAATGACCTTGACCTTTGCCTTTTTGAGGTTTAATGTTGTTATAAAAATGTCCAGTGTAGCAATACCTACAATTTGAGTCCAACATGATTAGAACTGGATGGAGATTGGCCACGTTATGATTGGATGAAACTTTCAAAGGTCCAAATGACCTTAACCTTTGAACTTTAGAGGTCACATGTAAATGTACAAAATGTGCAAGGTTACAATAGCTACAATTTGAGCCCAACATGATCAAAATTGGCTAAAAATTGACCAAGTTATGGCCAGAAGAAAGCCAGCACAGAAAGTAGCCTTTGACCTAGAAATAACCTTTGACCTTCAGATGACCTCTACCTGAAGTGAACCTTGACCTCAAAAATGACATTTTGGCATAAAATTGACCTTTGACCTTGACATGACCTTTGACCTTGACATGACCATTACCTTGCTATGATCGAACTCGTATACACTCGGAACCACATTTACTATAGTATATAAGATATTGAAGATTTAAAATTTTAATTAGCCCTCATTTGCATAATTTTGAAAAGCATGACCTCTCATTATAAAAAGGCCAGACTTTATCCATAGAAGTATAATTGTGCCAAGTTTGGAGTTTCTACATATAATACTTTTCAAATGAAATGTCGGACAAATTTGCCGGTAAAGAAAGAAAGAAAGAAAGAATTCCTAGAAAAACAGAAAAGTGTGTGCTGACACACACACTTTAATAAAGAATTCCTAGAAAAACAGATGTCTGTGTTGGCACACAGACATGATTTTGTCCGGGCCATATCTTCTAAATTATTGATGCCACCCCTTTGTATTTTTTTTATGGTGGGTAGACCGTAGATAGTAGGTGTGCATAGGCATTGTTTTGTGTGGCTAATAACTTCTATTAATTAATTAACAAAGTTCGTTAAGGAAGACATTTTGTCCGGGCCATATCTTCCAAACTATTAATCCTATCCCTTTGAATTTTTTAGGGTTGCTAGACCTTAGGTAGTAGGTGTGCGTAGGCATTGTTTTGTGTGGCTAATTACTTTCATTAGTTGATTAATTAACAAAGTTCGTTAAGCAAGCTCAAGATTTGTTTGGGCCATATTTTCTAAACTATTAATACCAACCCTTTGAAATTTTTATGGCTAATAGACCTTAGGTAGTAGGTGTGCATAGGCACTGGTTTGTGTGGCTAATTACTTTCATTGATTAATTAATGAATAAAGTTCATTAAGCAAGCTCAAGATACAATACAATTTTGTGTGAAGCATAACTTTGCAACTAAAAGTAGTAAGCCTTTAAGATTTTCATTGTTGGTAGACCAGAAGTAGGAGGTGTGCATAGGCAGAAATTTTGTTGACTAATTACTTTACTTCATTAATATATTAATTTCTTTTGTATTTTTTTTTTTTTTTTTTTTTTTTTTTTTTGCAGATAACCAAGAACTCCAGGATCCTTTTCAAGTAAACTTGTTTCTTTCTCATTTCAGCCAACTTTATTTTAAGTTCTACATGTTAAGGAAGATGTGAATAGCAAACAAACCCCTTCTGCCTGGTTCACCCTCATAAGGAGGGGGGGGGGGGGGGGAGGTCAGTGGCTACTTGTTAAAAGGGGGACACATAATGCATTTAAAGGCTCTCTGTATTTATTTCCATGTTGCTACCAACAGAAACCTTTCGCATTTTACCAACTATAATATACCAATGTACATCATGTGTATTTACCACCATGATTACTGTGGGCAGGGGATTCGGCCAGCGTCGGCGGCTACTTGTTTAAATTAATTTTGCATTCCCTTTTTGGCAATATCTTAAAAAATCTTGTCTGACAAAACTGTTTGGTGGATTGCTTTTAAATTGCATAGGGACACTTCTGAGTAGCCATAGAACTTAATTCATTCAACAGGTGGCGCTGCTATTTTTTCGATTTTTTTTGTTTTTTGTGTGTTTGAGGTAATTTTCAACTCCAAAACACTCAGTCAGATTGTTCTGAGATACAGTGGACACGTAGCTTGCTGAAGGAGCAAACAAAAGCATTCACTAAGTAGTGATATTGTGGATCCCTGATATTAAACAAATTTTTCAAATCAGGTTCTTGTCGGTTGATGCATGCATTCCAGTTGACTACTATGACAGTCAAAGGGGATTGCAATTGAAATTCATGTTTTCAACTTCTCCAAAACGGTCACTTCAAACTTGATGGGAATATACCTTTGGTGAGTCTCTACCAGTCCAAAATATGGAAGCCTCAAGTTTGGCTTGTGGCAACTGCAAAACAAACACTGATAAAAAAAATTGCTAAATACTTTTTTTGAGCCAGGCTGCTGTACGTGATTTCTGAAACAAAAATTTAAAGATTGAATAAATCTGAAAGAAGAAATATCCATTTGAAGGAGGGATCCAAAATTTGACATCCTTGTATGTCTGAATGTTTTTTATGTAACAGGTAGTGAAATATTTTTAAGTATCCTATTTAAAACCTCAGTTGTGCCCACTGTTTCAGTAGTGCATAGTTTCAATGTTTCCAGCAGTAGTTTTTCGATCTCAGGGCCTTGAAAGGGTGCTTGCCCAAAAATTGATTTTGTGTGTCTTTCGTCATTGACATCTTGAACTTTTGCATGGTTATCCAGAGGTGCTAGCCAGGCACCTTTGAATTCTAATGATTCCTGATTCATATCCCACAGAAGCTGTTTCATCAAAGCCCAGCATGTCTTTAGCTCCAGCGCAGAAGTCAGCAAGGTCAACAGATTAGCATACTTTGGGCTGAGGAAATCCAAAGACTTGTCTGCTACATTGAAGTGGCTGGAATAGTCAAACCATGGCTGAACATTGCGCAGTCTTGAAACAAACATTGGGTTCATATGATTAAAAGGGTCTTGCTATTTAACCCTCAGTTCCTCATTTACTGACCAATTACTGGGAAAAACTTGACCATACCTGTGACCCAAAACCTGAGAGAGTTGATCCTAGCTTGAAGCTTTCTTTCCATTTCAGTGAATTAATAATTTGTTATAACAAATGTAATGGAGATCCTCCCTAATAAGCAGTCTACCTTAATGTTTCAAAGGTCTTCTTCATTAAATCAGTTTCACATGCCCCTACTCACTAAATCTAGCATATAACTCCCTAAAAAAGTTGTCTTTTTCCAGAACTAATTTAGTGAATTATGTTGACAAGTTTTCTGTTCCAAATGAAAAAAAAAAAAATATTTTGGGTTTTTAGCTCTCTTGACCATAGGTCTCGGAGCTTGTGCAATCATTTGTGTTTGTTCCTCTGTAAACATTTGCTTGTCAGCATGATGGTATCTACAACTTTTAAGTTCGCCCCTTCAAATTTTTTGGACATGTAGATGGAAAGTCTAGGTTCCTTTTGTTATTGGGCCACCACCTTGATTACGTAGTACAGGGGCCAAACAGTGCAAAAATGGAAAAATGCTATGTCGGTTAAGTTTCAATGGATCCCTATCATACTTTGGAGGTGATTTGTATAATCTGAAAACTACAAGTGGCACCATCTGTAGGTGAAAGGGAACTAGGACGTATTTGGTAAAATTTATGAAATGTATACATTAACTTGAGAAATCAAAAGGTTAATTGCACCAAATGTACATCAAAATGTGTATCATATGTGGAAGTTGAATTACATAATAGGGGGACCTTGACCGACTTTCTCCAGGTCACAAAGGGAATACATTTCGGGAAATTATATTCTTGCGATGGTCATTACATCTGAATTTGTAAACGAGCATCCATGTATCAGTACAGCACAGGAATATTATACAGATGAAAGTCCATGAGATGTGGAGTGGTGGTGGTGCCACTGATGGTAATTATTGGAACTAACATCATAGATATCAAAAACACATTAAATTCATTGTTGTGATAATAAGTAGAGACCAAACTACACAAAACCAACTTGGTAAAGGACACAAAATTTGGTATTTTAAGGAAGAATAAGGCGAATGATCCCAAACGTACCACCATGTAGAAGGTTGATACTGCATAATTTGGATGACCTTGACCTGGCTTCCTCCTGAAGGTCAGGGAATATATTTCAATCTTTTTTTTGTGATCGTCATTACATGTGAACCTGTAGTCCTCTATGTACTATTACAGGAATATTTTACAGGGAAGATTCCTATTTTATGTGAAGTAATGGTGGTAGACTCAGACTCAGACTCCGACAACCTTTATTTGACCATTGTTTTGTACAGAATACACATTTGTAACATATCGTGGTCAGGAGACTCCCATTAGGGCCATGAAACAACTGCTATCATGGAAGCCACCTTAGTACCCGAATTGATTTACAATACAATTTTAATTGAGATGAAAAGAAAGTTTGTATTACTCTGTAAGTAGTAAAAAATACATTAATTGTAATTTTAGACCATGATTATTGCATGTTTATTGATTAGGAAATGAAGGATTATTAAAGGCCTTACAAATTAGGAACATTACAGATATAACAGTTAGGAATAGAACAGGTAGCAACATATTTACGAATATAGTACTTCTTTGCAAATAAGGCAAAGCCGTGTTTACTGTGAGTATCAACCCTGTTGATTATGTTTAGAGGAGTATCATTTAAGGTGTTGATAATCATGTCTTGGGCATATTTCCCTGCTAACAAGATTAGTTCTTTCTGTAAAAGTAGCAATTCTGTAGAAATTGGAACTACTATTATAGGTATCAAAAACACATTAATTACATTTATGTAATAGATTGAGATGGTTTAAATTTTGCTATGAGGGACGACCTATTTTCAAGTTCATTATATACACTGTAGAAAAGAACACTATATTCAACATGTTGAAAAGAATAAGGCTAACATTAGCAAATATGCCACAAATGTTCATCATATGTGAAACACTGATTTTGCATAATATGGATGACCTTGATGTACTTTCTGAAGGTCACAGAGGGCATGTATTTCTGAAATGATTCTTTTCGTGACTGTCATTACATCTCGTCTTGTGTTCATACAATCCTATACCAGTACATGGACACTTTTCAGGCAAAAGTTTATGACATGAGGAGTCATGTTGGCGCCACGTGGGGTAATAATTGGAACTAACATCATTGTTATCACAACATTAATGCATTCTTGTGCTAATAAATTAAGATGGAATTGCAAAATTTACACCAAATATGCATTAGATCAATGGTCAAATTTGTAATATGATATGTGACCTTGACCTATTTTTCAAGCTCATTAAGCAATAAAGGAAAGGACACTAAGTGCAATATATTGGTAAAGAATAAGGTGAAAGATACCAAATGTGCATAAAATGTGTTCTGTGGCAATGTTTGATATTGCATGATATGGATGACCTTGACTAATTTGTGCAGGTCCCAGAGGGAATGTATTTCAGGATTTTTAACTCTGTTGACTTGTCAGTAGTAGAGCTTAGCTTATGGTTCTCCATCTGTCGTTAACCATCAACTTCTCCAAAACTGTCAGCCAGATTGACTTAAAATTTGGTGGCAATATACCTTGGGTGTGTCTCTTTCTCCAAAACCGTCAGCCAGATTCACTTCAAACTTGGTGGCAATGTACCTTGGATGGCTCTCGACCAAATTCGTTCAAATGGGCACACTCCAGTGATTTTTGGATTTTTTATGATTTTTTTTGTTTTTTTGGGGGGCAAATCTTAAAAAATCCTCTCCTAAACTGCTGACCCAATTGCTTTGATATCACACAGGAAGACTCCTAGTTCTTAATTTGTTCACCATGTGGTGCTGCAATATTATATATTTTTTTAACGTTTTTTTTTTTGTGTGTGTGTTTTTGCTATTTTTGACTTCTCCAGAACCTGCATTCAGATTAAGCTGAATCTTGGTGGATATGTTCCTCGTGGCAGGGTCAAAGTTGTTCACTTGGTGGAACTGCTGTGGATTCCTGAATTTTAAACATTTAAAAAAAATTGCAGTACTTATTGGTAAATGCACCTTTTCTACTGATTACTATGCAAGTCAATGGGCATTCTAATGCTAATTCACATTTTTACTTCTCCAAAAGTCAGCTAGATTGGCTTCAAACTTTGTGGCAATGTACCTTGGGCGAGTCTCTACCAGATTTGTTCAAATGGTCATGCTCCGTAGATTTTTGGGATTTTTTTGCTTCTTGCTTTGGAGTTTTTTTGTGCAAACCTTGAAAAATTGCAAGGGTATAATGTACATGTCAGCTGAGCACAAGACTATCACAGTCCTCCTTTCTGTCTTTTTCGGTGACGGTTGTCAGCAGCATTAAGCCCATGGGCCTATTGTTTTGTAAATAACATATATATGCACATACAGATAATAATTTTGCATTTTCAAAAGACATTGGTTGTTGGAAGCATGTTCTTGCATGCAGCGAGCTAGCTCTCAAGACAACTCGTCAAAGTCCCAAGCCTGGCTAACTTTCCATTTCAAACCTAATTCAGGACCTCCAGTACACTGAGAGCCGGATTCCTTGACTGTTGGGAGTTATTTTTGAACTGCCTTGGCTGCTCTTGACAGCCAGTCCACTGCTGTAAGCCTGGGCCAGGTGGCACTGCTAGACATTCCTACAAGGATTTATGATGAAGACAATAGGTAAAGTCAACATCAGCTGGTTCATGTGGGTTCTCAGTACAGGGCTAGGTATGTGTATTTCTATTAGTTTCCATTGTAATTTGCACCTATGTAACTTTAAAACCACTCTACCAAGAAACACCTAATTTCATGTGATAAATGGTGTGTAGTTAAAATACTCGTGTAAATTTGGTAACTTTTGCAACAAATCTATCAATGAATTGCATGTTACTTTAAGATAGAATCTAATGGGAATACACACCTATAACCAACAAGAATGTTGTGTATTGGGTTGTATATTCAGCCAAATACACATGGGTCTACAATAGGAGATTTCACAGTTACCAATTATCTGTGTATTCAGCTAAATACACAATCCAATACACAGAACTTCAGGGCTAGAAATGTGTATTTCCAGTGGACAGTATGTTAAATTAACCTCAAATTAAAATACTACTTTTAAAGCTGCAAGAATAAAATTATGTGAACATTTCAGCTACGCACATAATTTTACGACACAAATTTGGCTGTTTCTGCAACAAGTGGTTTTAAAGTTATTAAGCTGTAGATTATAATGAAAAGTAATGTGAATACACAACTCTAGCCCTGAATGACTGAAATGCCCTCTGCAGGAGAGCAGTAGAAGAATCTGTTCTTGGTCTCCCCTATTGTTAAGCTAGTTTGATATGTAGGCCTAAATGTTGTGGCTTCATTATTTTATAAAACAATATTTTGAATGGACATTTCATGAGCTCATATGGGCTATTGTTTGAAGAATGCTGTTTGGCCAAACCTTGCACGACCCAATCGACCTCTGTCCTCTAAGGCTTGTGCATTTTTTTGCAGGGTCATCAGAAATCAGCATTTTACAGCTTTGCATCAGGAAAATAAAAAAGAAATACAATACTTTATCTTGGACATGATGGTTCAAACCAGAAGTTTTCAGGCCAGAAAAGAGTTGCCGTATCTTTGCATGCACATTTGGTGTAATTGGTCATGTTGGCTTCCACCGTAGAAAAGGCGGGGTGGCTTTATAAATTTGAGCTTCAAAAATTTCATCTTTTTTAATCAAGGCCTGCAAATAACCCTGTGCCTATCTACCTACCCATCAAATAACCCTGTGCCTATCTATCTACCCATCAAAGCCCATCTGCATTTATCCCACTCTCTATAGTTTGAAACCAAACCATAGTTAGGTCTAACTTTACCCTTTTTTTTCTCATATAATGAAACCTGTTCAGGCCTGAATGTGTAGTAGATACATTTAAATTACAGGGATGAGCCTGTTCAGAGAATTCCAGGATTTCAGGGAATTTTGTGTCATAGACGTACAGAAATTCCTGGATTTCTGGTTGAACTTAAAAAGAAAGTTATATTTTCCCCCCACTCAAATGTTGTTTTTCACTGATGAGGAGAAATTCATATGATACTTTCAGGGAATTTTTTCCTTGGTCAGGCTCATGTCTGAAATTAAGAAATCAACAAATACAGTGGTACCTGTAAATATGAGACCACCGGTCTTAAACCATCTTCTTGGGATACTGTGCTTGCACTTTCCTCATCTCATTTATCCCCCCAATGAAAGACCACATCCCTAGTTAATACAATATTTTCATAGGATTTGGATGTAAAACTAAAATAAAAATATCTTGGGCATTCTGACAAATGTAATCCTGTACTCAGCAAACTTGTTGGTATAGGTATACTTTTCCTGGGCCTGCAGCCACTGTTTTTGTAACCGTATCAGTTCTGTAGACCCTATCAGATAGCATAAACAAACATTTGTCAAAAACTTACATTTTATGTCTGCTTACCCTGGACAAGCGCAAGTGCTGCAAATAAAATCTTTTAAAACACTGGCCCTGGAGGCAACCCCAAACTGGCATCATACGTAAAAAGAACACATTGAATTCAGTATTGTGATGGCAATCCACATGCAGCTACAAAATGCACTCACTCCGAGCATGTGTTAGGCCAATGGTCAAACTTGTTAAATTTTCGGGTGAACTTTACCTGTTTTCAAAGTTATGAAGGACTTAAGTCGTTACTTTCAGTTTTGAGGACCCTCATAGATTAGCAAGAACCAATAAGGTACATGTACAGCAGTCTAGTCTGTACTGGCAGAAGCAGTGGATTCCAGGATAATTGCAAACCTCTTGCGTATTTTTGTTGCTCTTGTGGTCTTTCAGATACAGTTGTCCCTCTTTCCAGAGACCACCTGCCTTTCAGACCAGATTCATAAGGTCCTTAAACTTGTATTTGTCTTTTTCATGTTATAATACCTTCAATGAGAGACCACTTGCTTTATTTGACCACTTTTAGACCTGCCCTAGGGGTCTCAAAAGGAACTACATGTACTGTATTGAAGTGTTCAGTGCAAAGCAGGCTACCTTGGATGAACTTGGGACAAAGCTCAGAAAATTGGAGATGTGATTTTCTAGTAAACACCATACTACTGTATAGGAATTGAAGTGTTCAGTGCAAGGCAGGCTACTTTAGATGAACTTCGGACAAAGTTCAGAATATTGGAGATGTGACTTTCTGGTCGACAGCATTGTTGCAGGTTTGATGCATAGCTGAAGTGTGAAGGATGGATTTGTAGCAAAATTCAGACTAAACTAAACATACCATTACCACAAAGTGTTGATTGAAAGGTCTGCCATTTGCTTAAATTACGTCATGGTGACACCAAAATCTAATCAGTTCATCTTGCCAGGTAAGATGAGCATATTGCCAAATTTGAGCAAAATACAAGGAGGCATTCTATAGATATATCGCAGTAATGAGTGTGTACATCCGGACAGAGGGAAATCCAGATGGATGGACAACCCGAAAACATAAAAGGTTCCCTGATGGGGCAGACCCTTAATTATTCCTATCGAAGCTTTAATTCGAGCATAATACATAGAGGCATTCTGGAAATGTCATGGTAATGAGCCCTACAGAACATCTAATTAAGCTGCCATTTGCTCAAATTAGGTCATGCTGACACCAAAATCTAATCAGTTCATATTGTCATGCAAGATAATTATACTGCAAAATGAGAACAAAATACATGGAAGCATTCTGGAGATATCGTGGTAACCAGCCCTACCAACATGTAATCAGGCTGCTATTTGCTCAAATTAGGTCATGATGTCACCAAAATCGATTCAGATAATCCTAGCATACAAGATAATCATACTATCAAATTTGAGCAAGATACATGAAAGCATTCTGGAGATATCGCAGTAATGAGCCCTAATGAACATATAATTAGGCTGCCATTTGTTCAAATTAAGTCATGGTGACGCCAAAATCTAATCAGTTCATCTTGGCATCCTAGATGAGCATACTGCAAAATTTGAGCAAAATACATTGGAGCATTCTGGAAATTACGGTAACAAGGATGTAATTAGGCTACCATTTGTTGAAATTAGGTCATGATGACACCAAAATCTAATCAGTTCATCTTGCCAGGTAAGATAAGCATATTGCCAAATTTGAGCAAAATACAGAGGCATTCTGTCGATAATCCCATTAACAAGAATGTGCACATCTGGGCGGACAACCCCAAAACAGAAAGGGTACCCCCATGAGGCGTACCCTGAAAAATGATGATGCTCTTTTAAACCAGGGAGCTTAAAATAGCTCCTTGATTTAAACACTACAGTCTGCCTGCACCATCAACGATCTTTACTTTAGATGCCGGGTAATTTCCAACACAAGTTCATTCAGTCTTATTTTGACAATTGGCATACCAATCATTGTCTACCTGCTGTATTTCCTCAACTCAAATTGGCCAAAAGCATTTCTTTTTGATATTGGTGGCACCATTTACAATATTATGCAATACAGGGCTCGAAATGTGAAAATCTTGTGCACACTCTACCATTTTTAATTTTTGGCGCGTCCTTAAAAAAATTTAGTGGGATTGTGGGGAGGTCAAAGTCTAAGTTGCCAATGATACTAGTGGTGCCACCTATAATTTAACAAATAATGAGCCAAAATGTGTTTTAATATATAAAATTCCATATCTGGAAAAGTTATTGGATTAGACTTGCCAAATTTATACGAGGTATAGACCATGTCCAGTGCTAGAATTTTGTGTAATATCAGTAACCTGGCATATTTTTGTGAGGTCACCATGCCTGTAAAGTTGAAAGGGGATTTTGTAATGGCAGGGTGTAGCTTGGATATTATGGCAAAGGGAATTGAGCCTCCAGATAAAAATTCCACTTGGATACTCTGCACCCCACAATTTTTGAGTTAGGCCTATATTACATTTAGAAGGTTTAAAGTATATAAAAATCTTTGTGGACATCAATGTTGCATGTAACACTTAAAGTATTAAGTAATATGCAGGTCAAAATGTGACGATCTTGTGACCAGTCCAACAGCATAATTTTTGATGGATCTTCAAAATAGGTGGAATTGCAGAAGGGGTCAGAATCTCGGTTATGATACTTGTGGCACCACCTATAATTTGACGGAAATTAGGATTTAAAATGTCTTTGAAGATAAAAAATCTTGAAAAATAATTGAATTAGACCAATTTTTTAGATATAGGTCCTGTTCAATGGTAATATATTATATTATGCAAGATCAGCGACCTTAACCTACTTTTGTAAGGTTACTAGACCCGTTAAGTAGGAAGATGTGAATTTTGTAATGGTAGGGTGTAGTTCGAAGATCAGTGGCAAGAATGGGGCCTCTAGATCAAAATTGCACTTGAGTACATTATATACAAAACTAGTTGGTGACCTATTTTTCAAGGTCATAAAGCACTTAAAATAAGGGCATTTAATTCAGTATCTAGATAAAGAATAAGGCGAATGATGCCAAATGTACCACAAATGTGTATCGTGGATGTTTGATATGCATAATATGGCTAACCGTAATTAATTCTTCAAAGTTCATGGATTGTATGCATTTCAGCAAATGATTTTTGGTGGTAATGGTCAGCACAACATTAGGCCCCTGGGTCTGTTGTCACTTCAATTTCATGTAAAAATAAAATACTGGGGATTGTAAGCAAGACCTTTCATGATACCATGCCATACATCAACAGCTTTCCTCAACATTGCGCCAGCCTGCACCAAGGAAAGCTACTGACTCAGTCTTACTCTGACCAGTGAATGGTTTACTTCTCAGGTCAAATTCAAAGTACAACAAAAACACAGTTCATGTTGAAAATGTGTATTGTTTTGATGACAGACAATGGTTAAATGTTGGTAACAGTTTCTGTCAAGGCCATACAACATTCCACGTAACACGACTTTCCATTATTTTAAGTTTTTTTCCCCCTCTTTTTCTATATTTGCTGTCAGTGTGGAGTCTTTAAACATCCACCTGCTGCAGGCAGTCATTTCCACTGATAATCACCAGATGCATTGAATTTCGCGAGTATATACAAGTGTTTCTTGTGCTAAAGGCAGTCACATTAAATGGGATTGCTTCATTGGGCTTTCACTACATACACAATAATTTTGATAGGCTTCAAGGCTGTGCAATATTGTCACTCTTTGTACTGGAAACAACTGGCCTCTATTTACAAAAAAAAAAAAAAATTACTGGACCCTAAAACTCAACAAATGAACACTGTACATAAAACATTTTTTTTTCATGTTTTATAAAAATAACAGTTTGAATTGGTTACATTCTACAGAACTTCTTTCATCTGTTTGTAAGAATTTTAATTTTACAGTAATATTTATATATGTACAGTTTTATGACTTGTTCAATTTTGTCAGTATCAAATCATCCTTGCAGCCATCACAGTCCTGCTAAATATATGCTGAAAAACACATCAAACTTTACATGTAACAAATAATGAATAGATTACCAGTTAAGGTGATCTATCCCCAATGCTAGCATTCTTCAAACCCTATGAACATGGCTGGAGAAAAAAAAATGCAAATATTGTACTCTTGAACTTCCAAATACAGAATGTGGCCAGCTTAACAGCTTGCCAGAATCTCAACAAATATGAAGACATGACTTTTGTGTACTTTTTACAGGAATGAATGATACATCACACTGTATGCATTTAAAGCAAAAAAAAAAAAAAAAAAAAAAAAAAAAAAAAAAAAAAAAAAAAGGCTTCTTCAAGTCCTGAAGTCCTTGGCATTTGATTGGGACACTTTGCGCCCTGATCATTATCCACAGAAAACCTGGGACTCCAAAGCCTGCTGTGGCTTGGACTTGGGTCTGCAGAGCTATTATGTAGCAGCTCACTGATGATGTTTCAGTCTGTCTCTCTTGGGCAGCTGGAAAACCACCTTTTCAATGGTACTGAGGTACAGTTTTAAAATATGCAGGTTAAATTCATAATGAGTTTTTTTCATGCATGCTGACCCTTCACGCAACACTGTGTTCCAAAGAAAGACTTTACTGTCAATTGCTGAAGGTTTTCAGTTAAAGCTGTTAGTGTTCATATAATGCTCTGTACCAAGCAATGTTTCAAAATAACACTATGATGCCCTCAAAGTAGACCTTTATCCAGAGATTCAACTGAAGTCAGCTGTACACACATAAACCATAAGGAGTCATGTGCACACATACTCTGACTGCATCGAGGTATTCATAATGTTCCCTGCCTCCAGATTTTTCACTGACAAGATGCGATGGTGCCTGATAGTTATATAACACTTGCTGCAATGAAACCACAAAAGGCCTTGCAGGCAGCTAACCAAAAAAGTAACAGGAACATTTTTTATACAACAACAAAAATACACAAACTTGTGTCCAGTTCCCCTGCATTTATCTAATACCGGTAATCGAGTGCAACAGTGCCTGACAACTTCGCATGACTGTAAAATGAAGTCACTATTTTGGTTCCCTGTGATCCTGATTACCATTGGTAGCAACATATTTCTGTCTTCCATATATTGTGCCTCCATAATGGTGTCAAACCTTGATTGACAATGAGATGAAACATGATTGGAATATAATTCACCTCAATTTTTATGTTACACGTAAGTTCTTTGCTGATATGTACTCTGAAGACCTCGTTATCCTCCACATAATCAACATCCAGGAGTAGTTTTTGGCACCAGGAGTTTAAACATGATGACATCTCTCTTTCAATATGCTCAGGATTTGAATGAGAATATTTACATGTTGCTATACATCAAAGAAAACTTTAATTTTATGCACAAAGACAAGTGTTACTACTATCTGCTCTTATTACATGCTTTCTTTAAAGTGGAGTTCATGTGGTTTCACATTTTTCCCACCAATTCTTCGGCACTGTCATCTGAGATTGTAGAACTTGAAAGCTTAAAAAAAATGTCATCACAAAGTTTTACAATTATGCAGATTAAGCAACTATTAAAAGCTAAAAAAGTCTTCAAAGTGAAGTCTCCCCAAAATCTCCTCCTGTGATGCATGTATATCAGCATTGTGTTCATTCAAAAGTAACAGCCTTGCCCCTGTAGCTGGGCAACTGGATTTACACCAGGTTTTTTTACATTGTTTGGACAACTAGAACTGAAATATTTAGAAACTAGAACAGACTGATTTTCCAACAGAAAATCAAATGTCTCCCGGTGGAACACTTACGTCTCTGAATAAGCTACAGGTGATAACAAATTACAAAAGACCAAGTTTGCTTGAAAATTACAATCCTATTTGAGCTCTCGCCTAGATACATTACTCTAGCAATTTTCATCAAGTTCTTCAAGACTTATTGCAGAGAAACCAATTTCACATAAATGACCCTATGACCTTGGTCACCCAAATACAATCCCAACCTAGGTCTTGCCAAGATACATAATCCTACCAAGTTTCATAAAATTGCATCAAGTTCTTCATGACTTATCGAACGGAAACCAATTTCACATAAGTGACCCTGTGACCTTGAAAATTCGCTCAAGGTCACCCAAATACAATCCCAACCTAGGTCTTGCCTAGATACATAATCCTACCAAGTTTCATCAAATTCCGTCAAGTTCTTCATGACTTATTGAACGGAAACCAATTTCACATAAGTGACCCCGTGACCTTGAGAATTCGCTCAAGGTCATCCAAATACAATCCCAACCTAGGTCTTGCCTAGATACATAATCCTACGAAGTTTCATCAAATTCCATCAAGTTCTTCATGACTTATCGAACGGAAACCAATTTCACATAAGTGACCCTGTGACCTTGAAAATTCGCTCAAGGTCACCCAAGTACAATCCCAATCTAGGTCTTGCCTAGATACACAATCCTACCAAGTTTCATCAAATTCCATCCAGTTCTTCATGACTTATTGAACGGAAACCAATTTCACATAAGTGACCCTATGACCTTGAAAATGAGGTCAAGGTCACCTTAATACAATCGCAACCTAGGTCTTGCCTAGATACATAATCCTACCAAGTTTCATCAAATTCCATCAAGTTCTTCATGACTTATCGAACGGAAACCAATTTCACATAAGTGACCCTGTGACCTTGAAAATTCGCTCAAGGTCACCCAAATACAATCCCAACCTAGGTCTTGCCAAGATACATAATCCTACCAAGTTTCATCAAATTCCATCAAGTTCTTCATGACTTATGGAACGGAAACCAATTTCACATAAGTGACCCCGTGACCTTGAAAATTCGCTCAAGGTCACCCACATACAATCCCAACCTAGGTCTAACCTAGATACATAATCCTACCAAGTTTCATAAAATTCCATCAAGTTCTTCATGACTTATGGAACGGAAACCAATTTCACATAAGTGACCCCGTGACCTTGAAAATTCGCTCAAGGTCACCCACATACAATCCCAACCTAGGTCTAACCTAGATACATAATCCTACCAAGTTTCATCAAATTCCATCAAGTTCTTCATGACTTATCGAATGGAAACCAATTTCACATAAGTGACCCTGTGACCTTGAAAATGAGGTCAAGGTCACCCAAATACAATCCCAACCTAGGTCTTGCCAAGATACATAATCCTATCAAGTTTCATCAAATTCTGTCAAGTCCTTCAAGACTTATCGCACGGAAACCAAGTGTTGAAGAACATGAACAACAACAACAACAACAACAACAACAAGAAGAAGAAGAAGCGGAAGAAACGGGCACTAAAACAATATGTCCCCCGGCTTCCACCGGGAGACATAATTTGCAAAAAAATTGCTTGGCTGACACCCAACCCATGACTAGCTGGGTTGGCCAGTATCAGCTCCCCTGCTCCCCCTCCCCAGCTGAAAATTTTCAAAATGGAGATCAAAAGTAAGAATCAAACCTAATGTGTAAATTGGGAGTCTAGCCAATCACTCACACAGCACAACTGAATGGTTTTAGTTCAGTTTGTTCTTGGTGAAAGCATGGTATCTCTGGAACAAGTTTAAATTAAGGAAATTTGAATTCCAAACAGTACCATGCAAACATAAAAAAAAGTATATATTAAAATGACATGATGCTACACATTAGCCCACCTTGAGGTACGGTACAGCCCCTTTGGAGTCCATGATAGTAAGTGACCACAAGAAAAACTTCTTTATATACAAACAGGCCACGATTACACACTACTTTTCATGTAAAATACAAAACATATGCACCATAAAGTTCTCTCAACACAATGGCAAATTTGCCTAGAGAATAAAAATTTATGAAAAGGTAAATTCTATAGACTGGTTATAGTCTGTACACAGTCTGCACAGTACCAACTTTAGCATCATGAAAGCACGACAGTACTGTCAACATGTTGGCCTACCCATTCAATGTCCCACACAAACTATTAACCTGAAAGCTGAACCCCTGATCAGTCCTACTAGCGACATTATGCTTACACGTATTTGCCAAACAAGGCTGCTATAATATACCTGTACATGTTGCATGCCCATGTCAACATAAAAATCTCCTCCCATCTGTGTGTGCTTTTCTTTGCACAACATAATGTCTGTGAATATACATGTACACTTGGCATCTGGGATTCTCATGCACGTAACATCTGTTCATAGATATATTAAGCTAAAAATGTGCTTCAGTCCACTTGTATACATGCCAGACTGGCTGTAAAACTGGGTCCACACCATGATCCCTCATACACAAGCTCAGCGAGCCAGGGTAGTGATTAGACTGGCACACATCTCAAAAAATTCCAAACACTGGTGGCTTGTGGGGTTGCCTGTCTTGTTGGTATCCACATCCATACTGTATTCTGAACCTGAACAATAAAATAAATACGTTGACACTGTTAACGTTCATTTATTAATGCAAATACCTTAGACAATCCTATGATATTCTTGCTCAAACTTGTCCACAGCTACTTCAAGATCAACTGTATGCATCAGAGTAAAAGAAGTTACATGCACACACATTAACACTTTGTTTGAGATGGTCATCCAACATTTAATGTTTTTAAGAATTTATTTCTTTTTCTCAAGCCCTGAATTTTCATCAGTGACATCTGTAAGTATAAAACACAACTGTGACCAACTGGTGCTTTCATTTTCTACCACTTAACACAAAAGTGTACTGAAGCTAACAGCCAACCTTTCATTTCACTTGATCACTTCCTGCTAAAACTTGCATACAAAATAGCGTTCAGAGAACAGATTAACCTTGCAGCCCACAATCTTTTTTCCTCAATTCTGCATATTTTTTTTTTTGAGACTTCACAGTAGAACACTTTACATACAATTTCCAAATTGTTGTCTATGAAATGAGAGAGCAATGTTGGATGTGTTCTTGGGGTAAGTTCTGGTGACTGAAACCACTGTACAAGTAAACAACTGAAGAAAATTTGGTGAAGCTGCGATAAATCCTGATTGAGATATTAAGGTAATGTAGTTCCCTTGTGTACCACTCAGACGGCCATGAAATATATACTTTTAAGTTTTCTTAAAAGTTTATAAACACAAAGAGGAAGCTGGTTTTAAATAGGCACCTGATCCATCATAAGATGCATCTGTGACAAAAAGTTGGTAAAGCTGCAGTCAATTTTTTTTGAGATATTGGGTAATGTCCGGCTTGTCCCCACTAGGCCTTCAAATTAATACATTTAAAGTTTCATTAAAAGTTGAAAAATAATCGGAGGAAGCTGGTATTCAAAAGGAACCTGGTCCATCATAAGTTTCTTCTGTGACTTAAATTTAACAAAGCTACAGTGAATATTTTTTGAGCCATTATGGTAATGTTATCCCCTTGTACACCACTCCAACGGCCTTAAATAAATACTTTAACCAGTTTTATAAAAAGTTTCAAAATAAAAAGAGGAAACTGGATTCAATAAGAACCTGGTCAATCATAAGATGCATCTCGGACAACAATTATGGTACAACTACGGTGAATACTTTTTGAGATATTGTGGTAACGTCGACAAAACAGATGGACAACACAGGGGATGACAATACCCTCCGGCACTTAATGTGCCGAGGGTATTAAAAAAAATGTCTGTTAACATTTTTGCTTCAATATATCTAAAAAACAAATAAAAACCCCATGCAATAAGAGTTATGGGTGTGATGTATATCAAGACAACATGCTCCACATCAACAACTTGCCTTGGTGCAGGTTGGGTGCCCAATGCACAACATCCAAAGTTTGTTGATGCAACTCTTACTCTGACCATCAAGGGCTAAGGGACGCCATTAAAACAAATAAATTCACCTAGATCAGCCAGTCTGGTCTTGCATCCAACAATAATATAAATAACAATAAATAAAAAGCCCAGCCTACCTCCATCTGCATCTGACAAAGATGAGGAGATTGATGAAGCTGTGGAGGCCTTCCGCATCACACTGTTAGTCATACTTTCTACTTTAATGGCATCTGGATGGTCTGGCGTGTTCAGACTTTTGAAATCCAATAGGTAACTCTTTTGGTCTACTTGGTAAAGTTGCAGGTTCATCTTTATCTGAGCAAAGTAAATGGTCACTATCATTACCTATCTTTTATTGCTGTTAAGTTTTCTCCATGTGCATTTTGTGACAACAAATTTTAGCATTTCATCTGTTTACTTTTCTTATTCCATATATGGTTGGAGATTCAGCGATCGTTGCACAGTGTAAACTTGCAAGATTTAATCTGTGCAAAACAACACTTCAGTAAGTATCAGCAACGCAAGTATATTCTCACTCTGACCTTTCAACAAAACCACTTTTATTGACTTTACATGTGTGAACAAAGTAGTTGTTTTAAAGTTTATTACTTGTGACTGAGGATCTCCTTATGAATCCACTTACATAATTTCCTGTCATTGGGTTCTTCTTCCGCACTCTAACATGGAAGGGGTTGACTATTTTCCACTCCTGAAATGATGTATACAGACCATTACCTTAACAACACAGATACTAAGATCCGCATATCACTGGTCCTAAGTAGTGACTGATATGACAGAGGTCATAGCGTGCCGTCTTCTGGGAAAATGCAAGAAATATGCTGGTGTTCCAGACCATGAATAGTGAAAAATTTCCATGGGGCAGAGTGTGACAGGGCAATACGCAACATGCCATCACAATAATTTCTTCTCACTCACTCACTCACTCACTCGTGCACGCGCGCACACACACACACACACACAAATTGTGTCAGTGTCTCTTGTTAAATTTTCATATTTCCAAACAGGGGCCAGCTTGTAACACAATCTATGAGTCTTCCAAAGTCCCTCCACATAGTACTTACATAGTCTCTTATACATTGGATCTTTGACCTCAAGAATGAAAAGAAAGAAAAAAAATATGCGATTGAATTTCAAATGTCCATTAAATCAATTAGTACAAATTACGTTTGAATGTATGCTCACGATTGCTAGCTTTGGGCGAACAAAGATAAACAAGAGGCCCATGGGCCTAATGCTTTGCTGACCACCATTACCAAAAATATCATTTTCTGCAATGCATTCCCTCCATGACCTTGAGAAATTAATCAAGGTCATCCATATTATGAAATATCACATTCCACATGATACATATTTGTGGTACATTCTGGTATCATTTGCCTTATTCTTCATCAAGATATTGAATTAGATGTTATGTTTGTAAGTGCTTAATGATATTGAAAATGGGTCAGTCACACAATCATTGGCTCAAGGCGACCCAAAAAGTAGGTCACCAAGTACAGTTTTATGCACAATGTACTCCAGTGCAATTTTGATCTGGCAGCCCAATTCTTTTTGCCATTGATGTCCAACCTACACCCTGCTATTACAAAATCACCTCTTTCAACTTTACAGGCATGGTGACCTCACAAAATAGGTCCAGGTCACTGATATTATGTAAAATTCCAGCTTTGGACATTGTCTATATATCCTATAAATTTGGCAAGTTTAAGCTAATTACTTTTCAAGATACGGAATTTTATAAATTTTGGTTCATAACTTCCATCAAATTATTGGTGGCACCACTAATATCATTAGCAATTTAGACTTTGACACCCCTGAAAATCCCACCAAATTTGGTGACGGTCTGCCAAAAATTAAAGATGTTAAAGGGTTCACAAGATTTTTATACCCCCTATAGGTCCTGAAAGTTAAATGGGGCTAACTTGAAAACTGTGGACGGTATTGCGGTCACCAGATTTTCACATTTTGACCTGCATATTACATAATACTATAGGTGGCGCCACCAACACTGATGTTGACAAAGATTTTCATACACTTTATAACTCCTAAACATTATATGGGCATATCCCAAAAAATGGGGGATGCCTAGCATTCACGAGATGACCCCTATATTCAATCTGGCCATTTGACCTTGATCTTAAACTGGCATTGGAAAATTGTCATGTTCAAAATATGGGCCCCACATCCAGCTTACCATGTATAAACTGTTTGTTCATAGTGGGTAATAACTTTTCCAGTTACTGACAGAAAACAATAAACTTGGACAAAGTGCCAAACTCCATAATTACTGGATCATATTGACCCAAAAAGTAGGACACTACTGTCAATTTTTATGTCTTACGTAATTAAGTTCAATTTTGATTTGGAGGCTCAATTCTCTGTGCCATTGATGTCCAAGCTACACCCTGAAATTACAAAATCACCTTTCAACTTTACAGGCATGGTGATCTCACAAAAATAGGGCAAGGTCACTGATATCATATAGCATTCTACCTTTGGCCCTGGTCTATACAGCCTATAAATTTGGCAAGTCTAATCCAATTACTTTTCCGAATATGGAATTTTACATCTTAAAACACATTTTGGCTCACAATTTCAGTCAGATTATAGGTGGCACCACTAGTATCACTAGACTTTGACCTTCCCCCAAATCCCACAAAATTTGGTGAAGATCCACCAAAAATCAAAGATGCTAAAGTGTTCACAAGATTTTCACATTTTGACCCCTATATTACATAATAATGTAGATGGCACCACCAATATTGAAAGGGGCCTAGATTTCCATACCCCCATACGTCCTGAAAGTCATATTGGGCTAACTTGAAAACTGTGGATGGTATTGTGCTAACAAACAAAAGTTTATGATGGAAGGACGGACAGACATGAGCAGTGGCATAAGCTCTGCAACCTTTGGTCAGTAGAGCTAACAAGTCTTCTTCTGGTTTACAATATACATGTATTATAAACTTGATACTTACATAACCTAAAGTTTTCATGGCTCTGTATACCTCATGCATAATATCATGAGGTTTGCTTTGTGAGCGGATTCCTGGCATAAAAATAACAATGTAATTAAAGTCAGAACATTTGTACATACATTATGAGACAAAACATAGTTAAAGTTACATTATAGCTGAATGTACTTTCTTACATGTAGATCTACCTGCTGTTTTCCTGTTAAATTCATACATATATATTCTGTTTTGCAAGCCTGGCTAAAGGGCCTGCATAATTCAATCTATAAAGGTGGATAAATATTATCAACGCCTCAAACAATACCATTTATGAATACTGATGACTGTATTTCAGACCAGTGATTGGTCACAGAAATCTTACAAAATGTTTGCAATAAATGTACTCTATATACAAGTTTCTATGTGCATTACTTTACATACATACAACAGAATTTGCACTTTAAAAATTATCCACATTAAATTGTCCTTAGAGGACATGACTCGGATAGACGACTAGAGGTGCACATTTGTATGATTCTATCAAATTTAATTCGCCAATGTCACCACAGTACAAGAATTATATGACAATTAGATTGTAATAAAATAAGGCTTCTCTGTGAACTGAATGAAAACAGGCAAGATCATCCGTACCAAGATGCCACTTGGCTCTTTTGGCTGGAATACTACTTTTCCTCACAAGCCGATCATCCAGCGTGGCTGATGTGTGCTGCAAGGCTGTCAGCATGACAGAATCAAAAAGTCAACATTTTATACTCTGTCAATGCTAATTGTAGCAGCTGTGTTATCCTCATTTATTACAATGATTGTTTTCCTCAGAGACCTGTGCTTCAAGTACCAGCATGCCCATATTTCGAAACAGAAATGGATTGATCACAATAAACAACTTAGCACTGACAGGGTTAACTCTTCAAGTGCTTATAATACATGTCGAACTATCAGTATTTAATCTTCTCTGATAAACCACTCTGATGTTGTGTGTCCACAATTCTGTACCCACCTATCTTAAGGATAACTTCCAAGATTTGACACAAATTATGGAATAGTGGTTGTCATTTCATATTATGATTTTTGATTGGGGTTACAATTATAACTCCTTACACAAACTGAGCAATTAATTACAATATTTGCTTTCTAGATATTCCCTCATAATCTGTCAATCTGGCTGTTGACATTATCAAAGACTTCACTTTTGCAACTGATGTTTTACCCTCCATTACAGTTTTAGAATACTTTTGTTTTAATGTTGTATATGAATCTTGTGCACTGGGAATCCCTTGTACCAGATGATTAACTGGGTAAATTCTCATCAAAATATGCAAGAAATAGAAAACTTTATTCCCAAGGATGATCAGCAACAAAAATACAATACAGATCAAAGCAGTGGACACTGAAGTTATGATCACATAAACTTTAGTGTTATAACAGGAAACACTGTATAATATGAAACAGGTTCAGTATTAACTTCATGTAATCTGCAATTTTCAACAGAAACATACGTTGCATTTTTTCTGGATGGGGCTTCATTGGGCTCCCTGCCTTGAACTCCTTACCATACTTCTGAAAAAGAAGACAGGACAAATGTATCACAACAGGCTCCACCTTGCACAGGTCTGAGCTGACTGAGAAACCACAATGTTGTGCAAGTATTTGGTCTGACCTAGGAACCACACTGTTGTGCAGTATCTGGCCTAACTGAGAAACCAAAACATTGTGTAAGTGTTTGGTCTGGCTGAGTCACCACACTGTTGTGTGAGTATCTGGTTTGACAGAGAAACCACACAGTCAGCTTGACCTCCAGTTTGACTTTTCAAGGTCACTCAAGGTCAAGATTACCTATATGTACACCACATGAAAGCCCATTGGCATTTTCTTATTAATGTTTAATAGTAACTGTGGACCTAGGATCCACCATAACCAACATAAGCCAATATATAAGTTTGGCCTCCACTTTGACCTTTCAATGTCACTCAAGGTCAAGATTATCTACACTAAATGAAAGCCCATAGGTACTTTTCTGTTAACATGTAACAGTAATCATGGACCTAGTATACATCATTATGAAAACATACAAACATCACTGGAGCATGACCATTTGAATATATTTGACCCAAAGTTCATCACAGTGAATCTGGTCTGATGGTTTAGAGATGTAGAAAATGTAAATTACCATATATTAATTTCCACACACTCACACAGTAATCAATAGGAATACATAAATTAGCCAGCAAGTACCAAAATTGAAAAATATGTTAAAAATCATGTATTCCAAGTATTGCCACCTACTGAACAGCTATGTTTGGCCTTTCCACAAGGAACATTTCCTTTAAGATTCAGCATAATGTGAGGGATGCTTTTGGAGATGATGTTGAAAATAGAAACAACACACAAAAGTTTATTTCCCAAAAGAAAATGGCACCACCTGCTGAACAAATTTCGGTTTAGGAGTCCCCATTAGAGTACCTCTGCAATTTCAAAGCAATCGGCAGAGAAGTTCCCGAAAAGAAAAAAAAATTTAAATGTAATTTTGTGGATTGACCACAGATGACGGACCATCCAATAAGCTCAGCTGACTGACAAGTCAGCTGGGCTAAAAAACAGCATTCTCTAAATTTTCACATATTGGCCCATATATTACGCAACAGCCATGCCCAGGGGGGCTGAATCTCTCACCAGCATTATTTAACAATGTACATGTAATTGCTCATGCAAGCATGATGTGACCAATAAAGTGTGACAGTGTGGTCCAAATCTGTAGTGACCATTACTATAAATCATTGAAAGCCCTAACTAATCTAGTTTTTGAGATAATACCACTCTGAAGTTTTTCTACAATGCTCATTAAAGCATGATGTGACCAATAAAGTGTGACAGTGATCGTACAAATCTGTAGTGACCATTACTATAAATCATTTACCCAAGTATGAAAGCCCTATCTAGCGCAGTTAGTGAAATAATGCCACTCTGAAGTTTTTTGTTGACGGAAGGACTGACAGATGTCCAGAAAGTGAGTCCTTAGTCTCACCAACAGCTTAATCTGCTGACACAATGTTATCGATGATGACATCACTATGGAACTTGACCTAGATTTTCATACACTTGGCAATTCCTGAAAATGCCTTTGGGTTAGCATGAAAATTGTGAGCTTCATCATGTTCACAGGCAACAGTTTAAGGATAGGCAGACATGAGTAATCACATAAGCTCTGTGGTGTCACCAGAACTAAAAACCGGCAATTTTCACAATCTTATCCTTTAATAAATCAGTATTTAAGCAAATTCGAGCTTTCTCAAGGAGATTCATATCTTCAAATTATATGTGTTTGCCTGGTTTCAGTCCAAGTGGCATTAGTGCCAGCAGGAGGCCTCGGAATGATCTAGTACGTGCTAAGCATTGTGAGATAGCTCTACTGACAGACAGCATTGTATTCATGGAAGATATGATTTACAGACATAAAAGCTTTGCAAAGCATGGACCATAGGCAAAAGAACTTAGTAACTGCCAACTTTTCTCTCAGGTACCCACTTCTAATAAATGAGCAAATGACAGACTAATTTTCTCTTCAGATTTATGGCATTTCAGTTAGGCCATATTTTGCATGCTCTTGGTTGGTATTCATGAAAAAATATTTTCAACGTAAAATTAAAAACAAGAGGCTCATAGGCCTAATGCTCTGGTGACATATAATCTGATGACCATCACCAAAAAACACATTCCTGAAATGTATTTCCCCATGACCATGAGAAACTGGTCAAGGTCATACATATGATGCAACATTAAACATCCACATGATACAAATTTGTGGTACGTTTGGTATCATTTGCATTATAATGTCCCTTTCTTATGTGCTTAATGACCTTGAAACACAGGTCAAGGTCACACAACATATTACAAAATTTAACTATTGACCTGACATATAATTGTTGCAAATTTTGTAGTCCCATCTCATTTTATTATCACAAAAATGAATTTAATGTGTTTTTGATGTCTATGATACTATTACCTGTCTGTTCATGGGATACTTAGAAATTATCTCATGGCTAAATCGGTCTCTTACCTGGTACAGTTCCCACAAGAGCCAAAGGGTTGCGGGGAAACAGTACAGGGTAGGAGACTGATTTTGCCATGTGATGATCTTTGTATCTTGAATGCATCTGCCACAATTAGACGAAAAAGGCAAATGCAGCTTTTCCTGGCAGTAAGTAAGATGCTACATACCACTTCAGTACCCACAACATACAAGTTCCGTTTAATAATCATAATTTTGTGTGAGAAAAGCCCATCTCCCCTTCAGGAAGAAAAAGGCCAAAACTACTGTCCTGTCAGGTCATGCATCTTGTGCGGCACGCACCCTTGCAACGTGAGCGATGTCATGGTGCATAATGTCATTAGCTTTGCTGTTTTCGCAAATATAGATGGAAGTATTTCCCAAAAATTTCATAGGGATCCACTGAAAATCAAACACACCATAGAATTTTCATCCCCCCCACCCACTTTTTGGCTGCTGCAATATGTAACTCACTTGGTGGCACCACCAATAATGAGAGGAACCCAGATTTTCTTTTACAGAATACGTCCAGAAATTTTAAAGGGCTAACTTGAAAAAACTATGGACTGCACTGGGTCCACAAGCAAGCTTATAGATGGATGGACAGACGGACATTAGTGATTGCATAAGCTCTGCTACCTATGGTCAGCAGAGCTAAAGTGAAACATTTCCTTTTGAAGCAACAATGGTTAAGGCTGATTTTTATAAGTCCACTGTTTTTTCTCATGAATAACACACCTGGGATTGTTTTATTGATCAAATTTCTGTACTACCACCATGTGATGAGGATCCATTCAAGATGCAAATGCATTGTTGTACAACTCACATGCTGTTGTACTACAGGCAGAAGCTTTCTCTTTCTCCTTCAAGTTCATAGGCCACTGTGATGTGTGGTCTCCACAGTTACTGATGTGAGATGAAGAGGGCACTGGAATGGAAGTCTAACAATTTCTTTAAATGTCCATCATGCTCTTGCTGATTTTCTTTTCTTTTCTCTCTCTCTCTCTCTTTTTTTGGGGGGGGGGAGAGTTTAAAGTAAAAATGTACTGAGGAAGGATATTTCTGATCACAACACACACTCCCTCAATTTATCTTTAACATTGTAGCTCCAGAATACTTGTGTGCAAATCTTATTTCATATGTAAATACCTAAAAACTTTTGAGTTAGCCTTGTTCTGACAGAACAGGGTTAAAATATCTTATGAAGGACTAAGACCTAACCTTTCAAGATCTTTTAATCATCAACCTAAGATCTTAAAGCTCAGCAAGGACCTAAATGAAAGCCACAAAATAATCGAGCCAAGCAATTTACATCTGGGTGGATTATTTGACTACCCCAATGATAGTAACACACAACTGTCTTTCTATCAGAACTGTGTGCTAAGGAAATTTTTACTTAAAAAACAAAACAAAAAAAACTCACAGTCATCATATTTACTGCAGCTGTATATTCAATCCTCTACAATAGACCAGTTCATAGGACTCAGGTTTATTTGGTTCACTTTGGGAAGCGCACCCTGCTTTGTTTACATTTTGTGCTCGACCACGCTGGCCGGATTACACGTGGAAGCATAAGAAAGTAAAACACAGGATGTGCTTGGATTTACCAAAAAATGAAACCGTCAGCAATCTATAAATGCATGTTTCACCACTGATGTGAAATTTTGTGTAAAAGATTTGCACTGTTCAACACAATCCATGCTGGAATCACTAGCATTAGCCGTGGCATCCATTGTAAACATATGACGGCGTAGGCCCGACTACTTGCTGATTGGACAATCAAGCCAAGAATGG
The DNA here is from genome assembly GCA_964020975.1 of Hermodice carunculata. Lineage (NCBI taxonomy): Eukaryota > Metazoa > Annelida > Polychaeta > Eunicida > Amphinomidae > Hermodice > Hermodice carunculata. Next base: position 30,015,487 of record OZ026630.1, read on the forward strand.
AATGCATAATTAATTACGGAAAAGTTCGGTACAACTTGGTATGAACAGGTCTATTTGCATGTCCGCTGGCCCAGGAGAGGCCTAATTCCAATCAGGATAAGTTAAAATCTCACACAAGCCCTGGGAGCAACCATAAATTTTGTTTTCCAAATGAGATTTGTATAGATGGACAAGCAAGTATGAATGGAGACCTGGCAAAATGCCAAAACTACTAGCCCAGCGGACTAGAGCTGACAAAAAAAGAATTGCTGAGCCCTAACATTCTTACTTGAACCATGGAAAATACTACCAGGAAGCCTGCAGCTTCAGGTGGGCTATAAGTTCTTACATGCAAATTTGCAAGTCTTGCTGAAGTTGCACACAACATATCCAGAGCTACAGTACTACATCACTGCTTGAAATACAAATGTGAGGAAAGATCTTCAAATGGCAGTTAATGAGATACCCGAGCTTATGGTAGACTTGAACAGATGGATCTGAAGCATTATTTGTGCCCTCGTGATCTCACATTTGTATTCATTAAAGCGAACACTGCACATGTGAAACGTGTAGTATCTACAGTCTGCTCAATAGTGTAACTGTAATGTATGACCATACTTGCCTCTGTTGGACTAAATGGAGATCTCTGTCAGTGCAAAATCAGACTTTAAATAATTCATATTGTTCAACTCCATGACAGTAAATAAATCTTATGACCTAAAGAATCTACCACATGGCCTACATAAATAGGCAAATTTCGTATTCACTAATTATCCTGGGTGTGTCTGTGTATGTATTGAAAGACAAGGCAAGGCCAGTAATGCTGGCATGCTTGCTGAAAAGGGTTTGTGTGAATCACTTTGTCTTGTCTGGGATTCATCAAGCAAATCTTACAACTTTGTAAGTTATAACCAAAAAGCTGACATGAAGCCTTTTAAGGCAAACTAATATTGCCAGTCATGCGAGTCAATGTCATCTGCAGGACATAATCATGATCCTTCCACTTAACTTGACCCTGCTGCTTGATTGTCTCATAATGACCTCAGTCTCAAGTCTAAGTATTATGGTATAGGAAATATGGCCCACATATGCATCTCTTACTGGGTCCATGATAAAAGATCAAGGTCACAGTGACTTAACATTCGAGCATAACATGTTCCTCTTGTATGAAGTGTCCATACATCGAATTTGGTAGGTGCAGGTTGGTGTAGGGAACAGAGCCCCAACAACCTTTTCAAGAACAGACAGGACAAGGTGCAAACAGTGCCCTGTGGGGGAACTAATACTTTGAATCAGTGGAGACCATCCCAAAAGTTGGACATAGTGACATATGTAACTCTAGGTTACTATCTAGGCCACTATTCCTTCTTTGTGCCACAACAATACTTTACTCTTTTTATTCTTGCGCCAACACATTTCTTGCCTCTAAGTATCAAAGTCTTGCTGTGCCATATTAACGCTGACATTACGAGGTATGAAACTCCCTTCTTGTACAGTGCATGAATACATTTTCCTTTTCAGGGCTCTGGTAACATGTATGACCTTTTGACCCAGTTAACTCACATCTGTTTGCCCTATCAGGTTACAAGACACTTACATGTCTGGAATCCTCCAAACTAAACTGTGCTGCACAAAATTTGGTGGCAACAGAACAATCAACTTTGCTACTTGAGAGGAATCACTGGTTTGCACAGAACATCTACATGCCAGAAAGTGACCCATGCACAGTCCAGGTTAAGATGATTGAAAGATGGCTGGAACTCTGGATCCAGGACTGAGATAAACATGACTGCAGTCACTATGTGGTTTGTTTAAAAGAAAAAAAAAAGTTTAAACTTGAAATTGTCATGTAACTATCGCAACGACACTATTAACAAGAAGCATTTACAACAATGCAAACAGGGCAATAATAAAACAAGGTGTGGGCCATGCTTTGAAAGCATACATAAACAAGACATGTTTGCAAAACATAAATGCCCCCCTACCATCTTATGTTTGCCCTCATTACCCTGTTGATAGAACTAAATTGGGCACTCATGACCTTGGGAAGTGGATGCAGAATCCAAATTCACTAAAGTGGCCTTGGAAATCAGGTCAAGGTCACCCTTCTTTGAAGCTGATCTAGCCCTATTAGAAGACTATAAACATCTACAAAATAAAAGCTCTGGCTCAAAAAATTCTACAGTTATTCAGCAGAAACCAAATTCAGTAATGTGGCTCTGTGACCTTGGCAATTAACTCCAGGTCACCCATTTCAAAACTTTATCTAGCTCTTATTGAAGGCTCTATTCCTGCGCAATATGAGTGCCCAAGGTCAAAAACATCTCTTTAGTTATCATGTGGAAACCAAGTTCTCTAATAGGACTCTAGGAGGGGACCTTGGGAATTTGGTCAAGGTCACCCACCTTCTAAGCTGACCAAACCCTAATTGAGGACTACAGTGGTACCTGCTGTGTGTGGCCACCCCTTCTGCCAAGAAAAAGTGGCCACATACAGCAGATGACCTGTCACCACAGGTAAATTTTAAAAAGAAATTGAGTCCTATGTCCGAGCCCAGGAATCACTTAAAGCAATATGGCTGCTCGTGGCAGTGGTTGCATACAGCAGGTACCACTGTTTTTCCATGTCCAATATTGAAGTCATAACCTAAATTCTAAGTTACAATGTAGAGACCAAGTTCACTGAAGTGGCCTTGTGACCTTTGAATTTAGCTCAAGGTCACCCATCTTCCAACTTGACCCAGCCCTGGATAAGGACTATAATCCTGTGCAAAAAACAGGTACGATCCAACCATTAAAAACCTTTTCTAGTTATCATCATGCGGAAGCCAAAACTTACAATAGTACCTCTGTGACCTTGGAAATAGGAGGTCAAAGTCACCCTTCTTTGAAGCTGATTTAGCCCTGTTAGAAGACTATAAACATCTGCATAATAAAAACTCTGACTCAGCAAATTTTGCAATTATTAAGTAGAAACCAAATTCAGTAATGTGGCTGTGACCTTGGCAATTGACTCAAGGTCACCCATTTCACAATATGACCTAGCTCTTATATGAAGGTATATTTCTGTGCAATATGAAAGCCCCTAGGTCAAAAACATCTTTCGTTATCATGCAAAAACCAAGTTCACTAATCAGACTCCAGGTGGTGACCATGGGAATTTGGCCACGGTCATCCACCTTCTGAGCTGACCAAACCCTAATTAAGGAATATTACCATGTGTAGTATTGAAGCCATAACTTAGATTCTGCATTACACAGCAGAAACCAAGTTCACTATAGTGGCCTTGTGACCTTTGAATTTAGGTCAAGGTCTTCCATCTTTGAACTTGACTTAGCCCTGGATAAGGACTATAATCCTGTGCAATATGCAGGTCCTATCATAAAAACGTTTCTAGTCATCGTGCGGAAACCAAAAATTAATGAAGTACCTAGGTGACCCCAGAAATAGGGTCAGGTCAACCACCTTCATACTTCACCTAGCCCTTATATAGGAGTATATATCTGGGCACTATCAGAGTCCCATCTCAAAAACTTCTTGAGTTATGGTGCGGAAAACACAGTCTCTCTACTGACTGACTAACAGGAACAAAGCTATATGCCCCGCCTTCTTCGCAGAGGGGCATAACAATATGGTGCTTAGGTGGCTAGGAAGCACTCCTCTCTATGTTTGTAGGTGTGTTCACAAATAGTTCACCACAACATGTTTTCTATATTTACCTAACATTCAGGTGTTTGTCATCTTACACACACATGTACACATACTTCAACATCTTGGAACTATGCATGTATCTGAATAATAAAAGCTCAGTGGACGATAAATCCATTTAATTGTGAATGGGAGACAAGTGTTTACTTCATGCACAGACATACCTGTTTCTTCCCCTTATCAGCTGCTGCAAAGTTTTCCTGTAACATTCAGGGATTTATTTAATTTTTGAAGAGAACTGTTAATTCATATTTAGTTAATGAACCAGCTGTTTTAGGACATTACATGACAAAGCTACACAAAGTTTTGACTTACAGTTGCTGTGCACCTCCAAGCCCTGATACTGCTGACAGGCCATGGCAAACATTTCTCACAACCAAAACAAAATAGACATCTATCATGGGACATACAGGATGTTTCAAAGTTTGATCCAAATATGGCTCACTTGAATTTCTCTGAAAACTGAGAGGATATTTGTTGGCAAGAGACAAATGTATTTTTCAGTATTTTTACTGTATCTATGTAAAGTGCCCCTTTCCAGTTTCTTTGAAAATGGTGTGGGAAACGGCTCAGAATGAGAAATGTTGCGACTTGGCACTGTGCAGGATAAGGATCAATACATATGGATACATCTGTTTTTGTCTTTTGCTTGCCTATCATACTTACCACCATGAATGCTTCTGAAGGTGGACTGGAGGCAAGGTAAAAGTCCCTGATTTGAAGTTTGGCTGCTGGAAGAAAGTAATGGAGAAAATAGCATACACATCTTTATGCTTTTGCACCAGTCTCTCAAACAAAGTACAATATCAAATTTTACAAGATTTTTATAGTACACAGGCTTACAATGCATTTCTATCATCTAACATCAGAGGAGGAGAAGGAGGACACTGCCCATATTGGGAATTACAATGTTTAGTTTTTGCTTTTACAGAACTTGGTACATTGTAAAGCAAAATTGCAGGACATGTGGGATAACCTCCCTGGCCATCTCGGTGATATACAATCAACATTACCTTCATCTGCTATTCTTCTATTGTCAATGACCAGATTGTATGCTATGACCAGCTGATCCTGAGGGTCACCACTCAACAGAGCTCGATGCACCTCATCAATTGTAACATTACATTTCTGAAAATACACAACACTTGTATTTAAAAGAGGCAAAAATCAATGCTAAATAAACACTCATGAAATTATGAACTTTGTAATTGCAGTAATTTGACTTTATTTCACTGACGAATTAAAACATTACGTATTAAAGACAGGATTTTCCAATGAAGTCACAACCTTTCGTCTTTATTTCCACATTTAAGGATCCTTAAAACCTAGGGGCACCTATTTTGTGAATAGAACGATACATGGCAAACTTTGCAGCATGGCAGTCTTCAATGACAGTTACTGGTACATTTTAGTCAAAAGTTTGGTCCATGCTTCCTTTCCCACTCTGACATTTAATATTTCTGAGACAGAAATATTTTCCTGGTAAGAATAAGACCAAGTAAATTGCTGTCCTTGGTGCAGGTTGAGCCATACGTGTCCAACTGGTCAAAGGAAAGCTGCAGATGGCCACAAATCTCATACCAATATTTTCTATGAGCATGAAATTTAAGTGAAAACAGAAGCATGATATTTGATATCCTGGTTCTTTTAATATTCTCAGCACCAAAAGGCTAAATGTTGTCTGCTTCCATATTTCGATTAAGACTTGGACATTAAGCTCCAAGCCCACAACATGACCTATGAAAGGAAGCTTGCACAAACATTATGGATGTTCCACTTACCTCACACACTTCCCTGATTGCATCAGTATCAATAATGGAAGCATCCACATCTCCTTGGGAGGGGAATAAGTAATCTGGCAAGTCTATTTTAAACCATTCATGGTCTCTGAAAGTGAAACACACACCACAGCATGAAAGCCACATTCTTTGCTACCACAACTTTTAACACTACATCTTTCTGCATAGAAACATTTCTAAATATAATAATCAGCAAAAGAATTGACCACTCTCTAAAATTATTCATTTAAAGACCCTTGTCGCCATTACCTGTGGATTAAACCTAAATAACTGGTATACATTACACATTCCATGTGTTTAATTTACAAATATTTGCTGTACGTGTAGGGTTAATAAACTATGTGAACTATCTGCACCTTTTTTCTGTTAAAATTCTTCCAGTACTGTGTGTATTTCACAGGGACAAGATGGTATACATCATGAAGTTACTTTCTAAAACCTTTTCTTCCTGTTACATGCTCAGGCTGGTAGTCCATCTCAACAGCATATCCCTGGCCATACTTACTTGATATCTTTAATTGTTGCTCTCTTGAGAGGGTCCACTTGTAGCATGTGCGACAGCAAATGGACTACAGATTTATTTAGGTACTCGGGAATAGGAAATATGCCAGCTGCAAATAGAGGTATGTCAATTTCATTTCTCTACCACAAAACTAATGCAACTTGTAGCTGTCAAGCAGGTCATTAAAAAATTTTGAAGTAAGTGAATTAACAGTATGGATAACCCCCTTCAACTTAATGTGTCAACATAATAGCAAATTGTGTGTCCCCAAGTTCATATCATGTTTTCTGAATTTCACACATTTAAATACAATAATTAACAGAATATTCACATATATAACTAACTGCATGGCATGCTTGAGTTACTAGTAACCATCAGTTCTTTTCCCATCTATGTTTAAATATGCAAGAGATGCTTTGCTCACTTGCTAGAAACTTATGTTTTCTGACTAACCCTGTTTGTAACCGAAATGGTAGAAACTCATACAAATCTTAATTCTTGTTACACCCATGTTTGCAAAGCGGTTGCTGACGAGTACTTGTCAAAAAGTCATTTTGTCAAATATTTTTTAAAGAAGCAAACCAAATTTCGACTACATTACCATATTAATGAAACACTTGACACCACCTCTGCTAAATTTCACCAGCAATTTTCCATTACCCCAGTTACATGTACTTACATTTAATCTTTCTGAAAAGTGTTGGAACATGCTCATCATCAAATGGAAGCTACAGGAAAAAAAAGAAAAAGATACGAGTGCCTAATTATTATGGTTTGAATCGAAGTGAGAACAAAAGAAACTCACTGCTTTACACCATGACAGTGGTTTTGAATAATGATATGGTTATGACATAGATGAGGAA